>OZ025253.1:23079905-23758633 GCA_964019135.1 Arenicola marina | reverse complement strand
AAAAAAACGGTAAAAATAATTGCTCTAAACAATTCCACAGAATGCCGTTGCTTGACTCATTATGAATGGCGCTACGAATTTTACTTTTTATCTAATAATACGTCATCGTGACGTTCCATGACGTCATTTGACGTTCACGCAAATGCTCAAGATGGCTTCTATTTCTTTAATATGTCTACTTATCAACTCGGGTTATGACAGCTATTGCCAAAGTGGCTAAAAGTAAAGCAAACCCAACATTTCGTAGGGGCACGTTAGCTATGACGTCATTTTTGACGCATACATATCCCCTGCGCCAAAACAGTTACACACGGCACAAACGGTCCCTGAACACGACCTGCAACGTAAAGCGACCCGAAAGACGCCATACCTTATAATAGCTGAGTAATAGCTTACGTACGATGTGTGACGTCATGACGTCATAGTAACGTTATGACGTGACGCACGACAACGTCCAAGTGGCAATACGCCAAGGTTTACTGCCACAACTTATTCGATTGAAGAGCTAGGCGATAGAAAGAATAGTCCTTCAGCTATGGCTTGACGAAATGGCCAAAAGTTGCATTAGTTCATCATTGCGGAGACACGGAGACGTAGGACAAGAACAAAGAACACTGCATGCGAAGTGATATAGCAACTCATTTGTTTCTTTGACTAGTTCTCTGCCGATCGATGGTCCCTACCATTTGGCGTAAAGATCACAGCTCTGGCATGTTTTTTCTAAATTTTGACGTTGTTTTAAAGATAGACACAATCTCCATGCACTCATCATTGGTGGCGCTGCAAAGGTGTCGTCCCACTTTGAAGCACTCTAGCGCCATAACTGAGCAACATCCGCCTGATTGAAGCATTAAGTGATCTGTAGATGCTTATTGGCAACTAGTTGGCGAAAAGAATGCAATTTTAGCATTTTTATCTGATTTTTGACGATTTTTCTTTCAATGGCAAGAATCTGTATGTTTATCATTAGGCCAGTGGCTTCGTTGCCATGGAAACAAAAAGTAGTACAGATATCGCCGTGTTTTTCTTATAACTTGCTTCAAGGTGATATTACCTCACTGTGTGGCGAAGGAGACTGAAATAGCTTGAGCGAAAGTAGGTCATATTCGATCAAGTTCATTTTTCCCCATAGGATCTCATGTTAAACGATTTCGACTATATACCGAAAAGTAATGTGGCTATGAAACCATGTTGACAGATTATGACTCAGCTTAGTATTATCCATCCACAGGTGCAAGCATTTAGTGATGGCTTGAATAGGACACCCGCGGGAGCCTCTGCTAACACCCAAAAGCCGTATCTTTCACCATTGGCCAAATTGAAAAAAAATCCTGTGACGTCACTATTTGCTCCAATCGCATGCGATAAGCACTGAGGCTACTATGTATCATATTTAACTAAGAAAAAAATGCCGGTGTCGCTTGCTGGAGGCACTTGTGAAATACACGACAAAACATTTTTCCCAGCCTAAAGATACAGCGCTTTAACATGGGAAGTCCCATAGAGAACTGCCGTCGGCCCTGGAACCAGAAGTAAGATAGGAACATATTATTTTTAGTTTCCAGCTATACGAGAAACTACGTTTCCTACAGTATGATGCTACACACTCATTTTTGGGATTTTTTCCTGATTTTTGACGAATTTTTTTAAGTACCAAAAGTGACGTCATCGTGACGTCACGTGACGCATCAGAGAACTCTAACATTCGACACAACTCATCTTAATTCATATTTCTATGGCATATTAGAACATCATAGCGATAGCTTGATGGAAAATGTGCCCAAAAGCGAGAAAACTGACAGAGGTTATTTAGTGCGTTTTCCGAATAAAGTACGACCTCATTTTACTCGAAATGACTATTACGCATCCAAAAGTGAACAATACCCGAAAACTGCGCCTTAATGTGTAGCACATTTTGCAACTCACCCGGAATCTCTAGCTTTAATATTAACGGAGATACATGCATTCTTAGGTTTTTTTTTAAAAAATCGCTGTGACCTTGACCTTTGCCCTTTTGACCTGGATGACGAGTAAGTTCTAGCCCTACTGCGTGACTACAAGGTACTGAAGACTGCGACCGATGCATGCCGTTGTTAGGCCATAAGAAGACTTTTCGTTTTTGCGTGAAACAGACATACATACATACATACATACATATATAGAAACAGACAAACAAACACGACCGACCGACATATGACGAAAATTGAAAATGTTCGTCATAATAAAACCAGTCGGCTTGCGTTCGAGCTGGCCAGGTGAGCATCCTCTCTTGCGTAGCCAAAAAAGAACCTCACAGACAGACAGCTCAGTCATCGCTATACGAAGCTATGTCGGAACCCATTTGTTTCTTTGACTAGTTCTCTGCCGATCGATGGTCCCTACCGTTTGGCGTAAAGATCACAGCTCTGGCATGTTTTTCTAAATTTTGACGTTGTTTTAAAGATAGACACAATCTCCATGCACTCATCATTGGTGGCCCTGCAAAGGTGTCGTCCCACTTTGAAGCACTCTAGCGCCATAACTGAGCAACATCCGCCTGATTGAAGCATTAAGTGATCTGTAGATGCTTATTGGCAACTAGTTGGCGAAAAGAATGCAATTTTAGCATTTTTATCTGATTTTTGACGATTTTTCTTTCAATGGCAAGAATCTGTATGTTTATCATTAGGCCAGTGGCTTCGTTGCCATGGAAACAAAAAGTAATACAGATATCGCCGTGTTTTTCTTATAACTTGCTTCAAGGTGATATTACCTCACTGTGTGGCGAAGGAGACTGAAATAGCTTGAGCGAAAGTAGGTCATATTCGATCAAGTTCATTTTCCCCATAGGATCCCATTGTAAACGATTTCGACTATATACCGAAAAGTAATGTGGCTATGAAACCATGTTGACAGATTATGACTCAGCTTAGTATTATCCATCCACAGGTGCAAGCATTTAGTGATGGCTTGAATAGGACACCCGCGGGAGCCTCTGCTAACACCCAAAGGCCGTATCTTTCACCATTGGCCAAATTTTAAAAAAATCCTGTGACGTCACTATTTGCTCCAATCGCATGCGATAAGCACTGAGGCTACTATGTATCATATTTAACTAAGAAAAAAATGCCGGTGTCGCTTGCTGGAGGCACTTGTGAAATACACGACAAAACATTTTTCCCAGCCTAAATATACAGCGCTTTAACATGGGAAGTCCCATAGAGAACTGCCGTCGGCCCTGGAACCGGAAGTAAGATAGGAACATATTATTTTTAGTTTTCAGCTATACGAGAAACTACGTTTCCTACAATATCATGCTACTCACTCATTTTTGGAATTTTTGCCTGATTTTTGACGAATTTTTTTAAGTACCAAAAGTGACGTCATCGTGACGTCACGTGACGCATCAGAGAACTCTAACATTCAACACAACTCATCTTAATTCATATTTCTATGGCATATTAGAACATCATAGCGATAGCTTGATGGAAAATGTGCCCAAAAGCGAGAAAACTGACAGAGGTTATTTAGTGCGTTTTCCGAAAAAAGTACGACCTCATTTTACTCGAAATGACTATTACGCATCAAAAAGTGAACAATACCCGAAAACTGCGCCTTAAAGTGTAGCACATTTTGCAACTCACCCGGAATCTCTAGCTTTAATAATAACGTAGATACATGCATTCTTAGTTTTTTTCTTCAAAAAAATCGCTGTGACCTTGACCTTTGACCTTTTGACCTGGGTGACGAGTATGTTCTAGCCCTACTGCGTGGCTATAAGGTACTGAAGACTGCGAACCAATGCATGCCGTTGTAAGGCCATAAGAAGACTTTCCGTTTTTGCGTGAAACAGACATACATACATGCATACACTCACGGGGTCTCCATTTTCATTCATAAGTGTGCAATGTGGCAATTGTTCACGATTGTTCACTGTTGTTTTGGCCTATTTTTGATCTATTCTCGTTTTGGCCTGTTTTGATCCATTTCATTTTCCCCAGACCTGTTTTCATCTGTTATATATGTTTTCCCCAGATCTGTTTTTGGCCTGTTTTTATCTATTATATTGTTATCCTGGACTTACCTACAGCTTGTGGTTTACCCTGTGCCCGTGCGTTTCTTTTTCACACACATACATACATACATACATACATATATACAAACAGACAAACAAACACGACCGACCGACATATGACGAAAATTGAAAATTTTCGTCATAATAACAAGAGATATTCGACCATAGGTCGAGGACGAAAATACATAAGTACACTTGGAAGCTGTATTAATGGCGACGTTACGAGTCGTCAGGACCAATTTGGGCTAAAGGGCCTTATAGGAGCAATTTGGGCTAACTGCTGCCTTCGACAGGCAGTGTGGCACTGTAGGCGGAGCTTAATTGCACATCCAGTTTGAAGCCAATGCGCTTCTCTTGAAACAATATTAACGGTACTTTCGTATCTTTTATTTATTATGTCTTCGTGACTTCACGAACTTCATTTGACGATCACGACAATATTCGCGATGGCTTCTATTTTGTTAAGTATACCTACTTACGAAATCATGGGTGAACTCATGAACTTGTGGGTGATGGTAGCTATTGCAAAATTAGCTGAACATCAAGCAAGCCCAAACTTTCGTATGAGCACGTTAGCTATGACGTTGACGCACACTTATCCCCCTCGCCATAAGGTGTCTCTGAAAAAGACGTGTAACGTCAAATAAACCGGGAGTTGCGATACCGCTGATAGTCCCGCGGATAAGCTAAAAAGACGTGACGCATTGGAAGAATCTAATATTCCACGGAAGTAATCTCAATTCATATTTATAGGACCTGTTAGAGCATCATAGCGATATCTGGATGTTCAATGTGTTAAAAAGCGAAAACACTGACAAACCAAACCCCAAAACCTATGACCTCATTTTGCTCGAAAATGAGTTACGAATGAAAAACTCAACAATTTAACAAGTTAGCAAAACGTGCGGCACGAAGAGTATCACATTTTGAAATAAACCAGAGGTCTGTATCTTTAATATGAACGGAGATATAAGCGTTTTAATTAGTTTTTAAATAAATTGATGTGACCTTGACCTTGGCCTTTTTGACCTGCGTGACCAGTATGTTGTAGCCCTACTGAGTAGCTATCAGATAGAAAGTTTGCGAATTGATGCATAGAACCGTTAGTACGCAAAGAGACTTGCAGTTATCATATAGTAATGGACATAGATAAATCATATAGTAATCAGTAAGAGTATAGGATATCTGTATCTGCTTAACACTCCGCATTGTTCCAGTGATCTATTATGAATCCGTATCGCATTAATTCTTTTCGTTTTAAACAAAATAAAGGAAAGCGTTGCGTGTTTATCCGTTACACTTGAAGTTTATTGGGGCTAAAACATATAGTCGACAATGCAAATAATTCGTACACGCCTAAACTTGTTCAAAAGCAACGGACGGTCCGCACCATGTTACTTGCTGGAGTCGTTGGAACCGTTCAGGTGACGCTTCATTCACGATACCGATGCGCGTTGCACGGCCACGCGGTCGCTTGCACTAAACGATTTCGCAGAGAGCAAGTCAGAATCTAGCTCTACTATGCGATGTCGCTACCTACAGGCTGAATTTGCAAACAGTATTACTCTCGGGTAGCATTAATAGAATGAGTGACGAAGTGCGCCAGGACATTTGCGAACTGACAAGGTTAAGAGTCGGACATGACTTGCATCATAGAAGTGAACACTATAATGGCGTGCTATACAATGCTATACAATGCTATACAATACAGCAAGTGATATAAGATATGCATAGGATACGTAGAGAACAAATATGTAGCCAACGTGCGTAGCAAAATCTTCTGTTCCGTATTAAATACGTTTAATATGTTTGTATACCTAGCAAAGACATTAATAACGATACTATTACATTACAACGTACGCCGGGACAGGAGGCAGTTATCACATTGAAGTGAACAAAAATTCACGCTGGGCCGTGAGCCGTGCAGGACAGTGGTAGCCCCAAATCATGCAGCCTATGTATGGAAAACATAATCAACGTCCCCCGAAAAAAACGATATCAGTGCTAAGATGTGCAAAAATAGATATGAAATTGGCAGATGATAAGTTACAACCGGACGTCAGGTATCCAGTCGACAGGGGACACCATAACCTTCTGTGGAAGTGAAGCGATTTTGGGGTCGTATGATGCGCATGAATGGGTAAAAAATGGCCAGATAATAAACGATTGCCAGAAATCAGGTACCCTGTGTCCAGAGGAAAAACACAACCCTCTGAGTAAGGAAGCGATTTCGGGGCCGTACGATGTAAGGAAATGGTATGAAATGGCCAAATGTTAAGTGATCATTGTAAATCACATAACGGCGTGCGATGGACCATACCCCTGCGTGTTGGGCCTCAAAAGCTGGCCCGTTACCTTTGCCCCGGGTTAGGCGAGACAGACCTTGAAGCTAGTTGTCGCAATGTTTTGTTCTGCTACATAAAGAAACAATAGTACTATATCTGGCGCGATGACTACATTGCAAACAATCTTGCAAACAAGCGAGACAGCCCACCAAAAAACACCAGAGGTGTATGAACACTGCGCGAATTAGGGGGTTGAGTTGAGCGATGAGAGGCTTCCTTTTGCGAATCGTATAACTTGGCCTTGCCACCAGGTAATAAACATAATGTCATAGCAGTTAGTGGCGTCTCATGGTACGGGTGATTGAGTAGGCTGTCCAAATGGGGTTCCCTTCATGCAGGTCCATCACGTACACCTAGATATGCTATACGAGATAGCGCGGGGTGCTGATAACTTGCGTAGCGGTACAACCACACAAAATGGGACTGAGCGTATTATCTTCTGCAGGGTCGTAGCAGTGCGCGTGTTACCCGGCACGGCAGGCGCTGTTGAGAGCGGTATCCAGACGACTGTTGTGGTGGTTCGTGACGGTGTCCTTGTAGCTACGGCTTACACTGTTCATCGATCGGCACATGACCGATGTTGTTGGAATCCGTAATCTTGCAACCATGGACGATTAGAGGTTGTCATAGTTGTCAACCATGAATGAGTGGAGGTGGTAACCGGCTTTTCAAACATGGAAGACTGGTGGTTGTCGCCAACGCTCCAACCATGGGTTGGAGGTTCACCGGCACTGCAACCATGGATGATTGAAGGTTCAACGGTACTCGAACCATGGGCGCTTGGAGGTTTTCACCGGCGTTCCAACCATTGAAGATTAGACGTTCTCACCGGCGCTCCAACCATTGGATTGCAGGGCTTTATGTGAAGTTCTCGTTGATTAGCTCGTTGATAGTGCGTCGTTCTACTTCTATGTCTGCACTATTGATTAATTGTATCGTCTTACTGAATCATATTATTTAAAACATGAATGCAATATGCATATGTAAATGTCATCGTCATGTCCGCGAGAAGTGCCCGATATGAACACAATAGTCAGATGTCGACCATCCAGGCTCCAGCGGCCGCCAGCGCTGAACGGGACCCAGCGCATGTTCCAGCGGCGGTCAGCAGTAAACGTGACCCCACGCAGGCTCCGGCGGCGGTCTCATGTGACCGGGACCCGACGCAGGCATGAGCAGCGGTGAGTGGTGAGCGGGAACCGACGCAGGCTTCAGCGACCGTCAGCGGTCTTCAGCGGCGGTCAGCAGTCTTCAGCGGCTGTCAGCAGTCGGCAGGACCTGGCGCAGGTTTCAACGGCGGTCAGCGGGATCCGCCGCATATTGGTGCGGTGGCCAGCAGCGAGAGAGACCTGGTGCAGGCTGTAGCGGCGGCCAGCGGCCAGAGGGAACCGGCGCAGGCTTCAGCGGCGGCCAGCGGGAGAGGGGCCTGGCACAGGCTACAGCGACGGCCAAACTATCCTGTCGGAGAACCTGGGTGACCCCGAAAAGGGCACGCACTACGCGATCTCCAGGCAGAAACACTGTGGCACCCTCTCCACCTACCATACAAGAACCCTAGTGTATGTTAACAATTTTAACGTGTGGTGGACTTGGGGCAAATTAATTTAATTTATTGAAAACCGTTTGCCAATCGGTATATGTTAAAGAGGCCCGACGTCATCAACAATGCTATTTGGGGCTCATTAATAAATAGATCTATACGAAATGTCATAGTCAAATGTTGTAAATCATAAATAAGTATCTTGAAGAAATGGCAGTGAATCCTACATATCTTCGCAAAATTTTGGGCACCGAAGGTTCCCGTAAATTGAGCAATTGTTAAATAGTCTCGCCAAGTGTCATTGTAGTAACATTGTGTTTTAAGAAGTGTTTTAAATGGCAACTCGCTCCACTTTGAATCGGATTGAATCCTATTGTATATGACAATATACAATATTGTATATATTGTATATAAAAAGAAGATATACACATGTACTTATTTTCGTCAATGTTTGTTAATCGTAAAGGTCAAAGACAATGTTTGCTATTCTTAAATATGATAGCAAAGCGTTGACTTTCGAAAACATATTGTAAATAGTAAATGTAACATCCTTGAACGAAGTAAACCAATAACCTCATTGCGACAAACGATTATAGCTGTGGGTACGTATATGGTTGAATTGGTGCATGTTTGAATGCCAAACACACATTGTTTAATTCTGTCGCCATTTGAAATTCATTTAATTCATAAATAAGTGAACACTGATTGAAACGTGGTTATCAATTCCTTGTCACCCGTTGCGTCATTATTATGTACATACTAGAAAATGCGTGTATGCTTATATCGAGGATTGAGACCCGAACTGGTAACGCATAGCAATGGCTTCAATGGTTCATTGCACATTGCACATTTCATACCCCATTACTGATTAGGAGTCGTTATAAAAGTGGCATCATGGTTAGAGTAGTAGACATCGTGCACATACACAGCGGCGTTGGTATCTCTGTTGTAGTAGATGTGGTCAATCAGTGTGCCATCATCAGTCGTGGGTTCCGTGACGAACTGCTTGAATCCACTTTTGTCCATTGTTGAGCTTAAGAGTGAATTTGATTGGTCAGCCAAATTGTCGTTGAAATCTCCAAGGATCATTGTTGCAACATTCAGCGGGAGTGAGGCTAGCAAGGCTTGGAGCAGTGGTAAGAAGGTGGTCATAGCAAGTCGTGGAGGACGGTAGATGACGCAAACGATGATCCTAGATGCTTGTGTTTCCATTGCAACTACTTTCGATTCTAGTCCCGGAACCGATGCAAAAGTGAGTTCTTTTGGCTTGAGGGTAGCTGCTGCGCAAACCATGACACCGTGTTCGCCGCCATGATTTTCTGCATTTGGAACGTCTTCTCTGAACTCTACGTAGTCGTTTGTGTCCAGATAACGTTGAATAGAATGAGTCGGGGCCAAATAGGTTTCCGTGAAGCACATGACTTGTGTGTTCTGCAAAATCTTCTCGTTTTGTACATCTTTCATCTTGTCCAGAAAGTACGGTGCGTTGAGATGTCCCACAGTGATTTTTTGGCCAGCATGCTCGGGAAACATTTCTGGTATGGATTCATCTGCGATCGTTTTCTGGCGCATTGATTCCATTTCCAACGTAACTTTTTGGTTCGTTTTGAAGCCGCTGGGATCAAAGTCTGTGATGTGGAGGGCACTCAAGGTTCTGACACGACTAAATGCCACATATGCTTGGCCTGAGCCGAATCGTTTGGCACCCTTCATGCTGGCAACGACAGTATCCAGTGTAAGACCTTGGCATTTGTGGATGGTCACAGCCCATGCAAGGGTCAAGGGGAATTGGCGACGCGTCGTCTGCGCACCTTTCGATCTACATTTCTCATATTGGACGTCATGACGTTTCACTGGAACGGCACGAGGAAAGTCTTTTTTCCAATGACTTGTTGCAAGGGCGTTGTGTCCTACTTTGACGTTGTCAAATTTCACGAGGATAGTAGTGACTGTGTCTGTATTGTCTTTGAAAATGGCTCGAACTTCCCCAAGTACACCATTGACTAGGCCATCCGCCGTGTCAACGTTTGATGTCATCATCACTCTAGCTCCAACAGCGAGCATGAGAACACTGTGCATTCCTCCCGTTTGCGAGCGTTTTGATGGTGACGGTAGTGATGTCATGTCCAACGTGCCAGTGCTATCTGACTTGCCATCTACTGCAACAATGCGGACTTGTTGTTCGTTTGGAGCCAGGCTGTTTAGCTTGGTGGTGTTATGAGCGTCCACGTCGACATTTCGTGAAAACAAATGGAGTGCGTCGTGTGGATACTGTGGGCTGTCCGGAGCGATTTCTCTTGATTTCAGGACGGAAATGTCATTTGCTGAAGTGTCTCCAATTCTCAGTCGACATAATAGCTCTGCAAAGGCTGTATCATCTTTCTGTCTCATGCTTTCATCTAGTTCGTGCAATGCAAACTCGTCTGACCATAGTGCGCCGTAGTGTAAACTCGCCATTGGGTCGCTGAATGGGTCGAAGATGTATGGCTGACCTACAGGTGGGAGCTGGTACAAATCTCCAACAGCAAGAACCGAGACATTGCCAAACCAGACATCATCGCTGGTGAAACCTTTGATTTCGTTCAATCTCTTGTGGATAGTCAATAGCATGTTGGACCCAACCATGGACACTTCATCTATGATGATCAGTTGTACTGACTCCAACTTTGATCGAAGTGTGTTGAGTTTCTCGAAGGAAAGTGGTTCACATGAGTTCCCATACTTTGAGACTCTGAGCAGAAGCGCTGAATGTATTGTCATGCCACCGATGTTGAAAGCTGCTACACCAGTGGGAGCCATCAATAGTGTTGTCAGATCGGTGGGTGCGAACTTTTGCGATAGTGTCAACAGCTTCTTCGTGTCTGATTGGATAAGGCGTATCACGTGACTTTTCCCGACACCACCGGGACCACTCAAGAAGACCCTGTACGGTTTGACGGGTTTGTTTTGTTTCATCGCAATGACAGCTTTCTTGCACCATTTTCGATGGTAGTACACAATCTGCCGTTGTTTGTCATTCAGCTGACGCATCATAGCTCTGTATTGTGTTGATGTCACAATCTCTCTGTTTGCTTGAGCTTCGTATCGTGCAGCTAGCTCTGTCCTGCTATCAGCAGTTGGGCCTGTCATAATTGCTGCGTTGGCATCTAGGTCCTCTTGTTCAATATTTGTTTCGACATCAAGGCTTTCGGCATCATCTTGCAACCTTTGATGTTCTGCCTCCGGAGCTAGGTTTGCCCATGCGTGAACGGGGGGACAGTTTACGGCATTTTCTAACATAGCTCGATCAATCAGGTCGATATTTTGCGTGAATCGGGTCTCGACTGCACGAATTTGTTCCTCTATATGTGCGTAGTGTTCAGCAAAATTCCGATAGTCACCCAGCAAGTCAGTGTCTTCGTTGCGCCATGGGTAGAACAACATGAGCTTCGCACGGAAGAATTCGTTTGGGTCTTTCTCCTGATTGAACCGACGGAATCGAATGACCGCTTTGCGTTTGCGTTTGTGCATTTTACCAAGACCATTTTTCAACTGTATCTGTTTTTGCCGAGGAGTGTTTTCGTCGTCATCGACATTTTCATTTAAGACTTGAGGCATGATGTCTTGTGTTTCTGTGTCATTTTCAGTGTATCTGACAACGTAGTGGGAAGCAAATTCCGCCAGGCTAAGTTGTTCTAATGCATCAGGTCTTGCTGCGTATCTGTCAGTCATGTTTGTTTGAAAAATATTTTCATCGTCATCGTCCTTTTCTGCCAGTTCTGCACCTGATTTCAAAACACCTGCTCGATCGGACTTTCGGTCAGTGTTTACGAATAACACTTGTCTGCTGAATCGTTTCAAAGGCATTGAGAGTATTCGATAAACTGCCTCTTGGGCGCTGACCTCGCGGTGGTTGAGAAACACGGAGCCAAGCTTTCGTAGCTGCGTTATGATGTCTTTGTCTTTGATTTCTTTCAATGTTTGTTTGAGAAGTTCTCCCATGTTCTTTTCGCTTTTCGTCATGTATGCAGCAAGGTACATTACGCATGCGTAAGCATCCAGTACGTATTGTATGTCCATGTTTGCCTGCCATGCTCTCAAAATCGTGGGATTGTATGGATTGATGCATTTTTCTGACGGCGTTCTGCGTAGGACAACCGTGTTTCCTTTCTGTGATACGTGCAATGCTTCGGTATACTGCTCAGATGTAACACCTGATTTGTCGAGTAGTTCGCCCAGAGTAACGTTTGGATCAGTTCCGTCGTCTTCCAGCACCGAGCGAACAGATTTCAGTGTTTCAGTCGTACGTCTGATCAACTGGACTTTGTCATCGTCATCCGTGGGTTCTGTAGCAAGCAAAGTCACTGGACTTGGTTGGCGTGGATAGTGAAAACGACAGGAGCCTTTCTTGCGACAATATGCCGAGTGGTTGTGTTTTTGAGTTTCACAAATATGTTCCCGAAACGTTTGGTCATTTTGTGGCAGACCGCATGACACATGTTTGTCAATGAAATGGCAGATGTCGTCATTAGTGTGAACGCCGATCTGTGGAGCGTCTTTTACCCACACAAGAATATGTGCATGAGGAGAACCTCGAGCTTGAAACTCGATTCGGAGGGCGTAATCAATCACTTCGCCGATTGGTTGACTCTTTGATTTGATGACATCTGTGAACAACAATTCTAGCCTGTATTCAAAGTGACGGGCTGCGGTAACTCGATTGGTCCTCAGCCACTTATGTCTGTCTTTCAAAGGCATGTTTTTTACATCCTCATCTGTCAAGATAGAGCCGTACTGTCTGGCAATCGTCTGAATCATATCAGGCCATTTCATATCGGCTGCCGTTAGTGTCATGAACCAAGTTGGTATTCCCAGGTGGCGAACCATCGCAAGAACATCGTAGAATACGGGTTGGAAGTATGCTGGCGACCCTCGCACTTGGTTCAGAATCTTGTATGCGTGATTTGATTGAAGCAACTGTTTGATTTTCTCTGTATCTTTCGCAAAGCTGGCATTGATTTTCTTTCCGCGATACTCTGTTTTTGTCATTCGACGGAAAATGAAGTGATTTATGTCACTGTTTACTTGTTTGCTTTCGACTGCATATTGTGCACTCAAGAGATACTCGATCGATTTGGCGAATCTGCAATCGACATCTAAGAGACGCTGATTGAAGTACTTTCTTGGCGGGATTGGTTGAGATCGTGCAGTTGTCAAGGCATTCTTTCCATTGGGGGTATTTTTCAGGATTGGCTAGTTCTTCAAAGTTGTCATCAGTGAGGAGCGGTTTCGGTTTTTCATGTACGGTAAACCACTTGTTTCCCGCGTTTTCTCAAGTGCATCGTTTTCTTCTGCGATCATTTCATCATCCGATCCCGGGTTATCGCATCCATTTGACAGGGTGTTCGGTTTATCCATTTGAGATATCGTACGCTCGTCTGGTTTGGGCATGAGAGCCACGTAGTGAAACTGCTGAATGAGGCCAACATGATATTGGTCATGACCAGGACCCTTTATGGGATGAATGGCTTCCATGTCGGGATTGTTCGATGCGACGACGTGAATGGTAACGTCAAGCATGTCAGCCAAAGCTTGCACCGCTAGATGTTCGCCCCACTGAGTTCCATCGGCAAGTTCATCAAGATATCTCAGCCAACGAATTTCTTGTCGGGTATCGACATCATCTATCATTGCTATGGCGTAATCTTCCCAGGTTGGTTGCTCGGTGTCATCGTTCATCTGATTCTCGTTTTCCAGAGGTTGGGCTAGGAAGTCGCGGTAGTACAGTCCATTTGCACACATGGGATTTTCTCGCATGAAGTCTGATAAGCCTTTGCGTAATTGTCTTGGCGACAGATTGCTTTGGCCAGTCTTGTTGATATGTAAGCATACGGCTGCAAACAGACAGATTCCGTCTCTCGCTACATCGACCACTTTTAGATTGGTGTCGTTGGCCATACGTTCAACAGCTTTCATTCCGGTATCGAATGCAGTAGGCATTGGTGCTAGCGGCATTTCAGTGTCGATAGTTGCGATGTTTCGGTTGATCGTAGTTGATGGCTCATCTCTAAAGCTCTGCGTGTGGTCTGTTGGTACATTGTCATCACCGGTTGTCATTGAGTTCCATAGCACTGGGTCCTCTCGTTCACAATGATTTGACCAATCGTCGTTGACATGGATGTTCGCATACAGTGGATTGTTCAGTTTGAGCTATCGCAACGCAGCGAGTACTTTGGTTGGTCGTACGTAGTCGTACATATAGTGGGACTTGTATTTCATAGCCCGCTTCAGTTTCAGTGGTACCAGTTGGCATTCAGACGGAAGTCGGGGGAACTGTTGACAGACGACATCTAGTTTCGACGGCACGTTCACAGCTGGACCATGTATAGCTTGTTACTTTCCACGAGGCAGTCCGACCATTTTCATGAAAGGGATTCGTTGTGAGATTAAGCGTAACTCCAGACAGTTCAGGTCCTTCAATTCAGGAGGCGGTGATGCTAACGTTAGCTAGTTGCATTTCGCTTGGGCAGGCATTTTTCCACGTTTCAAAGTCAAATGACAGGTTTGGCAAATCCATTCTTTCCCATTGACAGACTTCAATCGGTGTTCAAGCACTGCACTAGTGAGGTCTTTCGACGCTTTGGCGTAATTACTCTCCTTGAGTAGTGAAACTGTTCTGCGGTACATGAGACGGTGACAGGAGCAACACACATAGTCAGCCGCATCTTTCACTTTTTTCAGAAAGTCACAGACAACTTTTGCAAGGGAAGGGACCTCCGTTCGTCGCGTGCCTCGTAGGGAGGATATCGATTGCCGCACTGTTGTTAATTTCGCCTGAGTTTCTCGCGTAGTTTCTGTTGAGCGTGACGATGCCATACCCTGTTTCACTTTTGTAAGGCGTGCATCACGTTTATTCAAGGTCTCACTTGAACGCATGTCTCTCTTCGTGTTTGAGTCTTTTGCAAGTCGCGCTCTACGTTTAACTGGAGACTCGTTGACACGCACATATTTCATTGTCTTTTGAACTTTTGCAAGTCGTTCGCTACGTTTCGCAGGAGGCTCATTGGCACATCGGGATTGCGCAGTCTTTCTAAGTTTTTCAAGTCGCTCGCTACGTTTCTCAGAAGGCTCATTGGCACGCCGAGATTGCGCAGTCTTTCTAAGTTTTCCAAGTCGTTCGACACGTTTCTCATAAGGCTCATTGGCACATCGGGATTGCGCAGTCTTTCTAAGTTTTCCAAGTCGTTCGCTACGTTTCTCAGAAGGCTCATTGGCACGCCGAGATTGCGCAGTCTTTCTAAGTTTTCGAAGTCGCTCGCTACGTTTCTCAGAAGGCTCATTGGCACGCCGAGATTGCGCAGTCTTTCTAAGTTTTCCAAGTCCTGTGGTTAATGTTAATGTGGTAAGGCTTGTGGTGAGGCTTGTGGATAATGTGGCAAAACTTGTGGATGGTGTAGCAAAACTGCTGGCGAGATTTGTATCTGGTTGGCAAGGGATTGTGGCAAGGCTCGATGACTGTTCCACAGCCTAAAGAAACTGCTATAGTATATATACAGAGAATGAAAAAGTAAGAGTGTGCTATATATAAATGAGATTTATACAGGTAACGTAAAAATAAAAGAAACTTAGGTCAGAAAGCTCAAGGTGACAGAGTGGTACAGTATGCAAGGCACAGAAGTAGAAAGAGGATGGGGAAGATGTCTTCCCAGCAGTAATCTGAAAAAAGAAAAAAAATATATAAAGAAAACAAAAGTAGTACCAATAACTATCGCACAGTAAAACCTTTCCATGAATTACGACGGTGCTGATAGGAAATTGTTACTTCCTTAATGACGCATATTATCATATATTTGAGGCATTACAAACATCAATGACAATTGCATACAGTTGCACGATCCAGATCGGTACACATTTTGTGGCTCAGCCACGGTTTTGGTAATACTAAGACGAAGGACCACCATCGGTAATGAAATGAAATGCATGAAACATGTCCTAGAAACATGTGCTGAATAGGAGATATGCCCATGGATGTTCAATATGATGAGCTTAAAACAGTAGAAATGTCTCCTGCAAATACTGGACCTGAAAGAGAAAGGCACAATGAAAACCAGTCATGCAGGCGATTTTGCAATACCACAGTATGTAACATGTATGATGCAATTAGTCCCAGATGTCTAATAGTGTTCATGAAATGATCAAGTGTGATGACAGGCAAGTGCACTACTGGCACACAGTGAGCCAGGAATGAAAAGGTGATGGAGGGTTCAAATATTTTGCAATTGCTCAATAACTGTGATACAAGAAATGTCACTGGGATATCTAGATATAACTACTTTATGTAACATACAAATCTGTCAGGAAATTGTGTAACTTAATGACACTGACTTGTGGATAAGGGATTTGTTTTTTGTGCACCTTTTGTGACGCCAAAACTAGAGGTCAAAATACAAATAAGAATCAGTTCTTGAATCATCTAAAATTTCTTTTGTCCATATTCCACTCATGGAAACTCCTCAAGTAAGGCGCTGTACATATACAACAGTTCATGATACTTAGCACCTAGACCTAATTACCTACAATTTCTAACATGCATTACATTATCAGCAGCATGGCCAATCTGTTCCTGTATGGTGTACTTGTTTCAATATACTTTACTTTCAAACTTGTTTCAATATACTTTACTTTCAAGCTTGTTTCAATATACTGTATTTGATTTATATGAAGCCAAAACGGTTTTGCCAAACTATTTAATGCAAAAAAAACCTGAAAGCTACACAAAGAGTAGGTGTTAACACAGGCACAGTAAATCAGTGGAGGGAGGGAGGGAAGGAAGTAGAGGGCCCCACAGCGTGTACAAAACACACACAGTATCCCACTCCTGCTCGAACTGAGCGACAGGCAACCGCTTCAACCCCCAATATCGCACCTTTACTGTGCTTGACGAGTCTGATTTCTGAGTAATTTATTAATTTCATCAATAAGTAACACGAGACCTGTACTGCCATCTAGTCGTGACAAATAAAGAATTATGCAATGAGAAGAACCAAATACAGAACAGATTGAGCAAAAATGGATGACATCACAAGTTTAACCTGTAAGATCACAGGGAACGAGATGGATCTGATTGGTCGGATGCCAATAAAAGGGTCATGTGATATTGGGGACTTCAATATATATTGAATTAAAACTAAATTTAAATAACATCTCCCCATGATGCAACAATTCTGATGTATGCATCCTGCATCATCTGTCGCATACAAATTTCAAATGATTCATTTCATTGAGCTGTGGGGGGACATGGGGATGCATTGTAAGTATATATGAACAGCTGGTTGTGAAGAGAGATTTCTGTCCAGAATCAGGGCTTACACCATACAGGAAGAGATCATCCATGATGACCCAGGATCAGCTGCTGGCTCAGTAAGTCAAACTACAGACCTCTTGTTTTCCAAAATATTCAAAGCGAAACGTCAAATGTGATGCGCCAAAGGGATAATTCTATTGGCGCAGATGGTTTTTAATCCATTTATATCACACCAGACCAGTAATGACATCTTACAATTATGTAAGGCCAGGTTTTCCTTAATTGAAATAGCATACAGCCAGACTACGCAATGATGCCCCATTACTTTTCTGACAATATCATAATTTTAACGAGCTCTGGAACATTGGGACCCACCCATTGGCATATCAATTAAAATCCCTGTGATGTGCTATCAATTTGGGGAATACCTAAAGCTGACCAATGTCATCTCGCACATTGTACCAGAGATCTTGCAGGCAAAATCTTGCATTTATGGGGCTCATCACGCGCGGTAAAGGTGCCTGTCGCTTAATTCCAGCAGGAGTTGGACATCGTGTGTTTTGTGTAAGCTGTGAGGTCCCTTAACCTCACCCCCTCCACTGACAGACCTGATCTATTGTGCCTGTGCCTGTGGACAGTGTGGTGTAAAATCGAACAGAGTAAGAGTTCATATTTTTACACAATTCACCAACCATGTCATCTGCTTGGCTCAACAAAATGCAATTTGCATGTGTGTTTATACCACAGGCACAGTGTATCGTCGGACAGAGAAGGTTCTGAAGGGAGGGGGTTAGCCCTGTAAGATGGCCCGACTCTGTTCGTGGAAGAGTCGAAACAATCGGGGTCCCTCGGGGCTAGGCTAGGAGGGGGTGAGGTGCACGGGAAGAAAAGGGTATAGATCTATCCTGATCAGTTCAATGGACGATTATTGAAGGAATCATGATCAATCCTCTTACAAGCAGAAACCTCATCTATCGAACTACTTCGTTCTCAAGTTTTGACATTAAATTGCAGCACAAAATGGCCGATTAAACGCGATAAACTTCGCGCAAATATAATATATAATCTCTCACCATCTCAGCCAAACCGGATGTTGCCCTTGAGGTTGATGCTAATTGCCGAAAACTCGTGTCAATATCGAAGATGCGTTACGACAAAAGCATAACGACGCGTTTGCACTGTTTGGCTAAAGCAACCGAAGATAAAAGACCCTATTCTGTAATTCGATCGATCGTTTTGGTCCCAAACCCCCAATACATATCCCCTATGTCGATCGGTTGTCGTTTGGTGGAAGGATTAATGTCACCGGCTGATTACAATTAGTAAAACACAGACACTCAGGCGATAACAAATATTGACTGGATAGCACTCTTGAAATGTATATATAAATATATATGGACATGAGAGGGCTTTCTCTGTCCAGAATCGTACGTACATCATACAGGAACAGATTGGCCATGCTGCCGATAATGTAACGCATGTTAGAAATTGTAGGTAATTAGGTCTAGGTGCTAAGTATCATCAACTGTTGTATATGTACAGGGCCTTATCTGAGGAGTTTCCGCTTCAAATTAAATATTGTACAGACCATGCGCAATATTTCATTTAAATTAATGTTCCATTACGTTTTCAGATGTCCCATAATTTTAAAGAGCTCTGGGACATTGGGACCCATCCACTGGCGTACCTGTCATAATCACTGCACTTGTTTACAAAAACGAAATAAGATAAATATCTGCATATCTCAGTCACAAATAAACGTCACGACCTGGAGGCTACGTTGGGACGCTACGTTAGGCAAAGGAGCCGGAATAGACTTATTATCTTTCGTAAAGTAATACATGTAATATACATTGCGTATGGCATACATCATATACGTACCTCATATGTCACTGTGTGACGTTAGGGTAGCTTGAGGCGCACCAAGTGATGGGGACGCTCGACGTTGCACCTTAATTGTGGCCGATCCGCCGTGCACATCTTAACAGCTTGTCGCCCTACCTGTATGCCCAAAGATGTCTCGATTGTACTGTGGTCCGTGTGTGTTTTGAAGCCACGTATATCTCGCTATGCGTAATATTAACGACACTGCAGCTGAGACATGATGACGAAAATCTATTTTGTGTTACATAGCGTGTCTTTGTAAACCTGTTAATCCAAAAACCGCGACATTCTTCGTTGATTACTTATGAAAATAAGTGTCATTTATTGATTACAGTACTTTGACTATTGTATGCGGAGTCGCCTAGCTTGAATTTTCATTTGAAAACAAAAGCGTCCTTTTGACGCCAAGGCATCACCCATAAATTAGACAGGTGAATGGTATTAGTCATGGCCTTTTTCGTAGGAGCACGTAAGCTATGACGGTGACGCACACTTAGCCCCCTCGTCATAGGTGTCTCTGAAGACGACGTGTTTAAGTGAACATGAAATTTTGTTCTCAAGAGCGATTGCTTGACTCATTATGAAAGGCGCTACGAATTTTACTTTTTATCTAATAATACGTCATCATGACGTTCCATGACGTCAACGTCCAAGTGGCAATACGCCAAGGTTTAATGCCACAACTTATTCGATTGAAGAGCTAGGCGATAGAAAGAATAGTCCTTCAGCTATGGCTTGACGAAATGGCCAAAAGTTGCATTAGTTCATCATTGCGGAAACACGGAGACCTGGGACAAGAACAAAGAACACTGCATGCAAAGTGATATAGCAACTCATTTGTTTCTTTTACTAGTTCTCTGCCGATCGATGTTCCCTACCATTTGGCGTAAGGATCACAGCTCTGGCATGTTTTTCTTAATTTTGACGTTGTTTTAGAGATGGACACAATCTCCATTCACTCATCATTGGTGGCCCCACAAAGGTGTCGTCCCACTTTGAAACGCTCTAGCGCCATAACTGAGCAACATCCGCCTGATTGAAGCATTAAGTGATCTGTAGATGCTTATTGGCAACTAGTTGGCGAAAAGAATGCAATTTTAGCATTTTTATCTGATTTTTGACGAATTTTCTTTCAATGGCAAGAATCTGTATGTTTATCACTAGGCCAGTGGCTTCGTTGCCATGGAAACAAAAAGTAATACAGATATCGCCGTGTTTTTCTTATAACTTGCTTTAAGGTGATATTACCTCACTGTGTGGCGAAGGAGACTGAAATAGCTTGAGCGGAAGTAGGTCATATTCGATCAAGTTCATTTTTCCCCATAGGATCCCATGTTAAACGATTTCGACTATATACCGAAAAGTAATGTGGCTATGGAACCATGTTGACAGATTATGACTCAGCTTAGTATTATCCATCCACAGGTGTAAGCATTGAGTGATGGCTTGAATAGGACACCCGTGGGAGCCTCTGCTAACACCCAAAAGCCGTATCTTTCACCATTGGCCAAATTTCAAAAAAATCCTGTGACGTCACTATTTGCTCCAATCGCATGCGATAAGCACTGAGGCTACTATGTATCATGTTTAACTAAGAAAAAAAATGCCGGTGTCGCTTGCTGGAGGCACTTGTGAAATACACGACAAAACATTTTTCCCAGCCTAAAGATACAGCGCTTTAACATGGGAAGTCCCATAGAGAACTGCCGTCGGCCCTGGAACCGGAAGTAAGATAGGAACATATTATTTTTAGTCTGCAGCTTTACGAGGAACTACGTTTCCTATAATATGATGCTACTCACTCATTTTTGGGATTTTTTCCTGATTTTTGACGAATTTGTTTAAGTACCAAAGGTGACGTCATCGTGACGTCACGTGACGCCTCAGAGAACTCTAACATTCGACACAACTCATCTTAATTCATATTTCTATGGCATATTAGAACATCATAGCGATAGCTTAATGGCAAATGTGCCCAAAAGCGAGAAAACTGACAGAGGTCATTTAGTGCGTTTTCCGCAAAAAGTACGACCTCATTTTACTCGAAATGACTATTACGCATCAAAAAGTTAATATTAACGAAGATATATGCATTCTTAGTTTTTTTTTTCAAAAAATCGCTGTGACCTTGACCTTTGACCTTTTGACCTGGGTGACGATTATGTTCTAGCCCTACTGCGTGGCTATAAGGTACTGAAGACTGCAAACCGATGCATGCCGTTGTTAGGCCACAAGAAGACTTTCCGTTTTTGCGTGAAACAGACATACATACATACATACATACATACATACATACATACATACATACATACATACATACATACATTACGTTCATATTCGAGGACGAAATTTCACCTATGGTAAGTGCGAATTGGTTTGAGGTTGGCTCTGGGCATATGCAGTCTATTGACATTCAGGCCAGTGTGTGTATCATGATGCCTAATCTAGGCCCTGATATGGTAGTTATTGCCCGAATATCTTGTCAAGTTACCGGGAGTAGCATCTGTCAGAAGTACTCTTGTTAGCATCCAACTGTGAGCTACAAGTTGACTTCACCTGCCTTTTACAGTTAAGGTTCACCCACGGTTTTGACCATTCGACGCATTTTGGCTATTGGCTAGCCACGCGTACCTAAATTATTTGTGTGGGGTTCCCGTCATCCCATAGTCCGAGGCTCCGATCCAATAACGGACGGTATTTACCTGGTAAGTAAATAATACGCCTCGCCTTCCATATTATCGCTACTTCGTCTGTAGTCGGTCCTTTGTTGACCGAGCGACTGTATTCAGTTTGTATTTTGAGTTTGCCCACGCGCCCCATCCCAGCTTGTACATAACCATCGTTTTAGGCCTTATTCCTCACCGCGACCACTCCTTGGTTTGACCTTCTCATTCTATGCTCACATTTTGGCTCTGAATTACTCAATGCAGTTTTAGTTTTGCGTGCACAGAACACACGGTGGGTCGGTATAAAAGGCAGTAGCCTTCTTGGCGACTTCACTCGATGCCTCTGCCACGCCAGGTAACCAAGACTCTATAGGTTCACTGAACTAGGTATGATTTTCTATACCGTTTCAGTATTTTCACCAAGCCTATTGCTATCAAAGTCTGGTAGATCGCTGTTGGGCCATTTCGCCGCCATGCTAGCTGATCGGGGCCGCCTTCTCGACTGGGGTTTGTTCGGAATCCTATGTCGTGGGGCGGCGACTCGATCGGCTAGTTTGGTGTGCGATCAGAAACAGCGATGAGACGTGAACGGCCCCTGATGAAGACACGTCTTATTCGGTCCCCTGGAACCTTGGTTTCAGTGTTCATCTCATATTTACCCTCACGGGGTCTCCATTTTCATTCATAAGTGTGCAATGTGGCAATTGTTCACGATTGTTCACTGTTGTTTTGGCCTATTTTGATCTATTCTCGTTTTGGCCTGTTTTGATCCATTTCATTTTCCCCACACCTGTTTTCATCTGTTATATGTTTTCCCCAGATATGTTTTTGGCCTGTTTTTATCTATTATATTGTTATCCTGGACTTACCTACAGCTTGTGGTTTACCCTGTGCCCGTGCGTTTCTTTTTTACACACATACATACATACATACATACATATATAGAAACAGAAAAACAAACACGACCGACCGACATATGACGAAAATTGAAAATTTTCGCCATAATAACATGTATTTATTGATGGCTATATATATGCTTACTATTGTCCCCGAAAATCAGTTTCTTCGGACGATTATCGCTTTTTAAAGAAAAATGTTGTGCTGCATGGCTTGTCACGTGTACACCCTCACGGACCAGAGATTCACAGTGAGTGTTCACACTCACAGACCAGAGTCACAGTGAGTGTTCACCCTCGCCGACCAGAGAGTCACAGTGTACACCCTCACGGACCAGAGTCACAGTGAGTATTCACTTTCACAGACCAGAGAGTCACATTGAGTGTTCACCCTCGCCGACCAGAGAGTCACAGTGTACACCCTCACGGACCAGAGTCACAGTGAGTATTCACTTTCACAGACCAGAGAGTCACAGTGAGTGCCCACCTTCACCGACCAAAGAGTCACAGTGAGTGTACACCCTCACGGGCCAGAGAGTTACAGTAAGTGTTCACCCTCATGGACCAGAGTATCACAGTGAGTGTTCACCCTCATGGACCAGAGAGTCACAGTGAGTGTTCACCTTCAAGGGTCAGAGAGTCACAGTGTATACCCTCACGGACCAGAGAGTCACAGTGAGTGTTCACGTTCATGGACCAGAGAGTCACAGTGAGTGTACACCCTCACGGACCACAGAGTCACAGTGAGTGTTCACCCTCACGGACCAGAGAGTCACAATGTACACCCTCACAGACCAGAGTTACAGTGAGTGTTCACCCTCGCCGACCAGAGAGTCACAGTGTACACCCTCACGGACCAGAGTCACAGTGAGTATTCACTTTCACAGACCAGAGAGTCACAGTGAGTATTTACTTTCACAGACCAGAGAGTCACAGTGAGTGCACACGTTCACGGACCAGAGAGTCACAGTGAGTGTACACCTTCACCGACCAAAGAGTCACAGTGAGTATACACCCTCACGCGCCAGAGAGTTACAGTAAGTGTTCACCCTCATGGACCAGAGAGTCACAGTGAGTGTTCACCCGCATGGACCAGAGAGTCACAGTGAGTGTTCACCTTCAAGGTTCAGAGAGTCACAGTGTACACCCTCACGGACCAGAGAGTCACAGTGAGTGTTCACGCTCATGGACCAGAGAGTCACAGTGAGTGTACACCCTCACGGACCACAGAGTCACAGTGTTCACCCTCACGGACCAGACAGTCACAGTGAGTGTTCACCCTCACGGACCAGAGAGTCACAGTGAGTGTACACCCTCACGGACCAGAGAGTCACTGTGAGTGTTCACCTTCACGGACCAGAGAGTCACAGTGAGTGTACACCCTCACGGACCAGAGAGTCACAGTGAGTGTTCACCTTCAAGGGTCAGAGAGTCACAGTGTACACCCTCACGGACCAGAGAGTCAGTGAGTGTTCACGCTCATGGACCAGAGAGTCACAGTGAGTGTACACCCTCACGGACCAGAGAGTCACAGTGAGTGTTCACCCTCACGGACCAGAGAGTCACAGTGAGTGTTCACCTTCACGGACCAGAGAGTCACAGTCAGTGTTCACCCTCACGGACCAGAGAGTCACAGGGAGTTTACACCTTCACAGACCAGAGCGTCAGAATGAGTGTTCACCTTAACGGACCAGAGAGTCACAGTGAGTGTACACCCTCAGATACCAGAAAGCTACAGTGAGTCTTCACCCTCATGGACCAGAGTCACACTGAGAGTTTCTCTCACGGACCAGAGAGTCGCAGTGAGTGTAGACAATCACGGAACAGACAGTCACAGTGAGAGTTCACCCTCACGGACCAGAGAGTCACAGTGAGTGTTTACCCTCACGAACCAGAGAGTCATAGCGAGTGTTCACCTTCACGGATCAGAGAGTCACAAAGAGTGTTCACCCTCACGGACCAGAGAGTCACAGGGAGTTTACACCTTCACAGACCAGAGAGTCAGAATGAGTGTTCACCTTAACGGACCAGAGAGTCACAGTGAGTGTACACCTTCACGGACCAAAGAGTCACACTGAGAGTTCACCTTCAGGTACCAGAATGCTACAGTGAGAGTTTCCCTCACGGACCAGAGAGTCACAGCGTACACCCTCACGGACCAGAGAGTCACAGCGAGTGTTTAGACTCACGAACCAGAGAGTCACAGAAATTGTTCACCCCAACGGGCCAAAGAGTCACAGTGAGTGCTCAGCCTCACGGACCAGCGAGTCGCAGAGTGTGTTCACTCTCAGACCAGAGGTAGAGAGTGTACACACCCTTACAGACGAAAGAGTCACAGAGAGTGTTCACCCCAACGGACCAAAGAGTCACAGTGAGTGTTCACCTTCACGGATCAGAGAGTCACAGTGAGTGCTCACCTTTACGGACCAGAGAGTCAGAGTAGGTGTTCACCCTTACGGACCAGAGAGTCACAGTGTACACCTTCACAGACCAGAGAGTCACACTGTGTGTTCACCCTCGCAGACCAGATAGTCACAGTGAGTGTACAACTTCACGGACCAGCGAGTGACAGTGTACACCCCAACGGACCAAAGAGTCACAGTGAGTGTTCACCTTCACGGATCAGAGAGTCACAGTGTACACCTTCACAGACCAGAGAGTCACACTGTGTGTTCACCCTCGCAGACCAGATAGTCACAGTGAGTGTACAACTTCACGGACCAGCGAGTGACAGTGTACACCCTCACGGACCAGAGAGTCACAGTGAGTGTTTTTCCTTACAGACCAGCGAGTCGCAGAGTGTGTTCACTCTCAGACCAGAGGTACAGGGTGTACACACCCTTACAGACCAAAGCGTCACAGTGAGTGTTCTCCTTCACGGACCAGAGTGTCACAGTGAGGGTTCACCATCATGGACCAGAGAGTCACAGTGAGTGTTCACCCTCACGGACCAGAGGGCCACAATGAGTTTTCACCTTAACGGACCAGATAGTCATAGCGAGTGTTCACCCTGACGGGCCAGAGAGTTAGAGTGAGTGTTCACCCTTACGGACCAGAGAGTCACAGTGTACACCCTTGCGGACCAGAGAGTCGCAGTGAGTGTTCACCCTCACGGACCAGAGAGTCACAGTGAGTGTACACCTTGCCAGACCAGAGAGTCACAGTGACTGTTCACCTTCACGGACTAGAGCCTCAGAGTGAGTGGTCACCTTCACGGACCAGAGAGTCAAAGTGAATGTACACCTTCACGGACCAAAGAGCCACAGTGTGAGTTCACCTTCAGGTACCAGAAAGCTACAGTGAGTGTTCACCCTCACGGACCAGAGTCACACTGAGAGTTTTCCTCACGGACCAGAGAGTCACAGTGAGTATACACACTCATGGACCAGACAGTCACAGTGAGAGTTCACCCTCACGGACCAGTGAGTCACAGTGTACACCCTCACGGACCAGAGAGTCACAGTGAGTGTTCACCCTCGCGAACCAGAGAGTCGCAGTGAGTGTTCACCCTCACGGACCAGCGAGTCACAGTGAGTGTTCACCCTCACGGACCAGCGAGTCGCAGTGAGTGTTCACCCTCACGGACCAGCGAGTCGCAGTGAGTGTTCACCCTCACGGACCAGAGAGTACCAGTGAATGTCCACCCTCACGGATCGGAGAGTCACAGTGAGTGTACACCGTCACGGACCAGAGAGTCACAGTGTACACCCTCACGGACCAGAAAGCCACAGTGAGTGCTCACCCTCACGGCCTAGAGAGTTACAGTGTATACCTTGGCCGACAAGAGAGTGACAGTGTATACACTCGCGGACAAAAGAGGCACAGTGAGTGTTCACCCTCAAGGACCAGAGAGTCACAGTGAGTGTTCACCCTCACGGACCAGAGAGTCACAGTAAGTGTTCACCCTCACGGACCAGAGTCACAGTGAGTGTTCACCCTCACGGACCAGAGAGTCACAGTGAGTGTTCACCCTCACGGACCAGAGAGTCGCAGTGAGTGTTCACCCTCACGGACCAGCGAGTCACAGTGAGTGTTCACCCTCACGGACCAGAGAGTACCAGTGAATGTCCACCCTCACGGATCGGAGAGTCACAGTGAGTGTACACCGTCACGGACCAGAGAGTCACAGTGTACACCCTCACGGACCAGAAAGCCACAGTGAGTGCTCACCCTCACGGCCTAGAGAGTTACAGTGTATACCTTGGCCGACAAGAGAGTGACAGTGTATACACTCGCGGACAAAAGAGGCACAGTGAGTGTTCACCCTCAAGGACCAGAGAGTCACAGTGAGTGTTCACCCTCACGGACCAGAGAGTCACAGTAAGTGTTCACCCTCACGGACCAGAGTCACAGTGAGTGTTCACCCTCACGGACCAGAGAGTCACAGTGAGTGTTCACCCTCACGGACCAGAGTCACACAGTGAGTGTTCACCCTGACGGACCAGAGAGCGACACTGTACACCCTGACGGACCAAAGAGTCACAGTGAGTGTTCATCCTCGCGGACCAGAGAGTTATAGTAAGTGTTCTCCTTCACGAACCAGTGAGTCACAGCGAGTGTTCACCTTCACCGACCAGGTAGTCACAGTGAGTGTTCACCTTCACAAACTAAAGAGTCACAGTCAATGTTCACTCTCACGGACCAGGGAGTCACAGTGAATGTTCACCCTCACAGATCGGAGAGTCACAGTGAGTGTACACCGCCACGGACCAGAGAGTCACAGTGTACCCCCTCACGAACCAAAGAGTCACAGTGAGTGTTCACCATAACGAACCAGACCAGTTATAGTAAGTGTTCTCCTTCACGAACCAGTGAGTCACAGCGAGTGTTCACCTTCACCGACCAGGTAGTCACAGTGAGTGTTCACCATAACGAACCAGACAGTCACAGTGAAAGTTCACCCTCACGGACCTGAGAGTCACAGTGTACACCCTCACGGACCAGAGAGTCACAGTGAGTGTTTACTCTCACGAACCAGAATGACAGAAATTGTTTACCCCAACGGACTAAAGAGTCACAGTGAATGTTCCCCCCCTACGGATCGGAGAGTCACAGTGAGTGTACACCCTCAGGGACCGGAGAGTAACAATGAGTGTTCACCCTCACGGACCAGCGAGTCGCTGAGTGTGTTCACTCTGGGACCAGATGTAGAGAGTGTACACACCCTTACAGACCAAGGAGCCACTGAGAGTGTTCACACCAAAGAGTCACAGTGAGTGTTCACTTTCACGGATCAGACAGTCACAGTGTACACCCTCACGGATCAGAGAGTCACAGTGAGTGTTCACCCTCACGGACCAGAGAGTAACAGTGAATGTTCACCCTCACGGATCGGAGAGTCACAGTAAGTGTACACCGTCGCGGACCAGAGAGTCACAGTGTACACCCTCACGGACAAGAGAGCCACAGTGAGTGTTCACCCTCACGGACTAGAGAGTCGCAATGAGTGTTCACCTTCACCGACCAGGGAGTCACAATGAGCGTTCCCCTACACAGACCAGAGAGTTGCAGTGAGTGTTCACATTCACGGACCAGAGTCACATTGAGTGTTCACCGTCACAGAAAAAAATATCGCCCCCCCCCCCTGTCCGCCTCCTGGGTACCTGCCACTTGAGTGTATTACAGGCGCTATATTAGATCATTGTTTGGGGGCGCGCAACCAAGTAACCAGGGCTTTTGCCGTGCGTCTCGTTATGGGCTCTTTACGCCGGCGTATGTTGAGTCTCTGGCCGGCCGCCGGTCGTGAGGGGTGTAGTGGCGTTGGAAGGAGGGGTAGGGGCCGCACGCCGGGCATGGACGGCCGAAAGGTGGTGCGGGGTGGCGGGTGGGACTGAGAGGGGGAGAGGCTGTAGAGGTTGAAGGGGCGACAATATGTTGAGGGCACAAACTAGACTTAACTTCAGTGGAAACGAGTTCAGCCGAGTTGAGCGCCATCGCCACAGACCGCTTGCCTGCCCTCCGCCTCTATAACCCAGCGCCGCCAGCCCTGCCCGTCTTTCAGCTCGGCCTCCTTACATGCATTTTAAGGGGGCTGGAAGGGGTAAATAGCGAAACGCGAGACAGGCATGTTTGAAAAATCGACATTCGACATTGACCCCAAATTCCGACAGTGAGCATATGAAAAAGTATGATCGACACAGATGTGTCATTTTAGAAGAAAAAAAACACACTGAACTTAGCCAAAAAGCGACACGGAATGTCGTGAAAAATCGATATTTGGCACTGAGAGTATTGAAAAATCGACACTGAACACTGGATCCCCCCCCCCCACTTACAGACCCCTATTATAACTTCGTCTTCCACCGGGTAGATGGAGCCAGCCGTACGCCTTTGTCAGGCTGTGTGTGGCAACTCCTCTTGTACCATACACACACACTTGGTTCACCTGGGCACCGGAATAAATGCTATGACAGCACATCGGGCTAACCTTTAATTATTTAAGCAGTACCCCTTAATTATTTAAGTGCCAACAAGCGCTTATCTATACAATATTGCAGATAGTGAATTAATTCGAGTAATTTTAGGCAAGCCTCCTGACATTGAAACCACCCCACAGCAGCTTAGTCTTTTAGCCAATATATGTGCCAACGCTTGGCAACGAATGTCATACGACAAAATGTAAACAGTTTACTGAACGTGAAATTAGATTTGTGACCGATTGTCTTACTTAATTAATTACTGTTCTGTGTGTTTGTTTTTATTCCAATTTGGTTCCTTGTTATTTTGACCTGTTTAAAGTTTTCAGATTTGTGACCGATTGTTTAATTACTTACTGTTCAATGCGTTTTTTTTCTAATTTGGTTCCTTGTTATTTTGACGTGTTTCAATGCTCACCTGGAAGAGGTGGAATTAAGAAGATTCATTCATTCATTCACACTGGCAACAGATGAAGTGCAGCTAGGCTTGCGTCTCTGGGTCGGTAGGCCAATCCTAGGGAGGACCTTGCTGTAAATGTTTTGAAGTTAGTGTCTCTGAGTCTCTTCTTGAGGCCAATCCCAGGGAGTACCTGGCTCTAAATGTTTTTAATGGTGAGTCTAGATTCCACGGTAAGTCCTAGTTACTGCAGCGTGTCGGCTCCGTGATTTACGGTCACTGATTCATTGTCTAACCCGCAAAAAATACTCGAATGCTTATGTTTTGGTCGAGGCTTGTTTTTGCATTTTCCATTTTGGCTCGCGCACATTCTCGCTTATTTCCACTTATAGAGGTACGTTTTTATTCCAGGGGCGTAAGGTGATTCGTCAAGACCATCGCTATTTTCAAAACGCCTCCTTAGGTATTTTCCATCACGCTGCTGGCACACCGTAAGCATGTGTGTGTGTCATGTGCAGGAGCATTTGACCTATTTCCACAAAACCACTCCACGAACGAGGAAAGCTCTAGCCGCCGCCAATATGCGCATGGTCAGGTAGACCCGAAGCGTTAACAACCCCACTCAGCTCTAGCCGCCGCCTATATGCGCATGGTCACGTAGACTCCTTATTTGTCAACCTGAAGCGTTAACGTCGATACCTGACAGAGAGAAGCAGAGAGAGACACCTCATTTGGAACCCGCTGGTAAGTCACTATTCATTTACTTGACTGTATCTACGCAATATTTCCAGACCAATAGATTTATCCACTGGTTGGTGAATCATCCCCTTGTGTGCTAGGCTGGGAACCGGCCTGGAGCTGCTCGCAGCATACTAGGCCGATAACGGGTAATTTTTAAACCCCCGGGAGTGTCATTAGTCGTGCATCCTATGGCAATTCAAAGGGACTTTCATATAATATTCAACATGCATTTTTAAGAAATTAATCGTAACATTGTTGCATGCATATTTAAAAAAGTTGGACATATACCCTATTATGTATATGTCAACTTATTTATACATATGTCCAATTATTTGTACATATATGATTGTCCAATTTTTTATACATGCATGTATGTCCAATTATTTATACATGCAAATTAAAAAAAAGAATGATGACACTCAGAGGTATTGTCTTAACATAGCATATGAAAACATAGAGACTGGGAATGGAGAGACATATTGATCTTGTTAGCCGGGAGCATGATATGAGATGGCGGACAATGCCAGGAAAAATACTCCATATCTTGAAAACTTAAGAGGCGCAGAGTCGCTATGTTAATGCCTAACCAGAGGATTTCGGGGTCGCTGCGGGATCAAAGAATTAAAAAAGCTTTTGTTCAGTGTGCAACAGCAAGCACCATCAGTTTGCCACAATTGCGGCTATTTCACCCAAAACACACCATATCGGGATATCTAAGATGCGTATGAGCGTCATTATGAGGACACCCATATGTACCGTGGTCGTAGACATAAACACTTTGAAGATCTCGAGATCATTTCACTAAGATCGTGTGTCTGTTCTTAAGTATGAATCTAGTCGCGTTGTTTTACTTCACGGTTAATGTATCTGCTCGTAATGATATCAGCTATATTTACTCTTTTCTTATTATGTGTCTAACTCATATGTTGTCTGCATGGATCAAAATAGGGTTCTACTACAGTCGTTCGCAGGTGATCACCGCCGATCGACATTGACTCTTTTATGCCTTCCTAACAATAATATATAGTGGCACCCTATATCTCGTGTGTGTCATGTAGCTACACTCCGAGACGCTATATGACGAAATAATGACAATAATACTGTCTTCGACCCCCAAAACCTATGTTTAGGTATCAAAATAATGGTTCTACCTCTCTTAGTTTTCGGGATGTTTTTGAGATCAGTGCTAGCCTAGCCAGTCGGCCATCTTGGAAAATGGCGGATGCGTAGGTCCTGGAAACTTAAGAACGATGTTTTGAGGTATTCGACCCGAAGCACCTTTGTGTAGGTATTTAGTATCAACATAATGGTTTTCTGTCAAATCTGACTTGACACTACAGCTACATTCGATTAGACCTGAATTTTGGACATGTGCGCCAAATTGCCTGCTTTTACAACAAAATGCACGATTGTGCGCATATCCGCTGGACTATGACAGTCTGTAATCACCTGACATTCTGTAGTACAATTCGGTCAGACTCCATGTGCTCAATGGCCAGCTAGAATAGATCTATGGACGTGCATACGGGTAGAACAAACGGATGTACGTTTAAAAATTATGATTTAAAACACGTGGCAAGGGGTCTGACGCCAAAACGCAACCTCGAACTTGACCAGGTTCATACTTCTCTCCGCAAAAGTATGGTCTCGCGATCAGATGAATTCATTTAAATATCATTTTGGCTTTCCATGGTTTCGATGCCAAACCCCGTCTTATAAGTAAGCATATGTCGTAATTAGATATTTCCATAGATAAATTACAGTTTCGCGAAAGCATATGGAAACTGTTATGAGGTACAGCAGGGGAACATCCGTTATGTTTGTTTTTAATTTGGCAAATAAAAAAAGCAGGTTTCCTGCCCTGTTTAAAATGGAGGATATCCGTTACCAGTGGTCTGTTTCGGACAGGCAGGCTGGTTCCCAGCGAACGTGTGTGTCCCAAACTCCTTAGGCGTGAACTCATTTCCCTAGCTTCATCTCGACGGCACTTCACGGTTATTGAATCTTAAGATTCTCACTTTACGATTAATAAAAAATCCTGATCACGACAATCGGATAATAGCCCATCCAAGTTCACGAAAAATTATTTTACACATTTCCAGTTGACGGTGAAATGAAAAGCCCTTTGCCGAGGAACGGAAATACCTCTTGCCCCCCCCCCCCCCCCCACCCTTCCCCTCCCCCACACAAACCGAAGTAGGGTGTGCGTGCGTAGGGCAAAACAATGTAAACATTAGGCTCGATAAACGCCAGCCACTGGGTAAATAATTCATAAAATTAACATAATGAACCTAACATAATGAAGGGTTTAATATATAGATATTCAGATAAATTGCCATTTTTGAGGATCTGGGATTGTGTTTTCACCTACGCTGTTGGGCTACGGCGTTCTTAACAAAATAAATATCATGACTACCCTGCCTTGCTCAGCCCCAAACTGATTAAACGCATTGGAATAACTAATACGTCACACACGCGGCATAACTTTGTGTAGCCTGGTTCCAACTTCGCTTGTATACTTGTACCAGCTTTGTACCAGAGTTTCTGAGATTCGGGCTTGTAGAATTGGAGACGAGCAACAGACCGAAGCATGAGCATACGACCGGCTATATTAGCAAACGATTCGATTGTCTAAACCAGAAATATACGCGTTTGAATAATAAAATCTGACCTTCATTTCATGGAATGTGTCCTTAAACAGAATAATTTGGTGCCGCCCGTGAGAACTTTTTAATCTCTCGGATATATCTTACCCGGTGATTATGACGTCGTTAATCAAACAGTAAGTAGTTCGGAAAAGCGCGGAGGAAGCGGCGGCAGTTTAATTTGAATTGTATGTCTAACTTCACTGTGCCTATGAATCCCACTATCTGACAATGCCTATATTATACCTGCTTGTAAATAAAGAATACTTTTATTGCTCCCGTAGTGACATTTATAAGATTTGGGCGTGGAACCAGCCAGCCCAATGCTAGGCGACCCCAACAGGGGTTCTCGATTAGTGAAGTGCTGCCACCTTGTGGGGTCTCTTGGAGAATGCCCTTATCATGCCCGTATCATGCGTACAGCACAACAAATCTTTAAACTGGAACCTGCATTTACGTCACGAAACGTCGAATGGTCGCCACTGACTATTTCTTGATGTTTTAGTGCGTCATATAGGGTAATGGTAAACAATTCTAATAGAGCTCCCGAATAAAATTAACGGGTATTCTATTTTGACGGAGCCAAATTTCGGGATTAATATCTTGAAAGTTCCTTTGGACCAAGGGGCTGCACTTTAAAATAAGAATCATACGACCATGCAGCTAAAATGTCAAATATCGAACAAAGTAACATAGCTGTAGCTACGAAGGATGACGAATCAAATGTGTCAGAGGAAGCAGCTCATTAAAGAGCGATCTATGCTTGTTATCCGCACAGGTTATAAGTTATCGCTATCGGGGTACAAAAGTCCCCGACGTTAAATTTCGACATAATAACTTTGCTTAAGACACATGTGTGCACGTTACCATATTTAATTAACTTAATCACAATCTTAACTAGCATTTTACTCACATTTGTGACTCGAGTGGCTGGTTGAGGCACATCCATCTTCCGCCATTGTTTACCGCCCTGCTGCGAAGGGGGCTATGACGCGTATGACGTAATTGTACGGAATTCCTTACAGAAAATGGTGGACAGTTACAGACTGTATACGCGGAGCTTACTGTGTGATGCGGTTGACCGAGCCACGTATCGAAAGCGTCCGTATGAATGACTAAATACATCACAGATTAACTACCAGGTTTCGAATATGCGTAAACAATAGTGTAAGGATATTATTTAAAAACAAAATCGGAGAAGTAGTCGGCGTATGATAGTGATATACGACCCCATTTGATGCACTACTTGACGGTATATACTATTATCCGCGCGTCCTGTTGTTGCGCAACCTGTAATACGAATGTAGTCGTTGGTTAACCCTTTGCCCGACCTATTTGTGCCTGCCAATGTGTCTACGAAAATACAATATTATGCGTTGTTTGGAGCGTCGGTTTAGATCAGCTTTGACTGCGAATGTTGTCGGATAACGAAAAATGATTGATAATGACCCACTGCCTTGCGGGTATGGCTCGGGAGAGTCAAAGGCCAAGGGACTGTACCCTGACTGAAAGCAGTTCTCAGCACACCGTAATGGTGAGCAACATAACACTGCCTTGTGTGTCAGGATGGGAAAGTCAAAGGCTAAGGTAGTAAACCCTAAAAACAAAATCTGGAGCTTGAGTCCCAATAGGCGGCTGGTGTTCTAAAACTCACCTTCCGGCAACTCCTGCAACCGAACGGGCTCCGGATGTACTGCCATCTGTCATTCCTCTGGACTAAGCCCGCTAGGTCGATAGAGGCGAGTTAGATGCTGGGCATAACTAGTTTGCCTGAAATTCTTGCCCAGGCTATTGCAGCAAACATGGAGAGTATACTCCATCTTTGCACACCTCGCAAGGGAAAAAACAAGGGAGGCAACAGTTTACGGGTTTTAAGCTATGCTCGATTTGCGTAGAGCATTGGCGCCATGGGTTGCCTCTAACGGTGGGAAGGGTCTTTTTAACCCTACTGGCCAGTTACCGCCCGCCTGAAGCTGGGCAGCCCCCAGTCAATAAGGTACTGACCCGCCACGTCTGCCTGCCTCATAAGGTGCGTGGGGCTACAAGGTATACATTGTCTTGGTACGCAGACGTAAAAATAGTACCTAACAACACACAAAGCAAAAAACTGATCGTATGCACATGGAACGTCAGGACCATGTGTCCTGGCATGACAAACGAACCGGACTCGACTGACAATGTTCGTAAGCCAGCGCTGATCGACCGTGAACTTCACAAACTAAGCGTGGATATAGTTGCCCTACAGGAGACACGATTGGCTGACGCAGGATCGGTAAGGGAGGCCAATTACACGTTATACTGGCGCGGAAAGGGTGCCCAGGACCGTCGCGAACACGGTGTGGGTTTTGCCGTCAAAAATAGATTGGCAAGAACAATCGAAACGCCTGTCGCAGTTTTCTGAAAAAATAATGTCACTTCGCATGCACTCGAATGGGGCGTCCGCTACCATAATCAGCGTATACGCTCCAACACTTTATGCCACCGCTGACGACAAAGACCTTTTTATGACTCTCTGAGGGAGGTCATAAATCAGGCGACAAAGGGCGATCATTTGTTTATTCTCGAGGATTTTAACGCATTTTGGCGTTGGAAAGATCAACGAGAACGGACAGCGTTTATTGGAGGTATGCGCGCAGAGCGAACTCTGTATCACAAAACACATTTTTTCCATGTAGTTTTAGGCATAAGGTGTCATGGCGCCACCCAAGGTCAGGTCATTGGCATCAGCTATATCTGATCCTGACAGAGCGGCGTGATCTGTCCCGTGTCCTGAACACACGAGCGTATCACAGTGCAGATTGCGATACCGATCACTCGCTTGTCGGGAGCAGGGTAATGATTACCCCTAGGAAAATCTATACCACTAAACATAAATCTCAATCTCGGATTGACTCACTTGGCACGCAAGAGAGCGACAAGCGTCGTCTCATTCGGCAAACGTTGGAGTAGACGCTGCCAATCAACAATCTTCTGATGTAGAAGAATGCTGGGCGACGCTGCGCTCTGCCATTTACGGCGCTGCGTTGACATCGTTCGGAAAATGAAATCTGTCAACAAGGATTGGTTCGCCACTCACTCAGCAGAGATGGAACCTGTTATTGAAGCCACAAAAAAAACACATACAACAAAATCCGACAAACACGTCTCTGTTACAGCTGAGGCTGGCGAGAAATGCAGTACAAAGAGCAGCGCGTTATTGCGCCAATCAGTACTGGATAAACCTTTGTGAGGAGATGCAGGAGGCGTCCGATAGAGGGAATATGCGGGCAATGTATACCGGAATTAAGAATGCCCTGGACCCCAAGGTCACTAAAACAGCCCCCTTAAAGTCACTTAATGGCGAGGTGATTACAGATCGTAGCAAGCAGATCGCTGGGTGGAACACTATGTTTCATTGTACGCGCACGAGTCTCATGTAGCGGCAACGGCGCATGACGCATTACCCCGACTGCCAGTCATGAACGATCTGGACAGAGTTCTCTCAGTTCGCGAGCTGAGTGATGCTATCGATTCCTTGGGCAGCGGGAAATCGCCTGGCAATGACAGGATTTCCGCCGAAGTAATAAAGTGTGGGAAAACTATGTTGCTCCCTCATCTTCATCTACTTCTCGTCCTTTGCTGGAACAAGGGTATTGTTCCACAGGACATGCGTGATGCAAATATAGTGACACTCTACAAAAACAAAGGGGACCGGGATGATTGTAACAATTACCGCGGAATATCACTCTTAAGTGTTACTGGTAAGCTCTTCGCCAGAATTGCTTTAAAGAGACTGCAACTCCTTGCTAATAGAGTATATCCTGAAGTGCAGTGTGGATTCAGATCCGGACGATCGACTGTTGACATGATATTTTCGTTGCGTCAACTCCAAGAGAAATGTAGAGAACAGCACAAGCCTCTCTACCTTGCTTTTGTTGATCTTACCAAGGCTTTTGATACTGTCAGCTGATCTGGCTTGTACAACATCTTGGAGTCTATTGGCTGCCCCCGCAGACTACTTAACCTTATCCGCTCCTTTCATGAACACTCGTTCAGCACAGTAGGGTACAGTTCGACAGAGCCACGTCCGAGAGCTTCGAAATCAGAAATGGCGTGAAGCAGGGTTGTGTCCTTGCGCCAACTTTATTTGGTATCTTCTTACCTATGCTTCTTTCTCACGCATTTAATGAGGATGCGGAGGATGTTTACATGCACACCAGGTCTGATGGGAAGCTGTACAACCTTTCAAGATTGCGCGCTAAGTCCGAGCGGAGGCGCTTCCTCTAAAGACAACTGCTATACGCTGACGACGCGCGTTGGTTGCGCACTCAGAAAGCCAGCTACAGAGACTCATGGATCGGCTCTCAAATGCGTGTACTTTATTTGCTTTGACTATTAGTGTTAAAAAAACAGTCGTGCTGAGCCAAGGGGCTATCACACCACCAATGATTACCCTTAACAACATGCCTTTAGAGGTTGTTAATAAGTTTTGTTGCCTGGGAAGTACTGTCACGGATAATCTATCCCTGGACGAGGAAAGAAATACTCGAATTTGGAAGGCAGCCACCATGTTTGTTAGGTTGAACAAACGTGCTTGGCGTAATTCGAAACTTACCATTCGCACCAAAATGCTAATCTACAGGGCGTGCGTTCTAAGTAGCTTGCGGTATGGCAGTGAAACGTGGACTACGTATTGTGGCCAAGAAAGTAAATTGAATAACTTCCATTTTCGTTGCCTGCGAAACATTTTAGGCATATCTTGGTAAGACAAGGTCACGAATGCTGAAGTGTTAGCCAGGGCCAACCTACCAAGCATTCTTGCTCTTGTGAAGCAAAGTCGTCTACGTTGGCTTGGGAACGTTCATCGCATGCAAGATGAACGCATTCCTAAGGATGTGCTTTACGGTGAACTCGCCGACGGCAAAAGGCCAACTGGACGGCCAAAGCTTAGGTTTACGGATGTTTAAAAGCTGGACATGAAGGCTTTCGGCATTGATCCAGATTCTTGGGAGGATCTGGCATCCCAAAAGAGGGGATGGGCACGTGTCGTGCGTGACGGCGGGCTTTGGTTTGTGAAACTGGACTTGAAACGCCAATCTAGGCGTCCACCAGCGAGCACAAACCTGGATCTATTGACAGGCTACCGTTGTGATGACTGTGGTAAGCTCTGTCGATCACAGATAGGCTTATTTAGTCATAAGCGTAAATGCCGCGTTACGAATCGTATAACTTAAACCAAACAAAGCTGCAAATCCATCGTCTCTCGCCGACGGACGCGGAGCCGCGGTAGCGCCGCTCAGCGGCAGTCTGCGGAAGAGACTAGGACATCCCTCAGCTATATTCAGTCGCAGTGAGCGGTGGTTTTAACAATCGATGGTATATATAAAGCTCTGGATATTCACCTTGATTTCAGTATTCTGTGAATCATTCTTGGGTGATATCAACGTCTTGAAGTTCGGAATTTAACACGCTATAAGAAGGTAAGTAAAATTAACAATGTTCATGAACCGGGCCCTGCGACTATGCCATAGGATGTCAGCCATTGCATAAGGGCCGCGTGCCGTGAGGGCCGCGCGGATGTTTGGGGGTGGTGTGGATTAAGGATAGGGGTGGTGGGGGAAGGTGGGGCGGCGGGATGTGCAGCGGAGGTGGTGTGTGGGGGGGGGGGGGTTGTTATCAGCTTTGCAGCTTCACATCAAGTCTAGACAAAGGTCCCAGTTCTAGACAGCAGGTTGCAGGTGGAGGGGATCTTGTTAAGCCAGATTATGATAGTGTTGTCATAGGTCTGTAATTAATATCTGGGAGATGGGGAGAGTGGGGTGGTGCCTGCTTAGTTGTCTCACTTGGCCGACCTGTCTATACATTGAAATGGCTAGGTGGTACATGTTCAGGTATCTGATTTATCACTTCACATCACTTCCACTTGAAAACCTCAACGGTTTCTCATGGGAAAACTTACTGTTCTAAGTTGGGAACAGTTTACCTCACCTTACATGTAGTTCCAAAATTCAGATAAATCATTTTTAGTACTGGTAGTTTCAATCAGGTGGAAAAAAAGATTTAATGTTGATCACCTGTTATCCATGTTATCTTGATATCAACCTTGAATCAAGAGAACTGACAATAAGATCAAAATTAAATACTCTTTACCATTTGTAAGAAATGCTGCCCCAACTTGCTCCCCAAAAAGTGTTTGCATATCATTTATGCAGTTTCAAACCATTCGTAATGTTCAGACACTTACATTAGCGCAAGGCCGTTCTCTTGGGACTTGCCTTGGGGCACTTGCGCCAAACATGCGCAAAGGCAAGGAGAGACATAACCGGCAGCCCGGAAAGTTGAATTACATGGTCCGACAGGTCAGAATGCTCATTGTATGCCCGGCGGGGAAGGTAAAGATTTAGACAGCGACCTATTCCGCAATATCCAGCAGTTACACTGAGCCAACAACCTGCAGGAACTAATCAATGCGAACAACAAGTGAATAACTGGACGGCAGCTTTCATTGTTTGGCCCAGACAATATAACATCAGAAAACTGTGCACTTAATCATAAGCACTCACTTTTCTATACAAGACATGACGTTGCAGAATCACCAAAATCCTTATAAATAACACAGTAAATAAATGTACGTGTTATTTCGATTTTTTTTCAATTTAATAGGACAGGTCAATTGTCAGGGGGGGGGGGGGGGGTGCAGATCAATATCAACAGACAACACCACGTGCCCGACAGGACAGGTGACATCTTAAGTTAATATCTGTCCCTGAAAGCTTTCATGAAACTGGCCCCAGGCACAGGAGCCTCAGTCATGGGTGTGTGGGGCGGGAGTCAAAAGTTGTCAAACTCTTCAAAAGAAACCATGATTGCCTACTGGCACAAAGATGGACAACAACATGCCACCATGTTTTATTACAGGAAGTTGATCAATGCACATGTGCAAAGTCATCACATGATCACATAAGCCATGCTTATTGATTTATTGATTACTTCCTGTTTCTGGTGACAGACTGGATTATTTTTGCCATCCAAGGCAGTTTACTTTTGTGAGTTGTCACTACTTGTCAGGAATGATTAGAAAAAGGATTAAGGTTTGTTTCTGTTATAAAGCTTTTCCCACAGGAATAGGACAATGAATAGGACAATGAGAGTCAAACAACCCTGAAATGGGGTTGTGCCAGACCTAAATTGTAATGTACAATGCGACTAGACTGTGCCTCAGCCCACACACAGCCGGTATATGCCCATAATGGCCCAACGGCAAAAGGGCATTAGTCTGCGCCTCGCTCATTGGGCTGCGGAGGGGCTGGAGTCCGGGCTCGAATTCCTGCCCCTACTAAGCATCAAATTTTGGGGAATCTCTTAGGACTGACCCTAGCCCCAACTTTGTGGCGTTGTTGCCGAGAACAAATAAGCACTATGCCCTGTCTCATGGTTGAAGCACTCTACTCCTTCTGCCTCATGGTTGACGTACTCTACCGCCTCTGTCTCATGGTTGAAGCATTCTATCGCCTCTGTCTCATGGTTGAAGCACTCTACCGCCTCTGTCTCATGGTTGAAGCACTCTGCCGCCTCTGTCTCCTGGTTGAAGCACTCTACCTCCACTGTCTCATGGTTAGAGCACTCTACCGCCTCTGTCTCATGGTTGAAGCACTCTACCGCCTGTCTCATGGTTGAAGCACTCTACCTCCACTGTCTCATAGGGAAGCACTCTACCCCGTCTGTCTCATGGTTGGAGCACTCTACCGCCTCTGTCTCATGGTTGAAGCATTCTACCGCCTTAGTCTCCTGGTTGAAGCACTCTACCTTCACTGTCTCATGGTGAAGCACTCTACCCCCACTGTCTCATGTTTGAAGCACTCTACCCCCTCTACCCCCTCTGTCTCATGGTTGAAGCACTGTACCCCCTCTGTCTCATGGTTAAAGCATTCTACTGTCTCGGTCTCATGGTCGAAGCACTCTACATCCACTGTCTCATGGTGAAGTACTCTGCCTCCACTGTCTCATGGTTGAAGCACTCTACCCCCTACAGCCCCTCTGTCTCATGGTTGAAGCACTATACCCCCTCTGTCTCATGCTTGAAGCACTATACTCCCACTGTCTCATGGTGAAGCACTCTACCCCCTCTGTCTCATGGGTGAAGCACTCTGCCCCATCTGTCTCATGGTTGAAGCACTCTACCCCGTCTGTCTCATAGTTGAAGCACTCTACCCCATCTGTCTCATGGTTGAAGCACTCTACCCAATCGGTCTCATGGTTGGAGCACTCTAGCCCCTCTGTCTCCGTCCCATGGTACCAGCACTCTACCCCTCTGTCTCTGTCTCATGGTTGAAGCACTGTACCCCCTCTGTCTCTGTCTCATGGTTGAAGCACTCTACCCCAGCTGTCTCTTGGTTGAAGCACTCTACCTCCACTCTCTCAAGATGAAGCACTCTACCCCGTCTGTCTCATGGTTGGAGCACTCTACCGCCTCTGTCTCATGGTTGAAGCATTCTACCGTCTTGGTCTCATGGTTGAAGCACTCTACCCCCACTGTCTCATGGTGAAGCACTCTACCCCCACTGTCTCATGTTTGAAGCACTCTACCCCCTCTAACCCCTCTGTCTCATGGTTGAAGCACAGCACCCCCTCTGTCTCATGGTTAAAGCCTTCTACCGCCTCGGTCTCATGGTTGAAGCACTCTACATCCACTGTCTCATGGTGAAATACTCTACCTCCACTGTCTCATGGTTGAAGCACTCTACCCCCTATAGCCCCTCTGTCTCATGGTTGAAGCACTATACCCTCTTTGTCTCATGGTTGAAACACTCTACATCCACTGTCTCATGGTGAAGTACTCTACCTCCACTGTCTCATGGTTGAAGCACTCTACCCCCTATAGCCCCTCTGTCTCATGATTGAAGCACTATACCCCCACTGCCTCATGGGTGAAGCACTCTACCCCATCTGTCTCATGGGTGAAGCTCTCTACCCCCTTTGTCTCATGGTTGAAGCATTCTACCCCCTGTGTCTCATGGTTGAAGCACTCTACCCCCTCTGTCTCATGGTTGAAGCACTCTACCCCATCTGTCTCATGGTTGAAGCACTCTACCCCTCTGTCTCATGGTTGAAGCATTCTACCCCCTCTGTCTCATGGTTCAAGCACTCTACCCCTCTGTCTCATGGGTGAAGCACTCTACCCCCTTTGTCTCATGGTTGAAGCATTCTACCCCCTGTGTCTCATGGTTGAAGCACTCTACCCCCTCTGTCTCATGGTTGAAGCACTCTACCCAATCTGTCTCATGGTTGAAGCACTCTACCCCCTCTGTCTCTGTCTCATGGTAGCATCACTCTACCCCCTCTGTCTCTGTCTCATGGTTGAAGCACTCTACCCCCTCTGTCTCTGTCTCATGGTAGCATCACTCTACCGCCTCTGTCTCTGTCTCATGGTTGAAGTACTCTACCCCCTCTGTCTCTGTTTCATGGTTGAAGCACTCTACCCCCTCTGTCTCTGTCTCTTGGTTGAAGCACTCTACCTCCACTGTCTCATGATGAAGCATTCTACCGCCTTGGTCTCATGGTTGAAGCACTCTACCTCCACTGTCTCATGGTGAAGCACTCTACCCCCACTGTCTCATGTTTGAAGCACTCTACCCCCTCTACCCCCTCTGTCTTATGGTTGAAGCACTGCACCCCCTCTGTCTCATGGCTAAAGCCTTCCACCGCCTCGGTCTCATGGTTGAAGCACTCTACATCCACTGTCTCATGGGGAAGTACTCTACCTCCACTGTCTCATGGTTGAAGCACTCTACCCCCTATTGCCCCTCTGTCTCATGGTTGAAGCACTATACCCCCTCTGTCTCATGGTTGAAGCACTGTACATCCACTGTCTCATGGTGAAATACTCTACCTCCTCTGTCTCATGGTTGAAGCACTCTACCCCCTATAGCCCCTCTGTCTCATGGTTGAAGCACTATACCCCCACTGCCTCATGGGTGAAGCACTCTACCCCATCTGTCTCATGGTTGAAGCACCCTACCCCCTTTGTCTCATGGTTGAAGCATTCTACCCCCTCTGTCTCATGGGTAAAGCACTCTACCCCTCCTGTCTCATGGTTGAAGCACTCTACCCCTCTGTCTCATGGTTGAAGCACTCTACCCCCTCTGTCTCATGGGTGAAGCACTCTACCTTCACTGTCTCATGGTGAAGCACTCTACCCCCACTGTCTCATGTTTGAAGCACTCTACCCCCTCTACCCCCTCTGTCTCATGGTTGAAGCACTGTACCCCCTCTGTCTCATGGTTAAAGCATTCTACTGTCTCGGTCTCATGGTCGAAGCACTCTACATCCACTGTCTCATGGTGAAGTACTCTGCCTCCACTGTCTCATGGTTGAAGCACTCTACCCCCTATAGCCCCTCTGTCTCATGGTTGAAGCACTATACCCCCTCTGTCTCATGGTTGAAGCACTATACCCCCACTGTCTCATGGTGAAGCACTCTACCCCCTCTGTCTCATGGGTGAAGCACTCTGCCCCCTCTGTCTCATGGTTGAAGCACTCTACCCCCTCTGTCTCATAGTTGAAGCACTCTACCCCATCTGTCTCATTTTTGAAGCACTCTACCCAATCGGTCTCATGGTTGGAGCACTCTACCCCCTCTGTCTCCGTCCCATGGTACCAGCACTCTACCCCTCTGTCTCTGTCTCATGGTTGAAGCACTGTACCCCCTCTGTCTCTGTCTCATGGTTGAAGCACTCTACCCCAGCTGTCTCGTGGTTGAAGCACTCTACCTCCACTGTCTCAAGATGAAGCACTCTACCCCGTCTGTCTCATGGTTGGAGCACTCTACCGCCTCTGTCTCATGGTTGAAGCATTCTACCGTCTTGGTCTCATGGTTGAAGCACTCTACCCCCACTGTCTCATGGTGAAGCACTCTACCCCCACTGTCTCATGTTTGAAGCACTCTACCCCCTCTAACCCCTCTGTCTCATGGTTGAAGCACAGCACCCCCTCTGTCTCATGGTTAAAGCCTTCTACCGCCTCGGTCTCATGGTTGAAGCACTCTACATCCACTGTCTCATGGTGAAATACTCTACCTCCACTGTCTCATGGTTGAAGCACTCTACCCCCTATAGCCCCTCTGTCTCATGGTTGAAGCACTATACCCCCACTGCCTCATGGGTGAAGCACTCTACCCCATCTGTCTCATGGGTGAAGCACTCTACCCCCTTTGTCTCATGGTTGAAGCATTCTACCCCCTGTGTCTCATGGTTGAAGCACTCTACCCCCTCTGACTCATGGTTGAAGCACTCTACCCCATCTGTCTTATGGTTGAAGCACTCTACCCCTCTGTCTCATGGTTGAAGCATTCTACCCCCTCTGTCTCATGGTTCAAGCACTCTACCCCTCTGTCTCATGGTTGAAGCACTCTGCCCAATCTGTCTCATGGTTGAAGCACTCTACCCCCTCTGTCTCTGTCTCATGGTAGCATCACTCTACCCCCTCTGTCTCTGTCTCATGGTTGAAGTACTCTAACCCCTCTGTCTCTGTTTCATGGTTGAAGCACTCTACCCCCTCTGTCTCTGTCTCATGGTTGAAGCACTCTACCCGGTCTGTCTCTTGGTTGAAGCACTCTACCTCCACTGTCTCATGATGAAGCATTCTACCGCCTTGGTCTCATGGTTGAAGCACTCTACCCCATCTGTCTCATGGTTGAAGCACTCTACCCCATCTACCGCCTCTGTCTTATGGTTGAAGCACTGCACCCCCTCTGTCTCATGGCTAAAGCCTTCTACCGCCTCGGTCTCATGGTTGAAGCACTCTACATCCACTATCTCATGGGGAAGTACTCTACCTCCACTGTCTCATGGTTGAAGCACTCTACCCCCTATTGCCCCTCTGTCTCATGGTTGAAGCACTATACCCCCTCTGTCTCATGGTTGAAGCACTGTACATCCACTGTCTCATGGTGAAATACTCTACCTCCTCTGTCTCATGGTTGAAGCACTCTACCCCCTATTGCCCCTCTGTCTCATGGTTGAAGCACTATACCCCCTCTGTCTCATGGTTGAAGCACTCTACATCCACTGTCTCATGGTGAAATACTCTACCCCCACTGCCTCATGGGTGAAGCACTCTACCCCATCTGTCTCATGGTTGAAGCACCCTACCCCCTTTGTCTCATGGTTGAAGCATTCTACCCCCTCTGTCTCATGGTTGAAGCACTCTACCCCCTCTGTCTCATGGGTAAAGCACTCTACCCCTCCTGTCTCATGGTTGAAGCACTCTACCCCTCTGTCTCATGGTTGAAGCACTCTACCCCCTCTGTCTCATGGGTAAAGCACTCTACCCCTCTTGTCTCTTGGTTGAAGCACTCTACCCCTCTGTCTCATGGTTGAAGCCTTCTACCGCCTCGGTCTTATTGTTGAAGCACTCTACATCCACTGTCTCATGGTTGAAGCACTCTACCCCCTATAGTCCCTCTGTCCCATGGTTGAAGCACTATACCCCCCCTGTCTCATGGTTGAAGCACTCTACATCCACTGTCTCATGGTGAAATACTCTACCTCCACTGTCTCATGGTTGAAGCACTCTACCCCCTATATCCCCTCTGTCTCATGGTTGAAGCATTATACCCCCACTGCCTCATGGATGAAGCACTCTACCCCATCTGTTTCATGGGTGAAGCACCTTACCCCCTTTGTCTCATGGTTGAAGCATTCAACCGCCTCTGTCTCATGGTTGAAGCACTCTACCCCATCTGTCGCATGGTTGAAGCACTCTACCCCGTCTGTCTCTTGGTTGAAGCGCTCTACCCCTCTGTCTCATGGTTGAAGTATTCTACCCCCTCTGTCTCATGGTTGAAGCAATCTACCCCGTCTGTCTCTTGGTTTGAAGCACTCTACCCCGCTGTCTCTTGGTTGGAGCACTCTACCGCCTCTGTCTCATGGTTGAAGCATTCTACCGCCTTGGCCTCATGGGCGAAGCACTCTACCCCCTCTGTCTCTGTCTCATGGTTGAAGCACTCTACCCGGTCTGTCTCTTGGTTGAAGCATTCTACCTCCACTGTCTCATGATGAAGCACCCTACCCCGTCTGTCTCATGGTTGGAGCACTCTACCGCCTCTGTCTCATGGTTGAAGCATTCTACCGCCTTGGTCTCATGGTTGAAGCAATCTACCTCCACTGTCTCATGGTGAAGCACTCTACCCCCACTGGCTCATGTTTGAGGCACTCTACCCCCTCTACCCCCTCGGTCTCATGGTTGAAGCACTCTACTCCTTCTGCCTCATGGTTAAAGTACTCTACCGCCTCTGTCTCATGGTTGAAGCATTCTATCGCCTCTGTCTCATGGTTGAAGCACTCTACCGCCTCTGTCTCATGGTTGAAGCACTCTGCCGCCTCTGTCTCCTGGTTGAAGCACTCTACCTCCACTGTCTCATGGTTAGAGCACTCTACCGCCTCTGTCTCATGGTTGAAGCACTCTACCGCCTCTGTCTCATGGGTGAAGCACTCCACCTCCACTGTCTCATAGGGAGGCACTATATACCGTCTGTCTCATGGTTGGAGCACTCTACCGCCTCTGTCTCATGGTTGAAGCATTCTACCGCCTTAGTCTCCTGGTTGACGCACTCTACCTTCACTGTCTCATGGTGAAGCACTCTACCCCCACTGTCTCATGTTTGAAGCACTCTACCCCCTCTACCCCCTCTGTCTCATGGTTGAAGCACTGTACCCCCTCTGTCTCATGGTTAAAGCATTCTACTGTCTCGGTCTCATGGTCGAAGCACTCTACATCCACTGTCTCATGGTGAAGTACTCTGCCTCCACTGTCTCATGGTTGAAGCACTCTACCCCCTATAGCCCCTCTGTCTCATGGTTGAAGCACTATACCCCCTCTGTCTCATGGTTGAAGCACTATACCCCCATGGTCTCATGGTGAAGCACTCTACCCCCTCTGTCTCATGGGTGAAGCACTCTGCCCCATCTGTCTCATGGTTGAAGCACTCTACCGCCTCTGTCTCATAGTTGAAGCACTCTACCCCATCTGTCTCATGGTTGAAGCACTCTACCCAATCGGTCTCATGGTTGGAGCACTCTACCCCCTCTGTCTCCGTCCCATGGTACCAGCACTCTACCCCTCTGTCTCTGTCTCGTGGTTGAAGCACTGTACCCCCTCTGTCTCTGTCTCATGGTTGAAGCACTCTACCCCCACTGTCTCATGGTGAAGCACTCTTCCCCCACTGTCTCATGTTTGAAGCACTCTACCCCCTCTGTCTCCGTCCCATGGTACCAGCACTCTACCCCTCTGTCTCTGTCTCATGGTTGAAGCACTGTACCCCCTCTGTCTCCGTCCCATGGTACCAGCACTCTACCCCTCTGTCTCTGTCTCATGGTTGAAGCACTGTACCCCCTCTGTCTCTGTCTCATGGTTGAAGCACTCTACCCCCTCTGTCTCATGGTTGAAGCACAGCACCCCCTCTGTCTCATGGTTAAAGCCTTCTACCGCCTCGGTCTCATGGTTGAAGCACTCTACATCCACTGTCTCATGGTGAAATACTCTACCTCCACTGTCTCATGGTTGAAGCACTCTACCCCCTATAGCCCCTCTGTCTCATGGTTGAAGCACTATACCCTCTTTGTCTCATGGTTGAAACACTCTACATCCACTGTCTCAGGGTAAAGTACTCTACCTCCACTGTCTCATGGTTGAAGCACTCTACCCCCTATAGCCCCTCTGTCTCATGGTTGAAGCACTATACCCCCACTGCCTCATGGGTGAAGCACTCTACCCCATCTGTCTCATGGGTGAAGCACTCTACCCCCTTTGTCTCATGGTTGAAGCATTCTACCCCCTGTGTCTCATGGTTGAAGCACTCTACCCCCTCTGTCTCATGGTTGAAGCACTCTACCCCATCTGTCTCATGGCTGAAGCACTCTACCCCGTCTGTCTCTTGGTTGAAGCACTCTACCTCCACTGTCTCATGGTGAAGCACTCTACCCCCACTGTCTCATGTTTGAAGCACTCTACCCCCTCTACCCCCTCTGTCTTATGGTTGAAGCACTGCACCCCCTCTGTCTCATGGCTAAAGCCTTCTACCGCCTCGGTCTCATGGTTGAAGCACTCTACATCCACTGTCTCATGGGGAAGTACTCTACCTCCACTGTCTCATGCTTGAAGCACTCCACCCCTATTGCCCCTCTGTCTCATGGTTGAAGCACTATACCCCCTCTGTCTCATGGTTGAAGCACTCTACATCCACTGTCTCATGGTGAAATACTCTACCTCCTCTCTCTCATGGTTGAAGCACTCTACCCCCTATAGCCCCTCTGTCTCATGGTTGAAGCACTATACCCCCACTGCCTCATGGGTGAAGCACTCTACCCCCTCTGTCTCATGGTTGAAGCACTCTACCCCCTCTGTCTCATGGGTAAAGCACTCTACCCCTCCTGTCTCATGGTTGAAGCACTCTACCCCTCTGTCTCATGGTTGAAGCACTCTACCCCCTCTGTCTCATGGGTAAAGCACTCTACCCCTCCTGTCTCTTGGTTGAAGCACTCTACCCCTCTGTCTCATGGTTGAAGCCTTCTACCGCCTCGGTCTCATTGTTGAAGCACTCTACATCCACTGTCTCATGGTGAAGTACTCTACCTCCACTGTCTCATGGTTGAAGCACTCTACCCCCTATAGTCCCTCTGTCTCATGGTTGAAGCACTATACCCCCCCTGTCTCATGGTTGAAGCACTCTACATCCACTGTCTCATGGTGAAATACTCTACCTCCACTGTCTCATGGTTGAAGCACTCTACCCCCTATATCCCCTCTGTCTCATGGTTGAAGCACTATACCCCCACTGCCTCATGGATGAAGCACTCTACCCCATCTGTTTCATGGGTGAAGCACCCTACCCCCTTTGTCTCATGGTTGAAGCATTCAACCGCCTCTGTCTCATGGTTGAAGCACTCTACCCCGTCTGTCTCTTGGTTGAAGCGCTCTACCCCTCTGTCTCATGGTTGAAGCAATCTACCCCGTCTGTCTCTTGGTTTGAAGCACTCTACCCCGCTGTCTCTTGGTTGGAGCACTCTACCGCCTCTGTCTCATTGTTGAAGCATTCTACCGCCTTGGTCTCATGGGCGAAGCACTCTACCCCCTCTGTCTCTGTCTCATGGTTGAAGCACTCTACCCGGTCTGTCTCTTGGTTGAAGCATTCTACCTCCACTGTCTAATAATGAAGCACCCTACCCCGTCTGCCTCATGGTTGGAGCACTCTACCGCCTCTGTCTCATGGTTGAAGCATTCTACCGCCTTGGTCTCATGGTTGAAGCACTCAACCTCCACTCTCTCATGGTGAAGCACTCTACCCCCACTGGCTCATGTTTGAAGCACTCTACCCCCTCTACCCCCTCTGGCTCATGGTTGAAGCACTGCGGCCCCTCTGTCTCATGGTTAATCCCTTCTACCGCCTCGGTCTCATGGTTGAAGCACTCTACATCAACTGTCTCATGGTGAAGTACTCTACCTCCACTGTCTCATGGTTGAAACACTCTACCCCCTCTACCCCCTCTGTCTCATGGTTGAAGCACTCTACCCCCTATAGCCCCTCTGTCTCATGGTTGAAGCACTATACCCCCACTGCCTCATGGGTGAAGCACTCTACCCCATCTGTCTCATGGGTGAAGCACTCTACCCCCTTTGTCTCATGGTTGAAGCATTCTACCCCCTCGGTCTCATGGTTGAAGCACTCTACCCCCTCTGTCTCATGGTTGAAGCACTCTACCCCATCTGTCTCATGGTTGAAGCACTCTACCCAATCTGTCTCATGGTTGAAGCACTCTACACCCTCTGTCTCTGTCCCATGGTAGCAGCATTCTACCCCCTCTGTCTCTGTCTCCTGGTTGAAGTACTCCACCCCCTCTGTCTCTGTCTCATGGTTGAAGCACTCTACTGCCTCTGTCTTTGTCTCATGGTTGAAGCACTCTACCCCGTCTGTCTCTTGGTTGAAGCACTCTACCTCCACTCTCTCATGATGAAGCACTCTACCCCGTCTGTCTCATGGTTGGAGCACTCTACCCCCTCTACCCCCTCTGTCTCATGGTTGAAGCACTGCACCCCCTCTGTCTCATGGCTAAAGCCTTCTACCGCCTCGGTCTCATGGTTGAAGCACTCTACATCCACTGTCTCCTGGTGAAGTACTCTAGCTCCACCGTCTCATGGTTGAAGCACTCTATCCCCTATAGTCCCTCTGTCTCATGGTTGAAGCACTATACCCCCACTGCCTCATGGGTGAAGCACTCTACCCCATCTGTCTCATGGTTGAAGCACCCTACCCCCTTTGTCTCATGGTTGAAGCACTATACCCCCACTGCCTCATGTGTGAAGCACTCTACCCCATCTGTCTCATGGTTGAAGCACCCTACCCCCTTTGTCTCATGGTTGAAGCCTTCTACCGCCTCGGTCTCATTGTTGAAGCACTCTACATCCACTGTCTCATGGTGAAGTACTCTACCTCCACTGTCTCATGGTTGAAGCACTCTACCCCCTATAGTCCCTCTGTCTCATGGTTGAAGCACTATACCCCCCCTGTCTCATGGTTGAAGCATTCTACATCCACTGTCTCATGGTGAAATACTCTACCTCCACTGTCTCATGGTTGAAGCACTCTACCCCCTATAGCCCCGCTGTCTCATGGTTGAAGCACTATACCCCCACTGCCTCATGGGTGAAGCACTCTACCCCATCTGTCTCATGGGTGAAGCACCCTACCCCCTTTGTCTCATGGTTGAAGCATACTACCCCCTCTGTCTCATGGTTGAAGCATTCTACCACCCCTGACTCATGTTAAAGCACTCTACCCCATCTGTCTCATGGTTGAAGCACTCTACCCCGTCTGTCTCTTGGTTGAAGCACTTTACCCCTCCGTCTCATGGTTGAAGCATTCTACCCCGTCTGTCTCTTGGTTGAAGCACCCTACCCCTCTGTCTCATGGTTGAAGCATTCTACCCCGTCTGTCTCTTGGTTGAAGCACTCTACCCGTCTGTCTCATGGGTGAAGCACCCTACCCCCTTTGTCTCATGGTTGAAGCATTATACCCCCTCTGTCTCATGGTTGAAGCACTCTACCCCCTCTGTCCCATGGTTGAAGCACTCTACCCCATCTGTCTCATGGTTGAAGCACTCTACCTCGTCTGTCTCATGGTTGAAGCACTCTACCCCTCTGTCTCATGGTTGAAGCATTCTACCCCGTCTGTCTCTTGGTTGAAGCACTCTACCTCTCTGTCTCATGGTTGAAGCACTCTACCCTTCTGTCTCTTGGTTGAAGCACTCTACCCCCTCTGTCTCATGGGTAAAGCACTCTACCCCTCCTGTCTCATGGTTGAAGCACTCTACCCCTCTGTCTCATGGTTGAAACACTCTACCCTCTCTGTCTCATGGGCAAAGCACTCTACCCCTCCTGTCTCTTGGTTGAAGCACTCTACCCCTCTGTCTCATGGTTGAAACACTCTACCCCCTCTGTCTCATGGGTAAAGCACTCTACCCCTCCTGTCTCTTGGTTGAAGCACTCTACCCCTCTGTCTCATGGTTGAAGCCTTCTACCGCCTCGGTCTCATGGTTGAAGCACTCTACCCCCTATAGTCCCTCTGTCTCATGGTTGAAGCACTCTACCCCCTCTGTCCCATGGTTGAAGCACTCTACCCCATCTGTCTCATGGTTGAAGCACTCTACCTCGTCTGTCTCATGGTTGAAGCACTCTACCCCTCTGTCTCATGGTTGAAGCATTCTACCCCGTCTGTCTCTTGGTTGAAGCACTCTACCTCTCTGTCTCATGGTTGAAGCACTCTACCCTTCTGTCTCTTGGTTGAAGCACTCTACCCCCTCTGTCTCATGGTTGAAGCACTCTACCCCATCTGTCTCATGGTTGAAGCACTCTACCCCATCTGTCTCATGGTTGAAGCATTCTACCCCGTCTGTCTCTTGGTTGAAGCACTCTACCTCTCTGTCTCATGGTTGAAGCACTCTACCCCCTCTGTCTCATGGTTGAAGCACTCTACCTCGTCTGTCTCATGGTTGAAGCACTCTACCCCTCTGTCTCCTGGTTGAAGCACTCTACCCCGTCTGTCTCTTGGTTGAAGCACTCTACCTCTCTGTCTCATGGTTGAAGCACTCTACCCTTCTGTCTCTTGGTTGAAGCACTCTACCCCCTCTGTCTCATGGTTGAAGCACTCTACCCCATCTGTCTCACGGTTGAAGCACTCTACCCCATCTGTCTCATGGTTGAAGCATTCTACCCCGTCTGTCTCTTGGTTGAAGCACTCTACCTCTCTGTCTCATGGTTGAAGCACTCTACCCTTCTGTCCCATGGTTGTAGCACTCTACCCCATCTGTCTCATGGTTGAAGCACTCTACCTCGTCTGTCTCATGGTTGAAGCACTCTACCCCTCTGTCTCATGGTTGAAGCATTCTACCCCGTCTGTCTCTTGGTTGAAGCACTCTACCTCTCTGTCTCATGGTTGAAGCACTCTACCCCTCTGTCTCATGGTTAAAGCACTCTACCCCGTCTGTCTCTTGGTTGAAGCACTCTACCCCCTCTGTCTCATGGTTGAAGCACTCTACCCCATCTGTCTCACGGTTGAAGCACTCTACCCCTCTGTCTCATGGTTGAAGCATTCTACCCCGTCTGTCTCTTGGTTGAAGCACTCTACCCCTCTGTCTCATGGTTGAAGCACTCTACCCCTCTGTCTCATGGTTGAAGCACTCTACCCCGTCTGTCTCTTGGTTGAAGCACTCTACCCCTCTGTCTCATGGTTGAAGCACTCTACCCCTCTGTCTCTTGGTTGAAGCACTCTACCCCCTCTGTCTCATGGTTGAAGCACTCTACCCCTCTGTCTCTTAGTTGAAGCACTTATATACCCCCTCTGGAATTCTGAAACAAACACGAAACAACAAATAACCCAAAACACGCTAAAAAACAACGAAATGTACTGTCAGAGCTCTACCCTCATTTATGTACAGGTTTATGATGGCGACCGTTGAAATGTCTAAGAAACACAAGAAGATACTACTTGGAAAAATGATGTATCTGATTGAGGACCTCAGGTTGTCCGATGTACTGCCCTTTCTGGAGCAGCAGGGTGTAATCAATGCACAGATAAAGGAAGAAATCGATCACGTGAGTATTCCTGCAGTCGTTACGGCTGAAAAAACACTGGCATCAATAACTGTCCTAGTTTTTTGGCGAATCTCTGTAATGTGGTAGAAACTTGTTAAAGCAAGATTCGCATCTTTTCTTGGAAGAATAATTTGAATCAGTACAATGTTTATTTTGTCTGTAGCACAAGTCCTGAAATAACTCGTGATACGGGATTAGGAGGTTTTGAACCCCAAGAGGGCCAACTATACAAATTACTCCATCGGACCTGTTGGATAATCTATCTCGTTTAAAAATTCCTATATTCTAAGTAAAAGTTAATACACCGTTCCAGATACCCCAGGCGACATCTATCGTCAAAAATACACACTGCGTTTTTCGGGTTAAGGTTTATATCAGCTGTTTTCTGGGCTTTTACTCCTCCATCGCGTTCTTAAAATGGTAGTATATAATAGTCAAGATATTTAGTTTTACAAAGTTTTTGCTTTCTGTCAGCTGAAGTTCACCCGAAACACACGCCTGCCAGAATTTCCCCTGGAACGGTCTGTTTGAAGGCTGATTTCGCCATATAGTTTGAACCAAGAGGCTTTTCACAGCTTGTGCCGTAGAATAGTCGATTACCTTTTCAAACACAATTATATTATCCCATAGTACTCTTCGGGGAAGCAGCTCGTGATATTGAAACTAATCTGAAATACTAATCCCCGTGAATGGGATGAAAGGCCAGCTGACGGCAGATGCGCATTATCTGTTGCAGGAAGTAACCACACAAGACAAAACTCGTAACTTTGTGACGACGTTACGTAAACGCGGGCCGGACGCATTCGAAATGTTCATCTTGGCTCTGCTGAAGAGCGATCAGGACCACGTGGCGGTCACCTTGGACCAGGCCCTGGCGGACCGGTTGCGCCGCGAAATGCACTCCCAGGACAGCAGTCCTGTGTCACCTTCTATCCCACTGGTACGTTCATCTGTTCCAAAGGCTCAACACTCCCAGGCTTTCTCACCCATAACTCCCAGGCCTCCGCAAGCGTTACTCCCAGGCCTCCACCCATAACTCCCAGGCCTTTTCACAAGTAACTCCCAGGCCTCCTCTCCCATAATTCCCTGACCTCCTCATCCATAACTCCCAGATCTCCTCACCGATAACTCCCAGGCCTCCTCACCCATAACTCCCATGCCTCCTAACCCATCACTCCCATGATTTCTCAGTCATAACTCCCATGCCTCCTCACCCATAACTCCCAGTCCCGCTCACCCATAATTCCCAGACCTCCTCAACCATAATTCCCAGTCCCCCTCACCCATAACTCCCATACCTCGTCACCCATAACTCCCAGCTTTCCTCACCCATAACTCCCAGACCTCTTCACCCATAACTCCCAGGCCTCCTTACCCATAACTCCCATCCCTCCTCACTCGTAACTCCCAGGCCTCCTCACCCGTAACTCCCAGGCCTCCTCACCCATAACTCCCAGTCCCCCTCACCCATAACTCCCAGACCTCCTCACCCTTAACTGTCAGGCCACCTCACCCATAACTCCCAGGCCTCCCCACCCATAACTCCAATGCCTCCTCACTCTTAACTCCCAGGCCTCCTCACGCATAACTCCCAGACATCTTCACCAATAACGCCCTGGCTTCCTCACCCGTAACTCCCAGGCCTCCTCACCCATAACTCCTAGGCCTCCTCACCCAAAACTCCCAGGCCTCCTCACCCAATAACGCTCAGACCTCCTCACCCATAACTCCCAGACCTCCTCACCCATAACGCTCAGACCTCCTCACCCCTAACTTCCAGGCTTCTCCATCCATAACTCCCATACCTCCTCACCGTCCCATAACTCCCAGGCCTCCTCTCCCATAACTCCCAGACCTCCTCACCCATAACTCCCAGATCTCCTCACCGATAACTCCCAGGCCCCCTCACCCATAACTCCCATGCCTCCTCACCCATAACTCCCAGGCCTCCTCGCCCATATCCCCCATTCCAACTCACCCATAACTCCCAGACCTCCTCACCCATAACTTCCAAGCATTCTCATCCATAACTCCAAGGCCTCCTCACCCATAAATCCCAGACCTCCTCACCCATAACTTCCAAACATTCTCATCCAAAACTCCCAGGCCTCATCACCCATAATTCCCAGATCTCCTCACCCATAACTCCGAGGCCTCCTCACCCCTAACTCCTAGGCCTCATCACCCACGACTCCCAGGCCTCCTCACCCATAACTCCTAGGCCTGCTCACCGATGAGTCCCAGGCCTCCTCACCCATAACTCCCAGGCCCCCTCACCCATAACTCCCAGACCCCCTCACCCATAATTCCCATGCCTTCTCACCCATAACTCCCAGGCCTCCCCACCCATAACTCCAATGCCTCCTCACCAATAACTCTTATGCCTCCTCACCCATAATTCCCAGTCCCGCTCACCCATAATGCCCAGACCTCCTCAACCATAAACCCCAGTCCCCCTCACCCATAACTCCCAAACCTCTTCACCCATAACTCCCAGGCCTGCTTACCCATAAGTCCCATGCCTCCTCACTCGTCACTCCCAGACGTCCTCACCCATAATTCCCAGGCCTCCTCACCCATAACTCCCAGGCCTCCTCACCCATAACTCCCAGTCCCCCTCACCCATAACTCATAGACCTCCTCACCCATAATTCACAGACCTCCTCTCCCATAACTCCCAGATCTCCTCACCCATAACTCCGAGGCCTCCTCACCCTAACTCCCAGGCCTCATCACCCATGACTCCCAGACCTCATCACCCGTAAATCCCCCATTCCAACTCACCCATAACTCCCAGACCTCCTCACAGATAAATCCCAGGCTTCCCAACCGATAACTCCAAGGCCTCCTCACCCATAAATCCCAGACCTCCTCACCCATAACTCCCATGCCTTCTCATCCATAACTCCCAGACCTCCTCACCCATAACTCCCATGCCTCCTCACTCATAACTCCCAGGCCTCCTCACTCATAATCCCCATTCCCCCTCACCGATAACTCCCAGACCTCCTCACCCATAACTTCCAAGCATTCTCATCCATAACTCCAAGGCCTCCTCACCCATAAATCCCAGATCTCCTCACCCATAACTCCCAGGCCTCCTCACCCATAACTCCCAGTCCCCCTCACCCATAACTCATAGACCTCCTCACCCATAATTCACAGATCTCCTCACCCGTAACTCCGAGGCCTCCTCACCCTAACTCCCAGGCCTCATCACCCATGACTCCCAGACCTCATCACCCGTAAATCCCAGTCCCCCTCACCCATAAATCCAAGAGCTCCTCACCTATAACTTCCAGGCTTCCCCGCACATAACTCCCATACCTCCTCACCGGCCCATAACTCCCAGGCCTCCTTTCCCATAATTCCCTGACCTCCTCATCCATAACTCCCAGATCTCCTCACCGATAACTCCCAGGCCTCCTCACCCATAACTCCCATGCCTCCTAACCCATCACTCCCATGATTTCTCAGTCATAACTCCCATGCCTCCTCGCCCATAACTCCCAGGCCTCCTCACCCATAACCCCCATTCGCCTTCACCCATAACTCCCATACCTCTTCACCCATAACTCCCAGGCTTCCCAATCGATAACTCCAAGGCCTCCTCACCCAGAAATCCCATGCCTCCTCACCCATAACTCCCATACCTCTTCACCCATAACTCCCAGGCTTCCCAACCGATAACTCCAAGGCCTCCTCACCCAGAAATCCCATGCCTCCTCACCCATAACTCCCAGACCTCCTCACCCATAACGCCCATGCCTTCTCATCCATAACTCCCAGGCCTCATCAATCATAACTCCCTGATCTCCTCACCCATAACTCCGATGCCTCCGCATCCCTAAATCCTAGGCCTCATCACCCATGACTCCCAGGGCTCCTCACCCATAACTCCTAGGTCTCCTCACCGATAACTCCCAGGCCTCCTCACCCATAACTCCCAGGCCTCCTCACCCATAACTCCCAGACCCTTTCACCCATAATTTCCATGCCTTCTCACCCGTAACTCCCAGGCCTTCTCACCCATAACTCCCAGGCCTCCTCACCCATAACTCCCAGACCTCATCACTCATGAATCCCAGTCTCCCTCACCCATAACTCCCAGACGTCCTCACCAATTACTTCCAGGCTTCCCCACCAATAACTCCCAGGCCTTCTCACCCATAAATCACAGACCTTCTCACCCATTACTTCTATCCCTCCTCACCCAAAACTGTCATGCCTTCTCACCCATAACTCCCAGGCCTCTTCACCCATAATTCCCAGGCCTCCTCACCAATAACTCCCAGACCTCCTCACCCATAACACCTATGCCTTCACACCCATAACTCCCAGGCCTCCTCATCCATGACACCGAGGCCTCCTCAACGATAACTCCCAGGCCTTCTCACCTATAACTCCCAGGTCTCCTCACCCATTAATCCCAGATCCCCTCACCCATAATTCCTATGCCTTCTCACCCATATCTCCCAGGCATTCTCGCCCATAACTCCCATGCCTTCTCACCCATAAGTCCAAGGCCTTCTCACCCATAACGCATAGGCCTCCTCACCTATAACTTCCAGGCCTCCTCACCCATAACGCTCAGACCTCCTCACCCATAATTCCAAGACCTGCTCACCGATAAATTCCATGCCTCCTCACGCATAACTCCCAGGCCTCCACACCCATAACCCCCATTCCCCCTCACCCATAACTCCCAGACCTCCTCACCCATAACTCCCAGGATTCTCATCCGATAACTCCCAGGCCTCCTCACCGATAACTCCCAGGCCTCCTCACCCATAACTTCCAGGCTTCCCCACCCATAACTCCCAGGCCTCCTCACCCATAACTCCCAGACCTCATCACTCATCAATCCCAGTCCCCCTCACCCGTAACTCCCGAGCTCCTCACCCATAACTTCCAGGTTTCCCCACCCATAACTCCCATACCTCCTCACCTTCCCACAACTCCCAGGACTCCCCTCCCATAACTCCCAAACCTCCTCACCCATAACTCCGAGATCTCCTCACCGATAACTCCCAGGCCTCCTCACCCATAACTCCAATCCCTCTTCTCCCATAACTCCCATGATTTCTCACTCATAACTCCCATGCCTCCTCACCCCTAACTCATAGGCCTCCCCACCCACAACCCCCATTCCCCCTCACAGATAACTCGAAGACCTCTTCGCCCATAACTCCCAGGCTTCCCAACCGATAACTCCTAGGCCTTCTCACCGATAAATCCCAGGCCTCCTCACCCATAACTCCTAGGCCTCCTCACCCATAACTCAAGGACCTCGTCACCCATAACTCCCAGACCTCGTCACCCATAATTCCCAGGCATGCTCACCCATACCTCCAAGACCTCTTCACCGATAACTCCCAGGCCTCCTCACCCATAACTCCCATGCCTCTTCACTCGTAACTCCCAGACCTCCTCACCTATAACTCCCAGTCCCCCTCACCCATAATTCAAGGACCTCCTGACCCATAATTCCCAGACCTCCTCACCCATAACGCTCAGACCTCCTCACCCATAACTCCCAGACCTCCTCACCCATAACACCCATGCCTTCTCACCCGTAACTCCTAGGCTTCCTCACCGATAACTCCCAGACCTCCTCACCCATAACTTCCAGGCTTCCCCACCCATAACTTTCAGGCCTCCCAACCGATAACTCCAAGGCTTCCTCACCTATAAATGCCATGCCTCCTCACCCTTAACTCCCAGACCTCTTCACCCATAACTCCCAGGCTTCCCAACCGATAACTCCAAGGCCTCCTCACCCATAAACCCCAGATCTCCTCACCCATAACTCCGAGGCCTCCTCACCCCTAACTCCCAGACATCATCACCCATGACTCCCAGACCTCATCACCCGTAAATCCCAGTCCCCCTCACCCATAAATCCAAGAGCTCCTCACCCATAACTTCCAGGCTTCCCCGCACATAAATCCCATACCTCCTCAAAGGCCCATAACTCCCAGGCCTCCTCTCCCATAATTCCCTGACCTCCTCATCCATAACTCCCAGATCTCCTCACCGATAACTCCCAGGCCTCCTCACCCATAACTCCCATGCCTCCTAACCCATCACTCCCATGATTTCTCAGTCATAACTCCCATGTCTCCTCACTCATAACTTCCAGGCCACCTTACCCATAACCCCCATTCTCCCTCACCGATAACTCCCATACCTCTTCACCCATAACTCCCAGGCTTCCCAACCGATAACTCCAAGGCCTCCTCACCCATAACTCCCAGACCCCCTCACCCATAACGCCCAGGCCTCCTCATCCATAACTCCTAGGCCTCCTCACTCAAAACTCCCAGGCCTCCTCACCCATAACTCCCAGAGCTCCTCACCCATAACACCCATGCCTTCTCACCCGTAACTCCTAGGCTTCCTCACCGATAACTCCCAGGCCTCCTCACCCATAACTCCCAGACCTCCTCACCCATAACCTCCAGGCTTCCCCACCCATAACTCCCAGGCCTCCCAACCGATAACTCCAAGGCTTCCTCACCTATAAATGCCATGCCTCCTCACCCATAACTCCCATACCTCTTCACCCATAACTCCCAGGCTTCCCAACCGATAACTCCAAGGCCTCCTCACCCATAAACCCCACATCTCCTCACCCATAACTCCGAGGCCTCCTCACCCCTAACTCCCAGACATCATCACCCATGACTCCCAGACCTCATCACCCGTAAATCCCAGTCCCCCTCACCCATAAATCCAAGAGCTCCTCATCCATAACTTCCAGGCTTCCCCGCACATAAATCCGATACCTCCTCAAAGGCCCATAACTCCCAGGCCTCCTCTCCCATAATTCCCTGACCTCCTCATCCATAACTCCCAGATCTCCTCACCGATAACTCCCAGGCCTCCTCACCCATAACTCCCATGCCTCCTAACCCATCACTCCCATGATTTCTCAGTCATAACTCCCATGCCTCCTCACTCATAACTTCCAGGCCACCTTACCCATAACCCCCATTCTCCCTCAACCATAACTCCCATACCTCTTCACCCATAACTCCCAGGCTTCCCAACCGATAACTCCAAGGCCTCCTCACCCATAACCCCCAGGCTTCCTCACCCATAACTCCTAGGCCTCCTCACCCATCACCCCTAGGACTCCTCACTCAAAACTCCCAGGCCTCCTCACCCATAACGCTCAGACTTCCACACCCATAACTCCTAGGCCTCCTCACCCATAACCCCCATTCCCCCTCACCGATAACTCGAAGACCTCTTCGCCCATAACTCCCAGGCCTCCCAACCGATAACTCCTAGGCCTCCTCACCGATAGGTTCCAGGCCTGCTCACTCATAATTCCGATGCCTCCGCACCCCTAACTCCTAGGATTTATCACCCATGATTCCCAGGCCTCCTCACCCATAACTCCCATGCCTCTTCACCCATAACTCCCATACCTCCTCACCGGCCCATAACTCCCGGGCCTCCTCTCCCATAACTCCCAGACCTCCTCACCCTTAACTGCCAGCTCCCCTCATCCATAACTCCCATACCTCCTCACCGGCCCATAACTCCCAGACCTCCTCACCTATAACTCCCAGTCCCCCTCACCCATAATTCAAGGACCTCCTGACCCATAATTCCCAGACCTCCTCACCCATAACGCTCAGACCTCCTCACCCATAACTCCCAGACCTCCTCACCCATAACACCCATGCCTTCTCACCCGTAACTCCTAGGCTTCCTCACCGATAACTACCAGGCCTCCTCACCCATAACTCCCAGACCTCCTCACCCATAACTTCCAGGCTTATCCACCCATAACTCCCAGGCCTCCCAACCGATAACTCCAAGGCTTCCTCACCTATAAATGCCATGCCTCCTCACCCATAACTCCCAGACCTCTTCACCCATAACTCCCAGGCTTCCCAACCGATAACTCCAAGGCTTCCTCAACCATAAACCCCAGACCTCCTCACCCATAACTCCCATGGCTTCTCATCCATAACTCAAAGACCTCATCACCCATGATTCCCAGATCTCCTCACCCATAACTCCGAGGCCTCCTCACCCATAACTCCCAGACCTCACCACCCGTAAATCCCAGCCCCCCTCCCCCATAATTCCAAGAGCTCCTCACCCATAACTTCCAGGCTTCCCCGCACATAACTCCCATACCTCCTCAAAGGCCCATAACTCCCAGGCCTCCTCTCCCATAATTCCCTGACCTCCTCATCCATAACTCCCAGATCTCCTCACCGATAACTCCCAGGCCTCCTCACCCATAACTCCCATGCCTCCTAACCCATCACTCCCATGATTTCTCAGTCATAACTCCCATGCCTCCTCACTCATAACTCCCAGGCCACGTTACCCATAACCCCCATTCTCCCTCACCCATAACTCCCAAACCTCTTCAGCCATAACTCCCAGGCTTTCCAACCGATAACTCCCAGGCCTCCTCACCCATAACTCCCAGACCCCCTCACCCATAACGCCCAGGCTTCCTCACCCATAACTCCCAGGCCTCCTCACCCATAACTCCTAGGCCTCCTCACTCAAAACTCCCAGGCCTCCTCACCCATAACGCTCAGACCTCCTCACCCATAACTCCCAGGCCTCCTCACCAATAAGTGCCAGACCTCTTCACCCATAACTCCCAGGCCTCCTCACCCATAACTCCTGGGCCTCCTCACTCAAAGCTCCCAGGGCTCCTCACCCATAACGCTCAGACCTCCTCACCCATAACTCCTATTCCTCCTCACCCATAACCCCCATTCCTCCTCACCGATAACTCGAAGACCTCTTCACCCATAACTCCCAGGCCTCCTCACGCATAACTCCCAGACATCTTCACCAATAACGCCCAGGCTTCCTCACCCGTATCTCCCAGGCCTCCTCACCCATAACTCCTAGGCCTCCTCACCCAAAACTCCCAGGCCTCCTCACCCATAACGCTCAGACCTCCTCACCCATAACTCCCAGACCTCCTCACCCATAACGCTCAGACCTCCTCACCCCTAACTTCCAGGCTTCTCCACCCATAACTCCCATACCTCCTCACCGTCCCATAACTCCCAGGCCTCCTCTCCCATAACTCCCAGACCTCCTCACCCATAACTCCCAGATCTCCTCACCGATAATTCCCAGGCCCCCTCACCCATAACTCCCATGCCTCCTCACCCATAACTCCCAGGCATCCTCGCCCATATCCCCCATTCCAACTCACATATAACACCCAGACCTCCTCACAGATAAATCCCAGGCTTCCCAACCGATAACTCCAAGGCCTCCTCACCCATAAATCCCAAACCTCCTCACCCATAACTCCCATGCCTTCTCATCCATAACCCCCAGGCCTCCTCACCAATAACTCACAGATCTCCTCACTCATAACTCCGAGGCCTCCTCACACCTAACTCCCAGGCCTCATCACCGATGACTCCTAGGCCTCCTCACCCATAACTGCCAGGCCTCCTCACCCATAACGCTCAGATCTCCTCACCCATAACTCCAAGACCTCCTCACCCATAAAGCTCAGACCTCCTCACCCATAACTCCCAGACCTCCTCACCCATAACGCTCAGACCTCCTCACCCATAACTTCCAGGCTTCCCCACCCATAAGTCCCATACCTCCTCACTGGCCCATAACTCCCAGGCCTCCTCTCACATGACTCCCAGACTTCCTCACCCATAACTCCCAGATCTCCTTACCTATGACTCCCAGGCCTCCTCACCCATAACTCCCATGCCTCCTCACCCATAACTCCCATGATTTCACACTCATAACTCCCATGCCTCCTCACTCATAACGACCAGGCCTCCTCACCCATAATCCCCATTCCCCCTCACCGATAACTCCCAGACCTCCTCACCCATAACTTCCAAGCATTCTCATCCATAACTCCAAGGCCTCCTCACCCATAAATCCCAGACCTCCTCACCCATAACTTCCAAGCATTCTCATCCAAAACTCCCAGGCCTCATCACCCATAACTCCCAGATCTCCTCACCCATAACTCCGAGGCCTCCTCACCCCTAACTCCTAGGCCTCATCACCCACGACTCCCAGGCCTCCTCACCCATAACTCCTAGGCCTGCTCACCGATGAGTCCCAGGCCTCCTCACCCATAACTCCCAGGCCTCCTCACCCAACACTCCCAGACCTCCTCACCCATAATTCCCATGCCTTCTCACCCATAACTCCCAGGACTCCCCACCCATAACTCCAATGCCTCCTCACCAATAACTCTTATGCCTCCTCACCCATAATTCCCAGTCCCGCTCACCCATAATGCCCAGACCTCCTCAACCATAAACCCCAGTCCCCCTCACCCATAACTCCCAGACCTCTTCACCCATAACTCCCAGGCCTGCTTACCCATAAGTCCCATGCCTCCTCACTCGTCACTCCCAGACGTGCTCATCCATAATTCCCAGGCCTCCTCATCCATAACTCCCAGGCCTCCTCACCCATAACTCCCAGTCCCCCTCACCAATAACTCATAGACCTCCTCACCCATAATTCACAGACCTCCTCACCCATAACACACAGATCTCCTCACCCGTAACTCCGAGGCCTCCTCACCCTAACTCCCAGGCCTCATCACCCATGACTCCCAAACCTCATCACCCGTAAATCCCAGTCCCCCTCACCCATAAATCCAAGAGCTCCTCACCTATAAATTCCAGGCTTCCCCGCACATAACTCCCATACCTCCTCACCGATAACTCCCAGGCCTCCTCACCCATAACTCCCATGCCTCCTAACCCATCACTCCCATGATTTCTCAGTCATAACTCCCATGCCTCCTCACCCATAACTCCCAGGCCTCCTCACCCATAACCCCCATTCCCCCTCACCCATAACTCCCATACCTCTTCACCCATAACTCCCAGGCTTCCCAACCGGTAACTACAAGGCCTCCTCACCCATAAATGCCGGACCTCCTCACCCATAACGCCCATGCCTCCTCATCCATAACTCCCAGGCCTCATCAATCATAACTCCCTGATCTCCTCACCCATAAGTCCGATGCCTCCGCACCCCTAACTCCTAGGCCGCATCACCCATGACTCCCAGGCCTCCTCACCCATAACTCCTAGGCCTCCTCACCGATCACTCCCAGGCCTCCTCACCCATAACTCCCAGGCCTCCTCACCCATAACTCCCAGACCCTTTCACCCATAATTCCGATGCCTTCTCACCCGTAACTCCCAGGCCTTCTCACCCATAACTCCCAGGCCTCCTCACCCATAACTTCCAGACCTCATCACTCATAAATCGCAGTCTCCCTCACCCATAACTCCCAGACGTCCTCACCAATTACTTCCAGGCTTCCCCACCAATAACTCCCAGGCCTTCTCACCCATAAATCACAGACCTTCTCACCCATAACTTCTATCCCTCCTCACCCAAAACTCCCATGCCTTCTCACCCATAACTCCCAGGCCTCTTCACCCATAATTCCCAGGCCTCCTCACCCATAACTCCCAGGCCTCCTCACCCATAAAGCTCAGACCACCTCACCCATAATTCCCAGACCTCCTCACCCATAACCCCCATGCCTTCACACCCATAACTCCCAGGCCTCCTCATCCATGACACCGAGGCCTCCTCAACGATAACTCCCAGGCCTTCTCACCCATAACTCCCAGGTCTCCTCACCCATTAATCCCAGATCCCCTCACCCATAATTCCTATGCCTTCTCACCCATATCTCCCAGGCCTTCTTGCCCATAACTCCCATGCCTTCTCACCCATAAGTCCAAGGCCTTCTCACCCATAACGCATAGGCCTCCTCACCTATAACTTCCAGGCCTCCTCACCCATAACGCTCAGACCTCCTCACCCATAATTCCCAGACCTCCTCACCCATAAATTCCATGCCTCCTCACGCATAACTCCCAGGCCTCCACACCCATAACCCCCATTCCCCCTCACCCATAACTCCCAGACCTCCTCACCCATAACTCCCAGGCTTCTCATCCGATAACTCCCAGGCCTCCTCACCGATAACTCCCAGGCCTCCTCACCCATAACTCCCATGCCTTCTCATCCATAACTAAAAGACCTCATCACCCATGATTCCCAGATCTCCTCACCCATAACTCCGAGGCCTCCTCACCCATAACTCCCAGACCTCACCACCCGTAAATCCCAGCCCCCCTCCCCCATAATTCCAAGAGCTCCTCACCCATAACTTCCAGGCTTCCCCGCACATAACTCCCATACCTCTTCAAAGGCCCATAACTCCCAGGCCTCCTCTCCCATAATTCCCTGACCTCCTCATCCATAACTCCCAGATCTCCTCACCGATAACTCCCAGGCCTCCTCACCCATAACTCCCATGCCTCCTAACCCATCACTCCCATGATTTCTCAGTCATAACTCCCATGCCTCCTCACTCATAACTCCCAGGCCACGTTACCCATAACCCCCATTCTCCCTCACCCATAACTCCCATACCTCTTCAGCCATAACTCCCAGGCTTCCCAACCGATAACTCCAAGGCCTCCTCACCCATAACTCCCAGACCCCCTCACCCATAACGCCCAGGCTTCCTCCCCCATAACTCCCAGGCCTCCTCACCCATAACTCCTAGGCCTCCTCACACAAAACTCCCAGGCCTCCTCACCCATAACGCTCAGACCTCCTCACCCATAACTCCCAGGCCTCCTCACCAATAAGTGCCAGACCTCTTCACCCATAACTCCCAGGCCTCCTCACCCATAACTCCTGGGCCTCCTCACTCAAAGCTCCCAGGCCTCCTCACCCATAACGCTCAGACCTCCTCACTCATAACTCCTATTCCTCCTCACCCATAACCCCCATTCCTCCTCACCGATAACTCGAAGACCTCTTCACCCATAACTCCCAGGCCTCCTCACGCATAACTCCCAGACATCTTCACCAATAACGCCCAGGCTTCCTCACCCGTAACTCCCAGGCCTCCTCACCCATAACTCCTAGGCCTCCTCACCCAAAACTCCCAGGCCTCCTCACCCATAACGCCCAGACCTCCTCACCCATAACTCCCAGACCTCCTCACCCATAACGCTCAGACCTCCTCACCCCTAACTTCCAGGCTTCTCCACCCATAACTCCCATACCTCCTCACCGTCCCATAACTCCCAGGCCTCCTCTCCCATAACTCCCAGGCCTCCTCACCCATAACTCCCAGACCTCCTCACCCATAACTTCCAGGCTTCCCCACCCATAACTCTCAGGCCTCCCAACCGATAACTCCAAGGCTTCCTCACCTATAAATGCCATGCCTCCTCACCCATAACTCCCAGACCTCTTCACCCATAACTCCCAGGCTTCCCAACCGATAACTCCAAGGCCTCCTCACCCATAAACCCCACATCTCCTCACCCATAACTCCGAGGCCTCCTCACCCCTAACTCCCAGACATCATCACCCATGACTCCCAGACCTCATCACCCGTAAATCCCAGTCCCCCTCACCCATAAATCCAAGAGCTCCTCACCCATAACTTCCAGGCTTCCCCGCACATAAATCCCATACCTCCTCAAAGGCCCATAACTCCCAGGCCTCCTCTCCCATAATTCCCTGACCTCCTCATCCATAACTCCCAGATCTCCTCACCGATAACTCCCAGGCCTCCTCACCCATAACTCCCATGCCTCCTAACCCATCACTCCCATGATTTCTCAGTCATAACTCCCATGCCTCCTCACTCATAACTTCCAGGCCACCTTACCCATAACCCCCATTCTCCCTCACCGATAACTCCCATACCTCTTCACCCATAACTCCCAGGCTTTCCAACCGATAACTCCAAGGCCTCCTCACCCATAACTCCCAGACCCCCTCACCCATAACGCCCAGGCCTCCTCATCCATAACTCCTAGGCCTCCTCACTCAAAACTCCCAGGCCTCCTCACCCATAACTCCCAGAGCTCCTCACCCATAACACCCATGCCTTCTCACCCGTAACTCCTAGGCTTCCTCACCGATAACTCCCAGGCCTCCTCACCCATAACTCCCAGACCTCCTCACCCATAACTTCCAGGCTTCCCCACCCATAACTCCCAGGCCTCCCAACCGATAACTCCAAGGCTTCCTCACCTATAAATGCCATGCCTCCTCACCCATAACTCCCATACCTCTTCACCCATAACTCCCAGGCTTCCCAACCGATAACTCCAAGGCCTCCTCACCCATAAACCCCACATCTCCTCACCCATAACTCCGAGGCCTCCTCACCCCTAACTCCCAGACATCATCACCCATGACTCCCAGACCTCATCACCCGTAAATCCCAGTCCCCCTCACCCATAAATCCAAGAGCTCCTCACCCATAACTTCCAGGCTTCCCCGCACATAAATCCGATACCTCCTCAAAGGCCCATAACTCCCAGGCCTCCTCTCCCATAACTCCCAGATCTCCTCACCCATAACTCCCAGATCTCCTCACCGATAATTCCCAGGCCCCCTCACCCATAACTCCCATGCCTCCTCACCCATAACTCCCAGGCCTCCTCGCCCATATCCCCAATTCCAACTCACATATAACTCCCAGACCTCCTCACAGATAAATCCCAGGCTTCCCAACCGATAACTCCAAGGCCTCCTCACCCATAAATCCCAAACCTCCTCACCCATAACTCCCATGCCTTCTCATCCATAACCCCCAGGCCTCCTCACCAATAACTCACAGATCTCCTCACCCATAACTCCGAGGCCTCCTCACACCTAACTCCCAGGCCTCCTCACCCATAACGCTCAGATCACCTCACCCATAACTCCCAGACCTCCTCACCCATAAAGCTCAGACCTCCTCACCCATAACTCCCAGACCTCCTCACCCATAACGCTCAGACCTCCTCACCCCTAACTTCCAGGCTTCTCCACCCATAACTCCCATACCTCCTCACCGTCCCATAACTCCCAGGCCTCCTCTCCCATAACTCCCAGATCTCCTCACCCATAACTCCCAGATCTCCTCACCGATAATTCCCAGGCCCCCTCACCCATAACTCCCATGCCTCCTCACCCATAACTCCCAGGCCTCCTCGCCCATATCCCCCATTCCAACTCACATATAACTCCCAGACCTCCTCACAGATAAATCCCAGGCTTCCCAACCGATAACTCCAAGGCCTCCTCACCCATAAATCCCAAACCTCCTCACCCATAACTCCCATGCCTTCTCATCCATAACCCCCAGGCCTCCTCACCAATAACTCACAGATCTCCTCACCCATAACTCCGAGGCCTCCTCCCACCTAACTCCCAGGCCTCATCACCGATGACTCCTAGGCCTCCTCACCCATAACTCCCAGGCCTCCTCACCCATAACGCTCAGATCACCTCACCCATAACTCCCAGACCTCCTCACCCATAAAGCTCAGACCTCCTCAGCCATAACTCCCAGACCTCCTCACCCATAACGCTCAGACCTCCTCACCCATAACTTCCAGGCTTCCCCACCCATAAGTCCCATACCTCCTCACTGGCCCATAACTCCCAGGCCTCCTCTCCCATAACTCCCAGACCTCCTCACCCATAACTCCCAGATCTCCTTTCCTATGACTCCCAGGCCTCCTCACCCATAACTCCCATGCCTCCTCACCCATAACTCCCATGATTTCACACTCATAACTCCCATGCCTCCTCACTCATAACTACCAGGCCTCCTCACCCATAATCCCCATTCCCCCTCACCGATAACTCCCAGACCTCCTCACCCATAACTTCCAAGCATTCTCATCCATAACTCCAAGGCCTCCTCACCCATAAATCCCAGACCTCCTCACCCATAACTTCCAAGCATTCTCATCCAAAACTTCCAGGCCTCATCACCCATAACTCCCAGATCTCCTCACCCATAACTCCGAGGCCTCCTCACCCCTAACTCCTAGGCCTCATCACCCACGACTCCCAGGCCTCCTCACCCATAACTCCTAGGCCTGCTCACCGATGAGTCCCAGGCCTCCTCACCCATAACTCCCAGGCCTCCTCACCCATAACTCCCAGACCTCCTCACCCATAATTCCCATGCCTTCTCACCCATAACTCCCAGGCCTCCCCACCCATAACTCCAATGCCTCCTCACCAATAACTCTTATGCCTCCTCACCCATAATTCCCAGTCCCGCTCACCCATAATGCCCAGACCTCCTCAACCATAAACCCCAGTCCCCCTCACCCATAACTCCCAGACCTCTTCACCCATAAATCCCAGGCCTGCCTACCCATAAGTCCCATGCCTCCTCACTCGTCACTCCCAGACGTCCTCACCCATAATTCCCAGGCCTCCTCACCCATAACTCCCAGGCCTCCTCACCCATAACTCCCAGTCCCCCTCACCAATAACTCATAGACCTCCTCACCCATAATTCACAGACCTCCTCACCCATAACTCCCAGATCTCCTCACCCGTAACTCCGAGGCCTCTTCACCCTAACTCCCAGGCCTCATCACCCATGACTCCCAGACCTCATCACCCGTAAATCCCAGTCCCCCTCACCCATAAATCCAAGAGCTCCTCACCTATAACTTCCAGGCTTCCCCGCACATAACTCCCATACCTCCTCACCGGCCCATAACTCCCAGGCCTCCTCTCCCATAATTCCCATGCCTCCTAACCCATCACTCCCATGATTTCTCAGTCATAATTCCCATGCCTCCTCACCCATAACTCCCAGGCCTCCTCACCCATAACCCCCATTCCCCCTCACCCATAACTCCCATACCTCTTCACCCATAACTCCCAGGCTTCCCAACCGGTAACTACAAGGCCTCCTCACCCATAAATGCCGGACCTCCTCACCCATAACGCCCATGCCTCTTCATCCATAACTCCCAGGCCTCATCAATCATAACTCCCTGATCTCCTCACCCATAACTCCGATGCCTCCGCACCCCTAACTCCTAGGCCGCATCACCCATGACTCCCAGGCCTCCTCACCCATAACTCCTAGGCCTCCTCACCGATAACTCCCAGGCCTCCTCACCCATAACTCCCAGGCCTCCTCACCCATAACTCCCAGACCCTTTCACCCATAATTCCGATGCCTTCTCACCCGTAACTCCCAGGCCTACTCACCCATAACTCCCAGGCCTCCTCACCCATAACTTCCAGACCTCATCACTCATAAATCGCAGTCTCCCTCACCCATAACTCCCAGACGTCCTCACCAATTACTTCCAGGCTTCCCCACCAATAACTCCCAGGCCTTCTCACCCATAAATCACAGACCTTCTCACCCATAACTTCTATCCCTCCTCACCCAAAACTCCCATGCCTTCTCACCCATAACTCCCAGGCCTCTTCACCCATAATTCCCAGGCCTCCTCACCCATAACTCCCAGGCCTCCTCACCCATAAAGCTCAGACCACCTCACCCATAATTCCCAGACCTCCTCACCCATAACCCCCATGCCTTCACACCCATAACTCCCAGGCCTCCTCATCCATGACACCGAGGCCTCCTCAACGATAACTCCCAGGCCTTCTCACCCATAACTCCCAGGTCTCCTCACCCATTAATCCCAGATCCCCTCACCCATAATTCCTATGCCTTCTCACCCATATCTCCCAGGCCTTCTCGCCCATAACTCCCATGCCTTCTCACCCATAAGTCCAAGGCCTTCTCACCCATAACGCATAGGCCTCCTCACCTATAACTTCCAGGCCTCCTCACCCATAACGCTCAGACCTCCTCACCCATAATTCCCAGACCTCCTCACCCATAAATTCCATGCCTCCTCACGCATAACTCCCAGGCCTCCACACCCATAACCCCCATTCCCCCTCACCCATAACTCCCAGACCTCCTCACCCATAACTCCCAGGCTTCTCATCCGATAACTCCCAGGCCTCCTCACCGATAACTCCCAGGCCTCCTCACCCATAACTCCCAGACCTCCTCACCCATAACTTCCAGGCTTCCCCACCCATAACTCCCAGGCTTCCTCACCCATAACTCCCAGACCTCATCACTCATCAATCCCAGTCCCCCTCACCCGTAACTCCCGAGCTCCTCACCCATAACTTCCAGGTTTCCCCACCCATAACTCCCATACCTCCTCACCTTCACACAACTCCCAGGACTCCCCTCCCATAACTCCCAAACCTCCTCACCCATAACTCCGAGATCTCCTCACCGATAACTCCCAGGCCTCCTCACCCATAACTCCCATCCCTCCTCACCCATAACCCCCATGCCTTCACACCCATAACTCCCAGGCCTCCTCATCCATGACACCGAGGCCTCCTCAACGATAACTCCCAGGCCTTCTCACCCATAACTCCCAGGTCTCCTCACCCATTAATCCCAGATCCCCTCACCCATAATTCCTATGCCTTCTCACCCATATCTCCCAGGCCTTCTCGCCCATAACTCCCATGCCTTCTCACCCATAAGTCCAAGGCCTTCTCACCCATAACGCATAGGCCTCCTCACCTATAACTTCCAGGCCTCCTCACCCATAACGCTCAGACCTCCTCACCCATAATTCCCAGACTTCCTCACCCATAAATTCCATGCCTCCTCACGCATAACTCCCAGGCCTCCACACCCATAACCCCCATTCCGCCTCACCCATAACTCCCAGACCTCCTCACCCATAACTCCCAGGCTTCTCATCCGATAACCCCCAGGCCTCCTCACCGATAACTCCCAGGCCTCCTCACCCATAACTCCCAGACCTCCTCACCCATAACTTCCAGGCTTCCCCACCCATAACTCCCAGGCCTCCTCACCCATAACTCCCATGCCTCCTAACCCATCACTCCCATGATTTCTCAGTCATAACTCCCATGCCTCCTCACCCATAACTCCCAGGCCTCCTCACCAATAACCCCCATTCCCCCTCACCCATAACTCCCATACCTCTTCACCCATAACTCCCAGGCTTCCCAACCGGTAACTACAAGGCCTCCTCACCCATAAATGCCGGACCTCCTCACCCATAACGCCCATGCCTCCTCATCCATAACTCCCAGGCCTCATCAATCATAACTCCCTGATCTCCTCACCCATAACTCCGATGCCTCCGCACCCCTAACTCCTAGGCCGCATCACCCATGACTCCCAGGCCTCCTCACCCATAACTCCCAGGCCTCCTCACCCATAACTCCCAGACCCTTTCACCCATAATTCCGATGCCTTCTCACCCGTAACTCCCAGGCCTTCTCACCCATAACTCCCAGGCCTCCTCACCCATAACTTCCAGACCTCATCACTCATAAATCGCAGTCTCCCTCACCCATAACTCCCAGACGTCCTCACCAATTACTTCCAGGCTTCCCCACCAATAACTCCCAGGCCTTCTCACCCATAAATCACAGACCTTCTCACCCATAACTTCTATCCCTCCTCACCCAAAACTCCCATGCCTTCTCACCCATAACTCCCAGGCCTCTTCACCCATAATTCCCAGGCCTCCTCACCCATAACTCCCAGGCCTCCTCACCCATAAAGCTCAGACCACCTCACCCATAATTCCCAGACCTCCTCACCCATAACCCCCATGCCATCACACCCATAACTCCCAGGCCTCCTCATCCATGACACCGAGGCCTCCTCAACGATAACTCCCAGGCCTTCTCACCCATAACTCCCAGGTCTCCTCACCAATTAATCCCAGATCCCCTCACCCATAATTCCTATGCCTTCTCACCCATATCTCCCAGGCCTTCTCGCCCATAACTCCCATGCCTTCTCACCCATAAGTCCAAGGCCTTCTCACCCATAATGCATAGGCCTCCTCACCTATAACTTCCAGGCCTCCTCACCCATAACGCTCAGACCTCCTCACCCATAATTCCCAGACCTCCTCACCCATAAATTCCATGCCTCCTCACGCATAACTCCCAGGCCTCCACACCCAAAACCCCCATTCCCCCTCACCCATAACTCCCAGACCTCCTCACCCATAACTCCCAGGCTTCTCATCCGATAACTCCCAGGCCTCCTCACCGATAACTCCCAGGCCTCCTCACCCATAACTCCCAGACCTCCTCACCCATAACTTCCAGGCTTCCCCACCCATAACTCCCAGGCCTCCTCACCCATAACTCCCAGACCTCATCACTCATCAATCCCAGTCCCCCTCACCCGTAACTCCCGAGCTCCTCACCCATAACTTCCAGGTTTCCCCACCCATAACTCCCATACCTCCTCACCTTCCCACAACTCCCAGGACTCCCCTCCCATAACTCCCAAACCTCCTCACCCATAACTCCGAGATCTCCTCACCGATAACTCCCAGGCCTCCTCACCCATAACTCCCATCCCTCCTCACCCATAACCCCCATGCCTTCACACCCATAACTCCCAGGCCTCCTCATCCATGACACCGAGGCCTCCTCAACGATAACTCCCAGGCCTTCTCACCCATAACTCCCAGGTCTCCTCACCCATTAATCCCAGATCCCCTCACCCATAATTCCTATGCCTTCTCACCCATATCTCCCAGGCCTTCTCGCCCATAACTCCCATGCCTTCTCACCCATAAGTCCAAGGCCTTCTCACCCATAACGCATAGGCCTCCTCACCTATAACTTCCAGGCCTCCTCACCCATAACGCTCAGACCTCCTCACCCATAATTCCCAGACCTCCTCACCCATACATTCCATGCCTCCTCACGCATAACTCCCAGGCCTCCACACCCATAACCCCCATTCCCCCTCACCCATAACTCCCAGACCTCCTCACCCATAACTCCCAGACCTCCCCACGCATAACTCCCAGGCCTCCTCACCCATAACTCCCAGACCTCATCACTCATCAATCCCAGTCCCCCTCACCCGTAACTCCCGAGCTCCTCACCCATAACTTCCAGGTTTCCCCACCCATAACTCCCATACCTCCTCACCTTCCCACAACTCCCAGGACTCCCCTCCCATAACTCCCAAACCTCCTCACCCATAACTCCGAGATCTCCTCACCAATAACTCCCAGGCCTCCTCACCCATAACTCCCATCCCTCTTCACCCATAACTCCCATGATTTCTCACTCATAACTCCCATGCCTCCTCACCCATAACTCATAGGCCTCCTCACCCACAACCCCCATTCCCCCTCACAGATAACTCGAAGACCTCTTCGCCCATAACTCCCAGGCTTCCCAACCGATAACTTCTAGGCCTTCTCACCGATAAATCCTAGGCCTCCTCACCCATAACTCAAGGACCTCGTCACCCATAACTCCCAGACCTCGTCACCCATAATTCCCAGGCATCCTCACCCATACCTCCAAGACCTCTTCACCGATAATTCCCAGGCCTCCTCACCCATAACTCCCATGCCTCTTCACTCGTAACTCCCAGACCTCCTCACCTATAACTCCCAGTCCCCCTCACCCATAATTCAAGGACCTCCTGACCCATAATTCCCAGACCTCCTCACACATAACGCTCAGACCTCCTCACCCATAACTCCCAGACCTCCTCACCCATAACACCCATGCCTTCTCACCCGTAACTCCTAGGCTTCCTCACCGATAACTCCCAGGCCTCCTCACCCATAACTCCCAGACCTCCTCACCCATAACTTCCAGGCTTCCCCACCCATAACTCCCAGGCCTCCCAACCGATAACTCCAAGGCTTCCTCACCTATAAATGCCTTGCCTCCTCACCCATAACTCCCAGACCTCTTCACCCATAACTCCCAGGCTTCCCAACCGATCACTCCAAGGCTTCCTCACCCATAAACCCCAGATCTCCTCACCCATAACTCCGAGGCCTCCTCACCCCTAACTCCCAGACATCATCACCCATGACTCCCAGACCTCATCACCCGTAAATCCCAGTCCCCCTCACCCATAAATCCAAGAGCTCCTCACCCATAACTTGCAGGTTTCCCCGCACATAAATCCCGTACCTCCTCAAAGGCCCATAACTCCCAGGCCTCCTCTGCCATAATTCCCTGACCTCCTCATCCATAACTCCCAGATCTCCTCACCGATAACTCCCAGGCCTCCTCACCCATAACTCCCATGCCTCCTAACCCATCACTCCCATGATTTCTCAGTCATAACTCCCATGCCTCCTCACTCATAACTTCCAGGCCACCTTACCCATAACCCCTATTCTCCCTCACCCATAACTCCCATACCCCTTCACCCATAACTCCCAGGCTTCCCAACCGATAACTCCAAGGCCTCCTCACCCATAACTCCCAGACCCCCTCACCCATAACGCCCAGGCTTCCTCACCCATAACTCCCAGGCCTCCTCATCCATAACTCCTAGGCCTCCTCACCCATAACTCCCAGGCCTCCTCACCAATAAGTGCCAGACCTCTTCACCCATAACTCCCCGGCCTCCTCACCCATAAACCCTAGGCCTCCTCACCCATAAACCCTAGGCCTCCTCACTCAAAACTCCCAGGCCTCCTCACCCATAACGCTCAGACCTCCTCACCCATAACTCCTAGGCCTCCTCACCCATAACCCCCATTCCCCCTCACCGATAACTCGAAGACCTCTTCGCCCATAACTCCCAGGCCTCCCAACCGATAACTCCTAGGCCTCCTCACCGATAAGTCCCAGGCCTGCTCACCCATAACTCCGATGCCTCCGCACCCCTAACTCCTAGGCCTCATCACCCATGACTCCCAGGCCTCCTCACCCATAACTCCCAGGCCTCTTCACCCATAACTCCCATACCTCCTCACCGGCCCATAACTCCCGGGCCTCCTCTCCCATAACTCCCAGACCTCCTCACCCTTAACTGCCAGCTCCCCTCATCCATAACTCCCAGGCCTCCTCACCCATAACTCCCATGCCTCTTCACTCGTAACTCCCAGACCTCCTCACCTATAACTCCCAGTCCCCCTCACCCATAATTCAAGGACCTCCTGACCCATAATTCCCAGACCTCCTCACCCATAACACCCATGCCTTCTCACCCGTAACTCCTAGGCTTCCTCACCGATAGCTACCAGGCCTCCTCACCCATAACTCCCAGACCTCCTCACCCATAACTTCCAGGCTTCCCCACCCATAACTCCCAGGCCTCCCAACCGATAACTCCAAGGCTTCCTCACCTATAAATGCCATGCCTCCTCACCCATAACTCCCAGACCTCTTCACCCATAACTCCCAGGCTTCCCAACCGATAACTCCAAGGCCTCCTCACCCATAAACCCCAGATCTCCTCACCCATAACTCCGAGGCCTCCTCACCCCTAACTCCCAGACATCATCACCCATGACTCCCAGACCTCATCACCCGTAAATCCCAGTCCCCCTCACCCATAAATCCAAGAGCTCCTCACCCATAATTTCCAGGCTTCCCCGCACATAAATCCCATACCTCCTCAAAGGCCCATAACTCCCAGGCCTCCTCTCCCATAATTCCCTGACCACCTCATCCATAACTCCCAGATCTCCTCACCGATAACTCCCAGGCCTCCTCACCCATAACTCCCATGATTTCTCAGTCATAAGTCCCATGCCTCCTCACTCATAACTTCCAGGCCACCTTACCCATAACCCCCATTCTCCCTCACCCATAACTCCCATACCTCTTCACCCATAACTCCCAGGCTTCCCAACCGATAACTCCAAGGTCTCCTCACCCATAACTCCCAGACCCCCTCACCCATAACGCCCAGGCTTCCTCACCCATAACTCCCAGGCCTCCTCATCCATAACTCCTAGGCCTCCTCACTCAAAACTCCAAGGCCTCCTCACCCATAACGCTCAGACCTCCTCACCCATAACTCCCAGGCCTGCTCACCAATAAGTGCCAGACCTCTTCACCCATAACTCCCAGGCCTCCTCACCCATAACCCCTAGGCCTCCTCACTCAAAGCTCCCAGGTCTCCTCACCCATAACGCTCAGACCTCCTCACCCATAACTCCTAGGCCTCCTCACCCATAACGCTCATTCCCCCTCACCGATAACTCGAAGACCTCTTCGCCCATAACTCCCAGGCCTCCCAACCGATAACTCCTAGGCCTCTTCACCGATAAGTCCCAGGCCTGCTCACCCATAACTCCGATGCCTCCGCACCCCTTACTCCTAGGCCTCATCACCCATGACTCCCAGGCCTCCTCACCCATCACTCCCAGGCCTCTTCACCCATAACTCCCCGCACATAACTCCCATACCTCCTCAAAGGCCCATAACTCCCAGGCCTCCTCTCCCATAATTCCCTGACCTCCTCATCCATAACTCCCAGATCTCCTCACCGATAACTCCCAGGCCTCCTCACCCATAACTCCCATGCCTCCTAACCCATCACTCCCATGATTTCTCAGTCATAACTCCCATGCCTCCTCACTCATAACTCCCAGGCCACGTTACCCATAACCCCCATTCTCCCTCACCCATAACTCCCATACCTCTTCACCCATAACTCCCAGGCTTCCCAACCGATAACTCCAAGGCCTCCTCACCCATAACTCCCAGACTCCCTCACCCATAACGCCCAGGCTTCCTCACCCATAACTCCCAGGCCTCCTCACCCATAACTCCTAGGCCTCCTCACTCAAAACTCCCAGGCCTCCTCACCCATAACTCCCAGACCTCCTCACCCATAACTCCCAGGCCTCCTCACCAATAAGTGCCAGACCTCTTCACCCATAAGGCCCAGGCCTCCTCACCTATAACTCCTAGGCCTCCTCACTCAAAACTCCCAGGCCTCCTCACCCATAACGCTCAGGCCTCCTCACCCATAACTCCCAGGCCTCCCAACCGATAACTCCTAGGCCTCCTCACCGATAAGTCCCAGGCCTGCTCACCCATAACTCCCAGACCTCCTCACCCATAACTCCCAGATCTCCTCACCGATAACTCCCAGGCCTCCTCCCTCATAACTCCCATGCCTCCTCACCCATAACTCCCATGCCTTCTCATCCATAACTTCCCAGGCCTCATCACCTATAACACCCAGATCTCCTCACCCATAACTCCGAGGCCTCCTCACCCCTAAATCCCAGGCCTCATCACCCATGACTCCCAGACCTCATCACCCATAAATCCCAGTCCCCCTCACCCATAACTCCCAGAACTAATCACCCATAACTTCCAGGCTTCCCCACCCATAACTCCCATACCTCCTTACCGGCCCATAAATCCCAGGCCTCCTCTCCCATAACTCCCAGAGCTCCACACACATAACTCCCAGATCTCCTCACCGATAACTCCCAGGCCTCCTCACCCATAACTCCCATGCCTCCTCACCCATAACTCCCATGCCTCCTCACCCATAACCCCCATTCCCCCTCACCCATAACGCTCAGACATCCTCACCCATAACACCCATGCCTTCTCACCCGTAACTCCTAGGCTTCCTCACCGATAGCTACCAGGCCTCCTCACCCATAACTCTCAGACCTCCTCACCCATAACTTCCAGGCTTCCCCACCCATAACTCCCAGGCCTCCTAACCGATAACTCCAAGGCTTCCTCACCTATAAATGCCATGCCTCCTCACCCATAACTCCCAGACCTCTTCACCCATAACTCCCAGGCTTCCAAACCGATAACTCCAAGACCTCCTCACCCATAACTCCCATTCCTTCTCATCCATAACTCAAAGACCTCATCACCCATGACTCCCAGATCTCCTCACCCATAACTCCGAGGCCTCCTCACCCCTAACTCCCAGACATCATCACCCATGACTCCCAGACCCCCTCACCCGTAAATCCCAGTCCCCCTCACCCATAAATCCAAGAGCTCCTCACCCATAACTTCCAGGCTTCCCCGCACATAACTCCCATACCTCCTCAAAGGCCCATAACTCCCAGGCCTCCTCTCCCATAATTCCCTGACCTCCTCATCCATAACTCCAAGATCTCCTCACCGATAACTCCCAGGCCTCCTCACCCATAACTCCCATGCCTCCTAACCCATCACTCCCATGATTTCTCAGTCATAACTCCCATGCCTCCTCACTCATAACTCCCAGGCCACGTTACCCATAACCCCCATTCTCCCTCACCCATAACTCCCATACCTCTTCACCCATAACTCCCAGGCTTCCCAACCGATAACTCCAAGGCCTCCTCACCCATAACTCCCAGACTCCCTCACCCATAACGCCCAGGCTTCCTCACCCATAACTCCCAGGCCTCCTCACCCATAACTCCTAGGCCTCCTCACTCAAAACTCCCAGGCCTCCTCACCCATAACTCCCAGACCTCCTCACCCATAACTCCCAGGCCTCCGCACCAATAAGTGCCAGACCTCTTCACCCATAAGGCCCAGGCCTCCTCACCTATAACTCCTAGGCCTCCTCACTCAAAACTCCCAGGCCTCCTCACCCATAACGCTCAGGCCTCCTCACCCATAACTCCTAGGCCTCCTCACCCATAACCCCCATTCCTCCTCACCGATAACTCGAAGACCTCTTCGCCCATAACTCCCAGGCCTCCCAACCGATAACTCCCAGACCTCCTCACCCATAACTCCCAGATCTCCTCACCGATAACTCCCAGGCCTCCTCCCTCATAACTCCCATGCCTCCTCACCCATAACTCCCATGCCTTCTCATCCATAACTCCCAGGCCTCATCACCTATAACACCCAGATCTCCTCACCCATAACTCCGAGGCCTCCTCACCCCTAAATCCCAGGCCTCATCACCCATGACTCCCAGACCTCATCACCCATAAATCCCAGTCCCCCTCACCCAGAACTCCCAGAACTCCTCACCCATAACTTCCAGGCTTCCCCACCCATAACTCCCATACCTCCTTACCGGCCCATAAATCCCAGGCCTCCTCTCCCATAACTCCCAGAGCTCCACACACATAACTCCCAGATCTCCTCACCGATAACTCCCAGGCCTCCTCACCCATAACTCCCATGCCTCCTCACCCATAACTCCCATGCCTCCTCACCCATAACCCCCATTCCCCCTCACCCATAACTCCCAGACCTCTTCACTGATAACTCCCAGGCTTCCCAACCGATAATACCAAGGCCTCCACACCCATAACTCCCATGCCTTCTCATCCATAACTCCCAGGCCTCATCACACATAACTCCCATACCTCTTCACCCATAACTCCGAGGCCTCCTCACCCATAACTCCCAGGCCTCTTCACCCATAACTCCCATACCTCCTCACCGGCCCATAACCCCCGGGCCTCCTCTCCCATAACTCCCAGACCTCCTCACCCTTAACTGCCAGCTCCCCTCATCTATGACTCCTAGGGCTCCTCGGCCATAACGCTCAGACGTCCTCACCTAAATCTCCCAGACCTTCTCTCCCATAATTCCCTGACCTCCTCATCCATAACTCCCAGATCTCCTCACCGATAACTCCCAGATCTCCTCACCGATAACTCCCAGGCCTCCTCACCCATAACTCCCATGCCTCCTAACCCATCACTCCCATGATTTCTCAGTCATAACTCCCATGCCTCCTCACTCATAACTCCCAGGCCTCCTTACCCATAACCCCCATTCCCCCTCACCCATAACTCCCATACCTCTTCACCCATAACTCCGAGGCCTCCTCACCCCTAACTCCCAGGCCTCATCACCCAAGACTCCCAGGCCTTCTCACCCATAACTCACAGTCCTCCTCGCCGATAACTCCCAGGCCTCCTCAACCATAACTCCTAGACCTCCTCACCCATAACTCCCAGACCCCGTCACCTCTAATTCCCATGCCTTCTCACCAATAACTCCCAGGCCTCCTCACCCATAACTCCCATGCCTTCTCACCCATAACTCCCAGGCCTTCTCACCCATAACTCCCAGGTCTCCTAACCCATCACTCCCAGACCTCATCACCCACTAATCCCAGTCCTCCTTACCCATAACTCCCAGTCTTCCTCACCCATAACTTCCAGGCTTTCCCACCCATAACTCCCATACCTCCTCACCGGCCCATAACACCCTGGCCTCCTCTCCCATAACTCCCAGACATCCTTACCCATAACTCCCAGATCTCCTCACCGATAATTCACAGGCTCCCTCACCCATGACTCCCAGGGCTCCTCACCCATAACGCCCAGACCTCCTCACCCATACCTCCCAGACCTCCTCACCCATAACCCCCATGCCTTCTCACCCATAACTCACAGACCTCCTCACCCATAACTCCGAGGCCTCCTCACCCCTAACTCCCAGGTTTCATCACCCACGACTCCCAGGACTCCTCACCCATAAATCACAGGCCGCCTCACCGATAACTCCCAGGCCTCCTCCCCCAATAACTCCAAGACCTCCTCACCCATAACTTCCAGGCGTCCCCTCCCATAATTCCCAGGCCTCCTCACCCATAACTCCCAGACCTCATCACCAATAAATCCCCGTCCCCCTCATTCATAACTCCCAGAGCTCCTCACCCATAACTTCCAGGCTTCCCCACCCATAACTCCCATACCTCCTCACCGGCCCATAACTCCCCGGCCTCCTCTCCGATAACTCCCAGACCTCCTCACCCATAACTCCCAGATCTCCTCACCGATAATTCCCAGGCCTCCTCACCCATAACTCCTATGCCTTTTCACCCAGAACTCCCAGGCCTTCTCTCCCATAACTCCCAGGCTTCCTCACCCTTATCTCCCAGGCCTTCTCACCCATAACTCCCTCGCCTCCTCTCCCATAACTCCCTGACCTCCTCACCCTTAACTCAAAGGCCCCCTCACCCATGACTCCCAGGGCTCATCACCCATAACGCTCAGACCTCCTCACCTATACCTTCCAGACCTCCTGACCCATAACCCCCATGCCTTCTCACCCATCACTCCCAGACCTCCTCACCCATAACCCCGAGGCCTCCTCACCCCTAATTCCCAGGTTTCATCACCCACGACTCCCAGGACTCCTCAACCATAACTCACAGGCCGCCTCACCGAAAACTCCCAGGCCTCCTCACCCATAATTCCTATGCCTCCTCACCCATAACTACCAGACGCCCTCACCCATAATTCCAATGCCTTCACACCCATAATTCCCAGGCCTCCCCGCCCATAACTCCCAGTCCCCCTCACCCATAACTCCCAGACCTCGTCACCCATAACTCCCAGGCCTCCTCAACCATAACTCCCAGACCTCCTTACCCATAACTCCCAGGCCTCCTTACCCATAACTCCCATGCCTCCTCACTCTTAACTCCCTGGCCTCCTCACCCATAACTCCCAGGCCTCCTCACCCATAACTCCCAGTCCTCCTCACCCATAATTCCCAGTCCCCCTCACCCATAATTCCCAGACCTCCTCACCAATACTCCCAGGCCACCTCACCCTTCCCTCCCAGGCCTCCTCACCCATAACTCCCAGGCCTCCTCACCCATAACTCCCAGTCCTCCTCACCCATAACTCCCAGACCTCCTCACCCAAAACTTCCAGGCTTCCCCACCCATAACTCCCATACCTCCTCACCGGCCCATAACTCCCAGGCCTCCTCCCCCATAACTCCCAGACCTCCTCACCCATAACTCCCAGATCTCCTCACCGATAACTCCCAGGCCTCCTCACCCATAACTCCCATGCCTCCTCATCCATAACTCCCATGATTTCACACTCATAACTCCCATGGCTCCTCACTCATAACTCCCAGGCCTCCTCACCCATAATCCCCATTCCCCCTCACCGATAACTCCCAGACCTCCTCACCCATAACTTCCAAGCATTCTCATCCATAACTCCAAGGCCTCCTCACCCATAAGTCGCAGACCTCCTCACCCATAATTTCCAAGCATTCTCATCCAAAATTCCCAGGCCTCATCACCCATAACTCCCAGATCTCCTCACCCATAACTCCGAGGCCTCCTCACCCCTAACTCCCAGGCCTCATCACCCACGACTCCCAGGCCTCCTCACCCATAACTCCCAGGCCTCCTCACCCATAACTCCCAGACCCCCTCACCCATAATTCCCATGCCTTCTCACCCATAACTCCCGGGCCTCCCGACCCATAACTCCCAGGTCTCCTCACCCATAACTCCCAGGTCTCCTCACCCATAACTCCCAGATCCCCTCACCCATAATTCCTGTGCCTTCTCACCCATATCTCCCAGGCCTTCTCGCCCATAACTCCCAGGCCTCCTCAACGATAAATGCCAGGCCTTCTCATCCATAACTCCCAGGTCTCCTCACCCATAACTCCCAGATCCCCTCACCCATAATTCCTGTGCCTTCTCACCCATATCTCCCAGGCCTTCTCGCCCATAACTCCCATTCCTTCTCACCCATAAGTCCAAGGCCTTCTCACATATAACGCAAAGGCCTCCTCAACTATAACTTCCAGGCCTCCTCACCCATAACAATCAGACCTCCTCACCCATAATTCCCTGACCTAATCACCCATAAACTCCATGCCTCCTCACGCATAACTCCCAGGCCTCCACACCCATAACCCCCATTCCCCCTCACCCATAACTCCCATACCTCCTCACCCATAATTCCGAGGCTTCCCGTCCGATAACTCCCAGGCCTCCTCACCGATAACTCCCAGGCCTCCTCACCCATAACTCCCAGACCTCCTCACCCATAACCCCCAGGCTTCCCCACCCATAACTCTCAGGCCTCCTCACCCATAACTCCCAGTCCCCCTCACCCGTAACTCCCGAGCTCCTCACCCATAACTTCCAGGTTTCCCCACCCATAACTCCCATACCTCCTCACCGGCCCATAACTCCCAGGATTCCCCTCCCATAACTCCCAAACCTCCTCACCCATAACTCCCAGATCTCCTCACCGATACCTCCCAGGCCTCCTCACCCATAACTCCCATTCCTCTTCACCCATAACTCCCATGATTTCTCACTCATAACTCCCATGCCTCCTCACCCATAACTCATAGGCAACCTCACCCACAAGCCCCATTCCCCCTCAGAGATAACTCGAAGACCTGTTCGCCCATAACTCCCAGGCTTCCCAACCGATAACTCCTAGGCCTTCTCACCGATAAATCCCAGGCCTCCTCACCCATAACTCCTAGGCCTCCTCACCCATAATTCAAGGACCTCCTGACCCATAATTCCCAGACCTCCTCACCCATAACGCTCAGACATCCTCACCCATAACTCTCAGACCTCCTCACCCATAACTCCCAGGCCTCCCAACCGATAACTCCAAGGCTTCCTCACCGATGACTCCCAGGCCTCCTCACCCGTAACTCCCAGACCTCCTCACCCATAACTTCCAGGCTTTCCCACCCATAACTCCCAGGCCTCCCAACCGATAACTCCAAGGCTTCCTCACCTATAAATGCCTTGCCTCCTCACCCATAACTCCCAGACCTCTTCACCCATAACTCCCAGGCTTCCCAACCGATAACTCCAAGGCCTCCTCACCCATAAACCCCAGACCTCCTCACCCATAACACCCATGCCTTCTCATCCATAACTCAAAGACCTCATCAGCCATAACTCCCAGATCTCCTCACCCATAACTCCGAGGCCTCCTCACCCCTAACTCCCAGACATCATCATCCATGACTCCCAGATCTCATCACCCGTAAATCCCAGTCCCCCTCACCCATAAATCCAAGAGCTCCTCACCCATAACTTCCAGGCTTCCCCGCACATAAATCCCATACCTCCTCAAAGGCCCATAACTCCCAGGCCTCCTCTCCCATAATTCCCTGACCTCCTCATCCATAACTCCCAGATCTCCTCACCCATAACTCCCATGCCTCCTAACCCATCACTCCCATGATTTCTCAGTCATAACTCCCATGCCTCCTCACTCATAACTCCCAGGCCTCCTTACCCATAACCCCCATTCCCCCTCACCCATAACTCCCATACCTCTTCACCCATAACTCCCAGGCTTCCCAACCGATAACTCCAAGGCCTCCTCACCCATGACTCCCAGACCCCCTCACCCATAACGCCCAGGCTTCCTCACCCATAACTCCCAGGCCTCCTCACCCATACCTCCCAGACCTCCTCACCAATAACCCCCATGCTTTCTCTACCATAACTCACCAACCTCCTCACCCATAACTCCTAGGCTTCCTCACCCCTAACTACCAGGTTTCAGCACCCACGACTCCCAGGACTCCTCGCCCATAACTCACAAGCCGGCTCACCGATAACTCCAAGGCCTCCTCACCCATAAATCCTAGGCCTCCTCACCCATAAGTTCCAGGCTTCCCCTCCCATAATTCCCAGGCCTCCTCACCCATAAATCCCAGACCTTATCACCAATAAATCCCAGTCCCCCTCACCCATAACTCCCAGAGCTCCTCACCCATAATTTCCAGGCTTCCCCACCCATAACTCCCATACCTCCTCACCGGCTCATAACTCCCCGGCCTCCTCGCCGATAACTCCCCTGCCTTCTCACCCATAACTCCCAGGCCTTCTCACCCATAACTCCCAGGCCTCCTCACCCATAACTCCCAGGCCTCCTCACCCATAACTCCCAGACCTCCTCACCCATAACTTCCCGGCTTCCCCACCCGTAACTCCCAGGCCTTCTCACCCATAACTCCCTAGCCTCCTCTCCCATAACTCATAGACCTCCTCACCCTTAACTCAAAGGCCCCCTCACCCACGACTCCCAGGGCTCCTCACCCATAACGCTCAGACCTCCTCACCTATACCTTCCAGACGTCCTCACCCATAACCCCCCTGCCTTCTCACCCATAACTCTCAGACCTCCTCACTCATAACCCCGAGGCCTCCTCACCCCTAACTCCCAGGTTTCATCACCCACGACTCCCAGGACTCCTCACCCATAACTCACAGGCCGCCTCACCGAAAACTCCCAGGGCTGCTCACCCATAACTCCCAGACGCCCTTACCCATAATGCCAATGCCTTCTCACCCATAATTCCCAGGCCTCCCCACCCATAATTCCGATGCCTCCTCATTCATAACATCTATGCCTCCTCACCCATAATTCCCAGTCACGCTCACCCATAATTCCCAGAAATCCTCAACCATATATCTCAGTCCACCTCACCCATAACTCCCAGACCTCGTCACCCATAATTCCCAGGCCTCCTCACCCATAACTCACAGACCTCTTTACCCATAACTCCCAGGCCTCCTTACCCATAGCTCCATTGCCTCCTCATTCGTAACTCCCAGATCTCCTCACCCATAACTCCCAGACCTCCTCACTCATAACTCCCAGTCCTCCTCACCCATAATTCCCAGTCTCCCTCACCCATAACTACCACACCTCCTCACCCATAATTCCCAGACCTCCTCACCAATACTCCCAGGCCACCTCACCCTTAACTCCCAGGCCTCCTCACCCATAACTCCGAGACATCTTCAACCATAACGCCCAGGCCTCCTCACCCTTAACTCCCAGGCCTCCTCACCCATAACTCCCAGACAGCTTCACCAATAACGCCCAGGCTTCCTCACCCATAACTCCCTAGCCTCCTCTCCCATAACTCCCAGACCTCCTCACCCTTAACTCAAAGGCCCCCTCACCCATGACTCCCAGGGCTCCTCACCCATAACGCTCAGACCTCCTCACCTATACCTTCCAGACGTCCTCACCCATAACCCCCATGTCTTCTCACCCATAACTCCCAGACCTCCTCACCCATAACCCCGAGGCCTCCTCACCCCTAACTCCCAGGTTTCATCACCCACGACTCCCAGGACTCCTCACCCATAACTCACAGGCCGCCTCACCGAAATCTCTCAGGGCTCCTCACCCATAACTCCTATGCCTCCTCACCCATAACTCCCAGACGCCCTTACCCATAATTCCAATGACTTCCCACCCATAATTCCCAGGCCTCCCCACCCATAATTCCGATGCCTCCTCACTCATAACTCTTATGCCTCCTCACCCATAATTCCCAGTCACGCTCACCCATAATTCCCAGGAATCCTCAAACATAACTCTCAGTCCACCTCACCCATAACTCCCAGACCTCGTCACCCATAACTCCCAGGCCTCCTCCCCCATAACTCGCATGCCTCCTCACCCATAACTCCTATGCCTTCTCATCTATAACTCCCATGCCTCATCACCTATAACACCCAGATCTCCTCACCCATAACTCTGAGGCCTCCTCACCCCTAACTCACAGTCCTCCTCACTGGCCCATAAATCCCAGGCCTCCTCAACCATAACTCCCATAGCTCCTCACCCATAACTCCCAGATCTCCTTACCGATAACCCCCAAGCCTCCTCACCCAAAACTCCCATGCCTCCTCACCCATAAATCCCATGATTTCTCACTCATAACTCCGAGACCTCTTCACCCATAACTCCCAGACCTCTTCACCCATAACTCCCAGGCTTCCCAACCGATAATACCAAGCCCTCCACACCCATAACTCCCATGCCTTCTCACCCATAACTCCCAGACCTCTTCACCCATAACTCCCAGGATTCCCAACCGATAATACCAAGCCCTCCACACCCATAACTCCCATGCCTTCTCATCCATAACTCCCAGGCCTCATCACACATAACTCCCAGACCTCTTCACCCATAACTCAGAGGCCTCCTCACCCATAACTCCCAGGCCTCATCACCCATGACTCCCAGGCCTCCTCACCCATAACTCACAGTCCTCCTCGCCGATAACTCCCAGGCCTCCTCAACCATAACTCCTAGACCTCCTCACCCATAAATCCCAGACCCCGTCACCCCTAATTCCCATGCCTTCTCACCAATAACTCCCAGGCCTCCTCACACATAACTCCCATGCCTTCTCACCCATAACTCCCAGGCCTTCTCACCCATAACTCCCAGGTCTCCTCACCCATCACTCCCAGACCTCATCACCCATTAATCCCAGTCCTCCTCACCTTCCTCACCCATAACTTCCAGGCTTCCCCACTCATAACTCCCATAACTCCTCACCGGCCCATAACACTCTGGCCGCCTCTCCCATAACTCCCAGACATCCTTACCCATAACTCCCAGATCTCCTCACCGATAATTCACAGGCTCCCTCACCCATGACTCCCAAGGCTCCTCACCCATAGCGCTCAGAACTCCTCACCCATAACTCTTCCCCACCCATAACTCCCATACCTCCTCACCGGCCCATAACTCCCAGGCCTCATCACCTATAACACCCAGATCTCCTCACCCATAACTCCGAGGCCTCCTCACCCCTAACTCCCAGGCCTCATCACCCATGACTCCCAGACCTCATCACCCATAAATCCCAGTCCCCCTCACCCATAACTCCCAGAGCTCCTCACCCATAACTTCCAGGCTTCCCCACCCATAACTCCCATACCTCCTCACCGGCCCATAAATCCCAGGCCTCCTCTCCCATAACTCCCAGAGCTCCTCACCCATAACTCCCAGATCTCCTCACCGATAACTCCCAGGCCTCCTCACCCATAACTCCCATGCCTTCTCATCCATAACTCCCAGGCCTCATCACATATAACTCCCAGACCTCTTCACCCATAACTCAGAGGCCTCCTCACCCATAACTCCCTGGCCTCTTCACCCATAACTCCCGTACCTCCTCAACGGCCCATAACTCCCGGGCCTCCTCTCCCATAACTCCCAGACCTCTTCACCCTTAACTGCCAGCTCCCTTCATCCATGACTCCCAGGGCTCCTCAGCCATAACGCTCAGACCTCCTGACCCATACCTCCCAGACTTCCTCACCCATAACCCCAATGCCTTCTCACCCATAACTCACAGACCTCCTCACCCATAACTCCGAGGCCTCCTCACCCCTAACTCCCAGGTTTCATCACCCACGACTCCCAGGACTCCTCACCCATAAATCACAGGCCGCCTCACCGATAACTCCTAGACCTCCTCACCCATAACTTCCAGGTTTCCCCTCCCATAATTCCCAGGCCTCCTAACCCATAACTCCTATGTCTCCTCACCCATAACTCCCAGACGCCCTCACCCATAATTCCAATGCCTTCACACCCGTAATTCCCAGGCCTCCCCACCCATAATTCCGATGCCTCCTAATTCATAACACTTATGTTTCCTCACCCATAATTCCCAGTCACGCTAACCCATAATTCCCAGACCTCCTCAACCATAACTCCCAGTCCCCCTCACCCATAACTCCCAGACCTCGTCACCCATAACTCCCAGGCCTCCTCAACCATAACTCCCAGACCTCTTTACCCATAACTCCCAGGCCTTCTTACCCATAACTCCCATGCCTCCTCACTCGTAACTCCCGGACCTCCTCACCCATAACTCCCAGGCCTCCTCACCCATAACTCTCAGTCCTCCTCACCCATAATTCCCAGTCCCCCTCACCCATAGTTCCCATACCTCCTCACCAATACTCCCAGGCCACCTCACCCTTCCCTCCCAGGCCTCCTCACCCATAACTCCCAGGCCTCCTCACCCATAACTCCCAGTCCTCCTCACCCATAATTCCCAGACCTCCTCACCAATACTCCCAGGCCACCTCACCCTTCCCTCCCAGGCTTCCTCACCCATAACTCCCAGACAGCTTCACCAATAACGCCCAGGCTTCCTCACCCATAACTCCCAGGCCTCCTCACTCATAACTCCTAGGCCTCCTCACCCATAACTCCCAGGCCTCCTCAACCATAGCGCTCAGAACTCCTCATCCATAACTCCCAGACCTCCTCACCCATAACCCCCATGCCTTCTCACCCATAACTCCTAGGCCTCCTCACCATAACTCCCAGGCCTCCTCTACGATAACGCTCAGACCTCCTGACCCATAACTTCCAGACTTCCCCGCCCATAACTCCCATACCTCCTCACCGGCCCATAACTCCCAGGCCTCCTCTCCCATAACTCCCAGACCTCCTCACCCATAATTCCCAGATCTCCTCACCGATAACTCCCAGGATTCCTCCCCCAAAACTCCCATGCCTCCTCACCCATAACTCCCATGCCTTCTCATCCATAACTCCCAGGCCTCATCATCCATAACTCCCAGATCTCCTCACGCATAACTCCAAGGCCTCCTCACCCCTAACTCCCAGGCCTCATCACCCATGACTCCCAGACCTCATCACCCATAAATCCCAGGCCTCCTCACCCATAACTCCAAATGCCTCCTCACCTATAAATCCCATGATTTCTCACTCATAACTCCCATGCCTCCTCACCCATAACTCCCAGGCCTCCTCACCCATAACCCCCATTTCCCCTCACCCATAACTCCCAGACCTCTTCACCCATAACTCCCAGGCTTCCCAACCGATAATACCAAGGCCTCCACACCCATAACTCGCATGCCTTCTCATCCATAACTCCCAGACCTCCTCACCGAAATCTCCCAGACCTTCTCACCCATAACTCCCAGACCTCTTCACCCATAATTCCGAGGCCTCCTCACCCCTAACTCGCAGGCCTCATCACCCATGACTCCCAGGCCTCATCACCCATAACTCCCAGGCCTCCTCACCCATAACTCCTAGACCTCCTCACCCATAACTCCCAGACCCCGTCACCCCTAATTCCCATGTCTTCTCACCAATAATTCCCATGCCTCCTCACCCATAACCCCAATGCCTCCTCACCTATAATTAGTGTGCCTGCTCACGTATAACTACCAGACCTCCTCACCCATAACTCCCAAACCTCCTCACCCATCACTCCCAGTCCCCCTCACCCATAACTCCCGGACCTCCTCACCCATAACTTCCAGGTCTCCTCATCCCTAACTTCCAGGCCTCCTCATCCATCACTCCCATGCCTTCTCATCGATAAATCCGATGCCTCCTCACCCTTAACTTCCAGATCTCCTCACCCATAAATCCCATGCATCCTGACCCATAACTCCCATGGCTCCTCACCCATAACTCCCATGCCTCCTGACCCATAACTCCCAAGCCTCGTCACCCATAACTCCCATGCGTTCTCACCCATAACTCCCAGGCCTCCTCACCCATAGCTCCCAAGCCTCCTCACCCATAACTTCCATGCCTTCTCACTAATAACGCCCATGCCTTCTCACCCATAACTCCCAGGCCTCCTCACCCATAGCTCCCAGGCCTCCTCACACATAACTCCCATGCCTTCTCATCCATAACTCCCAGGCCCCCTCACCCATAACTCTCAATCCTCCTCACCCATAACTCCCAGGCCTCCTCACCCATAACTCCCATGGCTTCTCACCCATAACTCCCAGGCCTCATCACCCATGACTCCCAGGCCTCCTCACCCATAACTCACAGGCCGCCTCGCCGATAAATCTCAGGCCTCCTCACCCATAACTCCTAGACCTCCTCACCCATAACTCCCAGACCCCGTCACCCCTAATTCCCATGCCTTCTCACCAATAACTCCCAGGCCTCCGCACCCATAAGTCCCATGCCTTCTCACCCATAACTCCCAGGGCTTCTCACCCATAACTCCCGGGCCTCCTCACGCATAACTCCCATGCCTCCTCACCCATAACTCCAATGCCTCCTCACCCATAATTAGTATGCCTGCTCACGTATAACTCCCAGACCTCCTCACCCATAACTCCCAAACCTCCTCACTCATAACTCCCAGTCCCCCTCACCCATAACTCCCAGACCTCCTCACCCATAACTTCCAGGCCTCCTCATCCTTAACTTCCAGGCCTCCACATCCATAACTCCCATGCCTTCTCATCGATAAATCCGATGCCTCCTCACCCTTAACTCCCAGACCTCCTCACCCATAACTCCCATGCATCCTGACCCATAACTCCCATGGCTACTCACCCATAACTCCCATGCCTCCTGACCCATAGCTCCCAGGCCTCCTCACCCATAACTCCCATGCCTTCTCACCCATAACTCCCAGGCCTCCTCACCCATAAATCCTAGACCTCCTCACCCATAGCTCCCAAGCCTTCTCATCCATAACTCCCAGGCCCCCTCACCCATAACTCCCAATCCTCCTCACCCATAACTCCCAGGCTTCCTCACCCATAAATCCTAGACCTCCTCACCCATAGCTCCTAGGCCTCCTCACACTTAACTCCCATGCCTTCTCATCCATAACTCCCAGGACCCCTCACCCATAACTCCCAATCCTCTTCACCCATAACTCCTAGGCCTCCTCACCCATAAATCCCGGACCTCATCACCCATAAATCCCAGTGTCCCTCACCCATAACTCCCAGGCCTCATCACCCATGACTCCCAGGCCTCCTCACCCATAACTCACAGGCCTCCTCGCCGATAACTCCCAGGCCTCCTCACCCATAACTCCTAGACCTCCTCACCCATAACTCCCAGACCCCGTCACCCCTAATTTCCCTGCCTTATCACCAATAACTCCCAGGCCTCCTCACCCATAACTCCCATGCCTTCTCACCCATAAATCCCAGGCCTTCTCACCCATAACTCCCAGGTCTCCTCACCCATCACTCCCAGACCTCCTCACCCATAACTTCTAGGCCTCATCACCCATGACTCCCAGGCCTCCTCACCCATAACTTACAGGCGTCCTCGCCGATAACTCCCAGGCCTCCTCACCCATAACTTACAGGCGTCCTCGCCGATAACTCCCAGGCCTCCTCACCCATAACTCCTAGACCCTCTCACCCATAACTCCCAGACCCCGTCACCCCTAATTCCCATGTCTTCTCACCAATAATTCCCATGCCTCCTCACCCATAACCCCAATGCCTCCTCACCTATAATTAGTGTGCCTGCTCACGTATAACTACCAGACCTCCTCACCCATAACTCCCAAACCTCCTCACCCATCACTCCCAGTCCCCCTCACCCATAACTCCCGGACCTCCTCACCCATAACTTCCAGGTCTCCTCATCCCTAACTTCCAGGCCTCCTCATCCATCACTCCCATGCCTTCTCATCGATAAATCCGATGCCTCCTCACCCTTAACTTCCAGATCTCCTCACCCATAAATCCCATGCATCCTGACCCATAACTCCCATGGCTCCTCACCCATAACTCCCATGCCTCCTGACCCATAACTCCCAAGCCTCGTCACCCATAACTCCCATGCGTTCTCACCCATAACTCCCAGGCCTCCTCACCCATAGCTCCCAAGCCTCCTCACCCATAACTTCCATGCCTTCTCACTAATAACGCCCATGCCTTCTCACCCATAACTCCCAGGCCTCCTCACCCATAGCTCCCAGGCCTCCTCACACATAACTCCCATGCCTTCTCATCCATAACTCCCAGGCCCCCTCACCCATAACTCTCAATCCTCCTCACCCATAACTCCCAGGCCTCCTCACCCATAACTCCCATGGCTTCTCACCCATAACTCCCAGGCCTCATCACCCATGACTCCCAGGCCTCCTCACCCATAACTCACAGGCCGCCTCGCCGATAAATCTCAGGCCTCCTCACCCATAACTCCTAGATCTCCTCACCCATAACTCCCAGACCCCGTCACCCCTAATTCCCATGCCTTCTCACCAATAACTCCCAGGCCTCCGCACCCATAAGTCCCATGCCTTCTCACCCATAACTCCCAGGGCTTCTCACCCATAACTCCCAGACCTCATCACCCATGAATCCCAGTCTCCCTCACCCATAACTCCTGGACCTCCTCACCCATAATTTCCAGGCTTCCACACCCATAACTCCCGGGCCTCCTCACGCATGACTCCCATGCCTCCTCACCCATAACTCCAATGCCTCTTCACCCATAATTAGTATGCCTGCTCACGTATAACTCCCAGACCTCCTCACCCATAACTCCCAAACCTCCTCACTCATAACTCCCAGTCCCCCTCACCCATAACTCCCAGACCTCCTCACCCATAACTTCCAGGCCTCCTCATCCTTAACTTCCAGGCCTCCACATCCATAACTCCCATGCCTTCTCATCGATAAATCCGATGCCTCCTCACCCTTAACTCCCAGACCTCCTCACCCATAACTCCCATGCATCCTGACCCATAACTCCCATGGCTACTCACCCATAACTCCCATGCCTCCTGACCCATAGCTCCCAGGCCTCCTCACCCATAACTCCCATGCCTTCTCACCCATAACTCCCAGGCCTCCTCACCCATAAATCCTAGACCTCCTCACCCATAGCTCCCAAGCCTTCTCATCCATAACTCCCAGGCCCCCTCACCCATAACTCCCAATCCTCCTCACCCATAACTCCCAGGCCTCCTCACCCATAAATCCTAGACCTCCTCACCCATAGCTCCTAGGCCTCCTCACACATAACTCCCATGCCTTCTCATCCATAACTCCCAGGACCCCTCACCCATAACTCCCAATCCTCTTCACCCATAACTCCTATGCCTCCTCACCCATAAATCCCGGACCTCATCACCCATAAATCCCAGTGTCCCTCACCCATAACTCCCAGGCCTCATCACCCATGACTCCCAGGCCTCCTCACCCATAACTCACAGGCCTCCTCGCCGATAACTCCCAGGCCTCCTCACCCATAACTCCTAGACCTCCTCACCCATAACTCCCAGACCCCGTCACCCCTAATTCCCCTGCCTTATCACCAATAACTCCCAGGCCTCCTCACCCATAACTCCCATGCCTTCTCACCCATAAATCCCAGGCCTTCTCACCCATAACTCCCATGTCTCCTCACCCATCACTCCCAGACCTCCTCACCCATAACTTCTAGGCCTCATCACCCATGACTCCCAGGCCTCCTCACCCATAACTTACAGGCGTCCTCGCCGATAACTCCCAGGCCTCCTCACCCATAACTTACAGGCGTCCTCGCCGATAACTCCCAGGCCTCCTCACCCATAACTCCTAGACCCTCTCACCTATAACTCCCAGACCCCGTCACCCTTAATTCCCATGCCTTCTCACCAATAACTCCCAGGCCTCCTCGCCCATAACTCCCATGCCTTCTCACCCATAACTCCCAGGCCTTCTCACCCATAACTCCCAGGTCTCCTCACCCATCACTCCCAGACCTCATCACCCATTAATCCCAGGCCTCCTCACCCATAACTCCTAGTCCCCCTCACCCATAACTCCAATGCCTCCTCACCCAAAATTAGTGTGCCTGCTCACGTATAACTCCCAGACCTCCTCACCCATAACTTCTAGGCCTCATAACCCATAACTTCCAGGCCTCCTCATCCATAATTCCATGCCTTCTCACCCATAACTCCCATGCCTCCTCACCCTTAACTCCCAGACCTCCACACCCATAACTCCCATGCCTCCTGACCCATAACTTCCATGGCTCCTCACCCTAAACTCCCATGCCTCCTGGCCCATAACTCCCAGGCCTCTTCACCCATAACGCCCATGCCTTCTCACCAATAACTCCCAGGCCTCCTCACCCATAAATCCTAGAACTCCTCACCCATAGCTCCCAAGCCTCCTCACCTATAACTCCCATGCCTTCTCACCAATAACTCCCATGGCCTCTCACCCATAACTCGCAGGTCTCCTCACCCATGACTCCCATGCCTCCTCACCCATAACTCCCCGGCCTCCTCACCGATAACTCCCAGTCCCCCTCACCCATATCTCCCAGACCTACTCACCCATAACTCCCAGGCTTCCCCACCCATAAATCCCAGGCCTCATCACCCATAACTCCTAGTCCCCCTCACCCATAATTCCCATGCATTCTCACCCATAACTCCCGGGCTTCCTCACCCATAACTTCAAGACCACCTCACCCATAACTCCGAGGCCTCCTCACCCCTAACTCCCGGGCCTCCTCGCCCATGACTCCCAGGCCTCTTCACCGATAACTCCCAGGCCTCCTCACCTATAACTCCCAGATTCCATTCACCCATCATTTCCCATGCCTCCTCACCCATAACTCCCATGCCTTCTCACTCATAACTCCCATGCCTCCTCACCCATAACTCCCAGGCCTCCTCACCCATGATTCCCAGACCTCATCACACCCAAATCCCAGTCCCCCTCACCCACAACACCCCGACCGCCTCACCAATAACTCCCTGGCTTCCCCACCCATTACTCCAAGGCCTTCTCACCCATAAATACCAGGCATCCTCACCCATAACTCCCAGAACTCCTCACCCATAACTCGCAGGCCTCCTCACCCAAAACTCCCATGCCTTCTCACCCATGACTCTCAGGCCTCCTAACCCATATCTCCCATGCCTCCTCACCCATAACTCCCATGATTTTTCACTCATAACTCCCATGCCTCCTTACCCATAACTCCCAGGCCTCCTCACCCATAACTCCCAGGCTTCCCCACCCATAACTCCCAGGCCTCCTCACCCATAAATCCCAGACCTCCTCACCCATAACTCCTATACCTCCTCACCCATAACTCAACTGCCTTCTCACCCATAACTCTCAGGCCTCCACACCTATAACTACCGTACCTCCCCACCCGCCCATAACTCCAGGCCTCATCTCTCATAACTCCCAGGCCTCCTCACCCATGACTCCCAGATCTCCTCACCGATAACTCCCAGTCCCCCTCATTCATAACTCCCAGACCTCCTCACCCATAACTTGCAGGCCTCCTCACCCATAACTCCCCTGCCTTCTCACCCATAACTCCCAGGCCCCCACACCTATAACTACCATACCTCCTCACCCGCCCATAACTCCCTGGCCTCCTCTCTCATAACTCCCATGCCTCCTCACCCATAACTCCCAGATCTCCTCACCGATAACTCTGAGGCCCCCTCACCCATAACTCCCAGGCCTCCTCACCCGTAACTCCCAGACCTCCTCACCCATAAGTCCCAGGCATCCCCACCCAAAACTCCCATGCTTCCTCACCCATAATAAGCGTGCCTGCTCACGTATAACTACCAGACCTCCTCACCCATAAATCACAAACCTCCTCACCCATAACTCCCAGTCCCCCTCACCCATAATTCCCAGACCTCCTCACCCATAACTTACGGGCCTCCTCACCCATAACTCCCATGCCTTCTCACCCATAACTTCTAGGCCTCATCACCCATGACTCCCAGGCCTCCTCACCCATAACTTACAGGCGTCCTCGCCGATAACTCCCAGGCCTCCTCACCCATAACTTACAGGCGTCCTCGCCGATAACTCCCAGGCCTCCTCACCCATAACTCCTAGACCCTCTCACCCATAACTCCCAGACCCCGTCACCCTTAATTCCCATGCCTTCTCACCAATAACTCCCAGGCCTCCTCGCCCATAACTCCCATGCCTTCTCACCCATAACTCCCAGGCCTTCTCACCCATAACTCCCAGGTCTCCTCACCCATCACTCCCAGACCTCATCACCCATTAATCCCAGGCCTCCTCACCCATAACTCCTAGTCCCCCTCACCCATAACTCCAATGCCTCCTCACCCAAAATTAGTGTGCCTGCTCACGTATAACTCCCAGACCTCCTCACCCATAACTTCTAGGCCTCATAACCCATAACTTCCAGGCCTCCTCATCCATTATTCCATGCCTTCTCACCCATAACTCCCATGCCTCCTCACCCTTAACTCCCAGACCTCCACACCCATAACTCCCATGCCTCCTGACCCATAACTTCCATGGCTCCTCACCCAAAACTCCCATGCCTCCTGCCCAATAACTCCCAGGCCTCTTCACCCATAACGCCCATGCCTTCTCACCAATAACTCCCAGGCCTCCTCACCCATAAATCCTAGAACTCCTCACCCATAGCTCCCAAGCCTCCTCACCTATAACTCCCATGCCTTCTCACCAATAACTCCCATGGCCTCTCACCCATAACTCGCAGGTCTCCTCACCCATGACTCCCATGCCTCCTCACCCATAACTCCCCGGCCTCCTCACCGATAACTCCCAGTCCCCCTCACCCATATCTCCCAGACCTACTCACCCATAACTCCCAGGCTTCCCCACCCATAAATCCCAGGCCTCATCACCCATAACTCCTAGTCCCCCTCACCCATAATTCCCATGCATTCTCACCCATAACTCCCGGGCTTCCTCACCCATAACTTCAAGACCACCTCACCCATAACTCCGAGGCCTCCTCACCCCTAACTCCCGGGCCTCCTCGCCCATGACTCCCAGGCCTCTTCACCGATAACTCCCAGGCCTCCTCACCTATAACTCCCAGATTCCATTCACCCATCATTTCCCATGCCTCCTCACCCATAACTCCCATGCCTTCTCACTCATAACTCCCATGCCTCCTCACCCATAACTCCCAGGCCTCCTCACCCATGATTCCCAGACCTCATCACACCCAAATCCCAGTCCCCCTCACCCACAACACCCCGACCGCCTCACCAATAACTCCCTGGCTTCCCCACCCATTACTCCAAGGCCTTCTCACCCATAAATACCAGGCATCCTCACCCATAACTCCCAGAACTCCTCACCCATAACTCGCAGGCCTCCTCACCCAAAACTCCCATGCCTTCTCACCCATGACTCTCAGGCCTCCTAACCCATATCTCCCATGCCTCCTCACCCATAACTCCCATGATTTTTCACTCATAACTCCCATGCCTCCTTACCCATAACTCCCAGGCCTCCTCACCCATAACTCCCAGGCTTCCCCACCCATAACTCCCAGGCCTCCTCACCCATAAATCCCAGACCTCCTCACCCATAACTCCTATACCTCCTCACCCATAACTCAACTGTCTTCTCACCCATAACTCTCAGGCCTCCACACCTATAACTACCGTACCTCCTCACCCGCCCATAACTCCAGGCCTCATCTCTCATAACTCCCAGGCCTCCTCACCCATGACTCCCAGATCTCCTCACCGATAACTCCCAGTCCCCCTCATCCATAACTCCCAGACCTCCTCACCCATAACTTGCAGGCCTCCTCACCCATAACTCCCCTGCCTTCTCACCCATAACTCCCAGGCCCCCACACCTATAACTACCATACCTCCTCACCCGCCCATAACTCCCTGGCCTCCTCTCTCATAACTCCCATGCCTCCTCACCCATAACTCCCAGATCTCCTCACCGATAACTCTGAGGCCCCCTCACCCATAACTCCCAGGCCTCCTCACCCGTAACTCCCAGACCTCCTCACCCATAAGTCCCAGGCATCCCCACCCAAAACTCCCATGCTTCCTCACCCATAATAAGTGTGCCTGCTCACGTATAACTACCAGACCTCCTCACCCATAAATCACAAACCTCCTCACCCATAACTCCCAGTCCCCCTCACCCATAATTCCCAGACCTCCTCACCCATAGCTTACGGGCCTCCTCACCCATAACTCCCATGCCTTCTCACCCTTAACTCCCAGACCTTCCTCACCCATAACTCCCATGCATCCTGACCCATAACTCCCATGGCTCCTCACCCATAACTCTCATGCCTCCTCACGTATAACTCCCAGACCTCCTCACCCATAACTCCCAGGCATCCTCACCTATAACTCCAAGGCCTCCTCACCCATAAATCCGAGGCCTCCTCACCTATAAATTCTAGACCTCCTCACCAATAGCTCCCAGGCCTCATCATCCATAACTCCCATGCTTTCTCACCAATAACTCCCATGCCTTCTCACCCATAACTCCCAGGCCTCCTCACCCATAACTCCCAAACCTCCCCACCCATAACTCCCAGGCCTCCTCACCCATAACTCTTACGCCTCCTCACGTATAACTCCCAGACCTCCTCACCCATAACTCCCATGCATCTTTACCTATAACTCCCAGGCCTCCTCACCCATAAATCGCAGACCTCCTGACCCATAACTCCCATGCCTTCTCATACATGACTCCCAGGCCCCCACACCCATAACTCCAAGGCCTCCTTACCCATAACTCCCAGGCCTCCTCACCCATAACTCCAAGATCTCATCACCCATAAATCCCAGTCTCCCTCACCCATAACTCCTAGACCTCCTCACCCATAACTTCCAGGCCTCATCACCCATGACTCCCAGGCCTCCGCACTCATAACTCACAGGCCTCCTCGCCGATAACTCCCAGGCCTCCTCACCCATAACTCCTAGACATCCTCACCCATAACTCCCAGACCCCGTCACCCCTAATTCCCATGCGTTCTCACCAATGACTCCCAGGCCTCCGCACCCATAACTCCCATGCCTTCTCACCCATAACTCCCAGGCCTTCTCACCCATAACTCCCAGACCTCATCACCCATAAATCCCAGTCTCACTCACCCATAACTCCTAGACTTCCTCACCCATAACTTCCAGGCTTCCCCACCCATAACTCCCAGGCCTCCTCACCCATAACTCCCATGCCTCCTCACCCATAACCCCAATGCCTCCTCACCCATAATTAGTGTGCCTGCTCACGTATAACTCAAAAGACCTCCTCACCCATAACTCCCAGTCCCCCTCACCCATAACTCCCAGACCTCCTCACCCATAACTTCCAGGCCTCCTCATCCTTAATTTCCATGCCTCCTCATCCATAACTCCCATGCCTTCTCATCGATAAATCCGATGCCTCCTCACCCTTAACTCCCAGACCTACTCACCCATAAATCCCATGCCTCCTCACCCATAACTCCCAGGCCTCCTCACCCATGATTCCCAGACCTCATCACACCCAAATCCCAGTCCCCCTCACCCACAACACCCCGACCGCCTCACCAATAACTCCCTGGCTTCCCCACCCATTACTCCAAGGCCTTCTCACCCATAAATACCAGGCATCCTCACCCATAACTCCCAGAACTCCTCACCCATAACTCGCAGGCCTCCTCACCCAAAACTCCCATGCCTTCTCACCCATGACTCTCAGGCCTCCTAACCCATATCTCCCATGCCTCCTCACCCATAACTCCCATGATTTTTCACTCATAACTCCCATGCCTCCTTACCCATAACTCCCAGGCCTCCTCACCCATAACTCCCAGGCTTCCCCACCCATAACTCCCAGGCCTCCTCACCCATAAATCCCAGACCTCCTCACCCATAACTCCTATACCTCCTCACCCATAACTCAACTGTCTTCTCACCCATAACTCTCAGGCCTCCACACCTATAACTACCGTACCTCCCCACCCGCCCATAACTCCAGGCCTCATCTCTCATAACTCCCAGGCCTCCTCACCCATGACTCCCAGATCTCCTCACCGATAACTCCCAGTCCCCCTCATCCATAACTCCCAGACCTCCTCACCCATAACTTGCAGGCCTCCTCACCCATAACTCCCCTGCCTTCTCACCCATAACTCCCAGGCCCCCACACCTATAACTACCATACCTCCTCACCCGCCCATAACTCCCTGGCCTCCTCTCTCATAACTCCCATGCCTCCTCACCCATAACTCCCAGATCTCCTCACCGATAACTCTGAGGCCCCCTCACCCATAACTCCCAGGCCTCCTCACCCGTAACTCCCAGACCTCCTCACCCATAAGTCCCAGGCATCCCCACCCAAAACTCCCATGCTTCCTCACCCATAATAAGTGTGCCTGCTCACGTATAACTACCAGACCTCCTCACCCATAAATCACAAACCTCCTCACCCATAACTCCCAGTCCCCCTCACCCATAATTCCCAGACCTCCTCACCCATAACTTACGGGCCTCCTCACCCATAACTCCCATGCCTTCTCACCCTTAACTCCCAGACCTTCCTCACCCATAACTCCCATGCATCCTGACCCATAACTCCCATGGCTCCTCACCCATAACTCTCATGCCTCCTCACGTATAACTCCCAGACCTCCTCACCCATAACTCCCAGGCATCCTCACCTATAACTCCAAGGCCTCCTCACCCATAAATCCGAGGCCTCCTCACCTATAAATTCTAGACCTCCTCACCAATAGCTCCCAGGCCTCATCATCCATAACTCCCATGCTTTCTCACCAATAACTCCCATGCCTTCTCACCCATAACTCCCAGGCCTCCTCACCCATAACTCCCAAACCTCCCCACCCATAACTCCCAGGCCTCCTCACCCATAACTCTTACGCCTCCTCACGTATAACTCCCAGACCTCCTCACCCATAACTCCCATGCATCTTTACCTATAACTCCCAGGCCTCCTCACCCATAAATCGCAGACCTCCTGACCCATAACTCCCATGCCTTCTCATACATGACTCCCAGGCCCCCACACCCATAACTCCAAGGCCTCCTTACCCATAACTCCCAGGCCTCCTCACCCATAACTCCAAGATCTCATCACCCATAAATCCCAGTCTCCCTCACCCATAACTCCTAGACCTCCTCACCCATAACTTCCAGGCCTCATCACCCATGACTCCCAGGCCTCCGCACTCATAACTCACAGGCCTCCTCGCCGATAACTCCCAGGCCTCCTCACCCATAACTCCTAGACATCCTCACCCATAACTCCCAGACCCCGTCACCCCTAATTCCCATGCGTTCTCACCAATGACTCCCAGGCCTCCGCACCCATAACTCCCATGCCTTCTCACCCATAACTCCCAGGCCTTCTCACCCATAACTCCCAGACCTCATCACCCATAAATCCCAGTCTCACTCACCCATAACTCCTAGACTTCCTCACCCATAACTTCCAGGCTTCCCCACCCATAACTCCCAGGCCTCCTCACCCATAACTCCCATGCCTCCTCACCCATAACCCCAATGCCTCCTCACCCATAATTAGTGTGCCTGCTCACGTATAACTCAAAAGACCTCCTCACCCATAACTCCCAGTCCCCCTCACCCATAACTCCCAGACCTCCTCACCCATAACTTCCAGGCCTCCTCATCCTTAATTTCCATGCCTCCTCATCCATAACTCCCATGCCTTCTCATCGATAAATCCGATGCCTCCTCACCCTTAACTCCCAGACCTACTCACCCATAAATCCCATGCATCCTGACCCATAACTCCCATGGCTCTTCACCCATAACTCCCATGCCTCCTGACCCATAACTCCCAGGCCTCCTCACCCATAACTCCCATGCCTTCTCACCCATAACTCCCAGGCCTCCTCACCCATAGCTCCCAAGCCTCCTCACCCATAACTTCCATGCCTTCTCACTAATAACTCCCATGCCTTCTCATCCATGACTCCTAGACCTCCTCACCCATAACTCCCAGACCCCGTCACCCCTAATTCCCATGTCTTCTCACCAATAATTCCCAGGCCTCCTCACCCATAACTCCCATGCCTTCTTACCCATCATTCTCAGGCCTTCTCACCCATAACTCCCAGGTCTCCTCACCCATCACTCCCAGACCTCATCACCCATTAATCCCAGTCCTCCTCACCCATAACTCTCAGACTTCCTCACCCATAACTTGCAGGCTTCCCCACTCATAACTCCCATACCTCCTCACCGGCCCATAACACCCTGGCCTCCTCTCCCATAACTCCCAGACATCCTTACCCATAACTCCCACATCTCCTCACCGATAATTCACAGGCCTCCTCACCCATGACTCCCAGGCCTCCTCACCCATAATTCCCAGACCACCTCACCCATAACTCCCAGGCTTCCTTACCCATAACTCCTAGGCCTCCTCACCCATAACTCCTAGTCCCCCTTATCCAAAACTCCCAGACCTTCTCACCCATAACTCCCATGCCTTCTCATCCATAACTCCCAGGCCCCATCACACATAACTCCCAGACCTCTTCACCCATAACTCAGAGGCCTCCTCACCCATAACTCCCATGCCTCCTCACCCATAACTCTCATGATTTTTCACTCATAACTCCCATGCCTGCTTACCCATAACTCCCAGGCCTCCTCACCTATAACTCCCAGGCTTCCCCACCGATAACACCCAGGCCTCCTCACCCATAAATCCCAGCCCTCCTCACCCATAACTCCTATACCTCCTCACCCTTAACTCCCAGACCCCGTCACCCTTAATTCGCATGCCTTCTCACCAATAACTCCCAGGCCTCCTCACCCATAACTCCCATGCCTTCTCACCCATAACTCCCAGGCCTTCTCACCCATAACTCCCAGGTCTCCTCACCCATCACTCCCAGACCTCATCACCCATTAATCCCAGTCCTCCTCACCCATAACTCTCAGACTTCCTCACCCATAACTCCCATGCCTTCTCATCCATGACTCCCAGGCCCCCGCACCCATAACTCCCAGGCCTCCTCACCCATAACTCCCAGGCCTCCTCACCCATAACTCCCAGACCTCATCACCCATAAATCCCAGTCTCCCTCACCCATAACTCCTAGACCTCCTCACTCATAACTTCCAGGCCTCATCACCCATGACTCCCAGGCCTCCTCACCCATAACTCACAGGCCTCCTCGCCGATAACTCCCAGGCCTCCTCACCCATAACTCCTAGACATCCTCACACATAACTCCCAGACCCCGTCACCCCTAATTCCCATGCCTTCTCACCAATAACTCCCAGGCCTCCGCACTCATAACTCACATGCCTTCTCACCCATAACTCCCAGGCCTTCTCACCCATAACTCCCAGACCTCCTCACCCATAAATCCCAGTCTCCCTCACCCATAACTCCTAGACCTCCTCACCCATAACTCCCATGCCTCCTCACCCATAACCCCAATGCCTCCTCACCCATAATTAGTGTGCCTGCTCACGTATAACTCCCAGACCTCCTCACCCATAACTCCCAAACCTCCTCACCCATCACTCCCAGTCCCCCTCACCCATAACCCCCAGACCTCCTCACCCATAACTTCCAGGCCTCCTCATCCTTAACTTCCAGGCCTCCTCATCCATAACTCCCATGCCTTCTCATCGATAAATCCGATGCCTCCTCACCCTTAACTCCCAGACCTCCTCACCCATAAATCCCATGCATCCTGACCCATAACTCCCATGGCTCCTCACCCATAACTCCCATGCCTCCTGACCCATAACTCCCATGCCTTCTCATCCATGACTCCCAGGCCTCCGCACCCATAACTCCAAGGCCTCCTCACCCATAACTCCCAGGCCTCCTCACTCATAACTCCCAGACCTCATCACCCATAAATCCCAGTCTCCCTCACCCATAACTCCTAGACCTCCTCACCCATAACTTCCAGGCCTCATCACCCATGACTCCCAGGCCTCCTCACGCATAACTCACAGGCCTCCTCGCCGATAACTCCCAGGCCTCCTCACCCATAACTCCTAGACATCCTCACCCATAACTCCCAGACCCCGTCACCCCTAATTCCCCTGCCTTCTCACCAATAACTCCCATGCCTTCTCACCCATAACTCCCAGGCCTTCTCACCCATAACTCCCAGACCTCATCACCCATAAATCCCAGTCTCCCTCACCCATAACTCCTAGACCTCCTCACCCATAACTTCCAGGCTTCCCCACCCATAACTCCCAGGCCTCCTCACCCATAACTCCCATGCCTCCTCACCCATAACCCCAATGCCTCCTCACCCATAATTAGTGTGCCTGCTCACGTATAACTCAAAAGACCTCCTCACCCATAACTCCCAGTCCCCCTCACCCATAACTCCCAGACCTCCTCACCCATAACTTCCAGGCCTCCTCATCCTTAATTTCCAGGCCTCCTCATCCATAACTCCCATGCCTTCTCATCGATAAATCCGATGCCTCGTCACCCTTAACTCCCAGACCTACTCACCCATAAATCCCATGCATCCTGACCCATAACTCCCATGGCTCTTCACCCATAACTCCCATGCCTCCTGACCCATAACTCCCAAGCCTCCTCACCCATAGCTCCCAAGCCTCCTCACCCATAACTTCCATGCCTTCTCACTAATAACTCCCATGCCTTCTCACCCATAACTCCCAGGCCTCCTCACCCATAGCTCCCCGGCCTCCTCACACATAACTCCCATGCCTTCTCATCCATGACTCCTAGACCTCCTCACCCATAACTCCCTGACCCCGTCACCCCTAATTCCCATGTCTTCTCACCAATAATTCCCAGGCCTCCTCACCCATAACTCCCATGCCTTCTTACCCATCATTCTCAGGCCTTCTCACCCATAACTCCCAGGTCTCCTCACCCATCACTCCCAGACCTCATCACCCATTAATCCCAGTCCTCCTCACCCATAACTCCCAGACTTCCTGACCCATAACTTGCAGGCTTCCCCACTCATAACTCCCATACCTCCTCACCGGCCCATAACACCCTGGCCTCCTCTCCCATAACCCCCAGACATCCTTACCCATAACTCCCACATCTCCTCACCGATAATTCACAGGCCTCCTCACCCATGACTCCTAGGCCTCCTCACCCATAATTCCCAGGCCTCCTCACCCATAACTCCCAGGCTTCCTTACCCATAACTCCTAGGCCTCCGCACCCATAACTCCCATGCCTCCTGACCCATAACTCCCAAGCCTCGTCACCCATAACTCCCATGCGTTCTCACCCATAACACCCAGGCCTCCTCACCCATAGCTCCCAAGCCTCCTCACCCATAACTTCCATGCCCTCTCACTAATAACTCCCATGCCTTCTCATCCATAACTCCCAGGCCCCCTCACCCATAACTCTCAATCCTCCTCACCCATAACTCCCAGGCCTCCTCACCCATAACTCCCATGCCTTCTCACCCATAACTCCCAGGCCTCATCACCCATGACTCCCAGGCCTCCTCACCCATAACTCACAGGCCTCCTCGCCGATAACTCTCAGGCCTCCTCACCCATAACTCCTAGACCTCCTCACCCATAACTCCCAGTCCCCGTCACCCCTAATTCCCATGCCTTCTCATCAATAACTCCCAGGCCTCCGCACCCATAAGTCCCATGCCTTCTCACCCCTAACTCCCAGGCCTTCTTACCCATAACTCCCAGACCTCATCACCCATGAATCCCAGTCTCCCTCACCCATAACTCCTGGACCTCCTCACCCATAATTTCCAGGCTTCCCCACCCATAACTCCCGGGCCTCCTCACGCATAACTCCCATGCCTCCTCACCCATAACTCCAATGCCTCCTCACCCATAATTAGTATGCCTGCTCACGTATAACTACCAGACCTCCTCACCCATAACTCCCAAACCTCCTCATTCATAACTCCCAGTCCCCCTCACCCATAACTCCCAGACCTCCTCACCCATAACTTCCAGGCCTCCTCATCCTTAACTTCCAGGCCTCCACATCCATAACTCCCATGCCTTCTCATCGATAAATCCGATGCCTCCTCACCCTTAACTCCCAGACCTGCTCACCCATAACTCCCATGCATCCTGACCCATAACTCCCATGGCTACTCACCCATAACTCCCATGCCTCCTGACCCATAGCTCCCAGGCCTCCTCACCCATAACTCCCATGCCTTCTCACCCATAACTCCCAGGCCTCCTCACCCATAAATCCTAGACCTCCTCACCCATAGCTCCCAAGCCTTCTCATCCATAACTCCCAGGCCCCCTCACCCATAACTCCCAATCCTCCTCACCCATAACTCCCAGGCCTCCTCACCCATGAATCCCAGACCTCCTCACCCATAAATCCCAGTCTCCCTCACCCATAACTCCCAGGCCTGATCACCCATGACTGCCAGGCCTCCTCACCCATAACTCACAGGCCTCCTCACCGATAACTCCCAGGCCTCCTCACCCATAAATCCTAGACCTCCTCACCCATAGCTCCTAGGCCTCCTCACACATAACTCCCAGGCCTTCTCATCCATAACTCCCAGGACCCCTCACCCATAACTCCCAATCCTCTTCACCCATAACTCCTAGGCCTCCTCACCCATAAATCCCGGACCTCATCACCCATAAATCCCAGTCTCCCTCACCCATAACTCCCAGGCCTCATCACCCATGACTCCCAGGCCTCCTCACCCATAACTCACAGGCCTCCTCGCCGATAACTCCCAGGCCTCCTCACCCATAACTCCTAGACCTCCTCACCCATTACTCCCAGACCCCGTCACCCCTAATTCCCATGCCTTATCACCAATAACTCCCAGGCCTCCTCACCCATAACTCCCATGCCTTCTCACCCATAAATCCCAGGCCTTCTCACCCATAACTCCCAGGTCTCCTCACCCATCACCCCCAGACCTCCTCACCCATAACTTCTAGGCCTCATCACCCATGACTCCCAGGCCTCCTCACCCATAACTTACAGGCGTCCTCGCCGATAACTCCCAGGCCTACTCACCCATAACTCCTAGACCCCGTCACCCTTAATTCCCATGCCTTCTCACCAATAACTCCCAGGCCTCCTCGCCCATAACTCCCAGGCCTTCTCACCCATAACTCCCAGGTCTCCTCACCCATCACTCCCAGACCTCATCACCCATTAATCCCAGGCCTCCTCACCCATAACTCCTAGTCCCCCTCACCCATAACTCCAATGCCTCCTCACCCAAAATTAGTGTGCCTGCTCACGTATAACTCCCAGACCTCCTCACCCATAACTTCTAGGCCTCCTCATCCATAATTCCATGCCTTCTCACCCATAACTCCCATGCCTCCTCACCCTTAACTCCCAGACCTCCTCACCCATAACTCCCATGCCTCCTGACCCATAACTTCCATGGCTCGTCACCCATAACTCCCATGCCTCCTGGCCCATAACTCCCATATCTCTTTACCCATAGCGCCCATGCCTTCTCACCCATAACTCCCAGGCCTCCTCACCCATAAATCCTAGAACTCCTCACCCATAGCTCCCAAGCCTCCTCACCCATAAATCCCATGCCTTCTCACCAATAACTCCCATGGCCTCTCACCCATAACTCGCAGGTCTCCTCACCCATGACTCCCATGCCTCCTCACCCATAACTCCCCGGCCTCCTCACCGATAACTCCCAGTCCCCCTCACCCATAACTCCCAGACCCACTCACCCATAACTCCCAGGCTTCCCCACCCATAAATCCCAGGCCTCATCACCCATAATCCTAGATCTCCTCACCCATAATTCCCATGCATTCTCACCCATAACTCCCGGGCTTCCTCACTCATAACTTCAAGACCACGTGTAGTGGTTAGCGCACTAGACCGCAGATCAATAGGTCCTGGGTTCGAATCCGGGCTCGGGCACCTAATCTGGGGCATGTTTCATTCCTTCATCCTTCATCGTCTCGGGAGGTTCCTTGGCCCAATTTAGCCTGTATGTGCACAAAAGTGGCCTAAAACACCAACATTCCATTCCATTCCATAACTCCCAGGCCTCCTCACCCATAACTCCAATGCCTCCTCACCCATAACTCCAATGCCTCCCCACCCATAATTAGTGTGCCTGCTCACGTATAACTCCCAGACCTCCCCACCCATAACTCCCATGTCTTTTCATCCATGACTCCCAGGCCCCCTCACCCATAACTCCCAGGCCTCCTCACCCATAACTCCCAGGCCTCCTCATTCATAACTTCCAGACCTCATCACCCATAAATCCCAGTCTCCCTCACCCATAACTCCCAGACATCCTCACCCATAACTTCCAGCCCTCCTCATCCATAACTCGCATGCCTTCCCAACCATAAATCCCATGCTTCCTCACCCTTAATTCCCAGACCTCCTCACCCAGAACTCCCATGCCTCCTGACCCATAACTCCCAGGCCTCCTCACCCATCACTCCCATGCCTTCTCACCCATAACTCCCAGGCCTCCTCACCCATAACTCCCATGCCTTCTCACCCATAACTCCCATGCCTCCTCACCCTTAACTCCCAGACCTCCTCACCCATAACTCCCATTCATCCTGACCCATAACTCCCAGGCCTCCTCACCCTTAGCTCCCAGGGCTCCCAACCCATAACTCCAATGCCTCCCCACCCGTAATTAGTGTGCCTGCTCACGTATAACTCCCAGACCTCCCCACCCATAACTCCCATGTCCTTTCATCCATGACTCCCAGGCCCCCTCACCCATAACTCCCAGACCTCATCACCCATAAATCCCAGTCTCCCTCACCCATAACTCCCAGACCTCCTCACCCATAACTTCCAGGCTTCCCCACCCATAACTCCCAGGCCTCCTCACCCATAACTCCAATGTCTCCTCACCCATAACTCCAATGCCTCCCCACCCATAATTAGTGTGCCTGCTCACGTATAACTCCCAGACCTCCCCACCCATAACTCCCATGTCTTTTCATCCATGACTCCCAGGCCCCCTCACCCATAACTCCCAGGCCTCCTCACCCATAACTCCCAGGCCTCCTCATTCATAACTTCCAGACCTCATCACCCATAAATCCCAGTCTCCCTCACCCATAACTCCCAGACATCCTCACCCATAACTTCCAGGCCTCCTCATCCATAACTCGCATGCCTTCCCAACCATAAATCCCATGCTTCCTCACCCTTAATTCCCAGACCTCCTCACCCAGAACTCCCATGCATCCTGACACATAACTCCCTGGGTCCTCACCCATAAGGCCCATGCCTCCTGACCCATAACTCCCAGGCCTCCTCACCCATCACTCCCATGCCTTCTCACCCATAACTCCCAGGCCTCCTCGCCCATAAATCCTAGACCCCCTCACCCATAGCTCCGAAGTCTCCTCACCCATAACTCCCATGCCTTCTAACTAATAACTCCCATGCCTTCTCACCCATAACTCCCAGGCCTCCTCACCCATAGCTCCCAGGCCTCCTCACACATAACTCCCATGCCTTCTCATCCATAACTCCCAGGCCCCTCACCCATAACTCCCAATCCTCCTCACCCATAATTCCCAGGCCTCCTCACCGATAACTCCCAGATCTCCTCACCGATAACTCCCAAGCATCCTGACCCATAACTCCCAGGCCTCTTCATCCATAACGCCCATGCCTTCTCACCCATAACTCCCAGGCCTCCTCACCCATAAATCCTAGAACTCCTCACCCATAGCTCCCAAGCCTCCTCACCCGTAACTCCCATGCCTTCTCACCAATAACTCCCATGCCTTCTCACACATAACTCCCAGGCCTCCTCACCCATAACGCCCGGGACTCCTCACCCATATCTCCCAGGCATCCTCACCTAAAACTCCCAGGCCTCCTTACCCATGACTCCCAGGCCTCCTCTCCCACAACTCCCAGACCTCCTCACCCATAGCTCCCAGGTCTCCTCACCTATAACTCCTAGTCCCCCTCACCCATAACTCCAATGCCTCCTCACCCATAATTAGTGTGCCTGCTCACGTATAACTCCCAGACCTCCTCACCCATAACTCCATAACCTCCTCACCCAAAACTCCCAGTCCCCCATACACATAACTCCTAGACCTCCTCACCCTTAACTTCCAGACCTCCACATCCATATCTCCCATGCCTTCTCACCCATAGCTCCCAAGCCTCCTCACCCATAACTCCCATGCCTTCTCACAAATAACTCCCATGCCTTCTCATCCGTAATTAGTGTGCCTGCTCACGTATAACTCCCAGACCTCCCCACCCATAACTCCCATGTCTTTTCATCCATGACTCCCAGGCCCCCTCACCCATAACTCCCAGACCTCATCACCCATAAATCCCAGTCTCCCTCACCCATAACTCCCAGACCTCCTCACCCATAACTTCCAGGCTTCCCCACCCATAACTCCCAGGCCTCCTCACCCATAACTCCAATGCCTCCTCACCCATAACTCCAATGCCTCCCCACCCATAATTAGTGTGCCTGCTCACGTATAACTCCCAGACCTCCCCACCCATAACTCCCATGTCTTTTCATCCATGACTCCCAGGCCCCCTCACCCATAACTCCCAGGCCTCCTCACCCATAACTCCCAGGCCTCCTCATTCATAACTTCCAGACCTCATCACCCATAAATCCCAGTCTCCCTCACCCATAACTCCCAGGCCTCCTCACCCATAACTTCCAGGCCTCCTCATCCATAACTCGCATGCCTTCCCATCCATAAATCCCATGCTTCCTCACCCTTAATTCCCAGACCTCCTCACCCAGAACTGCCATGCATCCTGACACATAACTCCCTGGGTCCTCACCCATAAGGCCCATGCCTCCTGACCCATAACTCCCAGGCCTCCTCACCCATCACTCCCATGCCTCCTCACCCATAACTCCCATGCCTTCTAACTAATAACTCCCATGCCTTCTCACCCATAACTCCCAGGCCTCCTCACCCATAGCTCCCAGGCCTCCTCACACATAGCTCCCATGCCTTCTCATCCATAACTCCCAGGCCCCTCACCCATAACTCCCAATCCTCCTCACCCATAATTCCCAGGCCTCCTCACCCACAAATCCGAGACCTCCTCACCCATAACTCTAATGCCTCCTCACCCATAACTCCCATGCCTTCTCACCCATAACTCCCAGGCCTCCTCACCCATAACTACCATACCTCCTCACCGATAACTCCCAGATCTCCTCACCGATAATTCTCAGGCCTCCTCACCCATGACTCCCAGGCCTCCTCTCCCACAACTCCTAGACCTCCTCAACCATAGCTCCGAGGCCTCCTCACCCATAACTCCTAGTCCCCCTAACCCATAACTCCCAGGCCTCCTCACCCTTAACTCCCAGACCTCCTCACCCATAACTCCCAAGCATCCTGACCCATAACTCCCAGGCCTCTTCATCCATAACGCCCATGCCTTCTCACCCATAACTCCCAGGCCTCCTCACCCATAAATCCTAGAACTCCTCACCCATAGCTCCCAAGCCTCCTCACCCGTAACTCCCATGCCTTCTCACCAATAACTCCCATGCCTTCTCACACATAACTCCCAGGCCCCCTCACCCATAACGCCCGGGACTCCTCACCCATATCTCCCAGGCATCCTCACCTAAAACTCCCAGGCCTCTCTACCCATGACTCCCAGGCCTCCTCTCCCACAACTCCCAGACCTCCTCACCCATAGCTCCCAGGTCTCCTCACCCATAACTCCTAGTCCCCCTCACCCATAACTCCAATGCCTCCTCACCCATAATTAGTGTGCCTGCTCACGTATAACTCCCAGACCTCCTCACCCATAACTCCATAACCTCCTCACCCAAAACTCCCAGTCCCCCATACACATAACTCCTAGACCTCCTCACCCTTAACTTCCAGACCTCCACATCCATATCTCCCATGCCTTCTCACCCATAGCTCCCAAGCCTCCTCACCCATAACTCCCAGGCCTCCTCACCCATAGCTCCCAGGCCTCCTCACCCATAACTCCCAGGCTTCCCCACCCATAAATCCCAGGCCTCATCACCCATAATCCCAGACCTCCTCACCCATAATTCCCATGCAATCTCACCCATAACTCCCAGGCTTCCTCACCCATAACTCCCAGACTTCCTCACCCATAACTCCGAGGCCTCCTCACCCCTAACTCAAAGGGCTCCTCGCCCATGACTCCCAGGCCTCCTCACCGATAATTCCCAGGCCTCCTCACCTATAACTCCCAGATCCTCTCACCCATCATGCCCATGCCTTCTCACCCATAACTCTCAGGCCTCCTCACCCATAAATCCCAGGCCTCCTCACCCATGATTCCCAGACCTCATCACAAAAAAATCCCAGTCCCCCTCACAGATAACACCCCAACCTCCTCACCAATTACTTCTTGGCTTCCCCACCCATAACTCCCAGGCCTTCTCACCCATAAATACCAGGCATCCTCACCCATAACTCCCAGACTTCCTCACCCATAACTCGCAGGCCTCCTCACCCATAACTCCCATGCCTTCTCACCCATAACTCCCAGGCCTCCTCACCCATATCTCCCAGGCCTCCTCACCAATAACTCCCAGACCTCATCACCCATAAATCCCAGGCATCCTCACGTATAACTTCCAGACTTTCTCGCCCATAACTACTAGACCTCCTCACCCGTAACTCCGCTGCCTCTTCACCCATAACTCATGCCTCCTCACCCATAACTTCCAGGCCTCTTCATCCATAACTCCCAGACCTCCTCACCCATAACTCCCAGGCCTCCTCACCCATAACTCCCAGTCCCCCTCACCCATAACTCCCATGCCTCCCCACCCATAACTCCCACGCCTCCTCACCCATAAATCTTATGCCTCCTCACCCATATTTCCCAGTCCCGCTCACCCATAATTCCCAGACCTCCTCCCCCATTACTCACAAACCTCTACACCCATAACCCCCAGGCCTTCTCACCCTTAACTCCCCTGCCTCCTCGCCCATAACACCCATGCCTCCTCACCAATAACTCCCAGACCTCCTCACCCATAACCCTGAGGCCTCCTTACCCATAACTGCAAGGCCTCCTCACCCATAACTCCTATGCTTCTCACCCATAACTCTCAGGCCACCTCACCCATAATTGTTTTGCCTCCTCACCCATAACTCCCAGTCCCTCTCACCCATAACTCCCAGACCTCCTCACCCATAACTCCCAGTCTCCCTCACCCACAACTCCCAGGCCTTCTCACCCATAACTCCCAGGACTGCTCACCCTTGATTTCCTGGGCTCCTCAAACATAACTCTCAGACCTCTTCACCCATAACGCCCAGGCCTCCTTACCCTTAACTCCCAGGCCTCCTTACCCTTAACTCCCAGGCCTCCTTGCCCATAACTCCCAGGCCTCCCCACCCATAAATTCCATGCCTCCTCACCCATAACTTCCATGCCTCCTCACCCATAACTCCCATGCTCCTCACCCATAACTCCCAGGCCTACTCAACCATAACTCAGAGGCCTCTTCACCCATAACCCCCAGGCCTTCTCACCCATAACTCCAATTCCCTCTCACCCATAACTCACAAAGCTCTACACCCATATCCCCCAGGCCTCCTCACCCATAACTCCCAGGCCTTCGCACCCATAACTCGCATGCCTCCTCACCCATTACTCCCATGCTTCCTCACCCTTAATTCCCAGACCTCCTCACCCAGAACTCCCATGCATCCTGACACATAACTCCCTGGGTCCTCACCCATAAGGCCCATGCCTCCTGACCCATAACTCCCAGGCCTCCTCACCCATCACTCCCATGCCTTCTCACCCATAACTCCCAGGCCTCCTCGCCCATAAATCCTAGACCCCCTCACCCATAGCTCCGAAGCCTCCTCACCCATAACTCCCATGCCTTCTAACTAATAACTCCCATGCCTTCTCACCCATAACTCCCAGGCCTCCTCACCCATAGCTCCCAGGCCTCCTCACACATAAATCCGAGACCTCCTCACCCATAACTCTAATGCCTCCTCACCCATAACTCCCATGCCTTCTCACCCATAACTCCCAGGCCTCCTCACCCATAACTACCATACCTCCTCACCGATAACTCCCAGATCTCCTCACCGATAACTCCTAGTCCCCCTCACCCATAACTCCAATGCCTCCTCACCCATAATTAGTGTGCCTGCTCACGTATAACTCCCAGACCTCCTCACCCATAACTCCATAACCTCCTCACCCAAAACTCCCAGTCCCCCATACACATAACTCCTAGACCTCCTCACCCTTAACTTCCAGACCTCCACATCCATATCTCCCATGCCTTCTCACCCATAGCTCCCAAGCCTCCTCACCCATAACTCCCATGCCTTCTCACAAATAACTCCCATGCCTTCTCATCCGTAATTAGTGTGCCTGCTCACGTATAACTCCCAGACCTCCCCACCCATAACTCCCATGTCTTTTCATCCATGACTCCCAGGCCCCCTCACCCATAACTCCCAGACCTCATCACCCATAAATCCCAGTCTCCCTCACCCATAACTCCCAGACCTCCTCACCCATAACTTCCAGGCTTCCCCACCCATAACTCCCAGGCCTCCTCACCCATAACTCCAATGCCTCCTCACCCATAACTCCAATGCCTCCCCACCCATAATTAGTGTGCCTGCTCACGTATAACTCCCAGACCTCCCCACCCATAACTCCCATGTCTTTTCATCCATGACTCCCAGGCCCCCTCACCCATAACTCCCAGGCCTCCTCACCCATAACTCCCAGGCCTCCTCATTCATAACTTCCAGACCTCATCACCCATAAATCCCAGTCTCCCTCACCCATAACTCCCAGGCCTCCTCACCCATAACTCCCATGCCTTCTCACCCATAACTCCCATGCCTCCTCACCCTTAACTCCCAGACCTCCTCACCCATAACTCCCATTCATCCTGACCCATAACTCCCAGGCCTCCTCACCCTTAGCTCCCAGGGCTCCCAACCCATAACTCCAATGCCTCCCACCCGTAATTAGTGTGCCTGCTCACGTATAACTCCCAGACCTCCCGACCCATAACTCCCATGTCTTTTCATCCATGACTCCCAGGCCCCCTCACCCATAACTCCCAGACCTCATCACCCATAAATCCCAGTCTCCCTCACCCATAACTCCCAGACCTCCTCACCCATAACTTCCAGGCTTCCCCACCCATAACTCCCAGGCCTCCTCACCCATAATTCCTATGCCTTCTCACCCATATCTCCCAGGCCTTCTCGCCCATAACTCCCATGCCTTCTCACCCATAAGTCCAAGGCCTTCTCACCCATAACGCATAGGCCTCCTCACCTATAACTTCCAGGCCTCCTCACCCATAACGCTCAGACCTCCTCACCCATAATTCCCAGACCTCCTCACCCATAAATTCCATGCCTCCTCACGCATAACTCCCAGGCCTCCACACCCATAACCCCCATTCCCCCTCACCCATAACTCCCAGACCTCCTCACCCATAACTCCCAGGCTTCTCATCCGATAACTCCCAGGCCTCCTCACCGATAACTCCCAGGCCTCCTCACCCATAACTCCCATGCCTTCTCATCCATAACTAAAAGACCTCATCACCCATGATTCCCAGATCTCCTCACCCATAACTCCGAGGCCTCCTCACCCATAACTCCCAGACCTCACCACCCGTAAATCCCAGCCCCCCTCCCCCATAATTCCAAGAGCTCCTCACCCATAACTTCCAGGCTTCCCCGCACATAACTCCCATACCTCCTCAAAGGCCCATAACTCCCAGGCCTCCTCTCCCATAATTCCCTGACCTCCTCATCCATAACTCCCAGATCTCCTCACCGATAACTCCCAGGCCTCCTCACCCATAACTCCCATGCCTTCTCACCCATAACTCCCATGCCTCCTCACCCTTAACTCCCAGACCTCCTCACCCATAACTCCCATTCATCCTGACCCATAACTCCCAGGCCTCCTCATCCTTAGCTCCCAGGGCTCCCAACCCATAACTCCAATGCCTCCCCACCCGTAATTAGTGTGCCTGCTCACGTATAACTCCCAGACCTCCCCACCCATAACTCCCATGTCTTTTCATCCATGACTCCCAGGCCCCCTCACCCATAACTCCCAGACCTCATCACCCATAAATCCCAGTCTCCCTCACCCATAACTCCCAGACCTCCTCACCCATAACTTCCAGGCTTCCCCACCCATAACTCCCAGGCCTCCTCACCCATAACTCCAATGCCTCCTCACCCATAACTCCAATGCCTCCCCACCCATAATTAGTGTGCCTGCTCACGTATAACTCCCAGACCTCCCCACCCATAACTCCCATGTCTTTTCATCCATGACTCCCAGGCCCCCTCACCCATAACTCCCAGGCCTCCTCACCCATAACTCCCAGGCCTCCTCATTCATAACTTCCAGACCTCATCACCCATAAATCCCAGTCTCCCTCACCCATAACTCCCAGACATCCTCACCCATAACTTCCAGGCCTCCTCATCCATAACTCGCATGCCTTCCCAACCATAAATCCCATGCTTCCTCACCCTTAATTCCCAGACCTCCTCGCCCAGAACTCCCATGCATCCTGACACATAACTCCCTGGGTCCTCACCCATAAGGCCCATGCCTCCTGACCCATAACTCCCAGGCCTCCTCACCCATCACTCCCATGCCTTCTCACCCATAACTCCCAGGCCTCCTCGCCCATAAATCCTAGACCCCCTCACCCATAGCTCCGAAGCCTCCTCACCCATAACTCCCATGCCTTCTAACTAATAACTCCCTTGCCTTCTCACCCATAACTCCCAGGCCTCCTCACCCATAGCTCCCAGGCCTCCTCACACATAACTCCCATGCCTTCTCATCCATAACTCCCAGGCCCCTCACCCATAACTCCCAATCCTCCTCACCCATAATTCCCAGGCCTCCTCACCGATAACTCCCAGATCTCCTCACCGATAACTCCCAAGCATCCTGACCCATAACTCCCAGGCCTCTTCATCCATAACGCCCATGCCTTCTCACCCATAACTCCCAGGCCTCCTCACCCATAAATCCTAGAACTCCTCACCCATAGCTCCCAAGCCTCCTCACCCGTAACTCCCATGCCTTCTCACCAATAACTCCCATGCCTTCTCACACATAACTCCCAGGCCTCCTCACCCATAACGCCCGGGACTCCTCACCCATATCTCCCAGGCATCCTCACCTAAAACTCCCAGGCCTCCTTACCCATGACTCCCAGGCCTCCTCTCCCACAACTCCCAGACCTCCTCACCCATAGCTCCCAGGTCTCCTCACCTATAACTCCTAGTCCCCCTCACCCATAACTCCAATGCCTCCTCACCCATAATTAGTGTGCCTGCTCACGTATAACTCCCAGACCTCCTCACCCATAACTCCATAACCTCCTCACCCAAAACTCCCAGTCCCCCATACACATAACTCCTAGACCTCCTCACCCTTAACTTCCAGACCTCCACATCCATATCTCCCATGCCTTCTCACCCATAGCTCCCAAGCCTCCTCACCAATAACTCCCATGCCTTCTCACAAATAACTCCCATGCCTTCTCATCCGTAATTAGTGTGCCTGCTCACGTATAACTCCCAGACCTCCCCACCCATAACTCCCATGTCTTTTCATCCATGACTCCCAGGCCCCCTCACCCATAACTCCCAGACCTCATCACCCATAAATCCCAGTCTCCCTCACCCATAACTCCCAGACCTCCTCACCCATAACTTCCAGGCTTCCCCACCCATAACTCCCAGGCCTCCTCACCCATAACTCCAATGCCTCCTCACCCATAACTCCAATGCCTCCCCACCCATAATTAGTGTGCCTGCTCACGTATAACTCCCAGACCTCCCCACCCATAACTCCCATGTCTTTTCATCCATGACTCCCAGGCCCCCTCACCCATAACTCCCAGGCCTCCTCACCCATAACTCCCAGGCCTCCTCATTCATAACTTCCAGACCTCATCACCCATAAATCCCAGTCTCCCTCACCCATAACTCCCAGACATCCTCACCCATAACTTCCAGGCCTCCTCATCCATAACTCGCATGCCTTCCCATCCATAAATCCCATGCTTCCTCACCCTTAATTCCCAGACCTCCTCACCCAGAACTGCCATGCATCCTGACACATAACTCCCTGGGTCCTCACCCATAAGGCCCATGCCTCCTGACCCATAACTCCCAGGCCTCCTCACCCATCACTCCCATGCCTCCTCACCCATAACTCCCATGCCTTCTAACTAATAACTCCCATGCCTTCTCACCCATAACTCCCAGGCCTCCTCACCCATAGCTCCCAGGCCTCCTCACACATAACTCCCATGCCTTCTCATCCATAACTCCCAGGCCCCTCACCCATAACTCCCAATCCTCCTCACCCATAATTCCCAGGCCTCCTCACCCATAAATCCGAGACCTCCTCACCCATAACTCTAATGCCTCCTCACCCATAACTCCCATGCCTTCTCACCCATAACTCCCAGGCCTCCTCACCCATAACTACCATACCTCCTCACCGATAACTCCCAGATCTCCTCACCGATAATTCTCAGGCCTCCTCACCCATGACTCCCAGGCCTCCTCTCCCACAACTCCTAGACCTCCTCAACCATAGCTCCGAGGCCTCCTCACCCATAACTCCTAGTCCCCCTAACCCATAACTCCCAGGCCTCCTCACCCTTAACTCCCAGACCTCCTCACCCATAACTCCCAAGCATCCTGACCCATAACTCCCAGGCCTCTTCATCCATAACGCCCATGCCTTCTCACCCATAACTCCCAGGCCTCCTCACCCATAAATCCTAGAACTCCTCACCCATAGCTCCCAAGCCTCCTCACCCGTAACTCCCATGCCTTCTCACCAATAACTCCCATGCCTTCTCACACATAACTCCCAGGCCCCCTCACCCATAACGCCCGGGACTCCTCACCCATATCTCCCAGGCATCCTCACCTAAAACTCCCAGGCCTCCTTACCCATGACTCCCAGGCCTCCTCTCCCACAACTCCCAGACCTCCTCACCCATAGCTCCCAGGTCTCCTCACCCATAACTCCTAGTCCCCCTCACCCATAACTCCAATGCCTCCTCACCCATAATTAGTGTGCCTGCTCACGTATAACTCCCAGACCTCCTCACCCATAACTCCATAACCTCCTCACCCAAAACTCCCAGTCCCCCATACACATAACTCCTAGACCTCCTCACCCTTAACTTCCAGACCTCCACATCCATATCTCCCATGCCTTCTCACCCATAGCTCCCAAGCCTCCTCACCCATAACTCCCAGGCCTCCTCACCCATAGCTCCCAGGCCTCCTCACCCATAACTCCCAGGCTTCCCCACCCATAAATCCCAGGCCTCATCACCCATAATCCCAGACCTCCTCACCCATAATTCCCATGCAATCTCACCCATAACTCCCAGGCTTCCTCACCCATAACTCCCAGACTTCCTCACCCATAACTCCGAGGCCTCCTCACCCCTAACTCAAAGGGCTCCTCGCCCATGACTCCCAGGCCTCCTCACCGATAATTCCCAGGCCTCCTCACCTATAACTCCCAGATCCTCTCACCCATCATGCCCATGCCTTCTCACCCATAACTCTCAGGCCTCCTCACCCATAAATCCCAGGCCTCCTCACCCATGATTCCCAGACCTCATCACAAAAAAATCCCAGTCCCCCTCACAGATAACACCCCAACCTCCTCACCAATTACTTCTTGGCTTCCCCACCCATAACTCCCAGGCCTTCTCACCCATAAATACCAGGCATCCTCACCCATAACTCCCAGACTTCCTCACCCATAACTCGCAGGCCTCCTCACCCATAACTCCCATGCCTTCTCACCCATAACTCCCAGGCCTCCTCACCCATATCTCCCAGGCCTCCTCACCAATAACTCCCAGACCTCATCACCCATAAATCCCAGGCATCCTCACGTATAACTTCCAGACTTTCTCACCCATAACTACTAGACCTCCTCACCCGTAACTCCGCTGCCTCTTCACCCATAACTCATGCCTCCTCACCCATAACTTCCAGGCCTCTTCATCCATAACTCCCAGACCTCCTCACCCATAACTCCCAGGCCTCCTCACCCATAACTCCCATGCCTCCCCACCCATAACTCCCACGCCTCCTCACCCATAAATCTTATGCCTCCTCACCCATAAATCTTATGCCTCCTCACCCATAATTCCCAGTCCCGCTCACCCATAATTCCCAGACCTCCTCCCCCATTACTCACAAACATCTACACCCATAACCCCCAGGCCTTCTCACCCTTAACTCCCCTGCCTCCTCGCCCATAACACCCATGCCTCCTCACCAATAACTCCCAGACCTCCTCACCCATAACTCTGAGGCCTCCTTACCCATAACTGCAAGGCCTCCTCACCCATAACTCCTATGCCTTCTCACCCATAACTCTCAGGCCACCTCACCCATAACTGTTTTGCCTCCTCACCCATAACTCCCAGGCCTCCTCACCCATAACTCCCAGTCCCCCTCACCCATAACTCCCATGCCTCCCCACCCATAACTCCCACGCCTCCTCACCCATAAATCTTATGCCTCCTCACCCATATTTCCCAGTCCCGCTCACCCATAATTCCCAGACCTCCTCCCCCATTACTCACAAACCTCTACACCCATAACCCCCAGGCCTTCTCACCCTTAACTCCCCTGCCTCCTCGCCCATAACACCCATGCCTCCTCACCAATAACTCCCAGACCTCCTCACCCATAACCCTGAGGCCTCCTTACCCATAACTGCAAGGCCTCCTCACCCATAACTCCTATGCTTCTCACCCATAACTCTCAGGCCACCTCACCCATAATTGTTTTGCCTCCTCACCCATAACTCCCAGTCCCTCTCACCCATAACTCCCAGACCTCCTCACCCATAACTCCCAGTCTCCCTCACCCACAACTCCCAGGCCTTCTCACCCATAACTCCCAGGACTGCTCACCCTTGATTTCCTGGGCTCCTCAAACATAACTCTCAGACCTCTTCACCCATAACGCCCAGGCCTCCTTACCCTTAACTCCCAGGCCTCCTTACCCTTAACTCCCAGGCCTCCTTGCCCATAACTCCCAGGCCTCCCCACCCATAAATTCCATGCCTCCTCACCCATAACTTCCATGCCTCCTCACCCATAACTCCCATGCTCCTCACCCATAACTCCCAGGCCTACTCAACCATAACTCAGAGGCCTCTTCACCCATAACCCCCAGGCCTTCTCACCCATAACTCCAATTCCCTCTCACCCATAACTCACAAACCTCTACACCCATATCCCCCAGGCCTCCTCACCCATAACTCCCAGGCCTTCGCACCCATAACTCGCATGCCTCCTCACCCATTACTCCCATGCTTCCTCACCCTTAATTCCCAGACCTCCTCACCCAGAACTCCCATGCATCCTGACACATAACTCCCTGGGTCCTCACCCATAAGGCCCATGCCTCCTGACCCATAACTCCCAGGCCTCCTCACCCATCACTCCCATGCCTTCTCACCCATAACTCCCAGGCCTCCTCGCCCATAAATCCTAGACCCCCTCACCCATAGCTCCGAAGCCTCCTCACCCATAACTCCCATGCCTTCTAACTAATAACTCCCATGCCTTCTCACCCATAACTCCCAGGCCTCCTCACCCATAGCTCCCAGGCCTCCTCACACATAACTCCCATGCCTTCTCATCCATAACTCCCAGGCCCCTCACCCATAACTCCCAATCCTCCTCACCAATAATTCCCAGGCCTCCTCACCCATAAATCCGAGACCTCCTCACCCATAACTCTAATGCCTCCTCACCCATAACTCCCATGCCTTCTCACCCATAACTCCCAGGCCTCCTCACCCATAACTACCATACCTCCTCACCGATAACTCCCAGATCTCCTCACCGATAACTCTCAGGCCTCCTCACCCATGACTCCCAGGCCTCCTCTCCCACAACTCCTAGACCTCCTCAACCATAGCTCCGAGGCCTCCTCACCCATAACTCCTAGTCCCCCTAACCCATAACTCCCAGGCCTCGTCACCCTTAACTCCCAGACCTCCTCACCCATAACTCCCAAGCATCCTGACCCATAACTCCCAGGCCTCTTCATCCATAACGCCCATGCCTTCTCACCCATAACTCCCAGGCCTCCTCACCCATAAATCCTAGAACTCCTCACCCATAGCTCCCAAGCCTCCTCACCCGTAACTCCCATGCCTTCTCACCAATAACTCCCATGCCTTCTCACACATAACTCCCAGGCCTCCTCACCCATAACGCCCGGGACTCCTCACCCATATCTCCCAGGCATCCTCACCTAAAACTCCCAGGCCTGCTTACCCATGACTCCCAGGCCTCCTCTCCCACAACTCCCAGACCTCCTCACCCATAGCTCCCAGGTCTCCTCACCTATAACTCCTAGTCCCCCTCACCCATAACTCCAATGCCTCCTCACCCATAATTAGTGTGCCTGCTCACGTATAACTCCCAGACCTCCTCACCCATAACTCCATAACCTCCTCACCCAAAACTCCCAGTCCCCCATACACATAACTCCTAGACCTCCTCACCCTTAACTTCCAGACCTCCACATCCATATCTCCCATGCCTTCTCACCCATAGCTCCCAAGCCTCCTCACCCATAACTCCCATGCCTTCTCACAAATAACTCCCATGCCTTCTCACCCATAACTCCCAGGCCTCCTCACCCATAGCTCCCAGGCCTCCTCACCCATAACTCCCAGGCTTCCCCACCCATAAATCCCAGGCCTCATCACCCATAATCCCAGACCTCCTCACCCATAATTCCCATGCAATCTCACCCATAACTCCCAGACTTCCTCACCCATAACTCCCAGACTTCCTCACCCATAACTCCGAGGCCTCCTCACCCCTAACTCAAAGGGCTCCTCGCCCATGACTCCCAGGCCTCCTCACCGATAATTCCCAGGCCTCCTCACCTATAACTCCCAGATCCTCTCACCCATCATGCCCATGCCTTCTCACCCATAACTCTCAGGCCTCCTCACCCATAAATCCCATGCCTTCTCACTCATAACTCCCATGCCGCCTCACCCTTAACTCCCAGGCCTCCTTGCCCATAACTCCCAGGCCTCCCCACCCATAAATTCCATGCCTCCTCACCCATAACTTCCATGCCTCCTCACCCATAACTCCCATGCTCCTCACCCATAACTCCCAGGCCTACTCAACCATAACTCAGAGGCCTCTTCACCCATAACCCCCAGGCCTTCTCACCCATAACTCCAATTCCCTCTCACCCATAACTCACAAACCTCTACACCCATATCCCCCAGGCCTCCTCACCCATAACTCCCAGGCCTTCGCACCCATAACTCGCATGCCTCCTCACCCATAACTTCCATGCCTCCTCACCCATTACTCCCATGCTTCCTCACCCATAACTCCCAGGCCTCCTCACCCATAACTCCCATGCCTTCTCATCCATAACTGTCAGGCCACCTCACCCATAATTCTTATGCCTCCTCACCCATAACTCCCAGTCCCTCTCACCCATAACTCCCAGACCTCCTCACCCATAACTCTCAGGCCTCCTCGCCCTTGACTTCCTGTGCTCCTCAACCATAACTCCCAGACCTCTTCACCCATGAAGCCCAGGCCTCCTCACCCTTAACTCCCAGGCCTCCTCACCCATAACTCCCAGACCTCCTTACCCATAACTCTCAGGCCTCCTCACCTTTAATTCCCAGACCTTCTCACGCATAACTCCAAGGCCTCCTCACCCATAACTCCCATGCCTCCCCACCCATAACTCCCATGCCTCCTCACCCACAATTTGTGTGCCTGCTCACGTATAACTCCCAGACCTCCTCACCCATGACTCCCAAACCTCCTCATCCATAACTACTAGACCTCCTCACCCGTAACTCCGCTGCCTCTTCACCCATAAGTCATGCCTCTTCACCCATAACTTCCAGGCCTCTTCACCCGTAACTCCCTGACCTCCTCACCCATAACTCCCAGGCCTCCTTACCCATAACTCCCAGTCCGCCTCACCCATAAATTCCATGCCTCCCCACCCATAACTCCCATGCCTCCTCACCCATAACTCCCAGACCTCATCACCCATAAATCCCAGGCCTCCTCACGTATAACTCCCAGACCTCCTCATCCATAACTACTAGACCTCCTCACCCGTAACTCCGCTGCCTCTTCACCCATAACTCATGCCTGCTCACCCATAACTTCCAGGCCTCTTCACCTATAACTCCCAGTCCCCCTCACCCATAACTCCCAGGCCTCCTCACCCATAACTCCCAGTCCCCCTCACCCATAAATTCCATGCCTCCCCACCCATAACTACCCTTGCCTCCTCACCTATAAATCTTATGCCCCCTCACCCATAATTCCCAGTCCCGCTCACCCATAATTCCCAGACCTCCTCACCCATAACTCCCGGGCCTCCTCACCCATAACTTACAAACCTCTACACCCATAACCCCCAGGCATTCTCACCCATAACTCCCCTGCCTCCTCGCCCATAACTCCCATGCCTCCTCACCAATAACTCCCAGACCTCCTCACCCATAATTCCCAGACCTCCTCACCCATAACCCTGAGGCCTCCTTACCCATAACTGCAAGGCCTCCTCACCCATAACTCCTATGCCTTCTCACCCATTATTCTCAGGTCACCTTACCCATAATTGTCATGCCTCCTCACCCATAACTCCCAGTCCCTCTCACCCATAACTCACAAACCTCTACACCCATAACCCCAAGGCCTCCTCACCCATAACTCCCAGGCCTTCTCACCCATAACTCCCATGCCTCCTCACCCATAACTTCCATGCCTCCTCACCCATAACTCCCATGCTTCCTCTCCCAAAACTCCCAGGCCTCCTCACTCATAACTCCCAGTCCCCCTTACCCATAACTCTCATGCCTTCTCACCCATAATTCTCAGGCCACCTCACCCATAACTCCCAGGCCTCTTCACCCATAACTCCCAGTCCCCCTCACCCATAACTCCCATGCCTTCTCACCCATAACTCTCAGGCCACCTGACCCATAACTCCCAGGCCTCCTCACCCATAACTCCCAGTCCCCCTCACCCATAACTCCCATGCCTTCTCACCCATAACTCTCAGGTCACCTCACCCATAATTCTTATGCCTCCTCACCCATAACTCCCAGTCCCTCTCACCCATAACTCCCAGACCTCCTCACCCATAACTCCCAGTCCCCCTCACCCATAACTCCCAGACCTCCTCACTCATAACTCCCAGGCCTCCTCACCCTTGACTTCCTGGGCTTCTCAACCATAACTCCCAGACCTCTTCACCCATAACGCCCAGGCCTCCTCACCCTTAACTCCCAGGCCTCCTCACCATAACTTCCAGACCTCCTCACCCATAACTCCCAGACCTCCTCACCCATAACTCCCAGACCTCCTCACCCATCACTCCAAGGTCTCCTCACCCATAACTCTCAGGCCTCTTCACCCTTAACTCCCAGAAGTCCGCACGCATAACTCCAAGGCCTCCTCACCCATAACTCCAAGGCCTCCTCACCCATAAATAAGGCTTCCTAAAATCTAAAGGGGCCTCATAGCTAGTTACGCGGATTGCCGGTGTGTGGAGGTTGACAAAGTAACTTAAATGTTTAGGACATTTTGCTTGTATATCTTGGTGTCTTCACACGTCCGGCCTTTGCTGACTGTCTGACACTGGTACAGTGTGAGAAACTCTCTGTCTACAGCGGAGTCCTCACCAAGAGGTGGGAGCAACCCAGGCCACATCCCCGCAAGGTAAGTCAGCTGGTGCGACACAGGCCACAGCCCCCAAGGTAAGTCACCGGGTGTGACCCAGGCCACAGCCCCCCCCCCCCCCAGGTAAGTCACTTGGTGCGACCCAGACCGCAGCCCCTCAAGGTAAGTCGCAGGCCACAGCCCCCCAAGGTAAGTCACCGGGTGCGACCCAGGCCACAGCCCCCCAAGGTAAGTCACCGGATGCGACCCAGGCCACAGCCCCCCAAGGTAAGTCAGCTGGTGCGACAAAGGCCACAGCCCCAAGGTAAGTCACCGGGTGTGACCCAGGCCACAGCCCCCCACCCCCTCCCAGGTAAGTCACTTGGTGCGACCCAGACCACAGCCCCTCAAGGTAAGTCACCGGGTGCGACTCAGGCCACAGCCCCCCAAGGTAAGTCACCGGATGCGACCCAGGCCACAGCCCCCCAAGGTAAGTCAGCTGGTGCGACAAAGGCCACAGCCCCAAGGTAAGTCACCGGGTGTGACCCAGGCCACAGCCCCCCCCCCCCCCTCCCAGGTAAGTCACTTGGTGCGACCCAGACCACAGCCCCCAAGGTAAGTCACCGGGTGCAACCCAGGCCACAGCCCCCCAAGGTAAGTCACCGGGTGCGACCCAGGCCACAGCCCCCCAGGTAAGTCACCGGGTGCGACCCAGGCCACAGCCCCCCAAGGCAAGTCCAAGGCCACAGCCCCCTCAGGTAAGTCACCGGGTGCGACCCAGGCCACAGCCCCTGAAGGTAAGTCGCAGGCCACAGCCCCCCAAGTACGTCCTAGCCACTCCCCAGGTAAGTCTGAGGCCATAGCCCCCCCAGCTAAATTACCGGTGAAACCAACGGGAAGACCAGTCATGTGGAGCACCTGTTCCATGTTAACCACCCCACTGTCCACACCCTCTCTCAGTAGTCTCTCCACTGTCCACACCCGCTCTCAGTAGTCACCCCACTGTCCACACCCTTTCTCGTTAGTCACCAAACCGTCCATACCCTCTCTCAGTATTCACCCCACTCTCCACACCCTGTCTCAGTAGTCACCCCACTGTCCACACACCCTCTCGTTAGTCACCCCACTGTCCACACCGTCTGTCAGTAGTCACCCCACTATCCACAATCTCTCTCAGTAGTCACCCCACTGTCCAAACCCTCTCTCAGTTGTCACCCCACCGTCCACACCCTCTCTCGGTAGTAACCCCACTATCCACACCCTCTCTCAGTAGTCACCCCACTGTCCACAACCTCTCTCGGTAGTCACCCCACTGTCCGCATCCTCCATCACTAGTCGCCTCACTGTCCACACCCTCTCTCAGTAGTCACCCCACTGTCCACACCCTCTCTCGGTAGTCACCCCACTGTCCACAACCTCTCTCACTAGTCACCCCACTTTCCACACCCTCTCTCAGTAGTCACCCCACTGTCCACACCCTCTCACGGTAGTCACCCCACTGTCCACACCCTCTGTCACTAGTCACCCCACTGTCCACACCCTCTCTAAGTAGTCACCCCACTGTCCACATCCTCTCTCACTAGTCACCCCATTGTCCACACCCTCTCTCAGTAGTCACCCCACTGTCAACACCATCTCGGTAGTCACCCCACTGCCCACACCCTCTCTCAGTTGTCACCTCACTGTCCACACCCACCCTAGTTAGACTCCCCTCTGTCCACACCCTCTGTCGTTGGTCACCCCACTGTCCACACCCTGTCTTTGAAGGCGCCCTACTGTCCACACCCTCTCTCAGTAGTCACCCCACTGCCCGCACCCTTTTTCAGTAGTCGCCCCAGTGTCCACACCCTCTTCCGGTAGTCACCCCACTGTCCACACCCTCTCTCAGTAGTCACCCCACTGCCCACACCCTTTTTCAGTAGTCGCCCCAGTGTCCACACCCTCTTCCGGTAGTCACCCCACTGTCCACACCCTCTCTCAGTAGTCACCTCAGTGTCCACAACCTCTCTCCGTAGTCACCCCACTGTCCACACCCTCTCCCAGTAGTCACCCCACTGTCCACAGCCTCTCTCAGTAGTCGCCCCAGTGTCCACACCCTCTTCCGGTAGTCACCCCACTGTCCACACCCTCTCTCAGTAGTCACCTCAGTGTCCACAACCTCTCTCCGTAGTCACCCCACTGTCCACACCCTCTCCCAGTAGTCACCCCACTGTCCACAGCCTCTCTCAGTAGTCACCCCACTGTCCACACCCTCTCTCAGTAGTCACCCCACTGTCCTCATCCTCTCTCGGTAGTCACCCCACTGTCCACACCCTCTCCCAGTAGTCACCCCACTGTCCACACCCTCTCTCAGTAGTCACCCCACTGTCCACACCCTCTCTCAGTAGTCACCCCACTGTCCACACCCTCTCTCAGTAGTCACCCCACTGCCCACACCCTCTCCCAGTAGTCACCCCACTGTCCACACCCTCTCTCAGTAGTCACCCCACTGCCCACACCCTCTCCCAGTAGTCACCCCACTGTCCACACCCTCTCTCAGTAGTCACCCCACTCTCCACATTCTCTCTCAGTAGTCACCCCACTGTCCTCATCCTCTCTCAGTAGTCACCCCACTGTCCTCATCCTCTCTCGGTAGTCACCCCACTGTCCACACCCTCTCTCAGTAGTCACCCCACTCTCCACATTCTCTCTCAGTAGTCACCCCACTGTCCTCATCCTCTCTCAGTAGTCACCCCACTGTCCTCATCCTCTCTCGGTAGTCACCCCACTGTCCACACCCTCTCCCAGTAGTCACCCCACTGTCCACACCCTCTCTCAGTAGTCACCCCACTGTCCACACCCTCTCTCAGTAGTCATCCCACTGTCCACACCCTCTCTCAGTAGTCACCCCACTGTCCACACCCTCTCTCAGTAGTCACCCCACTGTCCACACCCTCTCTCAGTAGTCACCCCACTGTCCACACCCTCTCTCAGTAGTCACCCCACTGTCCTCATCCTCTCTCAGTAGTCACCCCACTGTCCTCATCCTCTCTCGGTAGTCACCCCACTGTCCACACCCTCTCCCAGTAGTCACCCCACTGTCCACACCCTCTCTCAGTAGTCACCCCACTGTCCACACCCTCTCTCAGTAGTCATCCCACTGTCCACACCCTCTCTCAGTAGTCACCCCACTGTCCACACCCTCTCTCAGTAGTCACCCCACTGTCCACACCCTCTCTCAGTAGTCACCCCACTGTCCACACCCTCTCTCAGTAGTCACCCCACTGTCCTCATCCTCTCTCGGTAGTCACCCCACTGTCCACACCCTCTCCCAGTAGTCACCCCACTGTCCACACCCTCTCTCAGTAGTCACCCCACTGTCCACATTCTCTCTCAGTAGTCACCCCACTGTCCTCATCCTCTCTTGGTAGTCACCCCACTGTCCATACCCTCTCTCAGTAGTCACCCCACTGTCCACACCCTCTCCCAGTAGTCACCCCACTGTCCACACCCTCTCTCAGTAGTCACCCCACTGTCCACACCCTCTCTCAGTAGTCACCCCACTGTCCTCATCCTCTCTCACTAGTCACCCCACTTTCCACACCCTCTCTCAGTAGTCACCCCACTGTCCACACCCTCTCTCAGTAGTCACCCCACTTTCCACACCCTCTCTCACTAGTCACCCCACTTTCCACACCCTCTCTCAGTAGTCACCCCACTTTCCACACCCTCTCTCAGTAGTCACCCCACTTTCCACACCCTCTCTCAGTAGTCACCCCACTGTCCTCATCCTCTCTCACTAGTCACCCCACTTTCCACACCCTCTCTCAGTAGTCACCCCACTGTCCACAACCTCTCTCGGTAGTCACCCCACTGTCCGCATCCTCCATCACTAGTCACCCCACTGTCCGCATCCTCCATCACTAGTCACCCCACTGTCCGCATCCTCCATCACTAGTCACCCCACTGTCCGCATCCTCCATCACTAGTCACCCCACTTTCCACACCCTCTCTCAGTAGTCACCCCACTGTCCACACCCTCTCTCAGTAGTCACCCCACTTTCCACACCCTCTCTCACTAGTCACCCCACTTTCCACACCCTCTCTCACTAGTCACCCCACTTTCCACACCCTCTCTCAGTAGTCACCCCACTTTCCACACCCTCTCTCAGTAGTCACCCCACTGTCCTCATCCTCTCTCACTAGTCACCCCACTTTCCACACCCTCTCTCAGTAGTCACCCCACTGTCCACAACCTCTCTCGGTAGTCACCCCACTGTCCGCATCCTCCATCACTAGTCACCCCACTGTCCACACCCTCTCTCAGTAGTCACCCCACTGTCCACACCCTCTCCCAGTAGTCACCCCACTGTCCACACCCTCTCTCAGTAGTCACCCCACTGTCCACACCCTCTCTCAGTAGTCACCCCACTGTCCACACCCTCTCTCAGTAGTCACCCCACTCTCCACATTCTCTCTCAGTAGTCACCCCACTGTCCTCATCCTCTCTTGGTAGTCACCCCACTGTCCATACCCTCTCTCAGTAGTCATCCCACTGTCCACACCCTCTCTCGGTAGTGACACCACTGTCCACACCCTCTCTCAGTAGTCACCCCACTGTCAACATCATCTCGGTAGTCACCCCACTGCCCACACCCTCTCTCAGTTGTCACCTCACTGTCCACACCCACCCTAGTTAGACTCCCCTCTGTCCACACCCTCTGTCGTTGGTCACCCCACTGTCCACACCCTGTCTTTGAAGGCGCCCTACTGTCCACACCCTCTCTCAGTAGTCACCCCACTGCCCGCACCCTTTTTTAGTAGTCGCCCCAGTGTCCACACCCTCTTCCGGTAGTCACCCCACTGTCCACACCCTCTCTCAGTAGTCATCCCACTGTCCACACCCTCTCTCGGTAGTGACACCACTGTCCACACCCTCTCTCAGTAGTCACCCCACTACCCACGCCCTCCCTCAGTAGTGACCCCACTGTTCACACCCTCTCTCAGTAGTCACCCCACTGTCCACACCATCTCGGTAGTCACCCCACTGCCCACGCCCTCTCTCAGTAGTCACCCCACTGTCTACACCCTCTCTCGGTAGTCACCCCACTGTCCACACCCTCTCTCGGTAGTCACCCCACTGTCCACACCCTCTCTCAGTAGTCACCTCACTGCCCACAACCTCTCTCCGTAGTCACCCCACTGTTCACACCCTCTCCCAGTAGTCACCCCACTGTCCACAGCCTCACTCGGTAGTCACCCCACTGTCTATGCCCTCTCTCAGTAGTCACCCCACTGTCCACACCCTCTCTCAGTAGTCACCCCACTGTCCTCACCCTCTCTTGGTAGTCACCCCACTGTCCAAACCCTCTCTCAGTATTCATCCCACTGTCCACACCCTCTCTCGGTAGTTACACCACTGTCCACACCCTCTCTCAGTAGTCACCCCACTGCCCACGCCCTCTCTCAGTAGTCACCCCACTGTCTACACCCTCTCTCGGTAGTCACCCCACTGTCCACACCCTCTCTCAGTAGTCACCCTACTGCCCACACCATCTCGGTAGTCACCCTACTGCCCACACCCTCTCTCAGTTGTCACCTCACTGTCCACACCCACTCTAGTTAGACTCCCCTCTGTCCGCACCCTCTTTTGTTGGTAACCCCACTGTCCACACCCTGTCTTCAAAGGCGCCCTACTGTCCACACCCTCTCTCGATAGTCACTCCACTGTCCACACTCTCTCTCAATAGTCACATCACTGTCCAAAGCCTCTTTCAGTAACCACCCTGCTGTCCACACGCTCTCTCGGTAGTCACCCCACTATCCACGCCCTCTCTCGGTAGTCACCTCACTATCAACACCCTCTCTCAGTAGTCACCCCGCTGTCCACACCCTCTCTCAGTAGTCACCCCACTGTCAACACCCTCTTTCGGTAGTCACCCCACTGTCCACACCCTCTCTCAGTAGTCATCCCGCTGTCCACACCCTCTCTCAGTAGTCACCCCACTGTCCAGACCCTCTCTCAGTAGTCACTTCACTGTCCACACCCTCTCTCAGTAGTCACCCCACTGTCCACACCCTCTCTCAGTAGTCACCCCACTGTCCACACCCTCTCTCACTAGTCACCCCACTTTCCACACCCTCTCTCAGTAGTCACCCCACTGTCCACACCCTCTCTCGGTAGTCACCCCACTGTCCACACCCTCCCTCACTAGTCACCTCACTGTCCACACCCTCTCTAAGTAGTCACCCCACTGTCCACATCCTCTCTCACTAGTCACTCCACTGTCCACACCCTCTCTCAGTAGTTACCCCACTGTCCACGACCTCTCTCAGTAGGCACCCCACTGTCCACACCCTCTCTCGTTGATCACCCCACTGTCCACACCCTGTCTTCGAAGGCGCCCTACTGTCTACACCCTCTCTCAATAGTCACATCACTGTCCAAAGCCTCTTTCAGTAACCACCCGGCTGTCCACACACTCTCTCGGTAGTCACCCAACTATCCACGCCCTCTCTCGGTAGTCACCTCACTATCAACACCCTCTGTCAGTAGTCACCCCGCTGTCCACACCCTCTCTCAGTAGTCACCCCACTGTCCAGACCCTCTTTTGGTAGTCACCCCACTGTCCACACCCTCTCTCGGTAGTCATCCCACTGTCCACACCCTCTCTCGGTAGTCACCCCACTGTCCATACCCTCTCTCAGTAGTCACTCCACTGTCCACACCCTCTCTCAGTAGTCACCCCACTGTCGACACCCTCTCTCAGTAGTCACCCCACTGTCCACACCCTCTCTCACTAGTCACCCCACTTTCCATACCCTCTCTCAGTAGTCACCCCACTGTCCACACCCTCTCTCGGTAGTCACCCTACTCTCCACACCCTCACTCACTAGTCACCCCACTGTCCACATCCTCTCTCACTAGTCATCCCACTGTCCACAACCTATCTTGGTAGTCAACCCATTGCCCAAACCCTCTCGAAGTAGTCACCCCACTGTCCACGCCCTCCCTCAGTAGTCACCCCACTGTCCACACCCTCTCTCAGTAGTCATCCCACTGTCCACACCCTCTCTCGGTAGTCACCCACTGTCCACACCGTCTCTCAGAAGTCACCCCACTGTCCACACCCTCTCTCGGTAGTCACCCCACTGTCCATACCCTCTCTCACTAGTCACCTCACCGTCCACACGCTCTCTCGGTAGTCACCCCACCATCCACGCCCTCTCTCGGTAGTCACCTCACTATCAACACCCTCTCTCAGTAGTCACCCCGCTGTCCACACCCTCTCTCAGTAGTCACCCCACTGTCCACACCCTCTCTCACTAGTCACCCCACTTTCCATACCCTCTCTCAGTAGTCACCCCACTGTCCACACCCTCTCTCGGTAGTCACCCTACTCTCCACACCCTCACTCACTAGTCACCCCACTGTCCACATCCTCTCTCACTAGTCATCCCACTGTCCACAACCTATCTTGGTAGTCAACCCATTGCCCAAACCCTCTCGAAGTAGTCACCCCACTGTCCACGCCCTCCCTCAGTAGTCACCCCACTGTCCACACCCTCTCTCAGTAGTCATCCCACTGTCCACACCCTCTCTCGGTAGTCACCCACTGTCCACACCCTCTCTCAGAAGTCACCCCACTGTCCACACCCTCTCTCGGTAGTCACCCCACTGTCCATACCCTCTCTCACTAGTCACCTCACCGTCCACACGCTCTCTCGGTAGTCACCCCCCCATCCACGCCCTCTCTCGGTAGTCACCTCACTATCAACACCCTCTCTCAGTAGTCACCCCGCTGTCCACACCCTCTCTCAGTAGTCACCCCACCGTCAACACCCTCTTTCGGTAGTCACCCCACAGTCCACACCCTCTCTCAGTAGTCATCCCACTGTCCACACCCTCTCCCGGTAGTCACCCCACTGTCCAGACCCTCTCTCAGTAGTCACTCCACTGCCCACACCCTCTCTCAGTAGTCACCCCACTTTCCACACCCTCTCTCAGTAGTCACCCCACTGTCCACACCCTCTCTCACTAGTCACCCCACTTTCCACACCCTCTCTCAGTGGTCACCCCACTGTCCACATCCTCTCTCACTAGTCATCCCACTGTCCACACCCAATCTTGGTAGTCAACCCATTGCCCAAACCCTCTCGAAATAGTCACCCCACTGTCCACGCCCTCCCTCAGTAGTCACCCCACTGTCCACACCCTCTCTCAGTAGTCATCCCACTGTCCACACCCTCTCTCGGTAGTCACCCCACTGTCCACACCCTCTCTCAGAAGTCACCCCACTGTCCACACCCTCTCTCGGTAGTCACCCCACTGTCCATACCCTCTCTCACTAGTCACCTCACCGTCCACACGCTCTCTCGGTAGTCACCCCACTATCCACGCCCTCTCTCCGTAGTCACCTCACTATCAACACCCTCTCTCAGTAGTCACCCCGCTGTCCACACCCTCTCTCAGTAGTCACCCCACTGTCAACACCCTCTTTCGGTAGTCACCCCACTGTCCACACCCTCTCTCAGTAGTCACCCCACTGTCCACACCCTTTTCCGGTAGTCACCCCACTGTCCAGACCCTCTCTCAGTAGTCACTCCACTGTCCACACCCTCTCTCAGTAGTCACCCCACTTTCCACACCCTCTCTCAGTAGTCACCCCACTGTCCACACCCTCTCTCACTAGTCACCCCACTTTCCACACCCTCTCTCAGTAGTCACCCCACTGTCCACACCCTCTCTCGGTAGTCACCCCACTCTCCACACCCTCTCTCACTAGTCACCCCACTGTCCACACCCTCTCTAAGTAGTCACCCCACTGTCCACATCCTCTCTCACTAGTCACCCCACTGTCCACACCCTCTCTAAGTAGTCACCCCACTGTCCACACCATCTCGGTAGTCACCCCACTGCCCTCACCCTCTCTCAGTTGTCACCTCACTGTCCACACACACTCTAGTTAGACTCCCCTCTGTCCACACCCTCTCTCGTTGGTCACCCCACTGTCCACACCCTGTCTTCGAAGGCGCCCTACTGTCCACAACCTCTCTCGATAGTCACTCCACTGTCTACACCCTCTCTCAATAGTCACATCACTGTCCAAAGCCTCTTTCAGTAACCACCCCGCTGTCCACACACTCTCTCGGTAGTCACCCAACTATCCACGCCCTCTCTCGGTAGTCACCTCACTATCAACACCCTCTGTCAGTAGTCACCCCGCTGTCCACACCCTCTCTCAGTAGTCACCCCACTGTCCACACCCTCTTTTGGTAGTCACCCCACTGTCCACACCCTCTCACGGTAGTCATCCCACTGTCCACGCCCTCTCTCGGTAGTCACCTCACTATCAACACCCTCTCTCAGTAGTCACCCCGCTGTCCACACCCTCTCTCAGTAGTCACCCCACTGTCAACACCCTCTTTCGGTAGTCACCCCACTGTCCACACTCTCTCTCAGTAGTCATCCCGCTGTCCACACCCTCTCTCAGTAGTCACCCCACTGTCCAGACCCTCTCTCAGTAGTCACTTCACTGTCCACACCCTCTCTCAGTAGTCACCCCACTGTCCACACCCTCTCTCAGTAGTCACCCCACTGTCCACACCCTCTCTCACTAGTCACCCCACTTTCCACACCCTCTCTCAGTAGTCACCCCACTGTCCACACCCTCTCTCGGTAGTCACCCCACTGTCCACACCCTCTCTCACTAGTCACCTCACTGTCCACACCCTCTCTAAGTAGTCACCCCACTGTCCACATCCTCTCTCACTAGTCACCCCACTGTCCACACCCTCTCTAAGTAGTCACCCCACTGTCCACACCATCTCGGTAGTCACCCCACTGCCCTCACCGTCTCTCAGTTGTCACCTCACTGTCCACACCCACTCTAGTTAGACTCCCCTCTGTCCACACCCTCTCTCGTTGATCACCCCACTGTCCACACCCTGTCTTCGAAGGCGCCCTACTGTCCACAACCTCTCTCGATAGTCACTCCACTGTCTACACCCTCTCTCAATAGTCACATCACTGTCCAAAGCCTCTTTCAGTAACCACCCGGCTGTCCACACACTCTCTCGGTAGTCACCCAACTATCCACGCCCTCTCTCGGTAGTCACCTCACTATCAACACCCTCTGTCAGTAGTCACCCCGCTGTCCACACCCTCTCTCAGTAGTCACCCCACTGTCCACACCCTCTTTTGGTAGTCACCCCACTGTCCACACCCTCTCTCGGTAGTCATCCCACTGTCCACACCCTCTCTCGGTAGTCACCCCACTGTCCATACCCTCTCTCAGTAGTCACTCCACTGTCCACACCCTCTCTCAGTAGTCACCCCACTGTCGACACCCTCTCTCAGTAGTCACCCCACTGTCCACACCCTCTCTCACTAGTCACCCCACTTTCCATACCCTCTCTCAGTAGTCACCCCACTGTCCACACCCTCTCTCGGTAGTCACCCTACTCTCCACACCCTCACTCACTAGTCACCCCACTGTCCACATCCTCTCTCACTAGTCATCCCACTGTCCACAACCTATCTTGGTAGTCAACCCATTGCCCAAACCCTCTCGAAGTAGTCACCCCACTGTCCACGCCCTCCCTCAGTAGTCACCCCACTGTCCACACCCTCTCTAAGTAGTCATCCCACTGTCCACACCCTCTCTCGGTAGTCACCCCACTGTCCACACCCTCTCTCAGAAGTCACCCCACTGTCCACACCCTCTCTCGGTAGTCACCCCACTGTCCATACCCTCTCTCACTAGTCACCTCACCGTCCACACGCTCTCTCGGTAGTCACCCCACTATCCACGCCCTCTCTCGGTAGTCACCTCACTATCAACACCCTCTCTCAGTAGTCACCCCGCTGTCCACACCCTCTCTCAGTAGTCACCCCACCGTCAACACCCTCTTTCGGTAGTCACCCCACAGTCCACACCCTCTCTCAGTAGTCATCCCACTGTCCACACCCTCTCCCGGTAGTCACCCCACTGTCCAGACCCTCTCTCAGTAGTCACTCCACTGCCCACACCCTCTCTCAGTAGTCACCCCACTTTCCACACCCTCTCTCAGTAGTCACCCCACTGTCCACACCCTCTCTCACTAGTCACCCCACTTTCCACACCCTCTCTCAGTGGTCACCCCACTGTCCACATCCTCTCTCACTAGTCATCCCACTGTCCACACCCAATCTTGTTAGTCAACCCATTGCCCAAACCCTCTCGAAGTAGTCACCCCACTGTCCACGCCCTCCCTCAGTAGTCACCCCACTGTCCACACCCTCTCTCAGTAGTCATCCCACTGTCCACACCCTTTCTCGGTAGTCACCCCACTGTCCACACCCTCTCTCAGAAGTCACCCCACTGTCCACACCCTCTCTCGGTAGTCACCCCACTGTCCACACCCTCTCTCACTAGTCACCTCACCGTCCACACGCTCTCTCGGTAGTCACCCCACTATCCACGCCCTCTCTCCGTAGTCACCTCACTATCAACACCCTCTCTCAGTAGTCACCCCGCTGTCCACACCCTCTCTCAGTAGTCACCCCACTGTCAACACCCTCTTTCGGTAGTCACCCCACTGTCCACACCCTCTCCCAGAAGTCATCCCACTGTCCACACCCTCTCCCGGTAGTCACCCCACTGTCCAGACCCTCTCTCAGTAGTCACTCCACTGTCCACACCCTCTCTCAGTAGTCACCCCACTTTCCACACCCTCTCTCAGTAGTCACCCCACTGTCCACACCCTCTCTCACTAGTCACCCCACTTTCCACACCCTCTCTCAGTAGTCACCCCACTGTCCACACCCTCTCTCGGTAGTCACCCCACTGTCCACACCCTCTCTCACTAGTCACCCCACTGTCCACACCCTCTCTAAGTAGTCACCCCACTGTCCACATCCTCTCTCACTAGTCACCCCACTGTCCACACCCTCTCTAAGTAGTCGCCCCACTGTCCACACCATCTCGGTAGTCACCCCACTGCCCTCACCCTCTCTCAGTTGTCACCTCACTGTCCACACACACTCTAGTTAGACTCCCCTCTGTCCACACCCTCTCTCGGTAGTCACCCTACTCTCCACACACTCTCTCACTAGTCACCCCACTGTCCACATCCTCTCTAAGTAGTCACCCCACTGTCCACATCCTCTCTCACTAGTCACCTCACTGTCCACACCCTATCTTGGTAATCAACCCATTGCCCAAACCCTCTGGAAGTAGTCACCCCACTGTCCACGCCCTCTCTCAGTAGTCACCCCACTGTCCACACCCTCTCTCAGTAGTCACCCCACTGTTCACACCCTCTCTCGGTAGTCACCCCACTGTCCATACCCCCTCTCAGTAGTCACTCCACTGTCCACACCCTCTCTCAGTAGTCACCCCACTGTCCACAACCTCTCTCAGTAGTCACCCCACTGTCCGCACCCTCTCTCACTAGTCACCCCACTTTCCACACCCTCTCTCAGTAGTCACCCCACTGTCCACACCCTCTCTCGGTAGTCACCCCACTGTCCACACCTTCTCTCAGTAGTCACCCCACTGTCCACACCCTCTCTCGGTAGTCACCCCACTGTTCATACCCTCTCTCAGTAGTCACTCCACTGTCCACACCCTCTCTCGGTAGCCACCCCACTGTCCATACCCTCTCTCACTAGTCACCTCACCATCCACACCCTCTCTCAGTAGTCGCCCCACTGTCCACACCCTCTCACGGTAGTTACCCCACTGTCCACACCCTCTCTCACTAGTCAGCCCACTGTCCACACCCTGTCTAAGTAGTCACCCCACTGTCCACACCCTCTCTCAGTAGTCACCCCACTATCCACACCCTCTCTCAGTAGTCACCCCACTGTCCACTCCCTCTCTCAGTTGTCACCCCACTGTCCACACCCTCTCTCGGTAGTCACCCCACTGTTCATACCCTCTCTCAGTAGTCACTCCACTGTCCACACCCTCTCTCAGTAGTCACCCGACTGTCCACACCCTCTCTCACTAGTCACCCCACTTTCCACACCCTCTCTCAGTAGTCACCCCACTGTCCACACCCTCTCTCGGTAGTCACCCCACTGTCTACACCCTCTCTCACTAGTCACTCCACTGTCCACACCCTCTCTCAGTAGTCACCCGACTGTCCACACCCTCTCTCACTAGTCACCTCACCGTCCACACGCTCTCTCGGTAGTCACCCCACTATCCACGCCCTCTCTCCGTAGTCACCTCACTATCAACACCCTCTCTCAGTAGTCACCCCGCTGTCCACACCCTCTCTCAGTAGTCACCCCACTGTCAACACCCTCTTTCGGTAGTCACCCCACTGTCCACACCCTCTCCCAGTAGTCATCCCACTGTCCACACCCTCTCCCGGTAGTCGCCCCACTGTCCAGACCCTCTCTCAGTAGTCACTCCACTGTCCACACCCTCTCTCAGTAGTCACCCCACTTTCCACACCCTCTCTCAGTAGTCACCCCACTGTCCACACCCTCTCTCACTAGTCACCCCACTTTCCACACCCTCTCTCAGTAGTCACCCCACTGTCCACACCCTCTCTCGGTAGTCACCCCACTGTCCACACCCTCTCTCACTAGTCACCCCACTGTCCACACCCTCTCTTAGTAGTCACCCCACTGTCCACATCCTCTCTCACTAGTCACCCCACTGTCCACACCCTCTCTAAGTAGTCGCCCCACTGTCCACACCATCTCGGTAGTCACCCCACTGCCCTCACCCTCTCTCAGTTGTCACCTCACTGTCCACACACACTCTAGTTAGACTCCCCTCTGTCCACACCCTCTCTCGTTGGTCACCCCACTGTCCACACCCTGTCTTCGAAGGCGCCCTACTGTCCACAACCTCTCTCGATAGTCACCCCACTGTCCACACCCTCTCTCGGTAGTCACCCTACTCTCCACACACTCTCTCACTAGTCACCCCACTGTCCACATCCTCTCTAAGTAGTCACCCCACTGTCCACATCCTCTCTCACTAGTCACCTCACTGTCCACACCCTATCTTGGTAATCAACCCATTGCCCAAACCCTCTGGAAGTAGTCACCCCACTGTCCACGCCCTCTCTCAGTAGTCACCCCACTGTCCACACCCTCTCTCAGTAGTCACCCCACTGTTCACACCCTCTCTCGGTAGTCACCCCACTGTCCATACCCCCTCTCAGTAGTCACTCCACTGTCCACACCCTCTCTCAGTAGTCACCCCACTGTCCACAACCTCTCTCAGTAGTCACCCCACTGTCCACACCCTCTCTCACTAGTCACCCCACTTTCCACACCCTCTCTCAGTAGTCACCCCACTGTCCACACCCTCTCTCGGTAGTCACCCCACTGTCCACACCTTCTCTCAGTAGTCACCCCACTGTCCACACCCTCTCTCGGTAGTCACCCCACTGTTCATACCCTCTCTCAGTAGTCACTCCACTGTCCACACCCTCTCTCACTAGTCAGCCCACTGTCCACACCCTGTCTAAGTAGTCACCCCACTGTCCACACCCTCTCTCAGTAGTCACCCCACTATCCACACCCTCTCTCAGTAGTCACCCCACTGTCCACTCCCTCTCTCAGTTGTCACCCCACTGTCCACACCCTCTCTCGGTAGTCACCCCACTGTTCATACCCTCTCTCAGTAGTCACTCCACTGTCCACACCCTCTCTCAGTAGTCACCCGACTGTCCACACCCTCTCTCACTAGTCACCCCACTTTCCACACCCTCTCTCAGTAGTCACCCCACTGTCCACACCCTCTCTCGGTAGTCACCCCACTGTCTACACCCTCTCTCACTAGTCACTCCACTGTCCACACCCTCTCTCAGTAGTCACCCGACTGTCCACACCCTCTCTCACTAGTCACCTCACCGTCCACACGCTCTCTCGGTAGTCACCCCACTATCCACGCCCTCTCTCCGTAGTCACCTCACTATCAACACCCTCTCTCAGTAGTCACCCCGCTGTCCACACCCTCTCTCAGTAGTCACCCCACTGTCAACACCCTCTTTCGGTAGTCACCCCACTGTCCACACCCTCTCCCAGTAGTCATCCCACTGTCCACACCCTCTCCCGGTAGTCACCCCACTGTCCAGACCCTCTCTCAGTAGTCACTCCACTGTCCACACCCTCTCTCAGTAGTCACCCCACTTTCCACACCCTCTCTCAGTAGTCACCCCACTGTCCACACCCTCTCTCACTAGTCACCCCACTTTCCACACCCTCTCTCAGTAGTCACCCCACTGTCCACACCCTCTCTCGGTAGTCACCCCACTGTCCACACCCTCTCTCACTAGTCACCCCACTGTCCACACCCTCTCTAAGTAGTCACCCCACTGTCCACATCCTCTCTCACTAGTCACCCCACTGTCCACACCCTCTCTAAGTAGTCGCCCCACTGTCCACACCATCTCGGTAGTCACCCCACTGCCCTCACCCTCTCTCAGTTGTCACCCCACTGTCAACACCCTCTTTCGGTAGTCACCCCACTGTCCACACCCTCTCCCAGTAGTCATCCCACTGTCCACACCCTCTCCCGGTAGTCGCCCCACTGTCCAGACCCTCTCTCAGTAGTCACTCCACTGTCCACACCCTCTCTCAGTAGTCACCCCACTTTCCACACCCTCTCTCAGTAGTCACCCCACTGTCCACACCCTCTCTCACTAGTCACCCCACTTTCCACACCCTCTCTCAGTAGTCACCCCACTGTCCACACCCTCTCTCGGTAGTCACCCCACTGTCCACACCCTCTCTCACTAGTCACCCCACTGTCCACACCCTCTCTTAGTAGTCACCCCACTGTCCACATCCTCTCTCACTAGTCACCCCACTGTCCACACCCTCTCTAAGTAGTCGCCCCACTGTCCACACCATCTCGGTAGTCACCCCACTGCCCTCACCCTCTCTCAGTTGTCACCTCACTGTCCACACACACTCTAGTTAGACTCCCCTCTGTCCACACCCTCTCTCGTTGGTCACCCCACTGTCCACACCCTGTCTTCGAAGGCGCCCTACTGTCCACAACCTCTCTCGATAGTCACCCCACTGTCCACACCCTCTCTCGGTAGTCACCCTACTCTCCACACACTCTCTCACTAGTCACCCCACTGTCCACATCCTCTCTAAGTAGTCACCCCACTGTCCACATCCTCTCTCACTAGTCACCTCACTGTCCACACCCTATCTTGGTAATCAACCCATTGCCCAAACCCTCTGGAAGTAGTCACCCCACTGTCCACGCCCTCTCTCAGTAGTCACCCCACTGTCCACACCCTCTCTCAGTAGTCACCCCACTGTTCACACCCTCTCTCGGTAGTCACCCCACTGTCCATACCCCCTCTCAGTAGTCACTCCACTGTCCACACCCTCTCTCAGTAGTCACCCCACTGTCCACAACCTCTCTCAGTAGTCACCCCACTGTCCACACCCTCTCTCACTAGTCACCCCACTTTCCACACCCTCTCTCAGTAGTCACCCCACTGTCCACACCCTCTCTCGGTAGTCACCCCACTGTCCACACCTTCTCTCAGTAGTCACCCCACTGTCCACACCCTCTCTCGGTAGTCACCCCACTGTTCATACCCTCTCTCAGTAGTCACTCCACTGTCCACACCCTCTCTCACTAGTCAGCCCACTGTCCACACCCTGTCTAAGTAGTCACCCCACTGTCCACACCCTCTCTCAGTAGTCACCCCACTATCCACACCCTCTCTCAGTAGTCACCCCACTGTCCACTCCCTCTCTCAGTTGTCACCCCACTGTCCACACCCTCTCTCGGTAGTCACCCCACTGTTCATACCCTCTCTCAGTAGTCACTCCACTGTCCACACCCTCTCTCAGTAGTCACCCGACTGTCCACACCCTCTCTCACTAGTCACCCCACTTTCCACACCCTCTCTCAGTAGTCACCCCACTGTCCACACCCTCTCTCGGTAGTCACCCCACTGTCTACACCCTCTCTCACTAGTCACTCCACTGTCCACACCCTCTCTCAGTAGTCACCCGACTGTCCACACCCTCTCTCACTAGTCACCTCACCGTCCACACGCTCTCTCGGTAGTCACCCCACTATCCACGCCCTCTCTCCGTAGTCACCTCACTATCAACACCCTCTCTCAGTAGTCACCCCGCTGTCCACACCCTCTCTCAGTAGTCACCCCACTGTCAACACCCTCTTTCGGTAGTCACCCCACTGTCCACACCCTCTCCCAGTAGTCATCCCACTGTCCACACCCTCTCCCGGTAGTCACCCCACTGTCCAGACCCTCTCTCAGTAGTCACTCCACTGTCCACACCCTCTCTCAGTAGTCACCCCACTTTCCACACCCTCTCTCAGTAGTCACCCCACTGTCCACACCCTCTCTCACTAGTCACCCCACTTTCCACACCCTCTCTCAGTAGTCACCCCACTGTCCACACCCTCTCTCGGTAGTCACCCCACTGTCCACACCCTCTCTCACTAGTCACCCCACTGTCCACACCCTCTCTAAGTAGTCACCCCACTGTCCACATCCTCTCTCACTAGTCACCCCACTGTCCACACCCTCTCTAAGTAGTCGCCCCACTGTCCACACCATCTCGGTAGTCACCCCACTGCCCTCACCCTCTCTCAGTTGTCACCTCACTGTCCACACACACTCTAGTTAGACTCCCCTCTGTCCACACCCTCTCTCGTTGGTCACCCCACTGTCCACACCCTGTCTTCGAAGGCGCCCTACTGTCCACAACCTCTCTCGATAGTCACCCCACTGTCCACACCCTCTCTCGGTAGTCACCCTACTCTCCACACACTCTCTCACTAGTCACCCCACTGTCCACATCCTCTCTAAGTAGTCACCCCACTGTCCACATCCTCTCTCACTAGTCACCTCACTGTCCACACCCTATCTTGGTAATCAACCCATTGCCCAAACCCTCTGGAAGTAGTCACCCCACTGTCCACGCCCTCTCTCAGTAGTCACCCCACTGTCCACACCCTCTCTCAGTAGTCACCCCACTGTTCACACCCTCTCTCGGTAGTCACCCCACTGTCCATACCCCCTCTCAGTAGTCACTCCACTGTCCACACCCTCTCTCAGTAGTCACCCCACTGTCCACAACCTCTCTCAGTAGTCACCCCACTGTCCACACCCTCTCTCACTAGTCACCCCACTTTCCACACCCTCTCTCAGTAGTCACCCCACTGTCCACACCCTCTCTCGGTAGTCACCCCACTGTCCACACCTTCTCTCAGTAGTCACCCCACTGTCCACACCCTCTCTCGGTAGTCACCCCACTGTTCATACCCTCTCTCAGTAGTCACTCCACTGTCCACACCCTCTCTCGGTAGCCACCCCACTGTCCATACCCTCTCTCACTAGTCACCTCACCATCCACACCCTCTCTCAGTAGTCGCCCCACTGTCCACACCCTCTCACGGTAGTTACCCCACTGTCCACACCCTCTCTCACTAGTCAGCCCACTGTCCACACCCTGTCTAAGTAGTCACCCCACTGTCCACACCCTCTCTCAGTAGTCACCCCACTGTCCACACCCTCTCTCAGTAGTCACCCCACTGTCCACTCCCTCTCTCAGTTGTCACCCCACTGTCCACACCCTCTCTCGGTAGTCACCCCACTGTTCATACCCTCTCTCAGTAGTCACTCCACTGTCCACACCCTCTCTCAGTAGTCACCCGACTATCCACACCCTCTCTCACTAGTCACCCCACTTTCCACACCCTCTCTCAGTAGTCACCCCACTGTCCACACCCTCTCTCGGTAGTCACCCCACTGTCTACACCCTCTCTCACTAGTCACTCCACTGTCCACACCCTCTCTAAGTAGTCACCCCACTGTCCACATCCTCTCTCACTAGTCACCCCACTGTCCACACCCTCTCTCAGTAGTCATCCCACTGCCCACACCCTATCTTGGTAGTCAACCCATTGCCCAAACCCTCTCGAAGTAGTCACCCCACTGTCCACGCCCTCTCTCAGTAGTCAACCCACTGTCCACACTCTCTCTCGGTAGTCACCCCACTGTCCACACCCTCGCTCAATAGTCACCCCGCTGTCCACACCCTCTCTAAGTAGTCACCCCACTGTCCACATCTTCTCTCACTAGTCACCCCACTTTCCACACCCTCTCTCAGCAGTCACCCCACTGTCCATACCATCTCTCGGTAGTCACCCCACTGTCCACATCCTCTCTCGGTAGTCACCCCAGTGCCCACACCCTATCTTGGTAGTCAACCCATTGCCCAAACCCTCTCGAAGTTGTCACCCCACTGTCCACGCCCTCTCTCAGTAGTCACCCCACTGTCCACACCCTCTCTCTGTAGTCACCCCACTGTCCACACCGTCTCTCAGTAGTCACCACACTCGCCGTCCATTCCCTCTCTCGGTAGTCACCACACTGTCCACACCCTCTCTAGTTAGTCTCCCCACTGTCCACACCTTCTCTCGTTGGTCACCCCACTGTCCGCACCCTGTCCTCGAAGACGCTCTACTGTCTACACCCTCTCGCGGTAGTCACCCCACTGTCCACACCCTCTCTTGGTAGTCTCCCCACTATCCACATCCTCTCTCAGTCACCCCACTGTCCACACCCTCTCTCACTAATCACCCCGCTCTCCACACGATCTCTCGGTAGTCACCCCACTGTCCACGCACTCTCTTGGTAGTCACCCCACTATCCACACTAGCGGTACTATCCACACCCTCTCTCAGTCACCCCACTGTCAACACCCTCTCTCGGTAGTCACCCCGCTGTCCACACGATCTCTCGGTAGTCACCCCACTGTCCACGCACTCTCTCAGTATCCACCCCACAGTCCACACCCTCTCTCAGTAGTCACCCCACTGTCCACACCCTCTCTCGGTAGTCACCCCACTGTCCACACCCTCTCTCAGTAGTCACCCAACTGTCCACACCCTCTCTCACTAGTCAGCCCACTGTCCACACCCTGTCTCAGTAGTCACCCCACTGTCCACACCCTCTCTCAGTAGTCACCCCACTGTCCACACCCTCTCTCAGTAGTCACCCCACTGTCCACACCCTCTCTCGGTAGTCACCCCACTGTTCATACCCCCTCTCAGTAGTCACTCCACTGTCCACACCCTCTCTCAGTAGTCACCCCACTGTCCACACCCTCTCTAAGTAGTCACCCGACTGTCCACACCTTCTCTCACTAGTCACCCCACTTTCCACACCCTCTCTCAGTAGTCACCCCACTGTCGACACCCTCTCTCGGTAGTCACCCGACTGTCTACACCCTCTCTCACTAGTCACTCCACTGTCCACACCCTCTCTAAGTAGTCACCCCACTGTCCACATCCTCTCTCACTAGTCACCCCACTGTCCACACCCTCTCTCAGTAGTCACCCCACTGTCCACACCATGTCTCGATATTCACCCCACTGTCCACATCCTCTCTCGGTAGTCACCCCACTGCCCACACCCTATCTTGGTAGTCAACCCATTGCCCAAACCCTCTCGAAGTAGTCACCCCACTCTCCACGCCCTCTCTCAGTAGTCACCCCACTGTCCACACTCTCTCTCTGTAGTCACCCCACTGTCCACACCGTCTCTCAGTAGTCACCACACTCGCCGTCCATTCCCTCTCTCAGTATCCACCCCACAGTCCACACCCTCTCTTAGTAGTCACCCCACTGTCCACACCCTCTCTCGGTAGTCACCCCACTGTCCATACCCTCTCTCAGTAGTCACTCCACTGTCCACACCCTCTCTCAGTAGTTACCCCACTGTCCACGACCTCTCTCAGTAGGCACCCCACTGTCCACACCCTCTCTCACTAGTCACTCCACTTTCCACATCCTCTCTTAGTAGTCACCCCACTGTCCACACCCTCTCTCGGTAGTCACCCCGCTGTCCACACCCTCTCTCACTAGTCACCCCACTGTCCACACCCTCTCTAAGTATTCACCCCACTGTCCACATCCTCTCTCACTAGTCACCCCACTGTCCACACCCTCTCTAAGTAGTTACCCCACTGTCCACACACTGTCTCAGTAGTCACCCCACTGTCCACAGCCTCTCTCAGTAGTCACCCCAATGTCCACACCATCTCGGTAGTCACCCCACTGCCCTCACCCTCTCTCAGTTGTCACCTCACTGTCTACACCCACTGTAGTTAGACTCCCCTCTGTCCACACCCTCTCTCGTTGGTCACCCTACTGTCCACACCCTGTCTTAGAAGGCGCCCTACTGTCCACAACCTCTCTCGATAGTCACTCCACTGTCTACAATCTCTCTCAATAGTCACATCACTGTCCAAAGCCTCTTTCAGGAACCACCCCGCTGTCCACACACTCTCTCGGTAGTCACCCCACTATCAACACCCTCTGTCAGTAGTCATCCCGCTGTCCACACCCTCTCCCAGTAGTCACCCCACTGTCCACACCCTCTTTCGGTAGTCACCCCACTGTCCACACCCTCTCGCAGTAGTCATCCCACTGTCCACACCGTCTCTCGGTAGTCACCCCACTGTCCATACCCTCTCTCAGTAGTCACCCCACTGTCCACACCCTCTCTAAGTAGTCACCCGACTGTCCACATCCTCTCTCACTAGTCACCCCACTGTCCACACCCTCTCTCAGTAGTCACCCCACTGTCCACACCCTCTCTCAGTAGTCACCCCACTGTCCACACCATGTCTCGATATTCACCCCACTGTCCACATCCTCTCTCGGTAGTCACCCCACTGCCCACACCCTATCTTGGTAGTCAACCCATTGCCCAAACCCTCTCGAAGTAGTCACCCCACTCTCCACGCCCTCTCTCAGTAGTCACCCCACTGTCCACACTCTCTCTCTGTAGTCACCCCACTGTCCACACCGTCTCTCAGTAGTCACCACACTCGCCGTCCATTCCCTCTCTCAGTATCCACCCCACAGTCCACACCCTCTCTTAGTAGTCACCCCACTGTCCACACCCTCTCTCGGTAGTCACCCCACTGTCCATACCCTCTCTCAGTAGTCACTCCACTGTCCACACCCTCTCTCAGTAGTTACCCCACTGTCCACGACCTCTCTCAGTAGGCACCCCACTGTCCACACCCTCTCTCACTAGTCACTCCACTTTCCACATCCTCTCTTAGTAGTCACCCCACTGTCCACACCCTCTCTCGGTAGTCACCCCGCTGTCCACACCCTCTCTCACTAGTCACCCCACTGTCCACACCCTCTCTAAGTATTCACCCCACTGTCCACATCCTCTCTCACTAGTCACCCCACTGTCCACACCCTCTCTAAGTAGTTACCCCACTGTCCACACACTGTCTCAGTAGTCACCCCACTGTCCACAGCCTCTCTCAGTAGTCACCCCAATGTCCACACCATCTCGGTAGTCACCCCACTGCCCTCACCCTCTCTCAGTTGTCACCTCACTGTCTACACCCACTGTAGTTAGACTCCCCTCTGTCCACACCCTCTCTCGTTGGTCACCCTACTGTCCACACCCTGTCTTAGAAGGCGCCCTACTGTTCACAACCTCTCTCGATAGTCACTCCACTGTCTACAATCTCTCTCAATAGTCACATCACTGTCCAAAGCCTCTTTCAGGAACCACCCCGCTGTCCACACACTCTCTCGGTAGTCACCCCACTATCAACACCCTCTGTCAGTAGTCATCCCGCTGTCCACACCCTCTCCCAGTAGTCACCCCACTGTCCACACCCTCTTTCGGTAGTCACCCCACTGTCCACACCCTCTCGCAGTAGTCATCCCACTGTCCACACCGTCTCTCGGTAGTCACCCCACTGTCCATACCCTCTCTCAGTAGTCACCCCACTGTCCACACCCTCTCTAAGTAGTCACCCGACTGTCCACATCCTCTCTCACTAGTCACCCCACTGTCCACACCCTCTCTCAGTAGTCACCCCACTGTCCACACCCTCTCTCGTTAGTCTCCCCACTGTCCACACCCTCTCTCGTTAGTCTCCCCACTGTCCACACCCTCTCTCGCTAGTCACGACACTTTCTACACTCTCTCGGTATTCATCCTACGCTTCAGACCCTCTCTCGGTAGTCACCCCACTATCCACACCCTCTCTCAGCCACCCCACTGTTCACACCCTCCCTCAGTACTCACCCCACTGTCCACACCCTCTCCAGTATTCACCCCACTGTCCACACGCTCTCTCGGTAGTCACCCTTCTCTACGCGTCCTCTCTTGGTAGTCACCCCACTATCCACACCCTCTCTCAGTCACCCCACTGTCCACATCCTCCCTCGGTAGTCACCCCACCGTCCACACCCTCTCTCGCTAGTCACGACACTTTCTACACTCTCTCGGTATTCATCCTACGCTTCAGACCCTCTCTCGGTAGTCACCCCACTATCCACACTCTCTCTCAGCCACCCCACTGTTCACACCCTCCCTCAGTACTCACCCCACTGTCCACACCCTCTCCAGTATTCACCCCACTGTCCACACGCTCTCTCGGTAGTCACCCTTCTCTACGCGTCCTCTCTTGGTAGTCACCCCACTATCCACACCCTCTCTCAGTCACCCCACTGTCCACACCCTCCTTCAATAGTCGCCCCACTGTCCACACCCTCTCTCGCTAGTCACGACACTTTCTACACTCTCTCGGTATTCATCCCACGCTTCAGACCCTCTCTCGGTAGTCACCCCACTATCCACACCCTCTCTCAGTCACCCCACTGTTCACACCCTTCCTCAGTACTCACCCCACTGTCCACACCCTCTCCAGTATTCACCCCACTGTCTACACGCTCTCTCGTTAGTCACCCTTCTCTACGCGTCCTCTCTTGGTAGTCACCCCACTATCCACACCCTCTCTCAGTCTCCTCACTGTCCACATCCTCTCCCAGTAGTCACCCCACGGTCCACACCCTCTCTCGGTAATCACCCCACTGTCCACGCCCTCTCTCAGTATGCACCCCACTGTCCACACCCCCTCTCGGTAGTCACCCCACTGTCCACACCCTCTCTCGCTAGCCACCCCACTGTCCACACCCTCTCTCACTAGTCACCCCACTGTCCACACCCTCCCTCAGTAGTCACCCCACTGTCCACACCCTCTCTCGGCAGTCACCCCACTGTCCATACCCTCTCTCAGTAGTCACCCTACTGTCCACACCCTCTCTCGGTAATCACCCCACTGTCCACGCCCTCTCTCAGTATGCACCCCACTGTCCACACCCTCTCTCATTAGTCACCCCACTGTCCACACCCTCTCTAAGTAGTCACCCCACTGTCTACACCCTCTCTCACTAGTCACCCCACTGTCCACAGCCTCTCTCAGTAGTCACCAAACTGTCCACACACTCTCTCAGTATTCACACCACTGTCCACACCCTCTTTGAGTAGTCACCCCACTGCCCACACCCTCTCTCGGTAGTCACCCCAGTGTCCTCACCCTCTCTCGTTAGTCTCCCCACTGTCCACACCCTCTCTCGTTAGTCACGCCACTGTCCACACCCTCTCTCAATAGTCACCCCACTGTCCACACCCTCCCTCGGTAGTCACCCACTGCCCACACTCTCTCTCTGTAGTCACCCTACTGTCCACACCCTCTCGCGGTAGTCAGCCCACTGTCAACACCCTCTCTCGGTAGTCACCCCACTGTCCACACCCTCCCTCAGTAGTCACCCCACTGTCCATACCCTCTCTCAGTAGTCACCCCACTGTCCACACCCTCTCTCGGTAGTCACCCCACTGTCCACACTCTCTCTCATTAGTCACCCCACTGTTCACACCCTCTCTAAGTAGTCACCCCACTGTCCACACCCTCTCTCAGTAGTCACCAAACTGTCCACACACTCTCTCAGTATTCACACCACTGTCCACACCCTCTTTGAGTAGTCACCCAACTGCCCACACCCTCTCTCGGTAGTCACCCCACTGTCCTCACCCTCTCTCGTTAGTCTCCCCACTGTCCACACCATATCTCGTTAGTCACCCCACTGTCCACACCCTCTCTCAATAGTCACCCCACTGTCCACATCCTCCCTCGGTAGTCAGCCCACTGTCTACACCCTCTCTCAGTTGTCAACCCACTGCCCACAACCTCTCTCGGTAGTCATCCCACTGTCCACACCCTCTCAGTAGTCACCCCACTGTCAACACCCATACTCAGTAGTCACCCCACTGTCCACACCCTCTCTCAGTAGTCACTCCACTGCCCACACCTGCTCTCAGTAGTCACCCCACTGTCCACACCTTCTCTCAGTAGTCACCCCACTGTCCACAACCTCCCTCAGTAGTCACCCTACTGTCCACACCCTCTCGCGGTTGTCACCCCACTGTCCACACCTTCTCTCAGTTGTCACCCCACTGTCCACACCCTCCCTCAGTGGTCACCCCACTGTCCACACCTTCTGTCGGTAGTCAGCCCACCGTCCACACACTCTCGGTAGTCACCACACTGTTTACATCCTCTCGGTAGTCAGCCCACTGTCAACACCTTCTCTCAGTAGTCACCCCACTATCCACACCTTCTCTCACTAGTCACCCCACTGTCCACACCCTCCCTCAGTGGTCACCCCACTGTCCACACCCTCTCTCGGTAGTCACCCCACTATCCGCGCCCTCACTCGGTAGTCGCCCCACTATCCACACGCTCTCTCGGTAGTCTCCCCACTGTCCACATCCTCTCGGAGTAGTCACCCCACTGTCTACACCCTCTCTCGGTAGTCACCCCACTGTCCACGCCCTCTCTCAGTATTTGCCCCACTGTCCACACCCTTTCCCGGTAGTCACCCCACTGTCCACACCCTCTCTCGGTAGCCACCCCACTGTCCACACCCTCTCTCACTAGTCACCCCACTGTCCACACCCTCTCTCAGTAGTCACCCCACTGTCCACACCCTCCCTCAGTAGTCACCCCACTGTCCACATGCTCTCTCGGTAGTCACCTCACTGTCCACATCCTCTCGGTAGTCACCCCACTATCCACACCCTCTCTCAGTCACCCCACTGTCCACCCCCTCCCTCAGTAGCCACCCACTGTCCACACCCTCCCTCAGTAGTCACCCCACTGTCCACACCTTCTCTCAGTAGCCACCCACTGTCCACACCCTCCCTCAGTAGTCACCCCACTATCCGCGCCCACTCTCGGTAGTCACCCCACTATCCACACGCTCTCTCGGTAGTCACCCCACTGTCCACACCCTCCCTCAGTAGTCACCCCACTGTCCACACCCTCTCTCAGTAGTCGCCCCACTGTCCACACCCTCTCTCAGTAGTCACCCCACTGTCCACACCCTCCCTCAGTAGTCACCCACTGTCCACACCCTCTCTCAGTAGTCACCCCACTGTCCACACTCTCCCTCAGTAGTCACCCACTGTCCACACCCTCCCTCAGTAGTCACCCCATTATCCGCGCCCTCTCTCGGTAGTCGCCCCACTATCCACACCCTCTCTCGGTAGTCACCCCACTGTCCACACCCTCCCTCAGTAGTCACCTCACTGTCCAAACCCTCTCTCAGTAACCACCAACTATCCACGCCCTCTCACGGTAGTCACCCCATTATCAACACAGCGAGGGAAGCACTGTTAACACATCGGTCCTCCTACCAGGTCTGTCACCGAGGTAAGCACTGTTACCACACCAGTCATCTATCCAGGTTTGTCACCGAGGTAAACACTGTTACCACACCGGTCCTGCTTCCAGGTCTGTCACCGAGGTAAGCACTGTTACCACACCAGTCATCCTTCCAGGTCTGTCACCGAGGTAAGCACTGTTACCACACCAGTCATCGTTCCAGGTCTGTCACCGAGGTAAGTGCTGTTACCACACCAGTCATCCTTCCAGGTCTGTCAGCGAGGTAAGCACTGTTACCACACCAGTCATCGTTCCAGGTCTGTCAGCGAGGTAAGCACTGTTACCACAGCAGTCATCCTTCCGGGTCTGTCAGCGAGGTAGGCATTGTTATCACACCCGTCTCCTTCCAGGTCTGTCACCGAGGTAAGCACAGTTACCACACCAGTTATCCTACCAGGTCTATCTGTCAACGAGGTAAGCACTGTTACCACACCAGTCATCCTTCCAGGTCTGTCAGCGAGGTAAGCACTGTTACCACACCAGTCGTCCTTCCAGGCCTGTCAGCGAGGTAAGCACTGTTACCACACCAGTCATCTTTCCGGGTCTGTCAGCGAGGTAAGCACTGTTACCACACCAGTCGTCCTTCCAGGCCTGTCAGCGAGGTAAGCACTGTTACCACACCAGTCATCTTTCCGGGTCTGTCAGCGAGGTAAGCACTGTTACCACACCAGTCATCCTTCCAGGCCTGTCAGCGAGGTAAGCACTGTTACCACACCAGTCATCCTTCCAGGTCTGTCAGCGAGGTAAGCACTGTTACCACACCAGTCATCCTTCCAGCCCTCTCGACATAGCGCTCAGCTGCCTGTGACGACTTTTATCTCACTACAACTGAATTTGAATTATATAGATCTATATAGCACATATCTGCCGAGGAGTGGCAAATATATGTACTTGATATGGTGGACCGTAAAAGCAGGATAACAGGTGTTTACAGAGTGACGATCATCATTTTGTCACATAATTTTTGAAGACCGCACGATCGTAACCTTGCCCATAAAGGCGGGGGCGGCTGTCTTCAAACTGGAAACATCGCCCAGATGGGGGAGACGTCTTGGAAAGCTAAGTAGTAGAAGTAGTGATGTACTCAAGCTGGCTACTAAAATTAAATTAATGACTCATTTTAACATGTCGCCATCAGTAATATATATGGGTGTTGTACTGTGCTCACCGGCCATGTCACCGCTATCCTCGAGGCTGGCATTCCATAGCACTCTGGCCCAGCGCCCCCATCCAGGAGAATGATTATGATAATGTTGCCGTCACCGTGTCAACATGGGTTGCCATGGTGGCAGGTGAATCCTATCGTAACATCTCTATTTATTGTCTCAGCGCTCTCAACATTAGACAACGAAAACGTTAAGTATGTTTATTATCGTTGAAATATGCATATCGAAGATAGAGCCCCTGCTCTAGACCCTATACAGCTAAGTATCAACACCACACGACCGTCATGACAAGCTAGTAATAAACACATATTCTAGATATGAACCAATCATCAAGACTAATAATCATACATAGGAGGAGCCCCTGCTCTACACCCTATACAGTTAAGTATCAACACCACACGATCGTCGTGACAAGCTAGTAACATACTCATATTCAAAATATAAACCAATCATCAAGAACAATAATTACATAGGGTAAGCCCCTGCTCTACACCCAATGATACGCGCAAACATATAGGGTGAGCCTTTAGCCTAAATCCTAACATTCATGGTGTAAACAATGGATAATCCACACACATGAACAGAAAACTCAAATTACGCTATTAAGTAGGTTCACCTAGGAGCTAAAAGTTACCCCTGGTAATACTTCTACGAATAGTTGTTATCAGCTTGGGTAGGAACGTTAACATGAGGAAGAATTATGTGTGAATGAATTATGGGCGAATGTATATCTTGCACGCATTCGATCCGACCTGCCGGATAGTCTGATAGTGGCATCAGACACCCCCAAAGCAGCCGCATGAGTTGCAGTGCCTATTCTGAAGGAATGGGACTTAATAAGAGTTTGGTCAATATCCGCCAGTTTGAGTGATTTGTTTAAGCTGGTGACAAAGTATGTCCTGGAGACCGGAGACCCATTAGACAGAAGAAACAAAGGCCTAGGAGCTGACCCTCTAGCGTTCAAATATTTCCCAAAGGCAAGCTTTGGGCAGTAAGGAGAAAAGATGGCTTTGATCAAAAGTGTTTCTTTTCTACCTTTAAAGTGTTTGAATCATTTCAGATGACAGTTTAGCGTGACAGTGCCATTGCCAAAGTTGAGACAAATGTCTGCCAGCTGCAAAACATGTTTAGTTGAAATTGAAGTAACTGTTAACTCATCTATCCTTAAAAAGGCGCGAAACAATAGCAAATACCTAGCTGAGAGGAGAGACCGCTCATATGGTGAGAAGAGCGGAGATTTAAGTTTTATCAATTAGCGAGTGTAGCATAAAAGAGTAATAGGTTCTCGCTTGTCAGGTTGAGTTTTTAGATTTCCTTTCTTGAAAAGCAAATCCAGCAGTACGATCTGGTTTGCACGAGAGATTAATGGCAAATGAGATAACTGATACCTGGCTTATGGTAATTTCTGGAGCGGGAACATAAACGCTATATAAGACATAATTCGAACCGGTTCAATTGTAGAAGGTGGTAGTTCAAGAAAATAGTTACCACAGAACTCCAAAAATCTCCCCAAAACCTTATGATAAGATATTCTAGTATACAGTAGGCTTGAGGGTGATAGGGCAAGTGGAATAACTTGGTGATAAATCCAACCAAGGAGGCACCATTCTGGTCGAATCCACATGGAAATTTGACAAGTTTGTTGTTCCGGGAATGTACTTCGTTCTAAATAGGATATTAAATTCCACTGACAGCATAAAAAAATTCTGACTAGAACCATGACATTAGGGTCCTAGCTGGGACGATTACTTATTAATAATAAATAACCACTGCTTCATTGTCACAAAAAAATAAAACAGCTTGGTTTGCACAAATTTCCTCAAAGCGCAATCGCTACTAGCAAAGTATGAGCTCCAAGACAGTGATGTGAAAGACTTTCCAAGACTCTGGCCATAGACCGCTGAACCACGTTCAACCAAATATTCCTGCAAACCTCAAACTACCGGAAGCATCGGTGAAGAGTTTGAATCGATACGAAGAAATCCAGCGTTTATCAATATACATAAATTTACCATTAAATGACGGAAGAAAAACATGCCAAGCCGCTAAATCTTTCCGTGCCTCACTGTTCAAACGAATGTGATGAAAAGGTTTGCTAATGTTATTAGCCTCTGACAAAAAGCTCTTCGGGGAACAATCACCTTGCAAGCAGAAATCCAAAGACCCAAGGATGGTTTCCATTGATATTTCGGATATTTGCTTTTAATTCAGAAAGTTTATTAAGTGGAGTCTGACGTTGCTCAAGATAGTGTCCACTTCAATTTCACATAATGATAGCGTTGTAGTAGCATGTGCAGTCTTTAAAGGCTTTATATGAAGACCAAATGTCTTGGCCATGGCAATAAATGCAGAGAGATCGGAAGCTCACTTTTATCTGATAGACCAAGACTAAAAAACATGAAATCCAAAATATGGCTCGAGCATAGGTTGTTTCACAACAGAGGGTGATTTGGGCTAATTGATGTAGACTGTTCCATTTCGACAGGGATATGAAATCCCTCAGAAAAACCCTGTAAGAAAAATTTAGATTGTTTTTGACAATATAACCTTGGGAAAGCGACTGGTAATTCTTAACATTGACTGGGTTGGGAATGATCTTGTCATCAACCAGAGTCGGCAGTTCATTGTTTAGATATTTGACTGATTGGGGTCTTTTTAAGCATTGCTCTGGCGACAGGTCAGGCGATATTACTTCCCTGCTTGGCTCGATATTGCATTTGAGTGGGAGGTCCCTTACAGGTGATACATTGGTGTTTAAGAGGCAACTGCGCCCTTCGGGACAGGTTTGACTGTTTAACTTGAAGCAAAAGCCGTTGCCCTGTGGACGAAAAGGCTGGGAACTGGATCTGCCTCTAATAGGTGTGAAGAAAGGTCTGGTAGTTTTGGACATAAATGTCCATAAAGATCAAAATGCATCAGTCCATTTGTCAACATAGAAATTGGTTGAGATTTGCTAGAACACATAAATATAGCCGCAGTGATTTCGTTTAAATACATGGGGCTAATTTGAGATGAAGTTTTAATGTTCTTTTCTAGCATATCTCCCACAGGTCCACTCACTCATTTACTTAGATCTTATGTCTTATCCTATCAGGGACATGACTGCTCATCGGAATGTCAGAATAATCTGATGGGGTTAAACTGCACCCACCAAGGGCTAATTAGTAACCTCAGTTTCACAGTTGATAAGGCATTCACCTATTATCCCATGAGCCAGTTGTACAGGGTTACTTGTACCTTCAGAACAGTGAGTACATGTGCTCTGGCTTTCTGCGTGGACTGCCTGTGCAGTTGCTCGCTTGATGACAGCGTCTGCTCCTTGATTCTGGCAACCAAAGTTGCATTTGGATCCGGGGTTTCTGGTTCCTCTCATCTTCATCGTAAGGTAGAACCGCCTTTAGCTGGGACACCGTTCTTTTCCTTTCTTGGATGTAGTAGCTCCGGAAGAATAAAGTCTGCATCGATTTGACTACAGGTCAGAGACATTGATCTGAGACTTAGGGTATATGGCCAAAAAAAGAAGAGAGGAATATTCAAATTATATCCCCATGGATAGGTCAGTCATCTGGCAGTCAGTGATATACTTACAACTTAATCTTCAATTTAATATTTATAATTGGGTTAACATTGACTGGTGTATTCAGCATATTCATCACTGATATAACCAGATATTCAATACTATTATGATCAAGAGTGAGATTCCAATCAAATGACATAAATGTAGTCATATTAATGTATTAAAGTAATGTACCCATTTTGGTGCACATGCAGATATGAGTCAACTATATTATATAAAAGAAGCAAATATGTGGCATTAGATTATACCCAAGGTTGTAGATTTTAGACAACCTAAAATTGGTAAGGTAATAATTATTAATATAATAAGATCTTTCAAGACGGAAAAAGCAGCATATTCATAATATGCAAAATAGTGCAGGGTGCACTTATAACTGATCAAGCTTATCCTCCTCAGAGAAAAGGGACAACCGAGTGGGGTAATCTGGCTTAATAGAGTGCAATGATTGACATCAGCTAGTGTATGACAGCAAACAGTTGTCCAGTTGTATTCTATTGAAAAATAGTTCAATAAGAAAGATTAGTTAAGTATCAGCCTTGCAATACAAATGGACAATGCCATGCTACCAAAAGATATCCCTATTCATTTGGACGAAAATGCTTCCAACATGTAAGAGCAAAGCATAGTCATCGAACTAGAATACCTTTAAGCTTCCATCAGAAACTGTGCAAAGCCAGAAAAGTGTGGAATCTTCTTGCCAGAGGCATACAATATCCTTATGACAGCTCTTGTTGACATGCTTGTAATAAAGCAGTCTATGAAATATAGTCGCAAATCAGAATAAAGTGATATAAAGCCTGTAAAGTGTCATATCACTTTTACAGCAAGAGCTGTCATGTCCACAAATAACAGGCATACCCGGTATCCCCACTCACCATGCGTATATGGCAGATCTCACAGTGCAAGAAAGAATAACAGGCACTCCTGTTCTTTGCCACGCAAAATGCTCTCACAATGCAATAAAAAATAACAGGCATTCCTGTTCTTTGCCACGCAAAATTCTGTATAAATTATACTTAATCCAAATGTCTGGAATGGTGTAAATTAAATTATTAAAACGCAAACATCCATAAGCCTCTGATTACATATATTTGGTTTGTCCTCAAGCATTGAGATGGAAATCATCTGCAATTAATGAGAGGAAGTCCTCGGCGGTGCCAAACAGAAATAAGGGGATACCTTTATGCCTTCGCTGTTACAGCGTTAATAAAGAACAACCAAGTGGGATTGATATGAAGACGAGCAACTTCAAATTCATATCTTGTTTGCTTATACCTATGCATTTGACATATTGACGTTGTTCTGCTAATAATTGGCAGCAACCACACCTGTTTACCTGATGGCCATTTGACAGCTCAATAGCTAAATCAATAATGCCATAATATGAACATTGTCAGTGACATTTACTGGATACGTACGTTGGGGCGACAGGTCATTTGTACCAATATCTAAAATGGTTCCATAATTTGCCATGTTAATAAATTCAGAACCCTATCATGCAAATGTTGCACCTCCAATGCCGTGAATCACCACTGGTGGGAGAGACTCTGTTAAATGTCAAACCCATGTCACTTAGAAGTCATAGACTCAGTCAGTTAGTGTCAGTTTCACCAACACTGTCACACTACACCAGCCAGGCAACACGAGCCGGGTCAACCTTCAGCCGGCTCCTGAAGGAATGACCAATGAAAAAAATTTTAGACATTGTCATGTAACCACAGGTAACACTCAGTTAGAAACTAAGTTATTGTCACATAAATTAATGTAAAAACCAATACAAGACAGTGTTTCAAACCACAAACAGATAAAAGCCGGCTAAACCAAGTTGTTGTCGCACGTCCAGCGTCACCAACGTCCACAGCAGAGAGAAGGAACGGCGGCTCCGATTGGATATATATATGGACGAGCTCAGAGCTGTGATTGAACAATACATTTTTATCTAATAACCGAAACAACAGATCACCACCAACAAGTTGGCCACACCGACCGCCAACAATAAAATAGCTTACATAGTAACCTTAGAATATATTTATATGTTTATTTGTAAACAAACGGTGTTCCCGTTCACATTCAGATTTCTCACCAGCGCTAAAGCAGGCTTACACGTTGTGGTGATGCTCTGCTTATATCTAATATCAACTCTGTCATGTCGACGGATAAGCCTTAGAAGCGTATTCATAAGCATGGAGCTTCTGCTACACCCTGTCTTTTAATAAGGCTCTGGGGACGAAATCGGGCTGTTTCTGGTGTGGGCTCTCCTTGGATATAGGAGACCCCCTAATGGATTAACATTATAATGAAGCCCACTCGACATAGCGCTCAGCTGTCTGTGATGACTTTTATCTCACTACAAATGAATTTGGATTATATAGATCTATATAGCACATATCTGCCGAGAAGTGGCAAATATATGTACCTGATATGGTGGACCGTAAAAGCAGGATAACATGTGTTTACAGAGTGACGATCATCATTTTGTCACATAATTTTTGAAGACCGCACGATCGTAAACCCTGCCCATAAAGACGGGGGCGGCTGTCTTCAAACTGGAAACATCGCCCAGATGGGGGAGACGTCTTGGAAAGCTAAGTAGTAGAAGTAGTGATGTACTCAAGCTGGCTACTAAAATTAAAATAATGACTAATTTTAACATGTCGCCATTTCAATATGCCATTAATCAGTAATATATATTGGTGTTGTACTGTCCTCACCGGCCATGTCACCGCTATCCTCGAGGCTGGCTTTCCACAGCACTCAAGCACCATCCAGGAATGTCATTGTGACGTAAGCATGGTTTTGATAATGTTGGTCTGAGTGTAACCATTTGGGTTGTCACGGTGACCGACGTCGTACATTGTGGCATCGGTCCGGTAACTGTGTGATGCGGTTGACCGAGCCACGCATTGATAACGTCCGCATGAAGGATTAAATACGTCACAGATTAACTACCAGGTTTCGAATATGCCTACACAATAGGGTAAGGATATTATTTAAGAACAAAAACGGAGAAGTAGTCGGCGTATGATAGTGATATACGACCGCATTTGATGCACTACTTGACGGTATATATACTTTTATCCGCGCGTACTGTTGTTGCGCAACTTGTAATACGAATGTAGTCGTTGGTTAACCCTTTGCCCGACCTATTTGTGCCTGCCAATGTGTCTACGAAAATACAATATTATGCGTTTTTTGGAGCGTCGGTTTAGATCAGCTTTGAGTGAGAATGTTGTCGGATAACGAAAAGTGATTGATAATGACCCACTGCCTTGCAGGTATGGCTCGGGAGAGTCAAAGGCCAAGGGACTGTACCCTGACAGAAAACAGTTCTCAGCAAACCGTAATGGTGAGCACCATAACACTGCCTTGTGTGTCAGGCTTGGGAAAGTCAAAGGCTAAGGACGTAAACCCTAAAAACAAAATCTGGAGCTGGAGTCCCAATAGGCGGCTGGTGTTCTAAAGCTCTTAGAACACCAGCCTTCCAGCAACTCCTGCAACCGAACGGGCTTCGGATGTATTGACATATGTCATTACTCTGGACTAAGCCCGCTAGGTCGAGAGAGGCGAATTAGATGCTGGGCATAACTAGTTTGCCTGAAATTCTTGCCCAGGCTATTGCATCCTTCCAGGTCTGTCGGCGAGGTAAGCACTGTTACCACACCAGTCATTCTTCCAGGTCTGTCACCGTGATAAGCACTGTTACCACACCAGTCATCCTTCCAGGTCTGTCGGCGAGGTAAGCACTGTTACCACAGCAGTCATCCTTCCATTTCTGTCGGCGAGGTAAGCGCTGTTACCACACCAGTCATCCTTCCATGTCTGTCAGCGAGGTAAGCACTGTTACCACACTAGTCATCCTTCCAGGTCTGTCAGCGAGGTAAGTGCTGTTACCACACCAGTCATCCTTCCGGGTCTGTCACCGAGGTAAGCTCAGTTACCACACTAGTCATCCTTCCATGTCTGTCATCGAGGTAAGCACAGTTACCACACTAGTCATCCTTCCATGTCTGTCAGCGAGGTAAGCACTGTTACCACACCAGTCATCCTTCTATTTCTGTCGGCGAGGTAAGCGCTGTTACCACACCAGTCATCCGTCCAGGTCTGTCAGCGAGGTAAGCACTGTTACCACACCAGCCATCCTTCCAGGTCTGTCAGCGAGGTAAGCACTGTTACCACACCAGTCATCCTTCCAGGCCTGTCAGCGAGGTAAGCATTGTTACCACACCAGTCGTCCTTCTAGGTCTGTCAGCATCTGTAAACCGATGCTGATTGGCGTCTACTTGTGTGTTAAGCGATGTTGATTGGCGTCGACGTGATTGTTTGTCAGATCCTGTGCGCGACCAGAGGGCCCGGACCGATGCGGATGGGGTGGAGGGGGGCGACCTGGCACAGGCCGTGGATGACCTCTCCATACAGGATGATGACGGCCCCGACCTTGACCTGAGGTGTGTGTGGTACAGTGTGTACAGTGTGTTGTGCTGTATGTTACAGGCTACAGGTCCTGGAGGTGTGTGTGGTACAGTGTGTACAGTGTGTTGTACTGTAGGTTACAGGCTACAGGTTCTGGAGGTGTGTGTGTGCTACAGTGTGTACAGTGTGTTGTGCTGTATGTTACAGCCTACAGGTCCTGGAGGTGTGTGTGGTACAGTGTGTACAGTGTGTTGTGCTGCATGTTACAGGCTACAGGTCCTGGAGGTGTGTGTGGTACAGTGTGTACAGTGTGTTGTGCTGTATGTTACAGCCTACAGGTTCTGGAGGTGTGTGTGGTACTGTATGTACAGTGTTTTGTGCTGCATGCTACAGGCTACAGGTCCTGGAGGTGTGTGAGGTACAGTGTGTACAGTGTGCAGTGCTCTATGTTACAGGCTACGGGTTCTGGAGGTGTGTGTGATACAGTGTGTACAGTATGTTGTGCTGTATGTTACAGGCTACAGGTTCTGGAGGTGTGTGTGGTACAGTGTGTACAGTGTGTTGTGCTGTATGTTACAGGCTAGAGGTCCTTGAGGTGTGTGTGGTACAGTGTGTACAGTGTGTTGTGCTGTATGTTACAGGCTACAGGTCCTGGAGGTGTGTGTGATACAGGGTGTACAGTGTGTCGTGCTGTATGTTACAGGCTACAGGTCCTGGAAGTGTGTGAGGTACAGTGTGTACAGTGTGTTGTGCTGTATGTTACAGGCTACAGGTCCTGCAGGTGTGTGTGATACAGTGTGTACAGTGTGTTGTGCTGTATGTTACAGGCTACAGGTCCTGGGGGTGTGTGTGGTACAGTGTGTACAGTGTGTTGTGCTGTATGTTACAGGCTACAGGTCCTGGAGGTGTGTGTGGTACAGTGTGTACAGTGTTTTGTGCTGTATGTTACAGGCTACAGGTCCTGGAGGTGTGTGTGGTACAGTGTGTACAGTGTGTTGTACTGTAGGTTACAGGCTACAGGTTCTGGAGGTGTGTGTGTGCTACAGTGTGTACAGTGTGTTGTGCTGTATGTTACAGCCTACAGGTCCTGGAGGTGTTTGTTGTACAGTGTGTACAGTGTGTTGTCCTGTATGTTACAGCCTACAGGTCTTGGTACAGTGTGCACAGTGTGTTGTGCTGTATGTTACAAGCTACAGGTCCTGGAGGTGTGTGTGGTACAGTGTGTACAGTGTGTTGTGCTGTATGTTACAGGCTACAGGTCTTGGTACAGTGTGTACAGTGTGTTGTGCTGTATGTTACAGGCTACAGGTCTTGGTACAGTGTGTACAGTGTGTTGTGCTGTATGTTACAGGCTACAGGTCTTGGTACAGTGTGTACAGTGTGTTGTCCTGTATGACACAGGCTGCAGGTCCTGGAGGTGTGTGTGGTACAGTGTGCGCAGTGTGTTGTGCTGTATGTTACAAGCTACAGGTCCTGGAGGTGTGTGTGGTACAGTGTGTACAGTGTGTTGTCCTGTATGTTACAGCCTACAGGTTCTGGAGGTGTTTGTTGTACAGTGTGCACAGTGTGTTGTGCTGTATGTTACAAGCTACAGGTCCTGGAGGTGTGTGTGGTACAGTGTGTACAGTGTGTTGTCCTGTATGTTACAGGCTACAGGTTCTGGATGTGTTTGTTGTACAGTGTGTACAATGTGTTGTGCTGTATGTTACAGGCTACAGGTCTTGGTACAGTGTGCACAGTGTGTTGTGCTGTATGTTACAAGCTACAGGTCCTGGAGGTGTGTGTGGTACATTGTGTACTGTGTGTTGTGATGTATGTTACAGGCTACAAGTCCCGGAGGTGTGTGTGTTACAGTGTGCACAGTGTGTTGTGCTGTATGTTACAGGCTACAGGTCCTTGAGGTGTGTGTGGCACAGTGTGTACTGTGTGTTGTGATGTATGTTACAGGCTACAAGTCCTGGAGGTGTGTGTGTTACAGTGTGTACAGTGTGTTGTGCTGTATGTTACAGGCTACAGATCCTGGAGGTGCTTTTGTTACAGCGTGGTACAGTGTGTTGTGCTCTATGTTACAGGCTACAGGTTCTGGAGGTGTGTGTGGTACAGTGTGTACAGTGTGTTGTGCTGTATGTTACAGGCTACAGGTTCTGGAGGCGTGTGTGGTACAGTGTGTACAGTGTGTTGTGCTGTATGTTACAGGCTACAGGTCTTGGTACAGTGTGTACAGTGTGTTGTGCTGTATGTTACAGGCTACAGGTCTTGGTACAGTGTGTACAGTGTGTTGTGCTGTATGTTACAGGCTACAGGTCTTGGTACAGTGTGTACAGTGTGTTGTGCTGTATGTTACAGGCTACAGGTCTTGGTACAGTGTGTACAGTGTGTTGTCCTGTATGACACAGGCTGCAGGTCCTGGAGGTGTTTGTTGTACAGTGTGCACAGTGTGTTGTCCTGTATGTTACAGCCTACAAGTTCTGGAGGTGTTTGTTGTACAGTGTGCACAGTGTGTTGTGCTGTATGTTACAAGCTACAGGTCCTGGAGGTGTGTGTGGTACAGTGTGCGCAGTGTGTTGTGCTGTATGTTACAAGCTACAGGTCCTGGAGGTGTGTGTGGTACAGTGTGTACAGTGTGTTGTCCTGTATGTTACAGCCTACAGGTTCTGGAGGTGTTTGTTGTACAGTGTGCACAGTGTGTTGTGCTGTATGTTACAAGCTACAGGTCCTGGAGGTGTGTGTGGTACAGTGTGTACAGTGTGTTGTCCTGTATGTTACAGGCTACAGGTTCTGGAGGTGTTTGTTGTACAGTGTGTACAATGTGTTGTGCTGTATGTTACAGGCTACAGGTCTTGGTACAGTGTGCACAGTGTGTTGTGCTGTATGTTACAAGCTACAGGTCCTGGAGGTGTGTGTGGTACATTGTGTACTGTGTGTTGTGATGTATGTTACAGGCTACAAGTCCCGGAGGTGTGTGTGTTACAGTGTGTACAGTGTGTTGTGCTGTATGTTACAGGCTACAGGTCCTTGAGGTGTGTGTGGCACAGTGTGTACTGTGTGTTGTGATGTATGTTACAGGCTACAAGTCCTGGAGGTGTGTGTGTTACAGTGTGTACAGTGTGTTGTGCTGTATGTTACAGGCTACAGATCCTGGAGGTGCTTTTGGTACAGCGTGGTACAGTGTGTTGTGCTCTATGTTACAGGCTACAGGTTCTGGAGGTGTGTGTGGTACAGTGTGTACAGTGTGTTGTGCTGTATGTTACAGGCTACAGGTTCTGGAGGCGTGTGTGGTACAGTGTGTACAGTGTGTTGTGCTGTATGTTACAGGCTACAGGTCCTGGGGGTGTGTGTGGTACAGTGTGTACAGTGTGTTGTACTGTATGTTACAGGCTACAGTTCCTGGAGGTGTGTGTGGTACAGTGTGTACAGTGTGTTGTACTCTATGTTACAGGCTACAAGTCCTGGAGGTGTGTGTGGTGCAGTGTGTACAGTGTGTTGTACTCTATGTTACAGGCTACAAGTCCTGGAGGTGTGTGTGGTGCAGTGTGTACAGTGTGTTGTACTCTATGTTACAGGCTACAAGTCCTGGGGGTGTGTGTGGTACAGTGTGTTGTGCTTAATGTTACAGGCTACAGGTCCTGGAGGTGTTTGTGGTACAGTGTGTACAGTGTGTTGTGCTTTCTGTTACAGGCTACATCTATATTAAAGTTGTGTCCCCTAATCAGTGGAACATTTTGACGCTAGTCGCATAACAATCTAGCTACCTTTGAATACCAATTATCACATCACGTGACAATCTGAACTGACAGAAATATAAGGAACATCGTACATATTTCTCATAACAAGCATGAATATCAATCAGTGGAAAAAATGTATAGCTTGAACCGTAATGAAATATTTCTCATGCATGTCCTGTATATTTGATTAGCGTGCAATCTAACTTATACTTATGAACATGTTGATGTTCTGGTCGTTTGCCCTGGTTCCTGCATAGGCGAGTACAATACTGGAGACTTGTGGGTTACGTACGTGGAATACTGGTTTGTGTGACTGTTGTAGGTAATAGACAAGGTGAGCCAGTGGGAACAACACAACCACTACCGGGGAGAGACCTACACGCAGCTGATTAGGTCCCACAACACCCTGCGCAAGAAACTCTTCTTCCTCCGCCCTGGCCCCAGCCCCGATGACTGGCTGACAACGCCATAAGCCCCCAACGACCTTCAGATTGTGATCTATTTTGATAACAAAATCTGCAGTTAGCGATAAGGATTCCACCTGGCGGCCTTGTACAACGTTCATATAAATAGTCTGGCCTCGTTTTCGAAGTCATGTGCCGATGAACAATGTAATGAATAAAATCATCTTTTAACGTATGTTTGTCTGACTCCTGTTTCTGTAAGAATGTTATATATTTGTCAGGATAAAAGAAGGCATTCTTACATTGTTGGCAATTCCTGTTTTATTGCCTGCGACAGAATTTCCCAGCCTTACAGTATTCCACACGATTGGATTCAGATGTTACAGTCGGTGGCGAAGATCACCGGGTAGGGTTAGGGAGAGAGCTCACGGCTTAGGGGGTGGTGGGTACATGTGATACGGGAGAAGACAACTCGTGTCTTCGAGTAGTATATGGTAAGGGATTTGATACCCCTAGGCGGAGGGGGACCGCCCCCTACTCATTATTATTCACATTAGTATAATTAGTATAATTAGTATGCAAATGGGTTTAATTAGCATAATTAGTTAGCAATGAGTTTACTTAACATAAATTAGTATGTAAATAGGTAAATAATCAATCAACAAGGTCATTAATTATTGTTTGTCTTTGTTCTCGTGCTATAGTGCGAGGTTAAATTAGGACGTATGGGCGAGTAAAGAAGTAATTAATCATTGTTTGAAGTATTTGTTCCCGTGTCATAGTACAGGTGTATAAATGAGATATGGGTGTTTCAAGAGGCGATTGACGTGTCAAGTATGTCATTAATCATTGTTTGAAGTCTTCTGCAATCGGTGCGCTTATTTATCGCTATATGAGTAACCACATGAACAATTATCCCGTCAACTAAAATCATTACTTAGTTTCGCGTGCCTCCGCGTTAACAAAAATGGCGAGAGCAAGTGATCGACTTGACTATTCCGCTGTCAAGATGTGCAGTGCATGGAGTAACAACACACGGATGCGTCATTAAAACACATGGTAAAGCTAAAATAAGACCATGCAGTTGGATGTTTTCGTATCACTTTTGGATCACGAAAAGACCAAGTTTCTTAATTTTTGTAAGTTTTCTGTTTGAAGCGTTGCGCCAACGTTGTCACCGGGAAGAACACGTGTGACGTCATAATGCCTCGTTTTCGTAGGAAACGCACAAAAACGTTAGTTTCTCAGTCATATTGTTCCGTGGTAACAAATATTCGTCATTGTGATGGCGCAAACGAAAAAAATTATGTCCTCTATCCGTTTTGTGAAGCTATATTTCTTGAATATTCTTAATCATAGCGCTAGGCCTTCCGCCATGGACCCACCGCTTGGCGCCTGGCTTTTGCGCTGGTAGTCTGGTTTCCAGTCTCTGTCTTTGCGTAACATTCACGTCACCCCTACGTCACAGATAGCCAGGATACCAGTGTGCGCAGAAATTCTAAACTCGTTCCGAACACGTGCTTCGTTTGTTCCCAAAATGAGTAAACCGGAAGTCTAAGCGAACGAGACCTTATAACCTATACATGAATACCATTACCCGCTACAAAACTTGTCCTAGTCAAAACCTTATGTATTATTCAAATGGGTACTAATGAGTTATTTATAGCGAGCGCAAGCGAGCTCTTAAAGTAACATGCATGCATATTGAAAGTTCATTTCAAGAATAGGCTTAGCACTTTCATTTCGCGTTCCCCCATGAAACGTTTGCGGATTCAGAGTTAATATCAACTGTATATAAATTAATTTATCACCGACGCGCTAAATGGCCGTTGCCAAGCAGAGCGCTCTTGGTGATCCCACATCGGTTGCTAGATTGTTACCCTGCCTGCGCGGACCTTTCTGGTTCCGATCTGACTGACTGCTTGGTTCCCGCACCCAAAACATTCTGCGTCAAGCGCCACCTTGCGAATGGGTTCGCAAACTTATCGGCGTTTCGATTGTTAAGACGAAATATCATAGATATTTCGTCTTATGTCGGAAGGAATTAAATCTGAAGGCCTCTAAAATCGACCCTGTTATCTGACACAAACCGCCTTTCTGCCTTTAATAGACAATCGCTGCCATAGTTACATGGCGTAGAACAATGAAAAATGACGTCACACACAACAGTATTGTGGTTATTGATTTAAATGACCCGCCTAGTCGCCTAGTTGCCAAGCTACGCGTGCCGTTTCTTGGTCACGATATACTGATACATACTGATACATATGGTGTAAAGAAGGCGACTGGCTCACAAGATCTGGGAAGACTTGTAAGCGCTAAACATGCTACTTCGAACGTTGTATGCAAATTAAACAAAAAGAAGCAAGGAAACATATTAACGCCCAGAGCCTATGTGAGGTAAAATATAACTTAAATTCAACTCGTAATAATAGTAATAGCGCGAGTTTTGCATGGCGTTAGATATTTTATTGGCCCTTCATCAACCTGTGCAAGCGTTTCATTTTCATTATCCGACCTCGGACGCATAATGAAAATTGGCGGGCTGTTACAGCTTGATGTCGGGCCAATGAAATGGCCCAAGGCCTCGCTATGACTATAAGCAGTATTGTTATATTCTTTCTAAAGTGACGATACTCCATTAGTTTGTATCCGCCAACCCCTCCCGGGCCCCTTCCAAACCCTCCCAAAAAATACTAAACAAACCGTTGGATGTGACGCGTCACAACATAGGGATGGGACAAGCGCTGGGAGCGCAGGTGCTTGTTTCTGTAATATTTCGGTTGTATCTTTTTGTTTTGTTAAGGTCCCTAATTAACAGATATGTGTTGATATATTTCGTATTGCTTCTTATGCGGCCAGTATAGTTTGACAGTACAGTCGGTTGGCGGCGCTGCGGAACGGCATGTCACGCAAAATACCATTGTGACGTAACGAAGTTGAACTGTGCTGACGGTTTCACCAGCGCGTTTCTGCCATGCTGCCTACGCAAGGGATAAATATTTCTTTCGTCTTTACATCTAGCATTCAACAATTGTTCTGAATTTTACGCACATGAAAAACCAAAACAACGACCTAATTAATTCAACCTCAATTTCTGTTCTTTTGCATTCAGTTCTTTCTGTAATAACGTATGTAGTTCCATTCACTGTAAACGTCAATTATCAAACAAACTAAACGAAGCAGCGCACGTTTGTGATGACGTCTCCTTTCCATTATTGCAATTGCGCTAATGTGTTATCGTGCGCAATATTTCCTTAATGTTCCAGAAAAAAATGATCGCCAAAAAAAGGAACATACGATTGAATACGAATCGGCAAAAATTGCGTTGACATATATTTGAGATGGGAAGGATACGAGCCGGAGGTGTGTGTTGGGGGAGAGAATTCTACTTGTTTACGTTAGACATATTAATGCCGCGAAAAAGACTCTTTATTCGCATATCCTCTCGTTGAAATAAGTTTTTTCAGAAGGATGCACTTGCTCCAAAAGTCCCCCACATTCTGACGTACGTTGTCAAAAAGATTCCACTCGTCTGCCTAAAACCTTTTTTTTCAAAATCAAGGTTCTATTGTGCCGTTCCGTAGCCCTGTCTGCTGTCTCAACTCCGCAGTTATAGATCTATGTAAATTTTTCTTCAATACTCCTCACTGTTTCCGTTTCCGTTCGACCCCCCCCCCCCCCCCCCACCACCACCCAATTTTGAAGTGGCCAGGACAGCCGCTCTCCCAACCAATTTATGGACCAAGTCGAGTTGCGAGGGGGAGGGGGCCGGGTACAAGCGGCTAAAAAATAAATGAGAACAACGGATACAAATAAAGGGGTCGCCCACAAACGCCAATTGTTCGTGTCGCCTCTACAGTCTAGCTGCGGTTTATTTATGTCTATCAGCTAGCAGTTATAGCCACAAACTCTTTCAAATTGTCCTCAGTCAAAACGTGACTAGCACATTTGTTGAATTAAAAAACGCAACATGAATTGTTTTGCAACACGAATCTTACATAACAGATAAAAGCAACTGTGATCAATGCAAAGTAATAAGTGAGAGCACCGGAAGTGAAGAATAAGGACCGCTAGCACAGCAGCGCCACCCTGCGAATGGCTATTTCTCGAGTTCCACATTGGGTGAAGACAGATTGTTAACGATTTCTAGAACAGAGGTGACAATGGGAGAGAGAATATAGAAGAAAGAAGTAACATTACTAGGCATTCAACTAGATGTCAGATTAACTTTCGGCCACCATTTATCAAGTTTATGCAAAAAGGCTGGCAAAAGTCTTATTGTATTAAGTAGAATATCTAAATCCACGGATAGCAAACTTAGTAAGCAAAGTCAGTTATTTTATTCTTTTATCCTTTCACAGTTCAATTATCGTCCTGTTTTGTGGCTTTTGTGTGACATAAAACATATGCGTAGGATGGAAAAGATACCGGAGCGTACACTGAGGTATGTTTTTAATGACTTTAGACTGCAATACGTATACGCAGATTTGAGGAAGAGAGCGGGTAGACAGACCATTGCTATGTTTTGAACGATTGTGCGGCATAGCATTCGAAATTTACATGGGTATCAACACGATTGGTTCCAGTTATCTTCATGACATGTATAGCTTAAAGGAAGAAAGATCTTTATGTTACAGAAGTCAACAAATTAGAGGCCGGCTGCTGTTGGCTGGCAGCAAGAACCTCTAGCAAGAATATATCATGCTAAATGTATCAAATATGTTAAAGATATATCAAGGATGTGAGCAGTAAGAGAACTGCTGATTAAATACGGACTAAATGACATCTGGTTAAATAAATAAAAGGGTGATCAATGAAGTATTTTTGATATTTTCAATGAGAGGGTTCAATTTCAAATAAAAGACGAATGGTTAAAGATCTCGCGAAATCAGAGCCGATTCAGCATATATTGCACTTTTAAAGAATTGATGATGTGTTCATCTTAATCTGCGATTGTCGGTGTGTTCGTTAAGACGAAAATCTCCGATTTTCGTCTTATGTCGGTGTGTTCTGATTTTGAGACAAAGATAGTAGATTTTCGTCTTATGTCGGCGCGTTAAGTTTTTCTGTATGTCTGTCTGTAAAGCAACGCATTATCTTTCGAATGCCTTAAGATATCGACTTCGAATTTCACAAAAAGAGGCGAAATGGCCATTGGCAGGCTAAGTTCGTAGATGGACCATGTAGGACAAATGTCAAGATTACAGGAATTTTCTGAAATTCGCTTAACCATTGAAAGATAGAAACAAAAAAAAAGATAGAAAAAAAAATCGGGAAAATCGCTATGGCGTTCACAGTTTTCATTTAATCACGCTGCCAATTATTTCACGCACCTTGTATATCATCTTACAATTTTTACGAATCGCAAAATAATCCCATACGTTGTGGGCAGAAGCCAATGAACTGTTTCCGGCCTAGCCGGATTTCGTCGTAAGCGTACCGTTTAGTACCATTTGTAAATCGGAAGGGGGATTTAACTGGATGTATGTGGACATTTTCAAGGATTTTGATTCAGTCCCATATTTGATGTCTCATATACTGCTTGAAAAAAGTTATATATAGTATATCAGTAGTTATCAACCCGATGTACAGCAAATTAGAATAATATGTTAAAGTTGGAAGAGGTTTCGATTAAGTGCATAAGTGTAAACTACGTAACCATCATCTATTTATTTGAACGAATTGTTCGAGATCTTGATCATGTAAAGCAATATATGTGTCTGAAAAAATCACAAAAACATGTTTATTTGCACATGTTGATTACTTTACTCAATGTATATATATGGTAAATAGTCTTAAATATGTTTACGTAGTCAGCATTGTATGGTTTCAGCTATGAAAATGGTTGTTTGAGAAACGAAGGAATTATGCAAAAAGACGAAAGTTGGTGTAAAGGTGTCCACGTTGACACCGTGGCATATTATAAGTAAATGGATATATTTCATGTTTTCAACGAAGTTGAAATAGACTACCGGGTAAATGATTACCAGGAGCAAAAGGCAGTGACATTGACAGAAAAGATGTCGGGTAAAACTAGTTTTAAATTATTAATCAAATGCTTCAACCCATTCAGACTTACAGTCGGGAGATATGGGGTTGGAATGCTCCTTATGACATTGAACGAACTCGAACGAAGTTCTGCAAGAATTTGTTACGAATGTGGCAGCCTTAGGGGAACCTGATATTATGTATAATGTATAAGATATTTGCCAATAACTATGGCACATAAGAGGCTCCCGACAACTGTTGGCGGAAGCGGTGCAATGGAACGACATTATGTAACACTATGTAACAGTGAAGTCGTGTTTACTGTTTTTGACGGGCGACGCCTTTCTTGGGCGCGTTTGAATGTCTTGCAATGAGCGGACAATTTACAATAACACTCTAAAATTTAGCGGTCGTCTGCAACGGTTGTACAATGGTTGTTCGGCGATAATAAAATCTTTATTACTAAATTAGGCGGACGTGACATACAATAATGCGTTAGGTATGTGCGTAAGCATGATCACGTTGGGAAAGGGTCTTAAGAAATCGTTGTCTGATTCGACTTTGGGAGAACACAAACATATCAACAGTAAGCTGACATAGTCGCTTATACCACGAATTACACTCACCTTTTTAAAAGATTTTGCAGTCGTTGAAGTGGAACTATCTGCTCCACAACAGAAGAGAATTCAAAATAACAATGAATTAATACGCATTTTAGCATAAATATCGCAAGCCAATGTTTCAGCTCATATCGTCCCCACATTTCAATTGTAACTTATTCAACATGTGGTATAATAATCCCCGTTAATGGCACAAAACAAATATCAGGATCTAATTATGGTATTCGCAATGCTTATGAAGTGCTAGCAAAACAGCGGGCTCATAACCATTAATCCGTCCATGCGATTGATTTCGATCGCAAAGAGGGAGAGGTCGCGCCATCGAGGAAAGAAAATTGAAGAACCTTACTAAGTTCGGGGGGACAATCGGCGACCATACCTCGTTCCCACCGTACTTACAATATGACGAGACGTTTGTGCGCAATGCAAGACCTGTCGTAGTAATCTGGTTTTGGTGTCTTAGGCAAAATGAACAGTTCCATTCCAGCATGCGATCACCTAATATTGCTTCCCTACGTTAACTCGCTTTAATTAATATATAACCTCATTATTGTATGACAAGCTAAGTATAAAAATGCCCCAAGAAGACGAAGGGCTTGCAAAGCCTATTGGACATGAACCATTGCTTGGAGCGGCACGAAATTGGACGATTATCAATTACTGGCTAAAACCTTAAATTCGAGCATTATGAAGATCCATGCTGATTAGGAACTTCCACTATCGAGGAATAAATTTCTGTGGCATTACGTCAAAGCCTGGAGCGCACAGACCTTCATGTTGCTATTTTAAATTATATATTATAGGCTTCCGAACTTTTGGCCCCACGTAACTGTGGTTTAGTGTTCTTAAGGGCATGTTTCAAGGGGACAGAAGATCAATTTTAGTAACGGTTCACGGAATGAACTCTGAACGGCCAAGCCATGTGACGTAGTTAGAGATTCCGTATAATTGCTGATCATGCTAATTACATTCATACTGTGATGTTTTGTAGGATACATGTGTCCGTCTTATGTGCAAAGCGCACGAGCTCTTCAAACGGGAACTACATTTACGTCAGGAAATTGTTTCAGTGGAGTCTTTATCTTGGTAAAACCTAGGTGTCATAAAAACTGGAGGCGCAACCCTGCATACCGCCGACAGCTGAGTTGACCCACAGTCGAATTACGCAACCCACAAAGATGATTTCCAAAACGACAGTGATTATGGTACAGCCAAGGTCGTTTTGGAATCTCATGATAGAGTGGACGCACAACGTCGTACCACCATACCTCCGGATACATTTAATGATACAAAAACTTTTACATATGGGACCGTTCTACGATGACCGGGCGTGGAGTCATTAGAGAAGCAGAGATTCATCTAGTGAGTACTGCACAGTCGAGGGTTGCAATGCAATCCTTGTAAGCAATCACCACTTTGATTAAATTGGCGATATCAAGATTACTTCCTGTCTGATCCTAAGGTAAGATTGTAGGTTTACATATAGGGCCTACCTGGATGTGAGGTTGTGTTATTTATCAAACTACGACACCTACCTCCGGCATCTGGATCTCCGTCTTCTTTATGTTCAGCTGAGCCGACAGGACAGGGAACACCAATGTCTTGAATCGGGACTGTAGGCGTCGGAGCGGCTTCTGGAGAGGGGACGGCTCGAATAATATTTTTCTACGTTAGTACGTTGAACGTTGGCCAAGTATGTTTGAATCAACCAACTTATGACAACGCCCTGCCCTCAACGGAATTTAACCATGTTTGTCTGTACTGTAGGGCAGAGAGCGGTATTCATGGATTCAGTTACATAGTGCTCAAATATTGTTCACACCCATGTATTATGCTGTAGACATTTGTGGGTATTTAATGTAAAACTTTTGTGAGTTATGGGTCGCAATGTCACCGACGACATTTTTCGCCGCGTATTAATGACAATTGATTCAAAGCGTCTCGACGGCATTTGACAGAACATATTTATCATCGATTACGGAAAATGTCGGCTCTACATCACACCCGATCACATAAATATATCAATGGTACTCCGGTAAATGTGGTATGGGTACGATCGGTAGATATAGCAAGAAACGGAGAAGGCACTCCTGGCATTTGATTCATACTTACACATCAGACACCGCACCGCAAACACCTTTAGTCCATGCAATACTTCCATGTCCACGGTCCAGTACCAGCAGCGCCTTTCATGGCAGAACAGGAACTTGACGTGTTCCGTGATGAGATCTGCCGGAAAACAAGAACTGGAACTGGAAGGGTAGCGTAATATCTAAGCTTGCTAATACAAAGTTTATAATTTAATCAATGTAAACATTAATTATGTGGTTAAACAAACTTCATTATTCCACCTATAGTGCCAATCAAGTAAATCACTGACATCAAGATAGATCATCCCATCGTTTGTCATAAGATTTATTATACACATGCATAAGGCATATTATTTGACCAGATGAGGATATTTGGCGGTGAGTGTTGATTAGTTTGTTCTGTGACGGCAACCGGTTCCGTGGTTGCAGACTTGATTCCATCTGCGGCTGTATTCGGGCCCTGTCAGATGTTTGCCTATCCTACAACCACAGCTGGGGCTACCCTGGGAGTTCGCACTTCACTTGTTGTATGTGGACGGCAGACGACGGAGGGGTGGGTGGATTTCTGTTGGGTATCATATGATGCGAGGGGCGTAAATGGGTTATAATCCGGATACTTACCAGTATCGAGGAAGAGGGTAGCTTTTTCGAGGTCACTTTCATCCGCATGTAAAGTGAGTCCGCCGATGTCAGCCTTGCTTACAGCACGATCTTCTCTACCCTTGGTCAAGACATCCTGCAGTTTTTTCTTGCCTTCGTCAAGATATGTCCTTTGTTGTAAACTCTTTATTTGGTCCAGGTTCTCAATGCGCAGAATGATCAGCAGCGATCCGGACTGAATTTCAATAATTTCACGCATACCATGGCACTTGAATGTCTCACGCAGCTCAGCCGTCTTTGATATCAGATGAGTCAGATCGGCCCCTTCTTCGGCCTCTGAACCGCCAGCCAACGTGGTCCGGACTGTGAGGTGTGGATTATGTCCTCTCTGAAATAAAGCATGTATCTGCTTGCGACCAGGTTATAAAGATGCATAACTATTTCGAACATTGCCCAATTTACAAACATGTAAAACATTAGTAACGGATTCGTGGCAAATATTCCACTCTTAAAAAGATTTATTGGACATTCCAGGGACGCAAAAAATTTGCTTACCCACATTTCGTGAAATGAAAAAACGAAATCAGATTATTCTTAATGCTTACCTGTTTTCACATGCTTAAGGAATTCATGCATCGATTGGATATCATGAACAGTCATATGATGGGTCGTATGCAGGCCATCTACTGGTCCGGCCCCTTCCACGCATGCCATTGCCTCCGGGTCGTTCTGCCTATGCGCCACTAATGTCACTGATTGGGCCTCTGATCCGCTCTGTCGTACCATTATTGCCGATGGTTGTTCACTGGTCCACACTCTTGAAGCACCATGCCTAGTGGGTACGTCTCCCTCAAACAAGGAAAACCTACATAACATTATGACAAGCGTGGTGATAGCCCAGGGATCGTTGAAGGGGGGGGTGGGGTGTCCGGGGAGGGGGCGGGGGGGAGTTGTGCCGGGGCGAGTTGTCCAGGTGAGAGTTGTCCAGGGGGGAATTGACCTAGGGGGAATTGCCCGAGGGGGAATGACCGGGGGGCAGGGGGGAAATTGTCTGGGAGGGAGGGGGATCGTCCTGGTCCCCTTAAATAGGGACTGATCCAGGTCCATATTGGATACCCCCCCCCCCTAGAGTCTAAGCTGTTGTTGGACATCTATATCTATGTCTATATTCCGGGGAAGAAGTTGAAAATTGTCCCCTAGTACTTCACTCCCGGGGGGCACGTACTACATTACTACAATGATGGGAGTGCCGCCCGTGCCATAGGCACGGGGCATGTGGAGTGGAAGAAAAATACGCAATTTTGTGGTCATCTAGAGAGAATATTTTGGTAGAACAATAATATCTAAATTAGCCACTGACACTGATGCAACGTATGTAGAATAAGAGGCTAGCTGATAGAAATATCAAGGATCGAGAATCGAGAATCGGGAATATGCGAGGACGAAAAGGAACAAAATTAATGTCAGTCTTAGATGAGCACATTGAGAGAAAATGTTTGTGGTCCGAGGAAAGAGAGAGCATGCACAAAAGGACGGTACCCCCCTCTTCTAGTTCTTCTGCCGCCCCCCACTCCAAGCGGGCTCGGGACTGCATTGGCTTGAGTCCCAACTTGTACGGGATCGGGTACTTTGTACCCCGATAGTGATAACTTTTGCGGATAACGAGCATAGACCGCGCTTCAAGGTAAGTAACCCATAAAGCAAGGTAAAAAGATTATTTTACAAAAGTATACCCAATTACACACCTTCTGGTGAATTGTTACGATACTTATCAATGTAGGTTGCCGTTTGAAGGCCTGCTGCGCTGTACGCATGAAATGTCATGCTATTTCTTTTGTTAACAACCCCGTAACCCAACACAATTTCTCAAAAGTGCCAATTTATAGGAATATCTATATAAACCCTTCACCTTCCTATGTTTCGAGTGATCAACAGTTAAACGAAACCTGCATCTACGTCACTTGGCGCAAAAAATACGGTTTTGATCGCTCAGACCTGATGCCCGAGTATGTTCAAAGTTCGTAACCAAAACGTGGCACGCGTTTCAAACTATGAAACGGCACGTGGATCGATGGTTCGAGCTCCACTGTGACCATGTCTGTGTGATCGCAGGACAAAGATCCCATGTCCTTCTTCGCAAAGATTAGTGGGTTAACCCCGGGGACATGGCTTCACTCTCCCTTCCTTCTCCCATTGACGCTAAATGACCAAAAGTGGTTAAAGCGTCCTGAATATAAAACCAACAAAACAACCAAACTATGAGCCATACATTTTGCATAACCATCCAGATTGCTTAAATAATTTGTCTTCAAGGGGTTCATTATGTTTCATGATGTTAATTTTACGAATTATTTACCCAGCGGCTGGCGTTGAACCAGCGTGATGTTTACATTGTTTCGCCCTACGCACGCACGCGCATGTGCGACCTACTTCGGTTTGTGTGTGTGTGGGGGGGGGGAGGGGGGCAAGGTGTATTTCCTCGGGAATGGGCTTTTCATTTCACGGTGAACTGGGAAGAATGAGTAAAGTATTTTTTTGTGAACTTGGAATGGGACATTATCTGATGTGGTGATCAGGAATTCTCATTAATCGTAAACAGATAATCTTAAGACTAAATAACCGTGAATTGGGAAATCGACGATATATATCACGTATACGACCCTTCCATCGTATGCGGGTTCTCTAAATAATTTCCTGTAATCTGGGAATAGAGAGATTTATTTTTCGTGACTTGGGAACACGACCCCCTTGCTCCCCCCCACCCCCTCCCCAGCCCCACGTTTGTTGCCAAACGTCGCAGCCCCGCATATATACAACAGAGATAGAGTAGCAAGAGCCGACCCTCAAGCCCACCCAGCTATGACCAGATGTCCCCTTAGTCTAACACAAGAGTATCGATCTATGTGGATTAAGAGACCTGAGGAAGGGGTGGGGGGCATGCTGTCATGGGTTAAACACGGCCATGACCAGGTGTCCCCTTAGCTTAGCACGGAAGTACCGATCTATATGGGTTAAGCGACATGGGGAGGGGAGACGGATATGCTGTCACAGGTTAAAATACAACCATGACCAAGTGTCCCCTTAATTTAGCGTTGGATCACTGATCCAGGTGGTTCAGGAACATGGGGAGGGGTGGGGGGGCATGTTGTCATGGGCTGAATATAGCTATGACCAGATGTCCCCTTAGTTTAGCACGAGATTATCGATCTATGTGGGTTAAGAGACCTAGGGTGGGGCGGGGACATGCTGTCATGGGTTAAATACAGCCATGACCAGGTGTCCCCTTAGCTTATCATTGGATTACCGATGCTTGCATCTATTTATGAATATATGACACGTGTAATATATCTAAAGTGTATGTTTTCTCCTTTGATATGTTTGATAGAGTTCAAGCTTACAACCCCATCTGTATACAGGTCAACCCATAAGCAGCACTGACGACTTGCCTGGCTGCTTGCTGGCTTGGCTTCTCTACAGGCAATGTGTACAGCCGCTGTATTACATGACTAACATGCTAAGGTCCAAGTTCACCACCAGCAGAGGGACATACCTTCCAAGGGCAGACCCAGGAGTTTGAAAGGGGGGTGGGGCAGGGTCCATTGAGCCTTGCGACCGGTTGGTGGGGTGGTATATGCCACATATAGCGTTTCGAACGATCTTCATTAAAAAGTGGGGGGGGGGGGGAGTCTACTGAAGACTTTTGGCGGCATCTGTATGCAGGTCAACCCATAAGCAGCACTGAAGACTTGCCAGACTGCTTGCTGGCTTGGCTTCTCCACAGCAAATGTGTACAGCAAATGTATTACATGACTAACATAAAAAGTGGGGGGGGGGGCTACTGAAGACTTGCGATTGGGGGCGGCTCTTAAAATTTGCGACCATGGGGTCCACCATTGAAACCTTACGTCCACGCCGCAGATAGTCAAAATTGGGCATGGAAAAATCCCATTCTTCCCCCAAAAAGTAGCTGGATCCCCCTCCTGGATCCGCCCCATGTTTTGCAATGTCTTAAAACAGCAGCTCTTAAATGACAGCGTCATATTATAATACTACGATTATATGGTAATTACTTCAGCCACTGATTATCAGGCATTTTAAGGCAAATAGTTTTATCCAGCCATCATATATAGCTTTGATTATCCATATGCATGCAATGCAATGTATACAAATAAATTGGGTGGTAGCAAAAGTTCTACATACTCTTGCAACTATATAAAACATGCCAGAATAAAGGGTGGGCAGATTAACCATATATCCTGATATGCCCAATCATAATGTGATCTGAGCTCATATATCAATAGAATATATTCTACATTAATTTAATAAAGTATACATGTAATTATATCTAAAGTGGTATGCGATATTCAAATTCTGCTATATAGTTTTCCTTTCAAAATCAAATCTTGATACAAAGCATAATTATTCATTATTATTAATAATTAATTATTTAAATATTAAATCTTAGTTAATCAGCAGTGAAATAATAGGTATATACTTATAACTACTAAAATAAAACAAATATATTAAAAACTAAATTTACCGAGAACTTATTTGAATTAACTTTTATCTTTTATATATTTATGCATTTTATATATGGTTATTAAGTTACACCAGGTGAGTGTAACTAACTTCCTATATGTCATATATAACATTTTAAACATTTTAAAGCTGCTATGAGATTAGCATCATATATGATAACATATCTAAATCACTCAGGTACGCCTATACCACAGGCACCACAGACTATACCCCCCCCCCCCCTTCACGATTTAAGTTTCCGCCAAATCTAAGCCCACGCGATATTTATGTCACCATTTGCAGAAAACTCGATTGTTCCATTCTATGAATTCAGAAATCTAATAAACATCGCCACCGCAGAACTGTCTCGGCACTGCTACTTATAACAAAGCATCGAGCATTGAAAACCTGTTGGTCTTGGCTGTATTTCAACCCGTGACAGCATGTTCCACCCCTCCTCCCCTTGTCGCTTAACCCACATGGATCAGAGATCCATTGCTAAACTAAGGGGACACCTGGTCATAGCTGAATTTAACCCATGACAGCATGCCCCCCCCCCCCCGCACCCGAGGTCCCATAACCCACATAGATCGGTAATCTCCTGCATCACTATGGGGACATCTGGTCATAGCTATATTCATCCCACGACAACATGTCCGCCCCTCTCCGCATGTCCCCAAACCCACCTAGATCTGTAATCCAATGGTAAAATAAGAGGACACTTGGTCATGGCTGTATTATAACCCGTGACGGTATGCCCCCCCCCCCCCCACCTCCCCATGTCCCTTAACGCACTTAGATCGCTAATCTCGTGCTAGACTAAGGATACATCTAGTCATAGCTATATTAAGCCGATGACAACATGCCCCCCTCACCCCATGTCCCTCAACCCACCTGGATCTGTAATCCAATGCTAAACTAACGGGAAACTGGGTCATACCTATATTAAGCCCATAAAAACATGCCCCCCTCTCCCCATGTCCCTTAACCCACCTGGATGTGTATTCCAATGCTAAACTAAGGAAACACTTCGTCATGGCCGTGTTATAACCAGTAACAGCATGTCGCATCCCCCCTTGGCATGTCTCTTAACCCACATAGATCGGTAATCTCGTGCTAGACTAAGGAGACATCTAGTCATAGCTATATTCAGCCCATGACAACATGTGCTCCTCTCTCCCCAAATCCCTTAACCCACCTGGATCTGTAACCCAATGCTAAACTAAGGGGACACTTGGTCATGGCTGTATTTTAACCCGTGACAGCATGTCCCCCCCCCCCTGCCCATGTCCCTTAACCCACTTGAATCGGTAATCCCGTGCTAAGCTGAGAGGACACCTGGTCATAGGTATATTCTGTTCATGACAATGTGTCCCCCCATAACTAGTACCTTCCCCCGCGCGTATACCCGAACTGCAAGGGGGACACGCTGTCATGGGTGGACGGCTGGTCATGTTACACCGGAAAGGTCTCAGGCGCGGTCCAACACGCATGAACATAAACTACCGGTATGCGGATTTAGAGATGGCGGGTGCGGTGGGACTGCGTAGGTGGCCGTCGAGATGAAACTAGGGAAATGAGTTCACATCTAAAGAGTGTGGGCACACAGGTTCTCTGGGAACCAGCCAGACCGCTGGTAACATAAATCCTCCATTTTAAAAAGGGCAGGAAAACATGCCTTTTTTTATTCGCCAAATTAAAAAAAACATAACATTAACTTAAAGCCAAAATCGAATTAAATTAAATTCAACTGATCGTGAGACCATACTTTTGTGGAGAGAGGTGTGAACACGATCCAGTTCGATGTTACGTGTAAGTGTCAGACGCCTTACCACGTGTTTTAAATCCTCAATTTTAAAGTGCAGCGAACACTTACATACCTTTGTTACACCCGTGTGCACGTCCGTAGATCTATTCTAGCTGGCCACTAATCACATGGAGTCTGACCGAATTGTACTACAGAATGTCAGGTGATTACAGACTGTCATAGTCCAGCGGATAAGCGAACAATCGTGTATGTTGTTGTAAAAGCAGGCAATTTGGCGCACATGTCCAAAATTCATGTCTAATCGAATGTAGCTGTAGTGTCAAGCCAGAGTTTAGCCCTGACGGCTATGGCGGCCATTTTTCAAAATGGTGGACAATGACACCAATACTACGCGAAATCCAAAAAGGATAACACTGTTATTTTTGTCTTTGTGTACACACATGTCAAAACAAATCTTTATTGTGTATCCAGGAGCAACGCATCCGCCACTTTCTGAGATAGCAGACAAGGGCAGCAAAAATACTTCATATGTCGAAAACTAAGACGCAGAAAAATATTATTTTGATACTAAATACCTACACATAGCTGTTTCGAGTCGAATACGTCAAAATATCGTTGTTACGTTTCCAGGACCCACGCATCCGCCATTTTCGAAGATGGCGGACTGGCTAGGCTAACATTGATCTCGAAAATATCCCGAAAACTAAGAGGGGTAGAACCACTATTTTGATACCTAAACACAAACACTAAACAATACCTGGGGTCGAAGACATTATTATTGTCATTATTACGTCATATAGCGTCTCGGGGTGTAGCTACATAACACACACGAGATATACGGTGCCACTATATATTATTGTCAGGAAGGTCCAAAAGAGTCAATGTCGATCGGCGGTGGTCACGTGCGAACGACTGTAGTAGAACCCTATTTTAATCTATGCAGACAACATATGAGTTAGACACATAATAATAAAAGAGTAAATACAGCTGATATCATTAAGAGCAGATACAATAACGGTGAAGTACAACGCGACTAGATTTATACTTTACAACAGACACACGGTCTTAGTGAAATGATCCCAGATCTCGAGATCTTCAATGTGTTTATGTCTGCGCCCACGGTACACATGGATGTCCTCACAATGACGCCCCTACACCTCTTAGATTTCCAGATATGATGGGCTTTTGGTGAAATAGCCGCCATTATGGCAAAGTGATGGCGCTTGCTGTTGCACACTGAACAAAAGTTGTTTTAATTCTTTGACCCCGAATGTACTCAGCGGCCCGACAACCTATGGTTAGGCATTAACATAGCGACTCTGCGCCTCTTAGTTTGCAAGATATTGGGTATTTTGGGTGTTTTTTTCGCCATTTAAAAAAATGGCCGCCAAAGGGGCCAGCGGTAAAATATGACGATAGCTAAATTTTGCCCACAAGAGTTTTAAGGGACAAGTGTGCCAACGTTCATTCTATAACCACAAAATGCCCAATTCGATCTTATTTTGTCGGTTGGACTATCACGGAATATACTGCAATGATTTCATTTCGTCAACACCATTTTAGTGACAGTGGTGATGACGATTAGGAGGACATCGGATTCATTTAGTATTTTCCGAAATATCATGCTCTCGGCAAAAAAAGATCAATATATCTCTCCATTCTCAGTCCTCATGTTTCCATATGCTATGTTAAATCCTAATCTTGTATCTAAGTCGAGAAAATCCCTCCGAGTGTCATCATTCTTTTTATCATTAAACATCTGTCCAATTCACTAATACATATGTCTAATTCACTTATGTATGCACGTGTCCAATTCAATTATGTATGTGCCCACTTTAATTTGATATGTATCCAAATTATTTCACGTTGTAATATGCATAAATAAATAGACATACATGCATGTATAAATAATTGGACATATGTACAAATAAGTTGACATATACATAATAGGAGATATGTCCAACTTATGTAAAAATGCATGCAAAAATGTTACGCTTAATTTGTAAAAAAATCATGTTTAATATTATATGAAAGTCCACTTTGACTTGCCATGGCACATGCACGACTAAGGGCACCAATCCCCGGAGGGTTAAAAATTACCCGTTACCGGCCTAGTATGCTGCGAGCAGCTCTAGGCCGGTTTCCAGCCTAGCACACAAGTGGAATGATTCCCCAACCAATGGATAAGTCATAGATTCATTCAAGTAAATGAATAGTGACTTGCCAGCGGGTTTCAAATGAGATGTCTCTCCCTGCTTCACTCTGTCAGGTATCGACGTTAACGCTTCGGGTCTACAAATGAGGAGTCTACCATGCGTCTACCATGACCATGTGTATATAGGCGGCGGCTAGAGCTGAGTGGGGTGGTTAACGCTTCGGGTCTACGTGACCATGCGCATATAGGCGGCGGCTAGAGCTGAGAGGGGTGGTTAACGCTTCGGGTCTACGTGACCATGTGTATATAGGCGGCGGCTAGAGCTGAGTGGGGTGGTTAACGCTTCGGGTCTACGTGACCATGCGCATATTGGCGGCGGCTAGAGCTGAGTGGGGTGGTTAACGCTTCGGGTCTACGTGACCATGCGCATATTGGCGGCGGCTAGAGCTGAGTGGGGTGGTTAACGCTTCGGGTCTACGTGACCATGCGCATATTGGCGGCGGCTAGAGCTGAGTGGGGTGGTTAACGCTTCGGGTCTACGTGACCATGCGCACGTATAGGCGGCGGCTATCTAGAGCTTTCTTCGTTCGTGCAGTGGTCTTGCGGAAATAGGTTAACTGCTCCTGTACATGACACACACACATGCTTACGGTGTGCTAGCAGCGTGATGGAAAATACCTAAGGGGGCGTTTTGAAAATAGCGATGGTCTTGACGAGTCACCTTACGCCCCTGGAATAAAAACGTACCTCTATAAGTGGAAATAAGCGAGAACGTGCGCGAGCCAAAATGGAAAATGCAAAAACAAGCCTCGACCATAACATAAGCATTCGAGTATTTTTTGCGGGTTAGACAATGAATCAGCGACCGTAAATCACGGAGCCGACACGCTGCAGTAACTAGGACTTACGGTGGAATCTAGACTCACCATTAAAAACATTTAGAGCCAGGTACTCCCTGGGATTGGCCTCAAGAAGAGACTCAGAGACACTAACTTCAAAACATTTACAGCAAGGTCCTCCCTAGGATTGGCCTACCGACTCAGAGACGCAAGCCTAGCTGCACTTCATCTGTTGCCAGTGTGAATGAATGAATGAATCTTCTTAATCCCACCACTTCCAGGTGAGCATTGAAACACGTCAAAATAACAAGGAACCAAATTAGAAAAGAAACGCATTGAACAGTAAGTAATTAAACAATCGGTCACAAATCTGAAAAATTTAAACAGGTCAAAATAACAAGGAACCAAATTGGAATAAAAACAAACACACAGAACAGTAATTAATTAAGTAAGACAATCGGTCACAAATCTAATTTCACGTTCAGTAAACTGTTTACATTTTGTCGTATGACATTCGCTGCCAAGCGTTGGCACATATATTGGCTAAAAGACTAAGCTGCTGTGGGGTGGTTTCAATGTCAGGAGGCTTGCCGAACATTACTCGAATTAATTCACTATCTGCAATATTGTATAGATAAGCGCTTGTTGGCACTTAAATAATTAAGGGGTACTGCTTAAATAATTAAAGGTTAGCCCGATGTGCTGTCATAGCATTTATTCCGGTGCCCAGGTGAACCAAGTGTGTGTGTATGGTACAAGAGGAGTTGCCACACACAGCCTGACAAAGGCGTACGGCAGGCTCCATCTACCGGGTGGAAGACGAAGTTATAATAGGGGTCTGTAAGTGGGGGAGGGATCCAGTGTTCAGTGTCGATTTTTCAATACTCTCAGTGCCAAATATCGATTTTTCACGACATTCCGTGTCGCTTTTTGGCTAAGTTCAGTGTGTTTTTTTCTTCTAAAATGACACATCTGTGTCGATCATACTTTTTCATATCCTCACTGTCGGAATTTGGGGTCAATGTCGAATGTCGATTTTTCAAACATGCCTGTCTCGCGTTTCGCTATTTACCCCTTCCAGCCCCCTTAAAATGCATGTAAGGAGGCCGAGCTGAAAGACGGGCAGGGCTGGCGGCCGGGCCGGGTTTGGCTGGCGAGCGGGCTGGGCTGGGTTATAGAGGCGGAGGGCAGGCAAGCGGTCTGTGTCGATGGCGCTCAACTCGGCTGAACTCGTTTCCACTGAAGTTAAGTCTAGTTTGTGCCCTCAACATATTGTCGCCCCTTCAACCTCTACAGCCTCTGCCCCTCTCAGTCCCACCCGCCACTCCGCACCACCTTTCGGCCGTCCATGCCCGGCGTGCGGCCCCTACCCCTCCTTCCAACGCCACTACACCCCTCACGACCGGCGGCCGGCCAGAGACGCAACATACGCCGGCGTAAAGAGCCCATAACGAGACGCACGGCAAAAGCCCTGGTTACTTGGTTGCGCGCCCCCAAACAATGACCTAATATAGCGCCTGTAATACACTCAAGTGGCAGGTACCCAGGAGGCGGACAGGGTGGGGGGGGCGATATTTTTTTTTGTGAAGGTGAACACTCAATGTGACTCTGGTCCGTGAATGTGAACACTCACTGCAACTCTCTGGTCTGTGTAGGGGAACGCTCATTGTGACTCCCTGGTCGGTGAAGGTGAACACTCATTGCGACTCTCTAGTCCGTGAGGGTGAACACTCACTGTGGCTCTCTTGTCCGTGAGGGTGTACACTGTGACTCTCTGGTCCGTGAGGGTGAACACTCACTGTGACTCTCTGATCCGTGAGGGTGTACACTGTGACTGTCTGATCCGTGAAAGTGAACACTCACTGTGACTCTTTGGTCCTTTGGGGTGAACACTCTCAGTGGCTCCTTGGTCTGTAAGGGTGTGCACACTCTCTACATCTGGTCCCAGAGTGAACACACTCAGCGACTCGCTGGTCCGTGAGGGTGAACACTCACTGTTACTCTCCGGTCCCTGAGGGTGTACACTCACTGTGACTCTCCGATCCGTAGGGGGGGAACATTCACTGTGACTCTTTAGTCCGTTGGGGTAAACAATTTCTGTCATTCTGGTTCGTGAGAGTAAACACTCACTGTGACTCTCTGGTCCGTGAGGGTGTACACTGTGACTCTCAGGTCCGTGAGGGTGAACTTTCACTGTGACTGTCTGGTTCGTTATGGTGAACACTCACTGTGACTACCTGGTCGGTGAAGGTGAACACTCGCTGTGACTCACTGGTTCGTGAAGGAGAACACTTACTATAACTGGTCTGGTTCGTTATGGTGAACACTCACTGTGACTCTTTGGTTCGTGAGGGGGTACACTGTGACTCTCTGGTCCGTGGCGGTGTACACTCACTGTGACTCTCCGATCCGTGAGGGTGAACATTCACTGTGACTCCCTGGTCCGTGAGAGTGAACATTGACTGTGACTCTTTAGTTTGTGAAGGTGAACACTCACTGTGACTACCTGGTCGGTGAAGGTGAACACTCGCTGTGACTCACTGGTTCGTGAAGGAGAACACTTACTATAACTCTCTGGTCCGCGAGGATGAACACTCACTGTGACTCTTTGGTCCGTGAGGGTGTACAGTGTCGCTCTCTGGTCCGTGAGGGTGAACACTCACTGTGTGACTCTGGTCCGTGAGGGTGAACACTCACTGTGACTCTCTGGTCCGTGAGGGTGAACACTTACTGTGACTCTCTGGTCCGTGAGGGTGAACACTCACTGTGACTCTCTGGTCCTTGAGGGTGAACACTCACTGTGCCTCTTTTGTCCGCGAGGGTATACACTGTCACTCTCTTGTCGGCCAAGGTATACACTGTAACTCTCTAGTCCGTGAGGGTGAGCACTCACTGTGGCTTTCTGGTCCGTGAGGGTGTACACTGTGACTCTCTGGTCCGTGACGGTGTACACTCACTGTGACTCTCTGATCCGTGAAAGTGAACACTCACTGTGACTCTTTGGTCCGTTGGGGTGAACACTCTCAGTGGCTCTTTGGTCTGTAAGGGTGTGTACACTCTCTACCTCTGGTCTGAGAGTGAACACACTCTGCGACTCGCTGGTCCGTGAGGGTGAACACTCACTGTGACTCTCTGGTTCGCGAGGGTGAACACTCACTGTGACTCTCTGGTCCGTGAGGGTGTACACTGTGACTCTCTGGTCCGTGAGGGTGAACTCTCACTGTGACTGTCTGGTCCATGAGTGTGTATACTCACTGTGACTCTCTGGTCCGTGAGGAAAACTCTCAGTGTGACTCTGGTCCGTGAGGGTGAACACTCACTGTAGCTTTCTGGTACCTGAAGGTGAACTCACACTGTGGCTCTTTGGTCCGTGAAGGTGTACATTCACTTTGACTCTCTGGTCCGTGAAGGTGACCACTCACTCTGAGGCTCTAGTCCGTGAAGGTGAACAGTCACTGTGACTCTCTGGTCTGGCAAGGTGTACACTCTCTGTGACTCTCTGGTCCGTGAAGGTGAACACTCACTGTGACTCTTTGGTCCGTTGGGGTGAACACTCTCTGTGACTCTTTCGTCTGTAAGGGTGTGTACACTCTCTACCTCTGGTCTGAGAGTGAACACACTCTGCGACTCGCTGGTCCGTGAGGCTGAGCACTCACTGTGACTCTTTGGCCCGTTGGGGTGAACAATTTCTGTGACTCTCTGGTTCGTGAGTCTAAACACTCGCTGTGACTCTCTGGTCCGTGAGGGTGTACGCTGTGACTCTCTGGTCCGTGAGGGAAACTCTCACTGTAGCATTCTGGTACCTGAAGGTGAACTCTCAGTGTGACTCTTTGGTCCGTGAAGGTGTACACTCACTGTGACTCTCTGGTCCGTTAAGGTGAACACTCATTCTGACTCTCTGGTCTGTGAAGGTGTAAACTCCCTGTGACTCTCTGGTCCGTGAGGGTGAACACTCTTTGTGATTCTCTGATCCGTGAAGGTGAACACTCGCTATGACTCTCTGGTTCGTGAGGGTAAACACTCACTGTGACTCTCTGGTCCGTGAGGGTGAACTCTCACTGTGACTGTCTGTTCCGTAATTGTCTACACTCACTGCGACTCTCTGGTCCGTGAGAGAAACTCTCAGAGTGACTCTGGTCCATGAGGGTGAAGACTCACTGTAGCTTTCTGGTATCTGAAGGTGTACACTCACTGTGACTCTCTGGTCCGTGAAGGTGTACACTCACTGTGACTCTCTGGTCCGTTAAGGTGAACACTCATTCTGACGCTCTGGTCTGTGAAGGTGTACACTCATTGTGACTCTCTGGTCCGTGAGGGTGAACACTGACTGTGACTCTTTGGTCCGTGAGGGTGAACACTGACTGTGACTCTTTGGTCCGTGAAGGTGTACACTCACTGTGACTCTCTGGTCCGTGAGGGTGAACACTGACTGTGACTCTTTGGTCCGTGAAGGTGTACACTCACTGTGACTCTCTGGTCCGTGAGGGTGAACACTGACTGTGACTCTTTGGTCCGTGAAGGTGTACACTCACTGTGACTCTCTGGTCCGTTAAGGTGAACACTCATTCTGACGCTCTGGTCTGTGAAGGTGTACACTCATTGTGACTCTCTGGTCCGTGAGGGTGAACACTGACTGTGACTCTTTGGTCCGTGAGGGTGAACACTGACTGTGACTCTTTGGTCCGTGAAGGTGTACACTCACTGTGACTCTCTGGTCCGTGAGGGTGAACACTGACTGTGACTCTCTGGTCCGTGAAGGTGTACACTCACTGTGACTCTCTGGTCCGTTAAGGTGAACACTCATTCTGACGCTCTGGTCTGTGAAGGTGTACACTCATTGTGACTCTCTGGTCCGTGAGGGTGAACACTGACTGTGACTCTTTGGTCCGTGAGGGTGAACACTGACTGTGACTCTTTGGTCCGTGAAGGTGTACACTCACTGTGACTCTCTGGTCCGTGAGGGTGAACACTGACTGTGACTCTTTGGTCCGTGAAGGTGTACACTCACTGTGACTCTCTGGTCCGTGAGGGTGAACACTGACTGTGACTCTTTGGTCCGTGAAGGTGTACACTCACTGTGACTCTCTGGTCCGTTAAGGTGAACACTCATTCTGACGCTCTGGTCTGTGAAGGTGTACACTCATTGTGACTCTCTGGTCCGTGAGGGTGAACACTGACTGTGACTCTTTGGTCCGTGAGGGTGAACACTGACTGTGACTCTTTGGTCCGTGAAGGTGTACACTCACTGTGACTCTCTGGTCCGTGAGGGTGAACACTGACTGTGACTCTTTGGTCCGTGAAGGTGTACACTCACTGTGACTCTCTGGTCCGTGAGGGTGAACACTGACTGTGACTCTTTGGTCCGTGAAGGTGTACACTCATTGTGACTCTCTGGTCCGTGAGGGTGAACACTGACTGTGACTCTTTGGTCCGTGAGGGTGGACACTCATTGTGACTCTCTTCCTTGTAAGAATGAAAACTCTCTGTGACTCTTTGATCTGTGAAGATGTTCTCTCTACCTCTGGTCTGGCAGTGAACACAATATGAATCTCTAATCTGTGATGGTGAACACTCTCTGTGACACAATAATACTCTCTGAATTTTGACTCCACACTAGTTATTATAGTATTGCAGGATATTTTAGGCGGCCAGTTGGTGTTCGACGTTTGTTAGGAAGATGGACGTGGTTACATCAGATACCTAGAAGCAAATATTGGTCGCAAATGCAGGTGCCAGTGTCTGCAGCCCAGCCGGCTTGCCAATAAACATGTTGCAAAAACGGGTCTCCCACGTGCGTTATGTCTGGGTGGATCAATCCACACTCCAACATTAAGCCTCGCCCACTCGTGAGTCATTTTTCTGTGAAGTTTGAAATAATTGCTAATCGTAGGTACAAGTGAGTAGTGCTCATCTCGTGCTGCGTTGTTTGTCCGACTTGTTTGTCCGACATGACGCACGTGGAAGACCTTTGTTCGCCATATGATTGGATAAAAACAACAGTGACGTCAGTGAATGATTGGCAGCCTGGGTCAGTCTATTGAGCTTAAGTAACACATTAGGCAACAAAATAAGCGAAAGTTTGTACATGCCATAACAATGGGAAGCAAGGCTGAAAATTGGCCCCATTTGTAGGTGGGTGTGGGCTTTGAACCCGTAACCCAATGTTCTGCAGTGGACTGACACCCACCAGACGCATGGTCTCCTGACGCCTCCCACCCCCCCCCCCCCTCCCCCCGTCCTAACAAAACCTGCGTGCCAAGACTGAATACCTCCAGTCTCTACGTGACGTATTTTGCCTCACGTGACAGATTATTCCGGGGTAAGATAATAACCTGTCCGGCCGTGATAACCTGTCCGACCACACTTCTTTCATGCCACTAATCCTAACCAGAACCCTAATACTAAACCTAACCTAACATAACCTTAACCCATACTTACAGGAGATATTTACATAGCAACCAGGATGTATCTAGAACGTGGCATGTGACATCAAGTTGAAGCAAATAGAGTATTTGCTCCCATAAATATATCAGTTGACCTATTTGTATTTGTAATATAAAAGTATAACAATGTGAAAAGCTAACTATATTTATGGTGCATTTGTGACAGCTGCACATGCCCTATGTAAATCGGCTGCTGTTGACATTTTGCTGAATGAGCAAACAATTACGACAATTAGTAAAGAATCACTTGACCTTTTCCGACCACCCTCCCCCCCCCCCCCCCCCCACTAATGTCCTATACAATTCTGCCACTCCTACACTTACCCACTGTCTCTCCACTTTGGTCCTACTTCATAACATCACACGCCACACGCTTCACGCACGAGTTTCCGATCTCCGGCAGAGGGTGAGTGCCCCTGAGGGGGGGGTAGCCATGTCGCGTGTCGATTTTAAGAAAAGTTCCATGTCGCGTGTCGTTAAGTCTTATGTCGCATGTCGATTCTAAGACAACCCCAATGTCGCGTTGTCGATTTTAAAAATCGCCGGGTCGCCGTGTCGAAAAAGCCCCTCTGGGGCCCCAGGGTGTTACGCTTACGCCATAGTCCCTCTGCCCCACGTCAAATATAACCATCAGAATCATCCTTCACACGCGAAAATGAAAATAAATTCAGTTGGACGTAGATTCGCAGTTTGCGATCAAATACAAGACGGAATAGCATTAACTGTGCTGCTGGTACCGTACGAGACGAATTTATTAGAGTTTGATTAATTAGAAGCCATGTTGCTTTCGTTACTTTTTGCTTAACTCTTCCCTCGTGATAATTCGACAACGGAATGTTCATATTTTTCTAATTCTGCATAGAAAATACAATATTCGATAAAAACAATCTAAAACCATTTGTGACCCCAACACCGTTAAGTTCAACCGTGAGCCGGGCGTTGACGTGGGACAGAGGTGATGTGAGGAACGAGTGGCGAGTTTACTGTCGTTCACGACCGGGCAGCTGACACCCTTTGATCTTGGCCCATGAGTTCAAAAACAACCCAGGGCCCTATTGCCTATCATATTAGAAGCTTGTTTCTCATGGACACTTGGCGAGTCCCATTCGGTCTGTTTGTCCAAAAGACAATGGACGATACACATGAAAAATTTAACGTGTTGGGACGTGTGTGGTAGTCAATAGGGCATGCAAGTGAATCTCGTTTTATGTTTGCGATACCTCACGAGATCAGATTTTGGGGGCAACGACGTTATATGCGACCTTAATTTTGCACTGCGCAGCTCACTTGCTCGCTGCTTGACGAATCAAAACGCAGTCATTCTAGGCAAGATTTAGGGCGTGGAACCAGGCAAACTGCGTGGCGAGAGAGGCGAGAAAAGGGTGGGTCCCTTCTAGACCTGTGTGCAACTTAAATAAGCACCTGTTAACTATCTAGTGACAATATATTGTTGAAACGCAATTTGAACTTGTATTTTACCATATCAATAACTGCGGTCAGTAAACTTCGAGCACTACAGCCCGCTGAATACCCAATATTTGCGCTGGCCTAACTGTGTTGCCGAATTACAGATGACATGCGGATAAACCATAATTCGCGAAAATTGGGAAACGGCTATTGTTTTCGACACATAGATATATATCTAAACATATGGAAAATGATATGGCCTTGACAAATGTTTTTATCCATGATAATTGTTTTTTCAATTTGTCAAATTTTAGTTTTTTGACTATATTAAAATATTGAGTTTTAAAAGTCAAGGGAACATACCCATAAAACATTGCAAAGTATGTAAATATAAATTAGACGGGAGTACAAAGTATGTGGATGCAAATGTCAACTAAATCTATGAAGAAATGAAAAAGGTAACAGACTGTATAAACTGCATAGAACATTTAAAGAAAATTGATAAATTTGCCAATGTCATGAATAATGTTTGTCATCACAGAAAGTAGAAAGTTCATTATTATAGCCTACTGAATTGTAATATCCACTTATATCTTAAATGTTGTAAACTGGTTTTTCAAATAATGTAACACTTTTAATAAATACTATAGCAACCGAGCAGAAGTCTGAAAAAACGATTATGCGACACCAGTTTATTTATTACGACACCAGTTTATTTATTACGACACACAGGATTTATTAGCAAATCAGTATGTCTTGTCACAACTGTAGCAAAATTTTAGAGAAAAGAATAAAAGCAACAACATGTGTCATATATATTGATGATTAGTATCATTTTATTGTTATTTGTGATGTTTATGCTGGTTAAATGAAAATATATATACATAAACGTGCCAAAAATGTTTAATGTTACTTGTGTCATTATGTGTTACTATTTACTATGGATCATTATCTTAGTTTGTAGCTTTTTTTTTTATTATTATATATCATATATACAGACCTCAGGACAACAGTACCAACAAAAGTTTAATCAATTAAATTAATCAAAATTAAGTCTGACAATCTAAAAAGGACATCTTATCATTACAGTTATGCAGCATTAATTTCAATGTCGATGGCAATGCATTGCAGGTGAAATGGTACCTTAAAGTTACATGTGGAGCTGACCGTTGCAACGGCTGTACCAAAATAAACATAAACAGGAAATTTTACCTTTGACCACAAGCAGTGTCAACGGCCACCGCCAAAGAAAAAGTGGCGCTCCAGACGCTTCTATTGTCTCATATAATTTAGCGCTTAGGCCCCCTGTCGGTGGCACGGGTAAACGACTTGTGTACACACGTTTATGACGTTTCAAATCAGCACAAGTTTTCATTATTGTGGCGGACAATTCATGAATTTGAAATGGTTTGCTCATTGGCAGATAATTAGTGAGCGATATGGTAGGTGTTTATTGTCTGTTATGAACCTTAAGGCCTTAGGTTTGTGTTCCTATACGCAAATTTGGCATTCAAAAACAGCGAAATAACTCCACGTGCAACTTTAATATATCTATGAAAAAAAATCTACAGAGTGCATTATACACCCCTAAACAGAAAAACTATTTAAATAATGGGTCTCAATTTGCAAATGTCTTGAACAATATTTGTCACCCAGGGCTGAATTAATGTAGAATAAAGTTGATGATTATTATGTCCTATTAAACCATATAATTTTATTTTATTTTATTTTAAAGGTCATAAATTTATCTTTTTTCATTCAATGGATGGAACACAATCTACTACAGCATACCGGGAGCAACTGAGAGGTTTGAAAAATCTTACATGTTATATTTATTACGATACACATAATTTATTAACCAATGAATGTGCCATTGTCATTACTGTATTTGAATGCAGGAGAATTAAGAGATGAAATTGACCTAACAAAATGTAAAATATGTATTGAGGGTTCCTTTATTGAGATGTTTTATGTTTATGCTGGTTACATATGCTGGTCTCTATATATATAATATATATAATAATATATTTCATAATATTACTGAATTCTTGATCGGTTAATTGTTATCAATATTGTTAATAGTTTGTTGTTTTCTTGCATCTTTATTATATGTTTCATTACAGACATCAGGACAAAAGTAGCCATTAAAGGTGTAATTTAATCAAAAGATGCCATAAGTTTAACATAGTTTTTGTTTCCTTGTGTGTTTATGTTAAAAGTAGCAAAAGAAAGTGTAATGTAATTAATCCAAATTAGAAGGAAATGTTACAATTAAATATATATCCGGAACTAAAGCTCTTAGTAATCTGAACGCAGACACATCAGCTATACAAAGTAATCATTTTTATCAACGCAAGTGTCCATCTATAAAAATCTAAAAACATTTATGTTTATATGTTATATAAATTAAGGGTTAATTCCACCATTCTCATAAAGAGAAAGCATAGATTATCTATTTTTGCTAGAATATTTAAAAGGACCCGTTAAACTGAGATATGCCTGAAGTCAAATGCATACATGTATATACTTCTTAGATAGTAAGTTTGCCGCACCAGTTTAGCTTAGAAATGCTACAAAATCTATTTGATCCAAAACATTATACCGGTAAACCGATAAGTACATGTAAGCTAGCTCACTCTGTTGAAATGGAAAAGTGACAGTACTGGTCTATTTTGTGGTTCTCATGAAACTGTTTGTCAAAATACCCATCAAAACTATGAATGCAACAGAACTGAAGCAATTTAAAGATAATTTAAGATAATGTTAGCACAGTAAATTTACAACGTGGTTCTTTGGAAATTGGCATATTTGAATGGTAGTTGCATTCAGGATTGAAAAAAAACTAATTTTGATGGCAAATGCTGTCCATACTTGTCACCCGATCACTCCAGATCAGTGTAAACATTGGGAAATTATCTACCTGTTGTGCGCCTGATTTACTGAACGTGGCCAGTCTCATGGAAATGACATGTTCAAAGTGTCATCTACCAACATATCGACACGAAAAAGTTAACAGTTCTTTATTTAAGACACACGAAAGACCAATTGCGACCCACCCCTTGTTTGCCTCGCCGGCCGCGCAGCTTGCCTGGTTGCGAGGCCTATGTCGTAACTAGTATAACAGCCCTCAGCGCGCGGTATCCATTGTTACGCAGGAGGCGAGTCAGGCTGCGCACTAGACAAAAAGCACTTGTTCCTTTGTTTGTCCCCAAAATGCCAGGCCGGAAGTAGGACCCGCGAGAACTGACATGCCCTATTGGACACTCATACATAACACTGCCGGCGGCTCTCTCACTCTATATAGTTCAACTGACGTAGCCCTTTAATCTTGACCTCTGACATAACCCATTAACTCTGACGCACTGACCCATTTATAACCTTACATCCGATCATAACCCACCCATACTCTCACGCCACATATCGTAACAGACATAAGACATCAGCAGCCACCGAAGCCTCAATCGCGGGTTGGTTGGGTTGTAAACCACACCTACCCCCCCCCCCCAGTGGCGGATCCGAGGGGGCGATTTAGGGGGTTTAGCCCTGTAACATGGCCCACCGGACCGGTCAAATGCGGGCGGTGGGCCATGTTACAGGGCTAACACACCCTCCATCCCACCCACCCCCCCTACAAGCAAGGCGATGTTTTAAAAAAAATTCTTGTTGTTTTTTCATGTTTTTCAAATGCCAACTGAAGCACTCCTGAGGTGCCCCCCCCCCCCCCCCCCACAGGTTGTAAACAAATTGGTGGGCCCCCAGTAATTTTAACAACCCTCCCCACTATCAGTCGCACGTTTTCTGAGAGCAGAGAGTCTCCCTTATCCCTAGCCAGGTTGCCTGCCGCCCCCCTCAATCTCAAATTCTTAGATCCATCCCTGGCCCCCACAATGTATTACTTGTATGGGTCCCCTTCTCCCCCTTCCACTGATTCACTGTGCCGGTGGTGTAAACAATGAATGTCAAAGAAATACTCTGTCACAGACAATTTTATTTTTATCATTTCATCAGTCTCTAGACAATACTTTACTATTTGTTAAATGTCAAAAGTCAAATCCCCAACTCATTACACTGCTTTATCAATGATTGTAATAAGATATAATAATCATCCAATAAAGTGGTCTACGTGGTCAATAATTCAACTGCATAGTGAGCAGCATGTTGTATATTGCTGTGTAGATTTTTACTATTAGCCAGGTTATGTAACTGCAGAACAACCTGTTGGTTTGAAACAGGATGTCAACGTGAGAAAATATTTCTGTGGAAATCATATAATTTAGAGCAATAAGGCTGACTAATGTCAAGGTCTGCTGCTTTCTTTCAAGTATATTGCTTTGGTAATGCCGGTAGATGTTATTATTAATATTTAATACTCCACTTGTGTGGTAAAAACATTTCACAATGTTTTATATTGCTAGATTACATAATCTACACCATAATGTGCGCAAGTATTTGCATTTGCAAAAAAGTAGGAAAAAAAATCAATGGTCGGACGAGTGTCCTTTATGTAACAATGTACAAAATCTATAATGTGAAAAAGCACACAAAGTATGGTTAGATGTTGAGAACTCCACTGGGAGTATCATGCTCAGAAGTATTACCACTATAGAGAAATTACTATCATGCACACAAATTTGAAAGAGACAAACAAAAACCTATTGTAATATAAAGGGTGCCCTGTGCTGCATTCATAAATGTATGCAAGTTATATATATATACACAAGTTAAAGAATGTAATCCTTTTTTGAAAAAGTTATTTACCATGTCATGTACATGTACCTAGTCTCTTTGTCTCACATAATTATGGTGCTACATAAAGTGATTATCAATGGACTGTATTGTGTCTTGTGCTAAATTGTCTATGGAAAATAAAAATTATCAACAACTACAATTATAACATGCAGTAGTTGTATCACTAGACCAGTACATGTATCTTCATATTTTATTTAGAGGAATTTGTCTTGCTTTTTGTATAACTTTTACTTTTTGGTTTGTAATTTTGTAATGAGTAACTTAATAATTATTTTTTTCTTTTTTTGACTTTTTTATGCACACTATGAGGCAGTAACAATGGGCAGTCCACTTGAAATATAGCAGTTACATAACAGTATATTCCATTTATATTGTTATAATATTTAAGAATTTCTATAATTCAACTTTGTATTTGTTGTATAATGGGCCTGATACCATATGTATCAATAAAGCATCCTGCTTTCCTTAGTACCTGCGTAGTTATTTGCTGATTTCACAACAGACTACTGATAGCATATATTTATGTAGCTTGATGAAATTACCGGTATCATGTACAATTATATAATAAATAATGGAATAATTTTTATTTTAGAATAAACTGTACGTTGAACATGAAATATATCTGGTATTTCTATATACCTAGACATATTCAGTCTTAATAGACTAATAAACACTATATCTGTTATACACCAAATTTAGTATCGCTGATCATGCATGGCTCTAGAATGATGAGAGATGCCATTTTTAGACTAATTATATCGTGTTTAAGTTTGCTGATTGTTAATACCTGGTATTGTTGTACTTAATGTCCCAAACTTTTTCAAAAACAGATTGTAAAAATGCCATTCTTCAGCCCGGCGTGAAGAGTTTTACAAAAAATAAATATTAAACGATTCCAAGTTCGAAAAATAACAAAAGACAAGAAAGTCTAATGTGAGTTGCGATCTGAGGCCGGGCGATCGACAAACTGCCCGCCTGTTTATTTGGTGCTTCTTATATACGGCTGTACATGGGCTACATTTGGTCACATGACCATGGACAATTCCATGCCCCCCCCCCCCCCACCCCTCTTTTACGGGGGTCTCGGGAGCACGTGATGGTGGCAGGCAAAGTGCGCCCACCAGGCCTTGCTTATGAAATCTAGTGTCTGTATATAAAACTAGCATTAGGTCACTCTAACCCAGCGGTTCACCCCAACCCACTTGGCCCTATTGTTCCCCAAAATATCGAACAACAGCTGTTGCTTAATCATGTGATAGTCACGAGCATTGAGTCGCAACCAAAGACGCGAGGACAATATCCAAGGTCATGTCCTGGCCTCTCTGAGACTGTGACCAAGGCCGTGGCAACCTGACTTACTTAATACTCTCACCATTCCACTATAAACACTGGCTTATGTAAAGGGTTGTTTTCGTCGAGCGTATACTCTTATCTGAGATAACCAAAGGTCAGCCACAGCGAGCGTCAGAAAAAGCTAAGCTTCGTAAACCGTAAGGGGGTTGAGTATGGTAAAATAAAATAAAATAAAATAAAACATTCGATATACTAAAATACCTGAAGGAGCACATTTTACAATTCCTCCATCACCAAAATGTTTTTCTCCATAGAAAAACTTACAGTCATAACGCCTTAATCTCAAAAACATCAACGGTGAATATTATATAACCGTAAGTATTACTCAATTACGCAAATGTTGCATAGCCGCAGATATTAAACATAACATGAAAATCGAAGTAGCTATTTGTACTTCCGGTAATGTCACAATGGTTAGAGTCACTTCGATGCGAGCGGGATCTTGGGTGGCGATAAGGTAGGGTGACTCTTAAACACTTCATTGAATACTCGTTGTACGCCAGCTTCCACAGTTTCTCGTGTCGGTACCGCGGGTGACGTCACTGGGTCGTCGGCTTCCGTGGCTTTCCCCGGAGAACTGGATGTGGACATACCGACGACTGTGCTGTCAACGGACGCCGCGCCGCGCCCCTCACCGGATGTTGTGACGAAGCAGGCCGTCGGCTCAGCTGGAATCGCTGAGGCCATTGACCTGCCTCGAAGGCAAAGAGCGTGACAGCGACCCCGCAGGTTCCAAGCGGCCCACAGCAACAATATGGCCGCCACGATGCAGGACACAGCCGCCACCCACCACCAGGTAGGTGATGGTCGCTGATGCCACTGTGGGGGCGGCAGAGGTTGCAGATTACGGACATCCGCCAACTTGTTGAATATCACCGTGGCAGCGGTTTCCAGAGGCGCCATGTGGAGTTGTTGGACCCAGTCGACATTTGGCCGCAGACTGATGTTGACCTGATGCCATTCCAGGACCAGGCCGACAGTGTGGACCTGCACGCCCACCTGGGTGTACGGCCCGATCTCCAGCTCACATCCACCAGGGACGGGGATGGACCATGCCCCGGCTGTCAGTTGACCAGTCCGTCCCGATCTTCCCAGGCAATGCCAGGAATACTCCGTCACGTCGGGAGTGGACACCAGCATCTCTGCACCTGCAACGGCTGCCCAGAATTTAGTTCCCGAGCTCACCTTTATTAGACAACGTTCTGTCCGATGACCACCGGAAATGAGTTCTCGTTCGCACGGAAAACCATCCAGCATGACGACTGTGGGGTCACAGATCACCGGATGACGACCCACGCAGACAGCCGGTTGAAAGGCCCTCCCACTGGCTGTGTTGATGGCTATGACGGGGGATAGTTGGATCCGACCTGTCATATTTCCTAGGGGCATGGGGATGGCCTGCAATTTATATTGGATGCACAGGTCAGGACCAGGTATTGGAATGGTAGCCATATACACTAACCGGTCGGTTTCCGCCCACCTGGGTTCTACGCTGGCGAACTGGTAATACCATTCCAGGGGGATGACCGTCGCGGTTTCCGTGAGCAACCGGCGCAGGTAGGCGGCAGGGAAGATCTCTTCCGTTAGGACCTGCCGCTCCAGCGCCATCCTCGCCCTCGTCCAGCGGTCCTCCTCGCGGTCACGCTGGTAGGCGGCCCGCTCCAGGTCGCTTATGGCCTCGATGAGTCGCAGCCGCTGGTCGGTTCCCCGAACAACATCACCCACGTGCCTTGTTAGGTAATTCAGGTTACGAGTGTTAACATTAATGGCCGCCACAGAATCGTTTACAACCGCTACTAAGTTCTGCATGTCCAAATATAATGCCTGTTGATGTTGTGCGCTCTTTTTAATATAATTACGCAGCTCCTCAACCTCGGCCTCTGTCGCCGTGCCAAATAGTTGGCGACTTAACTCACCAACAAAATTAAGTAACCCCCGCTTTTTCCGCATCGTTGTGTTAGTAGTGGCGTGCCAACGAAAGGCCAACGGACGTTCCCTGATGGCCAACAGCCGTCCATGGTATTGGTCCCTCATACTCTGGGGAATGGCGGCTGTTTGTACCATTCCTTCAAGTGTCTGGAGGACGTTATCAATGTCACTAGAGGGGGTTTCCATGGAAACTAGAACCTTCCACTCCGCGGTCTTCACGTAGACGTAATCTTCCTTTGCGACGCGCACGCCCACGGGAAGTTGGGTCGGTTCGAGGCCAGCCACTGACGCGAGGCACAGGGAAGTCATCACCAGGAGCCGCACCAACTGAAAGTAGAGCGAAAACACACACACCACTCACAACCGCCGCTTAATCTTCCTCCTGGGACGTGGCCTGACACGAATGCCAGCTGGGGCTAACCTTAATCTCACTCTATTTACCGACTGCTCTTTACCCCTCCTATCCCTAATCTTAATAACAGGCCCAGTTACCTTTACTATACGATAACCTGGGTCCCATCGCGTTGTAAACGTCAATCGATCGGGTGGCGCTTTGAGCAGTACGGACTGCCCGACCCGGAAGGCGGGGCCAGTCTCTTCAGACAGCCGTTTCCGGTTATACTTCCGGCCATCGTCTGTTTCGATTTGGGCACGCACCTGGGCTTCTTCCAGATCGCGTAACCACTGGACGCTAGGTGCACCGTCGGCATGGGTAGAAACCGGGAGAATCGCATCCCGGCCATACACCACATAGTATGGTGTATACCCAGTCACCCCTGGTGTCGTCCTGAGTGCCAGGAGGACACACGGTAGGACCTCCTCCCACCGCCGCGGTTGATTGCGAACCGCTTTCTCAATCGCAGACTTGAGAGTCCGGTTGGTCCTCTCGACCTTCCCGTTCGCCTGGGGATGTAAGGCGGTCGTTGTCCTGTGTTCAATGCCTGCAGCGCTGAACCAGGCCGCCATTTGACGGTTCCGGAACTCTCCACCATTGTCAGTTATGACAATGGCGGGGCAACCGTGCCTACCCACGACAGCCACCTGCCACGCCCTTTGAACTTCTGCCGCCGATTTGGAAGGGATGGGCTCTACCTCAGGCCACCCGCTTAAGTAATCCACAACTACCAAAGCATACCTGTTTCCCTTTTCTGATTCAACGAATGGGCCAATCAGATCCATCCCCACCATCTCGAAGGGGAAAGATGAGATGGGTATCTCCCCCATGCGATTTTTGTTAACTTTGCGCGAATGTACCGCACACGTGCCACAACGATCTACCCATCCTTCTACATCTTTCCGGAGCCCTGGCCAGTAATAATATGGTTTAATTCGCAGGTATGTTTTCAGGGCCCCCATATGTCCTGCTTCATTGTGGGCGCGCTCAACTATACGGCGCCGCCCACCACCTGCCTGCGGAACTACAAGCCGCGGCAGTCCATTCCGTGACATTCCTTCAACGGAATATAAAAGTCCATCAATGAGTAATGACTCACCTGTGTCAGACTCTTCCTGGGCTTCCTCCCAGGCCGCGAGGAACTCAGCCTTCTGAGAGAGTGCAAGCGACCGACTGCGCAATCGGTCGGCTCGCAGCAGCCGCTCTCTCAGCGCCTTCTCGCTGGCGGTCCAACCAAAGGCCGCAATGCAGGGTCCTTGACCCTCATTGGCTTCCTGACCTACCTGACCGCCCTCTTGGCTCTCGGATGCCTTGATCCGTGAGAGCATGTCGGCCCTTATATTATTAGGACCCGCACGATATTTAATTTTGGCACCGTACTCCGCTATTAACACTGCCCATCTCTGAATTTTAGTATTGTTCATTTCCTTAGTAAATAAACAAAGCAGCGGTTTATGGTCAGTGTATACCGTAACATCTTCCCCATAAATGTACGGACGGAGTTTGCATAAAGCATAGACGACTGCATATGCTTCTTTCTCAATCGCGGCCCATCTGAGCTGTGCTCCGGAGAGTTGGTGGGAGATATAATGTACGACCCGTTCTACTCCCACCTCATCTTCCTGGACCAGGATCCCACCTATGGCGTACCCACACGCATCCGTGTAGAGCTTATAGGGGTGACCAACCCGATGGTAGGCCATCACCCGGTCCGACGTGAGCACAGACTTCAGCCTCTGAAAAGATTCCCGCTCCTCCTGGCCAAAGATGAACGGTACCCCTTTTCGAGTCAGAGCCACGAGAGGCGCTGCTGTTTTGGCGTAGTGTGGCATACACTGACGGTAGTAACCGGTCATGCCAAGGAAAGATCTAATCTCTTTGACGTCAGTGGGCTCCGGGAGGTCGCGGATAACCTGGCACTTATCCGCGATTGGCCGGACGCCTGCCGCCGATACAACGTACCCTAATAATTCCACTTCCGGCAGGCGAAACTTACATTTTGTTTCCTTGACCTTCAAACCTGCCTTAGCGAGGCGGGATAGCACCGCCCTTACGTCTGTCTCATGCCGCTCCAGTGATGGAGAGAAGATGATTATATCATCGATATAGACCATACATAACTTACCAATAAGTCCACTCAATACCTTATTCATGGTGCGTTGGAAATTTGGTGGTCCGTTTGACAGTCCCATCTTTAACCGTGACCGAATTGAGCTTCCGGTAATCAACACAAAAACGGGTGGACCCATCCTTCTTAGGCACAAGGGTGACTGGTGATGCCCAGGGGCTGGAACTAGGGCGAATAACTCCTAAACGAAGCATATCCTCCACTTCCTTTTCTATGACCTCAAGCTTGCTTAATGGGACACGGTAAGCCCTTTGTTTAATTGGAGGACTAGTGGTTTCGATCTTTATAGGATCCAAGGCACAATAACCAAGGGGTGATTCCTCATCAGCAAATACAAAAGGATATTCCTTCATATAAATTGAATGCAATTCATTAATTTGCCCCTGTTTCAGGTCTGCCTTGCCTAACGAGAATAAACGACCAAAGAAAGAGAAAACACGTGTTTTAACATTGACCTGGGCTTCACCTTCACGTAACAAATCCATCCCGAAAACAATATCAAAGTTCAAATTTCGGATAACAATAAACTGCCGGCGTACACCGAGAAACGGAATATCCAGTACAGTCGTACCTACGGCTTCTAATACTTCCCCTCCCGGGCCGCAAAGGCTCGGGGCTGATCGTAAGATCTCACCACCGGCTATGGCTGTCCATAACTCATAACTGACAGCAGATCTACAAGCACCTGTGTCTATCAAGGCAGACACTTTCTTAATGCCCTGGTGTCCCGATATCCCTATTGAGATTGTGGGGCACCAGGAGCTCGGAAGTCCCCCGATTGTGTTTTACAATCTCGCCGGAAATGCCCGACTTCCCCACATCCAAAACATGTAACATGCCTGCCTCCTCCAGTACCTCCAGTATATCGTTTGGGGGTTCCCCCATGCACATTACCCCGAGCTTCTAGTTTGGTTAATCTAGTCATAATTTTCTCAAGGGCGGTTGATAATGGCACGGTGTTTTCGCCTACCTGATTGATGGTGCCGGCCGGTCTCTTGCTCCTTCCCCGCAGCGCCAGCATCTGATCCTCCACCGCCATGAAGTTTTCCATAAGAGTCTGGATCCCGTCCAGCGTAGGGTCCCGCATAGCGAAGAGTTGTCGCGCCAGCTTGTCATTTCCGACAGCCTGAGCGAGAGCCGGGATGATACTCCGCCTCAGATCATCGGGACCGACGTCTGGCAGGGCCTCCCGGAGGGTTATCTGAAATCTTCGCCAAAACACGGCAATAGATTCATCGGCAAACCTCCGCATGGCCATCAGCTCTGTAAAGGCCCGCCGCTCTTCGTCCCCCGACACAAACTGTCGAACAAGACCAGGGCGGATGTTGATCCAGGCCGCCTGACCTGGGCGGTACCCCTCCAACAGACCGAGGAGCGCCCGCTTGAGCTCCCCACGTGCTGTCACCAAGGCCACCTCCAGACCCGCACCTGGTACTTGCCTTTCCGATGCGTCGATCTCCCGGATCCACTCCCGGGAGACCTGCTCGCTCTCGCCGCCGCATGGGATGATACGCGACCAGAGCTTCTTTTCTTGGCGCGCTAGCCGGGCGTCGGCCAGCAGCTGCGCCTGGGATGCGATGAGGGCGTCGGCGATCTCCCTCGCGCCCGCAACAGCGACATGGTCCGGGGCTGCCATGGCTGGGGCAGGACCTCCTACCACCCCGTCCTGTTGCGCCCCTTGTAAGGCAAGGAGTGCCTGCGCCGCCGCTGCGTGTGCCGCTGCCGCCGCTGCGTCTGCGTCTGCTCCTGCCACATCAGCCGCTGCCGCCTGTCCCGCTACTGCCACATCAGCCGCTGCCGCCTGTCCCGCTACTGCCACATCAGCCGCTGCCGCCTGTCCCGCTACTGCCACATCAGCCGCTGCCGCCTGTCCCGCTACTGGCACACCATTCATGATATGTGAAGAACCATTGAAAAGTCAAAACGTAATATGGAAAACTAATTTTAAAATAGATCCTGGCAAGCTCGCCAATTTGTAAAAATGCCATTCTTCAGCCCGGCGTGAAGAGTTTTACAAAAAATAAATATTAAACGATTCCAAGTTCGAAAAATAACAAAAGACAAGAAAGTCTAATGTGAGTTGCGATCTGAGGCCGGGCGATCGACAAACTGCCCGCCTGTTTATTTGGTGCTTCTTATATACGGCTGTACATGGGCTACATTTGGTCACATGACCATGGACAATTCCATGCCCCCCCCCCCACCCCTCTTTTACGGGGGTCTCGGGAGCACGTGATGGTGGCAGGCAAAGTGCGCCCACCAGGCCTTGCTTATGAAATCTAGTGTCTGTATATAAAACTAGCATTAGGTCACTCTAACCCAGCGGTTCACCCCAACCCACTTGGCCCTATTGTTCCCCAAAATATCGAACAACAGCTGTTGCTTAATCATGTGATAGTCACGAGCATTGAGTCGCAACCAAAGACGCGAGGACAATATCCAAGGTCATGTCCTGGCCTCTCTGAGACTGTGACCCAGCCGTGGCGACCTGACTTACTTAATACTCTCACCATTCCACTATAAACACTGGCTTATGTAAAGGGTTGTTTTCGTCGAGCGTATACTCTTATCTGAGATAACCAAAGGTCAGCCACAGCGAGCGTCAGAAAAAGCTAAGCTTCGTAAACCGTAAGGGGGTTGAGTATGGTAAAATAAAATAAAATAAAATAAAACATTCGATATACTAAAATACCTGAAGGAGCACATTTTACAAGATGAATTTCTTCATATTTTCCTGGGGATTTTGAGGTTGTGATAAAACTCTCATATCTAAATTTATATATTAATATGTTTCGTATTTATATCGTAATAATCTACAAGGACAGACTCTGAACTGGGTAAAATAATGCTACCCGGATAGGGGGGGGGGGGTACTTAATACATTGCTGAATGTGGGGGGGGGGACTTAATACATTGCTGGATTTCGGGGGGGGGGGTCTTTTTCACTTCCAAAATCTGCTAGGAAGGGAACATTTCACCGCAACATCCGCTCGGCAGTTGCTTTTATCGCAACAAAGTGATCGGAATGGGCGTTTAACCGCCAAAATCCGCTTGGATTGATACCATTTCACTCACTAAATATATTCAATGAAAGTCTACACCACCAAGAATATGGAAATGCACATGCGCATGCCTCGAATCTACCCCGACACCCGCTGGGCTTACCCCAAAGATCCCGTCTTCCACCCCTTCCCCCCTCTCCCCCCCCCCCCTCCCTCGTGCAGGTGAGATCTGAGTATTTCCCCAAGGTCCCATTCGCTAGGTGGAGCTACGTTCCACCGCTCCAGCGGAGTGAGTCGAAGGCAGCCACCATATGTCAAAATGCGGCAAAGCCAAATGCAGTGCATCACAACGGCAAGTCGGCGAATGAATTGCTGTATATTGAATAGCGACATCCTGCAACATGCATGCTGAATTTTGCATTACATTGCATTATGCAATATGCATACTGCAGTTTATAATATTCACATTGCATTATGCAATATGCATACTGCAGTTTACAATATTCACGTTACATTATGCAATATGCATACTGCAGTTTATAATATTCACATTGCATTATGCAATATGCATACTGCAGTTTATAATATTCACCTTGCATTATGCAATATGCATACTGCAGTTTACAATATTCACGTTACATTATGCAATATGCATACTGCAGTTCATAATATTCACATTGCATTATGCAATATGCATACTGCAGTTTATAATATTCACATTGCATTATGCAATATGCATACTGCAGTTTACAATATTCACATTGCATTATGCAATATGAATACTGCAGTTTATAATATTCACCTTGCATTATGCAATATGCATACTGCAGTTTATAATATTCACATTGCATTATGCAATATGCATACTGCAGTTTATAATATTCACATTGCATTATGCAATATGCATACTGCAGTTTACAATATTCACATTGCATTATGCAATATGCAAACTGCAGTTGATAATATTCACATTGCATTATGCAATATGCATACTGCAGTTTACAATATTCACATTGCATTATGCAATATGCATACTGCAGTTTACAACATTCACGTTACATTATGCAATATGCATACTGCAGTTTACAACATTCACATTGCATTATGCAATATGCATACTGCAGTTTACAATATTCATATTACATTATGCAATATGCATACTGCAGTTTACAATATTCACATTGCATTATGCAATATGCATACTGCAGTTTACAACATTCACGTTACATTATGCAATATGCATACTGCAGTTTACAACATTCACATTGCATTATGCAATATGCATACTGCAGTTTACAATATTCACATTGCATTATGCAATATGCATACTGCAGTTTACAATATTCACGTTACATTATGCAATATGCATACTGCAGTTTACAATATTCACATTGCATTATGCACTATGCATACTGCAGTTTATAATGTTCATCACGCATTTTGCATAATGCATTGTGGATTATGACCCTAATATCATCCCATAACATTATGGCGTCGATTTGCATCGTAAATAAGGAGATCCATTCACCAACCGTAAACTTAGTAACTGTAGTTGCTGGGAACAGCACCAAAAGTTATTCTTGATTGGCTTTACCCATTGAGCGAAGATTTTGCAGTCACTTTCACTGGCAATCTATAATCACATTAAGAACATGATATAATTATCACATGGAATCTGCCTTAATATTCCATTAAGAGTCAGTAAAACGAAATTTTCAAGAAGACTATAGGGCACATTGTAAGAAAAGTGAAATCAAGTGGTATCGGTGTATCAATCCATTCAAGAAATATACTTACGCTGGAGAACTTCTTCCCTATGTTTTTGGCTCCATGCCAAACATCCAATGAGTGCTTGATATGAGAAAAAAGACCTTCTCTTTTCATAGAAAAGACAAACGACACGATTACACTTGATATATACGACATTTCGTGGGTTGTGATAAGATGAATTAAATTGAAATAACCTGTTATTTAATGAATGCCTCTTCGTGCATTTTTAAAAAAACATCATATTCCGCCATTGACTTAAGCTGTAACAATTACAACAGGATATATATGCTCAAATCTTAAAAACTTCCGTCCTATCGTGCTAATTAAGACAGATTTGACGGAATCTGTCATGGAAACACCGCCAATCACTCTCCCAAGTGAACGGTGGGCACCACGTGATTCTAACGTCCTGCCTCGTACAGACCAACTCATACCCTTTAACACCAAAATGGGAATCAGCCAAGCACATGGCGCTACATATTATAGGTAACCCGATCACTCACACCAGCCATCACAAATCAAATCACTCGCCGAAAAAAGAGTGCATACTTAACAAGTAATTTCAACGACTCTAGTGTAAACTCGCAAGATTAATATTGCAAAAGATTAAGCTATAAGGCATACACATATATAGAAATGGGGGTAGGTAAAGTAAACCATTTTTCTTTCGCACGTTCATTATGTACATACATAATCAGATAATAAAAAAGAACAAAAATCTATAACAACATATCCACTTCCGTAGCTCCGCATTACTGTTGTGTGCACATTTCAACACGTTAAATAGTACAAGAAAAACGTTTTCCGCTCACAGAAACAACACCCAGAATACTTTTTACACTACTAGAACGCGGTGCATGCGGCTTTGACTGGGGGCACGGCTTCTTGTAACTGCGGCGTCTGGCAATCGGCGCATATACACAACGTGGGAGAGGGGTCAACCCAGGGAATGGGGGAGGGGGGTCAACAGGGAGTCCACTAACCGTACAAGGGGTTGGCATTGAATCGAGGGGGTCACACAGTGATATCTTACTCATTTATAGTCACGTTCATATCTCTCACCCACACAAGTGCAAGGGATAACATACTTCCAAAATTGATACATTCGAAACAGCCAATGAACCCTCTTATTTTGTCGCATCACTTGGCACTTTCATTTCTCGTCAAGCTAACTTCACCAGTTACAGCAGCATGCTCTCATTCTTTCACGGCAGAAGAATAGTGAAAGAAAAACAAGAACTCAATTGGAAACTGATGATGACGAAAAACGACCTTAGGTCAAAGAGCGTGTCTATCTAAACATGTTGATCGAAACCGCGACCGTCCACGATGAGTATGCAGGGAATGAGGGCCATTTCTAGATTCCAGTACATTGAGTACATATGCTCGGTCCCCTGGCTTGAACTTTACATTGAATATGATAGCGTGGTTGTGAGGTCAAGAGTGGGCCTTGGAATTAGGTCAGCGGCTTGAAGGAATGGTGTTACAAATGCTTGTGCCGACCTAGTGTGGACTAGGGATCTGATGGGTCGATCAGGGTTGCGTGGTACAAATCGAGATGTGCAGGGTCGCTTTCGACGGTTCGAAACGGGATCCGTGGGACACATCGGCATACGACGGGTCAAAGCTGGTTTTGTGGGGTCCAATCTGGATTAGCAATGCACAATCAGGATCACCAGGGTCCAATCAGGATGTTAAGGTCAAATAGGGATGCGACGGGTCAATCTGCATCCTAGTTGTCAAATCTCTGTCTGGCGGCTTCCACCAGGTTCTGAGAAGAGAGTCAATAAGAATCATGTATGAGTCCAATTCTGGATCCGACAGATTAAATCTAGGTCTGACGGGTCTAGTGGGGATGCCAGATGACTACTCGGGATCTGAGAGGGCAATTGCGGATGTCCAGGTCGAATGGGAATCTGAGGGGTCAATCTGGATCTGAGAGGCAAAATAGGCGTCTGTGAATCAAATCTGGATCTGAGGGATCAAACTGGATCTGAGAGGCCAAATCCGGATCTGAGTGGTCAAATCTGGATCTGAGAGGTCAAATCTGGATCTGAGAGTTCAAATCTGAATCTGAGAGATCAAATCTGGATCTGAGAGGTCAAATCTGGATCTGAGGATCACTGGATCTGAACGGTCAATCTGGATCTGAGAGGTCAAATCTGGATCTGAGGGGTCAAATCTGGATCTGAGAGGTCAAATCAGGATCTGAGAGATCAAATCTGGATATGAGCTGTCAATCTGGATCTGAGGGGTCAATCTGAATCTGAGAGGTCAAACCTGGATCTGCAAGGTCAATCTGGATCCGAGAGATCAAATCTGGATCTGAGAGGTCAAATCTGGATCTGAGAATCACTGGATCTGAACGGTCAATCTGGATCTGAGAGGTCAAATCTGGATCTGAGAGGTCAAATCTGGATCTGAGAGTTCAAATCTGAATCTGAGAGATCAAATCTGGATCTGAGAGGTCAAATCTGGATCTGAGGATCACTGGATCTGAACGGTCAATCTGGATCTGAGAGGTCAAATCTGGATCTGAGAGGTCAAATCTGGATCTGAGAGGTCAAATCGGGATCTGAGAGATCAAATCTGGATATGAGCTGTCAATCTGGATCTGAGGGGTCAATCTGAATCTGAGAGGTCAAACCTGGATCTGCAACGTCAATCTGGATCCGAGAGATCAAATCTGGATCTGAGAGGTCAAATCTGGATCTGAGCGGTCAAATCTAGATTGAGGGGTCAATTTGGATCTGAGAGGTCAAATCTGGATCTGAGAGGTCAATCTGGATCTGAGGGGTCTAATCTGGATCGGGGGGGTTAATCTGGATCTGAGATATAAAATCTGGATCTGGGAGGTCAAATCTGGATCTGATAGGTCAAATCTAGATCTGAGGGGTCAAATTGGGATCTGAGCGGTCAATTAGTGCCTTCAGTTAACAATTTGGGTCAAATAGAGGTTTCAGCGGGCAAAATAGAGTTTTAGTGAGTAAATTTGGCTAAGTAGGTCATTACACATACAATTTGGCCCAAGTAGAGCTCTTAATGTACAATTTGGGGTAAAAAGAGTTTTCGTTGTGCCAAGTATAGCCTTCAGAGAGCAATTCAGCATAGATAGCGGCGTGGGATAGCAACTTATGCCAAATACAGCCTTCTATTGACAAAATAGAGCTTTCTGTTGAGAAAATGGAGCTTTTAGTTTGCAAAATAAAGCTTTCTGTTGGCAAAATAAAGATTTTGCGACCTAAGTAGAGCTTTCAGCGGTCAATTTCAGCAAAATATCGCACATAACGGGCAATTTGGGGTAAATTGCGCATGAAGCGGGTAATTGTCGGTTAAAAAGCGCATGTAACGCGCAATTAATGCTAAATAGCGAATATAACGGGCGATTTGAGCTGAACAGGGCATATCGGGGGCAATTTTGGATAAACAGCGCGTATACGGGACAATTCGAGCTAAACAGCGCGTATAACGGGAAATTTGAGCCAAATAGCGCGTTCATCCGACCACGTGCGCACCGCAGGCTCTATTTTGAGCAATGTGCAATGAGCAATTAACCGATATTAACGGAATTACAGGTAAAACCGTCGTTTGTGCCGGTGACGTGACGATGACGTCATGTGACGCATCTTCCGTCCGCCAATTTAATGCCATATTAGAGTTTGAGTGAACATGAAATTTTGTTCTCAAGAGCGATTGCTTGACTTATTATGAATGGCGCTACGAATTTTACTGTTTATCTAATAATACGTCATCGTGACGTCACATGACGTCATTTGACGTTCGCGAAAATGCTCAAGTTGGCTTTTATTTCTTTAATATACCTACTTATCAACTCGGGTTATGACAGCTATTGCCAAAGTGGCTGAAAATAAAGCAAATCCAACATTTCGTGTGGAGCACGTTAGTTATGACGTCATTTTTGACGCATATTTATCCCCTGCGCCAAAAAGTTAGACACGGCACAAACTGTTCCTGAACACGACCTGCAACGTCAAGCAACCTGAAAGTTGACATACCTTATAATAGCCGAGTAATAGCTTACGTAAGATGTGTGATGTCATGATGTTATGGTGACATCATGACGTGATGCACGACAACGTCCAAGTGGTAGTACGGCAAGGTTTACTGCCATAACTTATTCTGTTAAAGAGCTAGGCGATAGAAAGAATAGTCATTACGCTATGGCTTGGCAAAATGGCCAAACATTGCATTAGTTTATCATTGCGGCGAGACGGGGACCGAGGACAAGAACAAAGATTTTTGACGATTTTTTCAAGATGGGCACAATCTCTATTCACTCACCATAGGCGGTCCCGCAAAGGTGTCGTCCCACTTCGAAGCGCTCTAGTGCCCTAACTAGGCAACATCTGCTTGATAAAAGCATGAAGCAATCTGTAATTGCTTATTGGCAACTGGTTGGCGAAACGATTGTAACCATTTTTATCAGATTTTTGACGATTTTTCTTTTTTTAAATGGCAAGAATCTGTATGTTTATTATTAGGCCTGTGGCTTCGTTGCTATGGAAACAAAAAGTAATATTGAGATCGCCGTGTTTTTCTTATAACTTGCTTTGCGATGATAGTACCTCACTGTGTGGCGAAGGAGACTGAAATAGTTTGAGCGGAAGCAGGTCATGTTCACTCACGTTCAATTTTCCCCATAGGACCCAATGTTAAACGTTTTCAACTATATACCGAAAAGTGATACGGCTATGTCGTGTTCGCAGATTATGACCCAGCTTAGTATTATCCATCCACAGCTGCAAGCATTGAGTGATGGCTTGAATAGGACGCCCGTTGGAGCCTCTGCTAGCACCAAAAAGCCGCATCTTTCACCTTTGGCCAATTTTCCAAAAAAATCCTGTGACGTCACTTTTTGCTCAAATTGCATATTATAAGCATTGTGAATACTATGTATCATGTTTAACTAAGGAAATCGCGGTGTTGCTTGAAGGAGGCACTTGTGAAATACACGACAAAACATTTTCCCAGCCTAAAGATACAGCGCTTTAACATGGAAAGTCCCATAGAGAAATGCCGTCGGCCCTGGAACCGGAAGTAAGATAGGAACGATTTTTTGTAATTACCAAAAGTGACGTCATCGTGACGTCACGTGACGTGTCAAAAGGCGAAACAACCGACAGAGGTCATTTAGTGCGTTTTCCGCAAAACTTATGACCTCATTTTGCTCGAAAATGAGTACTACGCGTCACAAAGTGATCAATATACGAAAACTGCGTCTTCGAGGGTAGCACATTTTGAAACTAACCTTTAATATTTACGAAGATATAAGCGTTTTTAGTTATTTTTTCAAAAAATCGCGGTGACGTTGACCTTTGACCTTTCGACCTGCGTGACAAGAATGAGAGCCCTATTACCTAGCTATTAGGGACTACGAACCGATACACGCAGTCGTTAGGCGACCAGGATACTTCCCGTTTTCGTGTGAGACAGACATACACCCAAACAAACAAGAGATATTCGACCATAGGTCGAGGACGAAAATCCATAAGTACTTGTGGAAGCTGTAATAATGGCGACGTTACGAGTCGTCAGGGCCAATTTCGGTTAAAGGGCCTTTTAAGCGCAATTTGGGCTAAATACTGCCTTCGACAGGCAGTGTGGGCACTGTAGGCGGACCTTAACGAAAATAGACTAGTCCGAGGATTTGTGCGTTGGATTGTCCTTTTCTTTTTAGCATATGCAAGACAAGTAAAATATCTATTGAAATGATCAAAATTGAATATAAAAAAAAAAGTAAAAAGGAACGAAAAATTTGGCGCGAAAGTTGGTTTTCCAAGGATCGAGTGAGAAATCGACCTTGACCTTGGATCCCGCGTCATTGGTGCTTAGGATGTTTTGAGCGCCCAGGTCAGCCATTCGTTCACCACTCAAAACAAACAAGCACATCTGGCCTTAAAATGCCGACGTGTTGTGCTCCTGGTTGTGTCCGAGTAAAGGAATCAAGCCCAGATTGTTCTTTCTTCCGCTTACCATGGGGTAATGCGCCAAGGATTCCTTTGTGGCTGGCAAAATTGAATCTTGTTCACCCCACCTGCCCACGAACACGGGCTTTGTCACCGGTTTTAAACCTCCATTTTGAAGAACGTTTTCTCGTCATGGAGCCGCATCGCCTCAGAGTTATACCTGAGACCTGTTCACAAACTCACTGCGGATATATTTCAACACAAGTCAGTGAAGGAAACAAGAAAAAAGCTCCTTGCATCGGAAGAGAACGCAAGATCACGACGAGGGGAAGGTTAGTAGGCCCACAGCGGTTTGATACGGTCCGTTCACAGGTTTGTTGACAAACCACCAAGCCCAGGATCAAGCACCTAAGCCATGGCTAATGCTAAATTGGGCCCTTTTGACAGTTTGATAAGCTTAGCAGGCCCCCTGTCTCAACTTATAATAATATAAGTATGGTAGTGTCAGCCCAAGTCTATGATATATCAAGTAAGCTAAGTTACTAACTTATCATGCTTATATGTTTATATATAATTAAAGTCAATATAAGCTTATTTCAATCCTCATCGACCGGACATATTTTTTAAACTGGAAATGAGGGAAATAATTCTTTTCAATGGAGAATGTGGCATTAACCGACCGCTGTCATCAATTATGTTCAGTAATCGTGAACTGGGAATTTTAATATTAAATAACTGAATATCCAGACATAGCCAATTTTCCTTTTAATTCATCATGACCTCCCCCCCATAGATCTACCGGGACTGAGAACTGTTACCCGGCTAAAAAAAAACACATCCGTGGAATCCTTTATAGCCATAATTAAAAAAAAACTGTGTTTAGTTTTTATTTCAGCAAATTACGATATGTGAATAAGTATTGAAATATGTCTTTTTTTACATTTCAGCTCCATCAGGAGCTTGAAGAAATACCAAGCATTAATGAAACTTCTGTTCTTGAGTCACACAATAAACAGTATATATTTTTTTTTTACAGTCATTGTTACATCAGAGCAAATAGATAATTTGTCATGATTAACAAGGCATGTTAAATGCACCTTTTTGACTAGTTTAGGGTTGATATGTCATGATGAATAGTGTGACGACATTTTTAGCATCTTAGAAGGTTCATAGATCGGAGTATGATGATTGTATTAAAAAATGGCTGCATGAGCAGAATTACACAAGAGATACTGTATAGTATTTAATTACATATCCTTGACCTGTTGACACATATTGTGGGGGGAAATACAAAACCCTGGATGGGTTATTCTCTATAACGTGGGACATACTGACCCTATTGTCTAGCTAAGGTTAATAATGATAGTTTGGTAAACCTTTTTTGATTGCACATGGATTGCCAGATGCAGTTACCTTGTTTGGCAGAATGAGACCTGACCTGAGGGGGGTAAATATAACAGGTTACATAAGATGTCAGGTCCAGATTCATTTTATTATGGTTTAACTGTATCGCATATATACATACACAAGCCATTGATTTGTTTAATAAGGATATTGTAACCAGTGTAATTATTCATCGACTGGTTGGTGAGACTGACCCAGATCACTGAAACAATGTGCAAAGTTTATTCAATGTTGATCATATACAATGTAGTGTTCTTTTGGCTAATTGAATTAAAAGCCATTAATTTTACTGTGCCAATTCTAATTGCTGGATGGCAGTTATTGTGACTTGGATAGAGCTTGCTTGATCTTGATATCCTTCACATAATCAATTGGACTCAGCAGTGACTTGCTTGATAAATACTCCAAATGTATCCTTATGCTTATCAGAATTCGAATAAACTGTGCAAGGTGCTTTTGATATAATGCCCATGAAAATGTAGCCATCAGTTTGATTTGTTGTGATTTTTATAATACAAATAACTGCTTCCTTTTGACACCATCACACTATGGGTGAATAAAAGATTTACTTCAAGCGTAATATAAGTTTCATGTTTTTTTTTCATATTTCTTTTGCAAAATTTTATGAAATACTTTCATTTGGGGAAATCAGTGCCTTGACAAAAAACAAGTCCACTCACTACAGAAATAAGTTTTGGACGAAGTGAATACAAAATTGAAATATTCCATAATATTAAATATTCTATAAAGTGTTTTAAATTCAAATTTTACATTATTAATAAATTATTATTGCATCCTTAATCAATTTTACACACACAACTGTTGCATCGGACACAATTTTCACCTTACGGTCATTTTCAAGCAGTGTCAGATTTACCATTGCACTCACAAAAAATATAACAATTCTGTTAAATGGTAATCACTATTCCCTAAATTCAGTATACTTTGAATACTGTTTTATGTAGCGGGAAACAACTGTTTCCGACAGGCCTGTAGTTTTAGGTATAAGTCACACATGTCTTCTACATGTACTTATTTGTTTGACATTGGCTCCCCAATAATCCCTTTCCCAGACTGTCGTGTATCGAAAAGAGGCCGAGTGTCCATACATCTCTGTCAAGGCATCTCTCGCTTGAGACAATCTATTTGATCGCCATTGAGTGGAAAGTCATTTTGTTGCATACGGGAGTGATTTCTTGAACCAGCAGTTGGTTTTGCCTTTTAATTTATTATTCTTTCACGTTTGACCCGCGTTCACCGCGGCTACGTTGCGTTCATGATAAGACTGAGACAGGGCACGCTGTGTGGCCGCCTGGAACCTATGACGCGTTTTTTTACACAGCGCGCTGATTGGCTTCCGCTCTGCTCAGCATGCCGAACTCACAGTCGAGCGGGAGGCGGTAAATGTGAAGGTTTCAGTGCCAAATACTAATACTTATTGCTGGAGCCGGTAGCAACATACATTTTAGACTGATAGTTTGCATGTTGATCTATATGTAACATGCTACGCCTTGCTGGCGCAAAAACCGGACTAAACTATTCCTTTAAATGAAGATCCAGTTTGAAGCCAAGAGCGCTTCTCTTGAAGCATTATTAACGGTACTTTCGTATTTATTTATTATGTCTTCGTGATTTCACATGACGTCATTTGACGGTCACGACAATATTCGCGATGGCTTCTATTTTGCTAAATATACCTACTTATGAACTCATGTGTGAACTCATGAACTTATGAGTGATGTTAGCTATTACCAAATTAGCCGAACATCAAGCAGGCCCAAACTTTCGTAGGGGCACGTTAGCTATGACGTTGACGCACACTTAGCCCCCTTGCCATAAAGTGTCTCTGAAGACGACGTGAAACGTAAAATACACTGGAAGCCACCCTACCGTATACTAGCTGATAGTCCCGCGCATATGCGAAACAATCGTGCAATCAATGAGAGAGTAAGATATTCAGGTTTCCGTTGCGAACTTGACACGCATTTTTGCGAGCAAAGCTACGAGATACGAGCAAAATGATCATAGATCTCGAAATCTGCAACCTATTGTTTGTAGATCTGTGACCACGGTATATATGGTTATCCTCACAATGACGCCCGTGCACCTTTTATATTATGGCAAACTAAAGACGCCTTGTTCTTGAAGTCAAGTTGTTGAATTCTTTGATCACGAAAACCAATACATAGAGTTAAATAGAGTGATCCCACTTCGTTTTGGAGATGTTGTGTACTGTTACAGACCGTATCTGCCATCTTGGAAAATGACAGATGCGTTGCCCCAACTTACACAATGGCACTTCTTTATTCCCCAAAAAGTATACATAAACATAAAAATCATCAGTGTTAATTTTTAAAATATTGAGTATTTTCGTGGGCTAGTCCGCCATAAAACACGTTGCAACAGGATATTCAATAATTATTTTCTTTCGAATTCAGCGACCCCGAAAAAATATGTACAGGTATCAAAATAATAATTATGTCAAGATATTCAGTATTTTTCACCGCACGGAGCCGAGAAATATACTGCGCGGAGCGGAAAAATATACTGCGCGGAACGGAGAAATGTACCGCGCGGAGCGAAGAAATGTACACGCGGAGCGCAGAAATGTACTGCGCGGAGCAAAGAAATGTTTTGCGCAGAGCAAAGAAATGACCTCCGCAGAGCCGTTTACCCTCAGCGCAACCGTGGTACCTATGGGCCACAGTAGAAAAGGCGACCGCGGGGCGTGCCTGCGTCGCCTTGAAAGATACCACCTGGTTGACTGTGGGTTTTGTGCGGCCTGGATTCCGCCACCAGCCAACTCACTCCTTTTACCAGCGCTGTAGTGTATGATTCTGACGGGTGAGGGTAAAGAAGGTGCGAGGGATGACTGCAGGAGCCTGGTGGATGGGAGTGGGGCGGAGGGACAGGAGTCCGTGAGGCTGGTGGGCGGCTGCCTGGGCGATTCATTCCTGGTTCCAGTTCTCCTTTCCCACGACTGTGCCCCCCCCCCCTCCCGCCTCTCCCAATATATCACATCACAATATATCAACAATACGGTGCCTTATCGCGAACAGCTCACTCACTGCCTTCCCCAGCTCGCGCGGTTGGATTCGGCGCCGACTTTAACATGAGAATCCCCATAAGGAATGTTTGGCCCTCTAGCAGGAAAAGTAAAATAGAAAGTATCTTCTGTAACTAATAAAAAAAAACTAGGCGGTACAATTAGACGTTCCGTGACCCGAATCCGATCTCTCTATTCCCAATATTAATTATACAGTGAATTTACTTCGTATTTAAACATTTTATTTTTCTTCGGGAAATGGGTCATACCGACTTTCTTAATACATCATTGGAGGTTGACGACGATTGAGAAAGTTAAAGTGGGAAAACAACGTGCATCTACTTTGAACATAAGGCCAAGGTGAACTACGACGTCATTTTGCGCGAAACTTCTTCCTACGCGCAAAAAAATGGTCCAAATTAAAGTTGTGTCCCCTAATCAGTGGAACATTTTGACGCTAGTCGCATCTTTAAGACAAATATTAAGCAAGCCTTAGCAATTTTACGTTTTTCCTTTAATCGGATGGCCTTGACCTTTGACCGTTGACATTGGGACGTCCGTCACTTGAAAATTGTAGAGGCTCGGACATGCCACATTTCCATAAAAGTTGGTGAACGATAGCTGATGTCGTTAGGGCAGTAGAGGGTACGAAAGAAATACAAACATACAAACTTCGGGAGTGAAGTGGCTAAAAAACCTAGCCCGAGTGACATAAGACGACTTATATTTCGTCTTAACAAACACGACCGACTGACATATGACGTCATAATAATTCCTTACTGAACAACATATTAAAAATATTAAACTCAGACACCTCAATTTGAATGGATCGGATAGGATCGTACCGTGTTCTACATTGTGCGCGTCCCCCAAATACATTTTCAACAGAAAACAACACGTGCTCCTCAATTATTGCTCATGATCACTATTGGCATGGCAGAACCATTGCAAAAGTACATTCTCACTATGCCACACTCGCATCCGTAAAAGGTAGCCGGTCATCATCAGTCCACACTGGTCTGTCAACCCCGTACCTGATAAAACATACTGCCAACAAATCGGAAACATGATCCATAGCTAAATGTCCGAGAAAGGGCCTTAATTTCTCAATTAAACGTTCTTCAAACCATTAATATCACAGGTTCAGTTGGGTTCGGTGTCGTACTTGAACAAGACTGTATGATATATCTGACCTAGTGAGGTTCCAATGTGAAGAAACTACCAAACATCTACGGGAAGAGTTCCCGCAGGGCGCGCTAACCCCCTATTTGGATACGATTCAATATTTTACAATTTCCGTTTAGTAGTGGGATTACTATTGCTATTGAGTTGTAAGTTGCTAGTGGTAGATTTGGATGCGTAATGCAGTCTATGACATCTATTCCACCGTTTCGCATTCGCCGGACTGTCCTGCCACAAAGCGAAGCACTATTGTTTTCTTTGTTTCTTTTCTTCAAGTATGATTCAAGATTCAGTGTCTTTGTATATAAAAGATAGCTGCCTTCAAGAGAATAATAAAAGATGCTTGCTCTTAATTGAAAACTTCTTTCTGTCGGGTTTATCTCTAATTTTAACTCTAAATATGGCCTACAGCGGGCAGTCTACCTTAAATAGTGCTCACATCGGTTAAGTAGCCCTACACACAGCGCTTACAGCAATTAAGCAATGCAGCCCCCAATGACCGTTGAAAGCTCGATCTATGCTGTTGGAAGTTCTATTTCGCCTAAATTGCGCGTTGTAAGTTTTATTCAGGTCGATGTGTACGTTAAAAGCTTCATTTCGCCGAAATCGACGTTGGAAACTATTTATGCCGAATTACTTGTTGGAAGTTTTATTCAAGCTGAAGCACCAGCGGAAAGCTCTATTTCGCCTAAATTGACCCTTGGAAGCTCGAATTTGCATTAATTGCCATATGAAAGCTATATTTCGTGTAAATTGCCAGGTGGAAGCTCTAAGCAAGCTGAATCACCAGCGGAAAGCTCTATTTCGCCTTAAATGGACCATCGCAAGCTCCAACGCATGCCTTAATTCGCCTTTGACAGCTTTGATTCAAGACCTAAATTGCCTAGGATCAAGATACATACACAGATTTCATACGCCTGATACAATTGACAACTTCTGAAGATGTGATATATTTCACGTACACAGCGTGCATTTACAATTTTCAAATTGATCGCAAACCTTCAAAGCTAGATGTAGATACTAACCAATGTGAACATACTTTTACATATTTCTTTGATATACGGCAACAAATTGACGTAAAAGGATTTGTATTATTAAATAACGTGTTAATGATAAGGTGGGCGACACAGTGACAAAGTATATATATATATCGTACAGATAGATGAGATTAGATAACAGGTAATCAATTAAGTCGCTAAATAATTATTAATAACAACAATCAATGTAATTTCAATGCTGCGATGAATTATATGCAGTGCTGTATCCGTTTCGCCGAATGAATATACAGTGAAGATGTCCATCATTTCACTCTTGAGCCGCTATAGAGATGTTGTCAGCAATCCTTCACCGCCAGAATTTCGGCGGCATAACGCTGTCCTGTAAATATTTGACGTTTAAGCATATTTCAAACTATTTTGCTTCTAACCGTTTATACTAACATAACCGTCAAAGTTCATTCGCCCTACAACTTAAAAGTTTATAACGCCAACATTTCTTTAAGAGCTGGTATTTACGATATCAAACATATTTGGAAAGTCATAAAAAAGGTGGAACATTCCTGTATGAGCATTTTTTGCTATTGTAATTGTATGTTTATTCAGTACTTTGGCTGGCCTCCAGCCCTGGTACAAATTACAAAAGCATTCAACACAAAAAAAACAGCAACACAACAATCCAAGTCAATAATCATCTCATCCACATTAATACCCCTGTTGTTCCCTTCTGCTAAATGCGGCAATAATAAACTTACAGATTCCGTATAGAGTTTTCTCGTCGGTTGCGCACATAAGTCGGATAAAATTTTCTTTTGATGGGTATTTGTAAAAGCTCTTATTGATATATTTCTCCCTAATATCTGTATAAAGCTGACACTTAAACATGAAGTGGAATTGGGTTTCAATTTCGTCGATACAAAATCTCTGACAATATGGACACACTCTTTCTTCTCTGGGTATATTAAGTTGTCTTCCTCTCTCAATCATAAGTTTACCGCTACTACATCTGAACCAGCTATACACATTTCTTAACCTTGCACTCGTTACCACTGATAGATATCTCTCTGGGTTTAAGAGGGTTTTATACAGACAATATTCACCAGCTAGTTTCATATTTTCACACGCATTTACATACCAATTTTGCGATAAAACATCTGTTAATCTCTGCTTAACTTCCCTCATGAAGCACAGATGGCCCCCAACCTCTTGACTTAACCAGACAAAACCAAATCCGTATTTAAAAAGCCAATTCTTCACTTGCGATGCCCAGTTCTTTTTTGCTTTAAATGCCAGCCTAGTAACTGCTGTATCAATGTTGCGTGCTGTATTCACGTTCTGCCTGCATCAAGGCAATTTGAGATAATACACATCTGTCATATGTAGTTCGAAATTCATTTTGGCACCCCGTAGACACTTACCTTTCAACTTTGGGAAATGACAAGGCATCAAATAATTTTTTCCATATTTTAGCAATCTCGTCAAACTGGCAGACCGCATAACTTCTGACAAATCAACTTTTTTGTCGAGGCTCAATTTCCGTCCGTGCATGTATCGGGAGGCAATATATTAATTCATAAGGGTATATCTTTCAAAATCTAGTTTACGCGGTATAGAACAATGATTTAACTTTATTCTGCCAAAAAAAATCTGAACTCAAACAATATGTATACCGAACTAGAATGTTACAGTCAGTATATACCATACAGTCCAGCTAACCCTATGTTATGACAGGTGCCGTGATGACGCCTCGATACGCTGAATACCGAATGGGCGACATTTTGGGACTAACACTGGTCCAATAACTTCGATTTTCGTCTTCCTTCTCAACCTATGTTGGATTTTCTCTCGTTAGTATATGCTTGTATTTAATGTTATCTTTCCCGTTGTACATACTCCTATTTTATATCGATGGCTATGTATTAATATATATAAAGGTAAAACTTGCAGTGAGCTAATGATATAGTTAAAAGATATGAGAAGCTTCTGGGTCTTAGATGTTCCTGTCGACTCTGCAATTAGCTGCTTGAACATGATCCATACTTTGTTGGGATACATATTTGACCTTAGATTTGAGTAGGTTGACGTCAAAATGTCCTTCGAGGCCCAAAAAAATGTTGTCATAAAAAATTGTGCCATTGATCTGAATAGTATACTACGGTTTAGTATGGAAATGAAAGGAGATGTGTAGCATATAAAGACAACAAAAGGCTACATAAAGTTACACCATTTTTTTAATTCCAGGAAGTCAAAATCTCTTGCAAACTTATCCCAGTCTCTATGGAGACAGGTATAATGCCACAATCAGAAATCTTTACGAGGGAGACATTCCATTTACAAACTATGCATGGTAACACACTCAACACGTCACACGGCAAATAAAAATCCACAACGCTCGACCAAGCAAGTAAAAACGAGTGGCGGAGACCATCTGCCAGGTTGAACCATGGAAAGTTTCGGATGAACAATTGTCTGTGACAAGAGCCTTTATCGATTCTGAATTTGAAACCAACCGCCTAAGCAAAGGTGACATAATAATGACATATTCACCGTTGGTCATTTTCCCACTCAATTCAAAATTGGACTGTTGGAACTTCTGTAAAAGGGTGTGTTAATAATTAAACGAAAGTCAGTGGTCGGGAGGTCACGCACCCCGCCATAGGTTTTTCCTTACAATTTACAATCTCGGCGATCTTGCGACACTACAAATCCTCTCAGCGGAGAAACAGCGAGGGGAGTACCATGTGCCGTCGGACTCTTAACCCCTTCTCCGCCGTCCAGCCATTGGTCTCAACTCCACCCCAGATTTTTATTAAACAAAGTATTTATTGCTTGGCGCACCTCCGCTTGGCGTGCGCACCGCATTTAATAACTTATTGCCGATACGGCGTTGTGCGTTCTTAACAGGGTTCGTCCAACCTTTGATCCGACTCGGGCTTGTTCTCCTTCATAGAATCAGTTCTCTTTGCGTGGCAGTGGTTAGCGACAATGGAATAAAGGTCTCCCAGCCACCTTTGCTTTCACTCGATGATACATGGTATCATAGCGCAAACCCCGTTGTCCTTCTTTACCGCCTTCACATCTTCCGAGGACATCAACTAAACACATTTATTGCGGTGAAACTACTGCTGCCTTTGTCTTATTGTATACAAGACGGACGAGGAACCACCAGTGTATTATTACCTCAACCGCATCCACAACTTCTCCAAGTCAGTCAGCCATTCACCATGCCGTGCACAGATGCTTTCGCACGTTTTCTTTCGCTCTTCCTTCTAGAGCTATGTAATATTTGTAAAAAAAGAAACACCACCGGACACTCGCCTAGCCATTGATAAGCCTGCATCTCGGCCAGCTTCAAGCAGCTCTTTTACATTCACCACGGTCTCAAAGTTACTCAAAACCTACCGATCGTCAGGTACCAGGGCTACTGCTTTACCATCTCCAACCTCAACACGTTGTGCTGACCACACTCCCTGGGAACACGTGGACAAAACGCCCCCGGGGCTGTGTAAGTAGGTCACAGACATCCCGATATTTGCCGTAACCAAATGAATCTCCGGCGTGAACCAACTGACGCCAATTGAGTGTGGAGTTGAAGCGGAAAGCAGAAAGCGTGATACCGTGGACGACGGCCACAGAGTTGCACAAGCCTCTAGGCCAGCTAGTTGCGTTGAAGTCACCACCACTCGCAGACCCAGTATTACACAAGCCGGCACCCGTCACTCTCACACCAGCGCAGGTCAACCGGTCAACCCACTTTGCGAAAAAAAGGCAGATCAATCACTTCAAATGAACGAGTCGTCACTTTTCGTTATCCTCGCGATGAACTTCTGTCGTTTATATCGTCGTCACACTGCTGCGCACGGTATAAAATAGGCTTCCCTTCCGTACAACGAGGACTTTTAGTTATTCCAACTATGAACGATGATTTCATCCACGATTTAAAACATCCCGGCCTTGTAAAGCAGTGGCATTTTTCGATTAATACGTAAATTCACAACCAAGGCTCTAAAATTGATTTAGTAGTAACTCGGGGTTCCTTCACACGCGCTTAGCTGTCACCGAACTTCGTTAACAAAACGCTATCTCAGCTTAAACACACCAATGGCGACTACAAAAAAAAAAAAAATGCTACACTAAGTCATCAATGGGAAGGACACGCAATGATAAGTTTGCCTTTGTACATAACATTCAACGAGTCTAGTTTACACACCTGCTGTGATCAAACGTTATCTAGGTACACAGACACTGTCGCCACCTCCAGTCACCTCGCACAACACTCTTGCAGACCACAGGAATTACCCTTGGAACGAGATGCCCACAAGTAACAGCGCCGAACCAGCTCCATTCTCACGGATAACAAAACGTCAAATACAGTCTTACGGCGGATAAAACGTGTTACAAAGATATTCGTCGTGCCGGCGAAGTCTCTCCCACAATGTCGAATACAGACATCGGCGAGGTTGTTCAACGGGATAATATCTAGAGATTTTTTACTTTCCGACTAATATCAATCGTGGATTCTGGAGCCTGTCCGCGTGCGTTACCATGGTTAGGGCAGGTCTCCCCGGCACCTGGGTCACCATGGCGCGCGCGCGCGCGTTCGTCAAGGCAGCACGAGCACAGACAATGGACACACGAATACAGAGACGCCGGTTACACACGTAGACATATCCAATGTGCCGAGGACGAAAAAAGTGTTGTTTAAAAAGCTATACAGTTAAACCCTGGATCCTGCCACAGACGCCAGCATAAGTCACACACACCTTTTCACACACAACCAGCCTCCCCAGCCAACAGCCAGCCAGCCAACCAACCATCGATCTCCCGCTCCAAGGTCAACCCAGACGCTGACGTCAGGGAGACGAGCGCGCCAGTCGCCGCAGCAGCCACGCACACGATTTAAAAAGAGGGAAGAGGTAACCAGCTAAGGTCGATCTGCACTTGTTCCTCCTTACGCTTTCCTCAATTCTTACTTTCTCTGGTGCCAGCACTCACACCCATTTACCAAACTTTCAACCCCGGGGACGACCTAATCACAGAAACGGCGGAACAGAATGGCGTCAAAGCCTTTAGATGAATAGCGCTCTTCAAGCTTCTACTGTTCCAGTCCGAGGTCAGCCCAGCGCCGTCCGGAACCGCCACAGCGTCCTGGTCGTCGTATCCTCGCGTACGCGTTGATCCAAACTTGGGCACGTCGCTTCCCGGACAGATCGCTCGGTGTCATAACCTGGGACTTACCTGCATGGCTGCCTACTTACCTGCGAGTCAGGTAAGTTCTGCCTTGCGGAAGCCACGTGGTCTCTTTGGAACGAAAGCTACCAAGTCTGCCGCCAAGTCTCAACCTTATCACCGCTACCTCACGTGACACGAGAGTTCTTAAAACAGATAACGTCCGCTCTGAAGTAATGAGTGCTGGCTCCCTGCATGGCTCGCTACGGCTCGTTTCCTGGAGTTTCCAGACAAAAAGACTGCGCTGTTGAAAACAGAGCTGTACTTATTCAGTGGTCTAATAATAACGAATGGGTCGATCAGGGTGGCGGCGGTGGAAAAGGGGGCAAAGAGGGCGCTGCTGGCTGCGTTTGCCTTCGATTGAAGGCGAGGAGTCGGATTTCTCCCGATGTGGCTGATGTGGCGGGCGGGACCACGGCTTGGCGGTGCCCCGTGGCGTGTGTGTGTGTGACCCGCCGAGGCGTCCACGGCCGGTTCCAATGCATAACACGGGCTGAAAATGTATATATACATACAGGGTTAGTCGCTCACCTAAGACAGTCGCACAATGTACAATCACCACCACATGCCCAGACCTATACAGCTCGTACCTCCAACCATACAGCTGATTGACCGATCGTAAATCAAGTCACCGCCAGAAGTGCGCTTTCAATTTCTTACTTTTTTTTAAAGATGGATTGGTTGGAGAAACCCGCCGTGGTCGGGAAGGAATTTAACCTTGACATTTAGCATCCGATACCAACATATCTGCCATAATGGTAACAAAGACTCAGCTGTATGCATGAATAAATGGCGTGAAACGATTCTTCACGTATTCAGTTCGCGAAGGGCTGATAACAGCTGAACTGACATTACTCGCATGATGAAAATGGTGATTACCCAGTTTACGCTACCAAACCAACCAAAATGTTTCCACAGGGTCCTCTTTTGTGCGTGTTTTATATAAATGTCTGATGGTAGAACACCACCTTGCGACAGACAAGGTTCAATAATAAGACAGCTTTGCAATAGTAAGACAGATTTGACAGAATCTGTCATGGAAACACCGCCAATCACTCTCCCAAGTGAACGGTGGGCACCACGTGATTCTAACGTCCTGCCTCGTACAGACCAACTCACACCTTTAACACCAAAATGGGAATCAGCCAAGCACATGGTGCTACATATTATAGGTAAACCGATCACTCACACCAGCAATCACAAATCAAATCACTCGCCGAACAAAGAGTGCATACTTAACAAGTAATTCAACGACTCTAGTGTAAACTCGCAAGATTAATATGGCAAAAGATTAAGCTATAAGGCATACACATATATAGAAAGGGGGGTAGGTAAAGTAAACCATTTTTCTTTCGCACGTTCATTATGTACATACATAATCAGACAATAAAAAAGAAAAAAAATCTATAACAACATATCCATTTCCATAGCTCCGCATTACTGTTGTGTGCACATTTCAACACGTTAAATAGTACAAGAAAAACGTTTTCCGCTCACAGAAACAACACCCAGAATCCTTTTTACACTACTACAATGCGGTGCATGCGGCTTTGACGGGGGGCAGGGCTTCTTGTAACCGCGGCGTCTGGCAATCGGCGCATATACACAACGTGGGAGAGGGGTCAACCCAGGGAATGGGGGAGGGGGGTCAACAGCGAGTCCAATAACCGCACAAGGGGTTGGCATTGAATCGAGGGGGTCACACAGTGATATCTTACTCATTTATAGTCACGTTCATATCTCTCACCCACACAAATGCAAGGGATAACAGACTCTTCCAAAATTGATACATTCCAAACAGCCAATGAACCCTCTTATTTTGTCGCATCACTTGGCACTTTCATTTCTCATCAAGCTAACTTCACCAGTTACAGCAGCATGCTCTCATTCTTTCACGGCAGAAGAATAGAGAAAGAAAAATAATTCCCTACTGAACAACAAATTAAAAATATTAAACTCAGACACCTCAATTTGAATGGATCGGATAGGATCGTACCATGTTCTACATTGTGCGCGCCCTCCAAAGACATTTTCGAAAGAAAACAACACGTGCTCTTCAATTATCGCTCACTATTGGCATGGCAGAACCATTGCGAAAGTACATTCTCACTATGCCACACTCGCATCCGTAAAAGGTAGCCGGTCATCATCAATCCACACTGGTCTGTCAATCCCGTACCTGATAAAAAATACTGCCAACAAATCGGAAACATGATCCATAGCTAAATGCACGAGAAAGTGCCTTTCTCAACAACTAAACGTTCTTCATACAATTATTGAGTAAAAAAAAATCATGCAAAACAAAAAAAATATCACAGGTTCAGTTGGGTTCGGTGTCTTACTTGAACAAGACTGTATGGGATATCAGACCTAGTGAGGTTCCAAGGTGAAGAAACTACCAAACATCTACGGGAAGAGTTCTCGCAGGGCGCGCTAAACCCCTATCTGGATACGATTCGATCTTTTACAATTTCCGTTTAGTAGTGGGATTGCTATTGCGTTGGTCTGAGTTGTAAGTTGCTAGTATTAGATTTAGATGCGTAATGCATTCTATGATACCTATTCCACCGTTTCACATTCGCCAGACTGTCCTGCCACAAAGTGAAGCACCATTGTTGTTCCTTTTTTTTGTCTTTTTTCTTTTCTTCAAGTATGAAAAAATTCAGTGTCTTTGTATATAAAAAATAGCTGCCTTTAAGAGAATAACAAAAGATGCTTGTTCTTCATAGAAAACATCTCTCCCTGTCGGGTTTATCTTTGATTCAACTAAGTTCACTGCTTTTTTTTTCTCGTTCTATCTCTCTCGTTCAAAGTGTCGAATTTAAGTCCTTATCCCTTGCACTGTAGGGTCAAATCCGACTGCGATAACAACATGTGACTGTATGACTACCAACCCCCCGGTTTACCTTGTTGCCCCCACGCGGCCCCTTGTGATGAAGCTTCCTGCCCCTGTGAGCCGTTCCAGCCTCCCAGGCTTCCAAAGCTACCACTGCCCCCTCCTGTGTTGGAAGACGGTACTGACGGCTGAGATTGGTTACCGCCTCCGATATTGCCGAAGCCCGTGCCCTGGTTGTTACCCGTTGGCTGGTTCCCGCCCGCGTCTCCACCTCCGCTACCGCCGCCCTGGCCAGACCCATGACCCCCCTGATTCTGGTTCATCATCCCCAGGAGTCCCCAACCACCTTGGGTCAAGGCCGCCTGGGCCGCCGCAACCATGGCGGGGTTCAGCTGCAGCGCCGCCCCCAGATTGCCTAGCAACGGGTTATTCTGCATGTTATTACCCGGGCCGCTTCCGCCGCCGCCGCCGCCGCCACCACCGCCGCCCATATTCTGCCCTCGATTGCCCCCTCCGCCCCCGGAGCCCCCCCATCCGCCCTGCCCGCCGTAACCCTGGTTGGGGCCGTAGCCCCCCATGCCCTGGCCCCGGCCCCCTCCCGAGGGACCCTGCTTATCGTAGTTCTTGGGAGCCGCGTTGCTGACGTGGACGCTGGCGCCCTTGATGATGTGGTCCTCGCCGCACAGGTTCTGGGCCACCTCCGGGTCGGCGAAGGTGACGAAAGCGAAGGCGCGGAAGGGCTTGGGGATGAAGACGTCCACGACCTCCCCGTACTTGGCGAAGTAACTCCGCAGGTCGTCAGCTGTCATGTCCTCCGTGCACCGACCGATGAACACCTTCCTGTTCATCTGCTGCTGAGCTCCCTCCTGCCATTCCAAAAAACAGAAGTAAAATACCAAATTAATTTTACACGACAACTAAATGGCTGTAGCTATTACGATAGGACACATAAATAAAATGGGCAGTTCCCACACATTGCACCGGCTTCGAACATTATAGCTCTCATGCATAGATGAGAATGAAGGTTTGAATCCAATTACAAGTCATGTTTGTGGTGTATTCGAAACCTCAGGCAAGTTCGACCATCGATTCAAAGATAGCATAGATACAAACCTTGGAGTTAGGTATTCTGACGTCACACCACCGGCCGTCAATCATGTGACGCTGTGAAAGGCACTTGAGCTGAGCCTCGTACTCGATGAAGCGAACGAAACCGAATCCCTTGGACTGGCCCGTCTTTGGGTCTCTCTTCACCTGGAGAAGACATGTCAACGTCACGTCAACCACACACAACCACGTCATATTCTGCCATTCCTCAAGCGAGTCTCCAATAATGAAGGACTAAGATATGAAGCTTTGAGATACATCGTAAAAGAAGGCAACTGTTCAACTGGACTTTGCGGCATGCTGGGAATATATTTAATACAGTAAAACTCACGCGATATATAAGCAACAGATTTAAAAGCCCCATATGTCCTAAAAAACACTTGACTTTGTCGGAGCATCAAAACTGTAGTGACCTATTTCACGTAGATATTTTAGCCGGCTATGGAGCTTAGTCGACTAAAATCACCCATCATTTACAGGGTAAATTTAGCCGACTACGGGACTTAGTTCGTGAAATCCGCCACAGAACAAACTGGCATGTTTCCTTACCTGGACCATCAAGAGTTCACCAAACTGTGAGAAGTAATTGCGCAGATCTTCTTCGGTGCTCTTCCACGGAAGACCAAGCACAATGAGATCACTGCACTTCTGTCTGTCTATTCTCTTTGTCTTTGCTGATGGATTTTCCAAACCTTCTTCTCCCTTTCTCTTGTTCTCAGCTGAAATGATAGCAAAACGCAAGTAAGACAAATAGTTCGAGAAAACTTGTAATTCACATGGTTTAAAAAATTTAACCACAAAATATATTGTATCGGAAAGTTACAAGATTTTTATTCAATTTCTCAAAGTGCAACCATTTTTTTAATCCATCCCTGATGTTTATTATAAACATATTTTATACTAACTACAATCCAACTTGTTGCAATAACCCTGCTGAGTAGGTCATGGTCTACAATCCTTTCAGGAATACACAGATCTTGAAATTTCTGACGAAGTTTCCAAACTGATATATATCGCAATATAAACGGTTGGACACATATTTCCCAGCACACTTGTCCATACATCTATAAATCCCCAACTAGTCAACAACACATATCTTCAAGTCCAAATATTACAACACCTCCCAAATAAACCTCTCAAAATAGTTTTGTCTAATTCAAATTAATCGCAATATATGATGCAAAACTGCAAACTGTATTCATGCCTTCCACGAATATTGGAAATTTTTGCTGATACACATTTCAATCAGATTTGTTCGGCTAAACCATAACTGGTAAAGGAATCAAATGGAAATGTAGAAAAATATAATGCTATAATCAAGGTTACTGCACGGTTACTGCACAGATCATATGTGACTGTGAAATATATATGTACATACTGCAGACAACGGACGGGAATCTGTGCTTAGACAACGCAGGATTTCCTTTTACATCGACGGATTATATAACGTTCCCATCAGTTACCTAGCGCTTTATTCTATGCATTTTGGGGTGTTCTATTCCATATATAAATTTGTGGGACTGTAAACAGTGTGGCTAATGCTTTAGACTGGAGTGTGTTTTTCTTACCATGTTGGTAATTATTGGATATTTCCTCTTTGTAAGATCTTTTTTCAGAAGCAGATCCACTCATAAACCCAAGTTGAAGTATTTTAGCTGCTGCTTAGAGGCATGGCATTACGAACTTAAAACAATTTTGTCTGGATAATGTTTTATGCGTAAGTGTTCGGAAGTTTTTGAAACATTTTGTGAGAGTGACAGACACATTATTTGGTGCTAGAGCCTGATATGAAACAATCAACAGCCATGTTGTTCTCACTGGACTAGATCTTGTGTTTCTCGGGGGCTGCAATATTACTGATCTGGAAACTTGGTCCCAATTTCAAACACACTAGAACGGGATAAAAGGATGTTACATGTATTATGAACGAACAAGACTTAGGAGAGTGAAGCTTCTTGATAAAAGGGGACAAATGCCAGCTAAATGATAGCTGTTGGGCAGAATGAACTTTAGCGTGGCCTGCTGGCAGACCTGCCACGTCATCGCCCAAAGTTCATTTCATTTCAAAACAAATATACAATAATGCAATCAGATAGTTGTTATTAAGCTTGCTTAGCAGTAACCTACAATTACAGGTAATCAGATGTAACGTCACATACCAGACTTAGTTAGAATAGCATCTCTCAAGGAATACCATGTGTATGCAAGTGTAGGGTGTGTAGTGGGTATAAAACTAGGCTAACCATAACCCAGATACAACATGCGCAGATTCGAACCCAGGACCAATCGACAACACCACTTTCATGAATGAGAAATTGCCTTCTTAATATAAATCCCAGTCTGTCCAGTAAATTAACAAAATGCCCAGCCTTGTCATAAAACATGCCTAATTATAACAGTACATCGCATATGCTGATGAAATAGGCAAGCTGGCACATTGTCATCTCTTGCATATTCAACAATATTCCTAACTTTGCAAAAAAAAAATTTTTTCAATTTTTTTTAATACATAGAATAACCGCAAATAATGGCAGACCCACTTAGATTATATATGAAAATCGCATCATCATAGATAACACTAGTAACATGGAAACCACAATGCATAATTATTATGCAGTAACACTTTACTTTCTTGCCTGAATAAAAGGGGATTTCCACCAGATTCTCCTCTGTGTCTATGGTACGACGCCACTTTTCCTCTTGCTGGATTACTGGATTAAAATAATTAGAGATTCCAATTGACAGATGTTACTTCGCCATGGTAGATACTTAATGTCAAGTACCTGTGTCAGCAACAGATACCTTAAAACTGGTCAATAACTCCTACCGCTAAGTATCCAAAATCCGTGACTTAGATTTAAGGAAAAGTAGGAAACTCATGAATCCTATCCCTATTCTCACTGAAGCACAGTTGTTTTGCATTACTAGGGCATTACAGCAGTAAGGTCAAAAATGAATAACACCATCATTGATCTATATCCTTGCATAACGTTTCCAGTGTTGTTAATGTATATTGCCCAACCCCAATCTTACAAAACATCACCAAATCTAAGCTAGGACTCTTTGAGGTTTCATAATGCATAGAAACTTGATTTCTAAGATCTTGTACTATGAAATAAAACAGATTCACAAATTTACAGCAAATATATAACTCTTATATTTATTACTATTGCTTAGTTTTAATTAAATTGTACCAGTAAGCAAAATTCTTCTTCACTTCATATTGATCCTATTTACTTTATGTTTTCATTTAGGACAAATACTATGTGTTTTGTTATGTTTGCCCACTATATATTTTTTTTAGCAAAATAAGAATTTTTTTCTGCAGTCACTGGTGTCACATGATATCAAAAGCAGGAAGCCAGTGTTTGACCCTGATATTTACCACGTATGTAGCATGAGACACTGAAGATTTATGTATTTGTGTGTATGAATGTAAGACGACACATGTTTATAACATTTTGACGTCACAACTACTTACTATGACAGCAGCCGATGGGCGGTCACTAAGAGCGCTCGGCTTGGCAACAGACATTCTGTCGCTTATAAATCAACTTTAATTTGAAGTATACATCCAGTGTTAACACTGAATAATGTTTTCATTCATTTTGTGGGGCAGCTGATTTTATTATTAAAAACATAACATAATAGGCTTCGTCCTCTCTTTGCTTGAATACATTTATGTACAGCTGATATTTACTCCGAATCCGAAAACGTCTCATGGGGGCTGTTACGCGAAATGAAAGTCCTAAGCCTATGCTTGAAATGGACTTTGAATATGCATGCATGTTACCTTAAGAGCTCGCTTGCGCTCACTATAAGTTGCACCCACTGATTTTGAGAAATATTGAGACATAAGCCATATATAAGTTACACTGTTGTAGAAGTTGCACTGTTGACCCCACCATAACCACAGGGTTAGTAAACTATTGCCCATAATTGCATTTAATTTCGTGCTAATGGTTGTGGAGGGCATCTTTGATGTGTCCTTGGAGCGCAGTTTTAGCAGCACTGGCTTCACACCCCACAACTAACATTCTCATTCATGAGAATCAATTAGGCAGTGTTTCTATAGGTGGTTGACGCATCACATGGTCTGGGAAGCCTCAGACTTTAATATGGCATTTCAAGTTGTACTAGTGTATAATTTGCACCCCTGAGACACAAGAAGACTTATACACAGGAAATGATGGTATATAGACTACCAGTATAGATGCTTAGACCTAAACTGTACAGTACACGAACTCCTAACATCTGCTTGTCCTGTAGGACAAGTACTTAAGTACTTTCAATTTTCACTTGTCCCATCTAAAATTTACTTGCCCCCTCCACCTCCACTCCTCCCTCCGAAAACAAATATTGTTATAAAGAAATGTTTGTGTCATGGCAGAAATAATATCTGGTATTTGCGAAACAAAAACTCATGCCATACAAGCTCTTCAAAGAGGACCACCCTCCCATTTATTTGGAAAAACTTCACATTTATCTGGCAAGCATATGCAAAATCACTTGTCCCAGACAAGCGTTAATGTCATGACATGAAGAATTGTACTGATCAGCAATTTGTAAGTGATACAGTACAAAACATGTTACCGGGTTATATTATCATACACAAAAGGAAAAAGAGTGCCTTCGTATATAAGCCATATCAATATGGAACTATATGCAGACATCAGAACAGAAAATTTGTGAAGCAAGGATGCTTACATGACTAAGCAATCATTCATATGAATTTACCAGTAAAAACTGATTTTAGTAATAAAATTAATATCTTCCTATAGAAAGCTTCATTGATATCAATATTTGTTTTGTAATTTGTTTTACATATGGATTAGTCAGAATATTCTATTCATGTCACTAAAATTTGAGAAACATCAACTATCACTACAAGAAGACTTTACATGTTTACCTTCAAAGGTAAAATTCGCATCTGCAGCATGTGTTATATAGTTGAGCTCCCAGGTCCAAAGGGACTTTCAAGATATGAATCCCAATATATGGCTCCCATCAAAATAGAATACCTGTTAATTTGATTTGAGAGCACTATTAGAAATATTTGCCACTATAACCGGGTAAAACATCAACAAATATAGATTGCACCTATAGATGTACACAATTGTAGATACAGCAAGGTACCATTCAGAGTAAATCATAATTAAACCATATTGATCTTCCCTACATAGGTGATGGACAATGTTTTCTGGTAGGCTGATAATAGGATCTAAAGTCAGACAGCACTGAATCATCACATGCTGAAGTAAAGGAAATCCCATAGTTATATATTAATACACAATGCTATTCGCTCTCTTTCCTTTCTGCTGCTACATGCATCTTGAATTCACAATTGCAGCTTACAGCTGTATCTGGCAATATTTTCTTAAAAATGTAATTGAGTGCTCAGAAATTGTATTCAATTGAGACAGTCAGTTTACACCCACTTTGACTGCAAGACCAATTAACCATTGTATATGTGTGGGGTGGGGGGGATATGAGAGGGTTTGTATTGGTGCCAGAGGTATGATGTGGGGGTTTGGTGGTCAATGGTGTAAGGGTGGAGGCATACCCAGGTGACTGGGCATTAAGATAAATGGCTGGGAGGTGGAGGTGGACCCCAGCGTAAGGGGATTAAGATAAGTAGTTGTTATTCAATATTTTAACAGCGAAGGCATCTCCCTCTGATCTGACGAAATGCAGGCCAAATTTAATGAGATAGTAACTTTTAATATACTAAACTACATATACTAAACTATAGTACTATCATATACTGGTAAAAACCCTGTGGTAAGTTTACCAGGAAATGTGGAGAGTTCACCCGAAAGTGCGATGAGTTCACTTGTCAGAGTGTGGTGAGTTTGTTTTGTGGAGAGTCATCTGTAAACCTTGTATACATTAAACACTTTTTTTTACCAGCCAAAATTTTTGCTGGTAAACAAAAATATCCTGCTAATACCCTGATGGTCGCTTGCTTGCTTGTATCTTTCTACTGGCTATCTGGTGGCAGACACATCAGGTTCAGGTATATACCAAAGAGGACTGCAGGCAGGGTGGGCATACACTATAACAACAGTAAACCTTGGCGCAAGTGCCCCCAGGCAAGCCAGCTTCTCTAGAAGCACAATGGTAGCAACGTTAAAATCCTTCGATATTAGTAGGGAATTAACTGTAGCTTTGATCATAATGTGTATACGTATAATCATAGTGTTTATGTCTTCTATATACCTTGCTCTATCTTCTGACATCAAGAAAGTGTCAACACTTAGTTGTTTATGTAATATATTTGCGAATAAATGTTGGGAGTACAAGTCTTTTCCCGACTAACTGTCCGCCATATTTGTTTTTGGCGGATGCCAGTACCTATGAATGCAACTTCACATACAACTCTCAGTTAGAGGGCGTTTTCAGTCGCATACTTTGAACTTATGGACACCAGCAGTGCCCTCTGCCACAGGTAATTTACAGTTAAAAAGTTTAGGACCCAGGCCGCAAATGGTTATTTTCATACAGTTATTTATAGTCAATTGAACCTTATCAATTGCAATATATCTGATAAAGGAAGAAATTTAATTTTAATTTTATATAGCCAATTGATAAATTTCTAAAGAATTGCTCAAAGTTTAACAAAAATACAGGCCAACGCAGTTGTGAATTGCAAGTATGAATTTGACTATATATTTATTTAGAAAATAAAATTGATTTAAACTCTACAAAATAATATGAAGCGTCAAATCAAGCTTAGTATGAAAAATATTGACAAAACGTACTATAACTTGTAATGTCATTTCATTGTTAACATGAATAGTCAATTACAGAATTAGAACAAGAAACATGCCTGTGCAGCAAACCCAAGCCATTTTTTGGCATGCTGCCAAAATAATGCTGCTGCTATTAGTTGCGTGTTTTCAGACATGGTTGAAACATTTATATGGCTACAAACCTTTTGGAAAGACTGCTATATATGCATAGACACCCCACATGCCATCTGGAGGATGTAATTTGCCTTCTGCCAGGCGAATTCCACGAAAAGCCCCAGAATCGGGGTTTCGATATTTCAAGCCACACGCCCCCGGAAACTGGGCCATCAGAGTTGAAAGTAAGATACTTCCATCTTCCTCCACGGGAAGTTCTATCGGCTCATCATTCTCTTCTTCGACAACTTGTATGTACGAATTCATTTTTTAAATGTGTTTGCGCTCGTAATTATTAGCATAAGAATGTGAAAACGCTAAAAATTACACCATCAACGGGTTTCCTGGAGTGGCTTGGCAAGATGGCGGAGGTCAAGAAGAGCATCACGGGAAATACTTTTCGCGATTTTCTTTTTAGTAAATCTTATATGTTCCGACCTACACCGTAATAAAATATGGCTTTAGTGAATTATCAAAAAAAAATAGCTCATAACTTTTTGATCATTGTCACACATTGAGTTTTTCATGGATTTGAGATAATGTTTGGAACGTTGTTATCGTGTATAATCTTTTAACGGTGCACGAGACTTTAAAGGTTACACACCAATGGTCACAATCCAGTGAACACCCTAATTTTCATCCCCATGCCATAGTTCTAAGAGTGACCATATTTAAATATTTCTGCCATAGGATGATGGAGATATTATCGAAGGAACAAATATAACACTGGTTGATGTTCGATTTGTTTTGCTAGATCTGCAAATCCCCCTTCATAGAACGACAAGCTGCAGCGCAGAGACCCATATATGCGGCGGCACAGTCGACGGCACCACACGCACACCACAATTCCCACGGAGGATTAAATATGTGTACATCATAACTTGGCTGAACAGAATTTTGTTGTCTGCCCGCCAAATAGTAAACGAATTAGACTGTTGGCTCACTCCCTTCCACCGCAATCAGGCGTAAACTATTCCACGAATCCATATATAAAATTGAATTTTTAAAACTCGAAATGCAATGGAGGGCCGATATAGAGAACGAGAAAAAAGTGCGCGATTTTGTGGCAGTGACAGTCATGGTAATTGGGATATATATAGTTAAGAGCTGCAATTTTAAAAACAAACCTTCAATCTCAGATGGGCGCACGCATCGACCGAGAGAACTTGTGTAGTATCTCGGTACCGGCCGGTTCGGTGCGACATAAATAGCACCGGCAAAAACAACCTGCGCCAACGGAATTATCGTTTCGCTCCGAACGTCCTCGAAAGCGAAAGGTCGGTGGTGTCCGAGCCCGAACCATGGCGGGTACCAAAAAACTTTCCGGGCCAGTTCGTGACCCTTGATCCCCGTATACAGGGGTAGGTCTTTGGAGGGTTTCACGTCGGGCCGGGCCGAGAGATATATCACAGTGGTGCCGTGACCAGGATAACGAACCTGGGGCTACGCGCATGTACCCTTTCAAACAGTCGTCTACTGGGCAGGGTGAAACGAAAGATATATTACGTAGATCTCCGCGTAGTAGGCGCGGTCCTTGTCACTCCACGGATGCCTGTAGGAGCCGTAGGCTTGGATTCACATGCAAGGCGTCTAATGGGAAAGGGTGGAATGTGTAGTATCCCGAAGCTAGGGTACCGGTCCGGTACGTGCGACATAAATAGACCAAAAACAACGGGATTATCCAATGGGATTATCCCTTTGGCGCATCACGTTTGACCTTTCGCTCCAAGCGAAAGGTCGGTGGTTCGAGCCCGAACCATGGCGGATACCTAAAAACTTTCCGGGTCCGCAGTTCGTGACCCTTCAGTGATCCCCGTGTACAGGGGTATAGGTCCGTGGAGGGGTCAACGGAGGGCCGGGCCGAGAGATCCCACTTGCAGATTTGTGCCGCAACCGTGGATTGAGAGAAAAAAGGCGAAAAAGCGTCATTTAATTGGGCGGCACATATGTATACCTTTATATATGGTGTCCCCTCTGGGTAAAATGCAGGACCAGGCGCGGGGCGCCCAAGTGGCCATGTCCCGTCACATACGTTCAGAAACGTATACGCACGGTTTTGTGGGCGATAACCGGGATGGTTAACATACGTGCAGGTCTGTTCGTCCCCATATAAGCTTTTTAAAGCCAAGCCGAGAATGTTCAAGCCAGCGGACATTCGACGTACCTGATGTCAAGTATATATATAGTCGGCACGGAAACTATATCTGCCGCCTCGTTTTCTAATTGGGCACCAGATATTTCATCGACAAGCCTTAAATCAGTTTATATTTGTCAGCTTCATCCAACGACAACAAAATTTGTCTTAGTTTTACGCCGTAAGGGAAGTGGACAAGTTTCGCTATGGCCACCGCTCTGTTTACTTTATCAGTTAGCTGTCAGGTCAATATATAGTTTATTGTTGGTATTTTTTCTTTCTTTTTCCATCTTTCATGGAACTTTTGTTTTTGGAGCTAAAATAACTGTTATAGTGTATATACTTTGCATAGACATGCATGCACTAGCTGCATGTCCCCTTTTCCTATGCGTGATATTAGACTTCCAAATGGGCCTACTTATTTTAACTAATGAAAAAGCAGTAATATTACCTTCCCCTTAATTACGACGTCATAAAACGTGGCTAGCTGTCACTCCGGGCCCTCTAACAAACCTAAATGTCGTCTGCTATACTTCATGGTGGAGACTATCGCGTTATATTTCGCGGCGGATCTAGAGGGGCGATTAGCCCCCACCCCCTTTGGGAACTTGAACATACACTGCGAAAGTCAGGTTCTCCGAGCACCCCCCTTCCAGGTCGCAAGTTTGGAGAGAGCACCCCCCACCCCCGCCCCTTAGCAAATTCCTAGATCCGCCCTGCGTGTTGTGCTGTTATATATTAACTCAACAAGATACAAGTAACGTAAAATCAGAAGAGTCGTGTAATGGAACACACAAATGCATAAAACGTGGTGCTCATGGTGCACAGAACAATTAAACGATTAACGAAAAGCGGCGCGGTAGATATTAAAGCGCCGACGGGACTATATATATATTGGCGATATATATATATATGTGTACATATATGTTGCTTGTAGTATGGTTATTCGCGCATCATTAATACTAATAGACTAAGTGAAATTACAAATGATAAATATAGCATATGTATTAAATGTTAAGTCACTTATAAATAAGCCATATGCATTATGGCTGGGTGCATGCATGACCTGTATATATTTCTGGTATTTGTCAGTGCATGCTGCGTGTATAGGCCTATATATTGTATTACGAAACTCACAATTAAGTGACTATATAATAAACAAAATATTTATCTCTATAAAAATAGCACAGAATTAAGACCATATAGATCGTGGGTTCTAATCCAGGCACCTATATATCATCACTCATTGTCCCGGAAGGTTCCTTAACTCGCCCTCGCGTTCGGCTCTTGTCTGAGTGCACAAAAGCGGCCTAGCTATATAAACGCCAACTCGATCGGGGGAAGCTAGGTCTCAAATTAGGACTTAATTGATTGATAGGGACGTGCAGCTGGAAAGGGTCTTTTTCGTTCATTTTGGTACGCCAATGGGTCCTAATGCACTTTTGGAGCCTGCATATATGGGTCTAATACGGAGACTATTTGGTACGCCTGCCTGGTCCGATCAATTTTCTCAAACTTATGTGCAGCTATATAAAGGCCTATATAAATATACAACATTTCCAGCTTCTTCAAAAAAATATTGCTCTATGAGTGACTTTAACTCTTCTGTCAGTTGTTGGCATAGACAACTACTTTTCCAGAAACGATCAATTAACATGTTCTTTCTGACGGTCCTGTAAGATTTTTAAATATCCTTAAATAGGATCGCGGATATAGGGACTGCGTGTACCCTGTATATGAGACAATCGGTGTATCATGGTGTCCCCATATACGATAATAAAAGCCGTATTCTGCAGCTCTGAACCAAACAACCATGGCAGACGAACACGACCTTGGTTTGCTCGATAATTTCGCCGATTCAATCGGCACCTCCGTCAATATTCTACGCTTAATACTTTCATTGTTTTCAGGTATGTATTTTACTGGAGTCCCAGCAATTTTTAAGAGGTGTTGTGTTGCATGACCGGTTATTTGATCGGTTTTATTGCAAGTGTACATTGTAAAGTTCGCCATGGCATACCTAACCAGATGACATGTGGACAGAACGGCCGAATGGGTTTAGGTGGGTGGGGTGGCGGTCTATGGGGGAGGGCTGGAGGGGTGCGCGAAGCTAGCAGCCAGGTCGATTGGCTGGCCATATGCATACACCCCGGCTGCCCGGGGTGGAGGCAGTGGAGTCCTACATGTTGTAGCCATCAAATCCTAAACTGTATCAGTGTATGGCTTAAAACACTGTAAAATGAGACAAAATGAGACCTGGGATATCTTGCATTAGTGAATCTACACATTGTACAATGCTTTCTTACCAATATAACTTGCGGGAACAGGTATTAGCATTTCTTTTTGCATGGTAGAATTGTTGTCAGGCGTTCTGGAGTGTGAAAAACAACAACTTTGCACCAGTAACAATAGAAAACGAATTGAGCTCTGCCATATTTGCCGTTACACTTCTTGCCGAGAAGTGGTGCACACTAACTTACAAATTGTGTGCTAGCCATAACTGAAACAAATGCGTCGCTGGTTTTATGCCGCAGGGTCCCTCAGCCAAACTTCCCAGATATTTTCTTCTAATGTTGGTTTACATGAGGAGAGATGAATCACGATTGCCCACACATTTGTGAAAGCAGAGGGGGGGGGGGGTTTCGGGGAATCTCCCCTGCCCCCTTTTTCTTAAAAGTCCCTATAATATCTAAAAGCGACCATGGATGTGAAGGGTGTACATCCAAACCGGCCGCAGACGAAACCAGCCGTCGTCCGAAAACCAGACAGTGGGAGGGGGGGGCATTGTCTTGTCTCGGCGGTGTCTGGCTGCCGGATTAGTGTCAGGGGGGTGGGGGGGTTCTGCCAATCAGTCTTTGTCTCGGCGGTGTCTGGCTGCCGGATTAGTGTTCGCGCCTAGTTGGTTGAGTGCACCGGGACGGCTACTACCAGTTGTGGACTGAACAACGAATACTGTTAATTGCCAAATGGCGCAAAATATGCGAAAGCCGTTGAATGGCGATCTCATCACTTTATTAGATGTAAGACGCAAAAATAAGTGAAATCCGACCAATTACCGTTGAATGGCGTTCTCATCACTTTCTTAGATGCAAAAATACGCAAAATCCGACCAATTACCGTTAAATGGCGATCTCATCACTTTCTTAGATGGAAAAATATGCGAAATCCGACCAATTACCGTTGAATGGCATTCTCATCACTTTATTAGATGTCCCCTGTTTATACTGGACCCCCTACTACATTAATTGGTATCAAGTTGGGGAGGGGGGCAAGTATAATTTTGGTGGATGGCTGAAGCTAAAAATACTTCTCATATGAAATCAAGAATTGCATGAACAGCTTGCTAGATAACGATTCATAAAAATAGTCCAGCATGATAATTGCGGAAATGGGACTTTATACTTAATACATTACCAGGTTTTGGGGGAGGGGGGGTCTCTGGTAAAGCCTCCCCTTTTTCACTGGCAAAATCTGTTGGGTCGGGGCATTTTACCCTGCAATTTTTGCTGCAACCTGCTCTATAAATGCACATTACATTTTAAAAGCTTCCACCCCCTCCCCCGCCCCTGGTCACAAGCCTTTAAACATCTGCTCTATAGAGGTATCTTTTTCATCACAAATATCCCCCCTCCACCATATCCACCAGTTCCATACCCCTCCCGCTGTCATTTTCTTGGTGAGATTGCTTGCAAAGATTTAATGCAGCGATGTCACTGATCTAGTTTATTTTTGGCACATGCTGGTACCTGTAAATGCAATTGGTGCCTCTGCTCTGTTAGCAAATGACTCTCTGATAGAGGGCGTTGTCAGTCACTCACTTTGAATTTAAGGACAACAGCAGGTAATTCACGGTTACACTTTTGGACCCAGACTACAAATGATTCAAATGGTGGCGGTTGGTCGAGAAAAGTCATGTGTTCCAACATTTCTATTGGATATTTGACCATGATTCTGGTGTAATCAGCTACCAATTGTATAGGTTTTTTTTATGGCTCTCGCCACTGATTGGGTGTTATATTGCTGGTTCTGGATTGTTCAGCACTGTTTTACCAGCAGGTTTCATTTCCGAGACATTGAGCTCAGGCACAGCTGAAAAAGGTTTAGATATGTTACCAGATTCTTCTTAAGTCTGCTCTGGCTTGTTTGCAGCAATACCATACTGTTTTAAAACTCTAAATAAAATTTAAAATGTCTGGGGTATAAGTTGTACTGGTGTATAAGTCACACTGGTGTATAAGTCGCACAGGTGTATAAGTTGTACTGGTGTATAAGTCGCACCTGTCAATTTTGAGAAGTATTTAGACTGAAGCTGTATATAAGTCGCACTGTTATATAGTCGCCCCTCCGGTGTGAGATTTGCCCGCATTGCTATACATGTACTTCCACGGTTTTGCCTTGCGGAAACCAGACTTGATATTCTGACATGTGCCTACCATTGGTAACTATTGCCCGTAATCATGGTAATTGCATTTAACTTGGCCCTCCCACACTGTTTGTTGTCAAGGCTGTAAGAACTGATGGATTCATGTTCCCTTGATGCGTACTCTGAGCATAGTTTCATCCACACTGGCTTAACACCCCACAGCTTACAGTAGACCAATAGAGAGGGCAGGTCAATTAGGCATTGTTTATATAGGTGGTTGATGTGTCACATGGTCGGTTAAACCAGGTTGCATTTATCCATCATGATTGTTTGCAGCATGCCCAATTTTTACTTGACTCATGAAGTGGCATATCATGGTTCGAGAAGCGGCAATCGATGGTGTAATTTGATACAGCTGTTGTCTTAGACTGGGCCATAAAGAAAGTTGATACCGGGTTGGTACAATCTGACAGTGGTTATAAAATTGGCTTCATTTGCTGGATGGAGATTACGATAACCGGGGATGATCTAAGAACTGCCCCCGATCTCCTGGCCATGGTCAATTTGGGAGGGGCGGGGGGCTGTCCCGAGAAAAAAACTTAGATGTTGGTCATATATAAGTTGCACAAGTGTATAGGTCACACTTCTCAGACATGATGAAAAAGGAGCTTGAATGGAATGGATAAGCTGAAGGCATATATACAAGATCTGGTTGTCTGCGAATATGTGACTATCACACCAAAGTTTCTAACAACATTTGTTGATTCAGAAAGGTTCCATTGATTAGTATAATTGACCTGATTAAATCTCATTTTGCAATGAATTTTACTGCAACACAAAATTATTTATGTCTCTCTCTGATCTTGTTTCAGGGTATCCGCTGGCCGTGATTTATAGACAATTTGTGGTTGGAAAGGCACCAAATATACAACATGCCTTCTTTGTTGTTTGCGGTCTTGGCCTTTCATATTTCAATTTTGGTAAGTGGATTCACAAACTTCATACAGTACTAATACCATTAATTTTTAATTGCAAAGTTATATTTAGTGGGTTGCAAGATAATATTATTTATTGTGACATTTAACAAAGATACATACTCTTGCAGCAAATGGCTTCTTAGTGACCAAGCAATGTGGGGAGCAAAATAGATCATGTACTTAAAACATAAGTTGAATTTACATAACCGCTCATATTAAATACATCATGGTATATTGTATATACAATTCAATGGTAGCCAGACATCAGAGAGTATGAAGGATGCATCATGCCATTGAAAAGCATTGTGTCAATCTAAGCCTGAGAGCCAAGCTATGTTATACACTTAAATCTATTGCTGTATACCTCTTCCTGTACAGCCAGAACGGAATCTGGAAACTTTGTTGTCTACAATCTTTGGCATTATATTATTACTGAGTGTTGACAAGCTGACATCTTTAAACTCACCAAATAAGACCATCTTGTGTGATTTCGCCGGATGCACCCCTGGGAGGCCTGCCACCAGATTATGTAGAACCGCCGATGTCATAAAACAATGTGCAAGACCCTAAATAAGGCGTGCGACTGCACATCACAGAACATTCCTTCCATTGCTTGCCCACTCATGGGTCCACATTATATCTTTACAGGTGAAAGCGCTATGCATTCCTTCATCAACATTGCCCTTATTTATGCGCTGCTGTTTATCGGTGGAACCACGCCACTGACAGTGGCATTGGCATTTGTGATAAACATGGTAAGTGGAGTTGTAAACAAGTTTCTTCCTAATCTTTAATCATTAAAGAACCACACTTTTACTGAGTTTGAGGCTGGCTTTGACTCATCATTCGCAATGTAGCTATGGATAAACAATTGTAATGCAATAAAGACCAGCAGTACCTACCCAGCCCAAAATATCCCATTTGTACCTTACCAGCAACCAGGAGCCGTATTCATAATCCCCTCGTAAGTTACGCGCGGAAAGTGCGCTTTCATCTTAGCCTCACCTTCTCGTTGTGGTGGTGCTCACGATTAAGAAATCCTTTTCAATATAATCTTAGCACTTTCTTAATTCAGAAAATCCACTTCTTGTGTGACTACTTATGTATTTTCAACCCGACAATCGCTGGACAAATATTCCACTTTGCGCTGTCTAGTGGTGTTACCTAAGTGGCGATTATGAATACGGCCCCAGGGAATTAGCCAGAATTTAAAAAAAGTGTTCATGTAAAATATTGTGAGCGCTATGATTTTTTTTGTTCTGAACCTCCTGACCAAAAGACCCTTTTTGGTCGGGCAAACAGCACCTGAGTGCCCCGGGCAAACAGCACCTGAGTGCCCGCCAAAATTGAAACTGCCCGCCCATTCGGCGGGCGGGCGGGTCTCTGGCTAATACCCTTCTAGCAACACATGATGAAGTATTTGTTCTTATTTTTATTGGTAAATGTTATTTACGTTTGAATTTGTAGTAGACTGAAAGCAAGGAATTGGTTTGGCATAATAATGCTATATGGGTCTTCTTTTTTTTCCCTTTTTAGGGGTATTTATGTATTGGTTATTACTACACCAGTATGAGTACAGATTATAGTGTCAAGTGGACCACTCCACACTGCGTCCTGACACTGAGGTTGACAGGACTTGTCTGGGACATCTATGATGGATCCCGAAAACCTGTAAGTACAGATCATGACTTCATTCTACCCTTGGTCTCATGATCATGACTTCATTCTACCCTTGGCCTCATGATCATGACTTCATTCTACCCTTGGCCTCATGATCATGACTTCATTCTACCCTTGGCCTCATGATTATGACTTCATTCTACCCGTGGCCTCATGATCATGACGTCGCTTTACCATTGGCTTCAAGATCATGCAGTCGCTTTATCATTGTCCTCATGATTATGACGTAGCTTTACCCATGGCCTTGTGATCATGACGTGGCTTTACCCTTGGTCTCGTGATCATGGCGTCGCTGTACCCTTGGCCTCGTGATCATGACGTCGCTTTACCCTTGGCCTCGTGATCATGACGTCGCTTTACCCTTGGCCTCGTGATCATGGCGTCGCTTTACCTGTGGCCTCGTGATCATGACCTCGCTTTACCCTTGGCCTCACGATCACGGCTCTTCTCACCCCTTGACCTCGTAAGCCTGACAATAATTAAACATATTTCCTGGTACAGACGTGTTGTATAGCTAAATTCAAGCTGCATTTTCACATTGTAAGCAGCCATTACTTTCACTTGAAAAAGGATTTTTTTTTTCACCAGGAGCAGTTGAGTGCAGAACAGAAAGAAACAGCTCTGAAAAAAGTTCCTAGTCTGCTTGAGATAGCTGGTCATACATTCTTCTTCGGCGGCTTCCTTGTTGGACCTCAGGTGAGTTAAGAATTCAGAATTAATACCCAATATGGTGCAAACAGAAAAAAAATTATAATTACAATTTAAAAATAATTTCGCTATAATCATTTGTGGCATTAACATTGCATCATTATAATAGTCTGTATACTTAACATTGCATCATTATAACAGTCTGTATAATTAACATTGCATCATTAGTCTAGAGCCTCCCTGGATTAATGGATAGAGTGCAGATCTAATCTGGGTCTTGTTTCATCCATTGATTATGCGTCGTCCTGGGAGGTACCGTGTCCAGTTAAGCTCTTTATGTGCACAGAATTGGTATAAAACACCAATTCATTTCATGCCAGCAGCATCATTATGATCGTTTATATGAGTATAATCTTTTATATGAGTATACCGGTAAACATTTATATCATTATAATTATTTGTATCATAATCAGTTGTCATTACCATTATATAAATACCATTGTATGTTATTACCATTATATAACTACCATTGTGTGTTATTACCATTGTAGAAGTATAATTAGTTGTACCCTTTATCATTGTATCATTGCCATGGTGTCATTATAAAGGCAAAGCTTTGAACTCTATGTTATTAACTGTTCATATTACTTTTTGTAATTCCCACAGTTCTCTATGAAGCGATACCAAAATTTCGTTCTGGGAGCGTACACTGACGGCAAGCCTGCTGCGAGGTGAGATCCCATTGTACACATACAGCAATGACAGTCAGATTGGCATTACCGTGTACACAGTGTGATACAGCTGGTGGCGTTGTGTCCAGTGGGCCACACATTACCGTGTACACAGTGTGATAGAGCTGGTGGCGTTGTGTCCAGTGCGCCACACATTACCGTGTACACAGTGTGATACAGCTGGTGGCGTTGTGCCCAGTGCGCCACACATTACCGTGTACACAGTGTGATACAGCTGGTGGCGTTGTGCCCAGTGGGCCACACATTACCGTGTACACAGTGTGATACAGCTGGTGGCGTTGTGCCCAGTGGGCCACACATTACCGTGTACACAGTGTGATACAGCTGGTGGCGTTGTGCCCAGTGCGCCACACATTACCGTGTACACCGTGTGATACAGCTGGTGGCGTTGTGCCCAGTGGGCCACACATTACCGTGTACACAGTGTGATACAGCTGGTGGCGTTGTGCCCAGTGCGCCGCACATTACCGTGTACACAGTGTGATACAGGTGGTGACGTTGTGCCCAGTGCGCCACACATTACCGTGTACACAGTGTGATATAGCTGGTGGCATTGTGCCCAGTGGGCCACACATTACCGTGTACACAGTGTGATACAGCTGGTGGCGTTGTGCCCAGTGCGCCGCACATTACCGTGTACACAGTGTGATATAGCTGGTGGCGTTGTGCCCAGTGCGCCACACATTACCGTGTACACAGTGTGATACAGCTGGTGGCGTTGTGCCCAGTGCGCCACACATTACCGTGTACACCGTGTGATACAGCTGGTGGCGTTGTGCCCAGTGCGCCACACATTACCGTGTACACAGTGTGATAGAGCTGGTGGCGTTGTGCCCAGTGCGCCATACATTACCGTGTACACAGTGTGATACAGCTGGTGGCGTTGTGCCCAGTGGGCCACACATTACCGTGTTCACAGTGTGATACAGCTGGTGGCGTTGTGCCCAGTGCGCCATACATTACCGTGTACACAGTGTGATACAGCTGGTGGCGTTGTGCCCAGTGGGCCACACATTACCGTGTACACAGTGTGATACAGCTGGTGGCGTTGTGCCCAGTGCGCCGCACATTACCGTGTACACAGTGTGATACAGGTGGTGACGTTGTGCCCAGTGCGCCACACATTACCGTGTACACAGTGTGATATAGCTGGTGGCATTGTGCCCAGTGGGCCACACATTACCGTGTACACAGTGTGATACAGCTGGTGGCGTTGTGCCCAGTGCGCCGCACATTACCGTGTACACAGTGTGATATAGCTGGTGGCGTTGTGCCCAGTGCGCCACACATTACCGTGTACACAGTGTGATACAGCTGGTGGCGTTGTGCCCAGTGCGCCACACATTACCGTGTACACCGTGTGATACAGCTGGTGGCGTTGTGCCCAGTGCGCCACACATTACCGTGTACACAGTGTGATAGAGCTGGTGGCGTTGTGCCCAGTGCGCCATACATTACCGTGTACACAGTGTGATACAGCTGGTGGCGTTGTGCCCAGTGGGCCACACATTACCGTGTTCACAGTGTGATACAGCTGGTGGCGTTGTGCCCAGTGCGCCATACATTACCGTGTACACAGTGTGATACAGCTGGTGGCGTTGTGCCCAGTGGGCCACACATTACCGTGTACACAGTGTGATACAGCTGGTGGCGTTGTGCCCAGTGCGCCATACATTACCGTGTACACAGTGTGATACAGCGGGTGGCGTTGTGCCCAGTGCGCCATACATTACCGTGTACACAGTGTGATACAGCGGGTGGCGTTGTGCCCAGTGGGCCACACATTACCGTGTACACAGTGTGATACAGCTGGTGGCGTTGTGCCCAGTGCGCCACACATTACCGCGTACACAGTGTGATACAGCGGGTGGCGTTGTGCCCAGTGCGCCATACATTACCGTGTACACAGTGTGATACAGCGGGTGGCGTTGTGCCCAGTGCGCCATACATTACCGTGTACACAGTGTGATACAGCGGGTGGCGTTGTGCCCAGTGGGCCACACATTACCGTGTACACAGTGTGATACAGCTGGTGGCGTTGTGCCCAGTGCGCCACACATTACCGCGTACACAGTGTGATAGAGCTGGTGGCGTTGTGCCCAGTGCGCCACACATTACCGTGTACACAGTGTGATACAGCTGGTGGCGTTGTGCCCAGTGCGCCGCACATTACCGTGTACACAGTGTGATAGAGCTGGTGGCGTTGTGTCCAGTGCGCCACACATTACCGTGTACACAGTGTGATACAGCTGGTGGCGTTGTGCCCAGTGCGCCACACATTACCGTGTACACCGTGTGATACAGCTGGTGGCGTTGTGCCCAGTGCGCCACACATTACCGTGTACACAGTGTGATACAGCTGGTGGCGTTGTGCCCAGTGCGCCATACATTACCGTGTACACAGTGTGATACAGCTGGTGGCGTTGTGCCCAGTGGGCCACACATTACCGTGTTCACAGTGTGATACAGCTGGTGGCGTTGTGCCCAGTGCGCCATACATTACCGTGTACACAGTGTGATACAGCTGGTGGCGTTGTGCCCAGTGGGCCACACATTACCGTGTTCACAGTGTGATACAGCTGGTGGCGTTGTGCCCAGTGGGCCACACATTACCGTGTACACAGTGTGATACAGCTGGTGGCGTTGTGCCCAGTGCGCCATACATTACCGTGTACACAGTGTGATACAGCTGGTGGCGTTGTGCCCAGTGCGCCACACATTACCGTGTACACAGTGTGATACAGCTGGTGGCGTTGTGCCCAGTGCGCCACACATTACCGTGTACACAGTGTGATAGAGCTGGTGGCGTTGTGCCCAGTGCGCCACACATTACCGCGTACACAGTGTGATACAGCTGGTGGCGTTGTGCCCAGTGCGCCACACATTACCGTGTACACAGTGTGATACAGCTGGTGGCGTTGTGCCCAGTGCGCCACACATTACCGTGTACACAGTGTGATACAGCTGGTGGCGTTGTGCCCAGTGCGCCACACATTACCGTGTACACCGTGTGATACAGCTGGTGGCGTTGTGCCCAGTGGGCCACACATTACCGTGTACACAGTGTGATAGAGCTGGTGTCGTTGTGTCCAGTGGGCCACACATTACCGTGTACACCGTGTGATACAGCTGGTGGCGTTGTGCCCAGTGCGCCACACATTACCGTGTACACAGTGTGATAGAGCTGGTGGCGTTGTGCCCAGTGCGCCGCACATTACCGTGTACACAGTGTGATACAGCGGGTGGCGTTGTGCCCAGTGCGCCGCACATTACCGTGTACACAGTGTGATACAGCTGGTGGCGTTGTGCCCAGTGCGCCACACATTACCGTGTACACAGTGTGATACAGTTGGTGGCGTTGTGCCCAATGCGCCACACATTACCGTGTGCACACTGTGATACAGTTGGTGACGTTGTGCCCAGTGCGCCACACATTACCGTGTACACAGTGTGATACAGCGGGTGGCGTTGTGCCCAGTGCGCCATACATTACCGTGTTCACAGTGTGATACAGCTGGTGGCGTTGTGCCCAGTGCGCCACACATTACCGTGTACACAGTGTGATACAGCTGGTGGCGTTGTGCCCAGTGCGCCACACATTACCGTGTACACAGTGTGATACAGCTGGTGGCGTTGTGCCCAGTGGGCCACACATTACCGTGTTCACAGTGTGATACAGCTGGTGGCGTTGTGCCCAGTGCGCCATACATTACCGTGTACACAGTGTGATACAGCTGGTGGCGTTGTGCCCAGTGGGCCACACATTACCGTGTTCACAGTGTGATACAGCGGGTGGCGTTGTGCCCAGTGCGCCATACATTACCGTGTACACAGTGTGATACAGCTGGTGGCGTTGTGCCCAGTGGGCCACACATTACCGTGTACACAGTGTGATACAGCTGGTGGCGTTGTGTCAAGTGCGCCATACATTACCGTGTACACAGTGTGATACAGCTGGTGGCGTTGTGCCCAGTGGGCCACACATTACCGTGTACACAGTGTGATACAGTTGGTGACGTTGTGTCCAGTGGGCCACACATTACCGTGTACACAGTGTGATACAGCTGGTGGCGTTGTGCCCAGTGCGCCGCACATTACCGTGTACACAGTGTGATACAGGTGGTGACGTTGTGCCCAGTGCGCCACACATTACCGTGTACACAGTGTGATACAGCTGGTGGCGTTGTGCCCAGTGCGCCGCACATTACCGTGTACACAGTGTGATACAGTTGGTGACGTTGTGCCCAGTGCGCCACACATTACCGTGTACACAGTGTGATACAGCTGGTGGCATTGTGCCCAGTGGGCCACACATTACCGTGTACACAGTGTGATACAGCTGGTGGCGTTGTGCCCAGTGCGCCGCACATTACCGTGTACACAGTGTGATACAGTTGGTGACGTTGTGCCCAGTGCGCCATACATTACCGTGTACACAGTGTGATACAGCTGGTGGCGTTGTGCCCAGTGCGCCACACATTACCGTGTACACAGTGTGATACAGCTGGTGGCGTTGTGCCCAGTGCGCCACACATTACCGTGTACACAGTGTGATAGAGCTGGTGGCGTTGTGCCCAGTGCGCCACACATTACCGCGTACACAGTGTGATACAGCTGGTGGCGTTGTGCCCAGTGCGCCACACATTACCGTGTACACAGTGTGATACAGCTGGTGGCGTTGTGCCCAGTGCGCCACACATTACCGTGTACACAGTGTGATACAGCTGGTGGCGTTGTGCCCAGTGCGCCACACATTACCGTGTACACCGTGTGATACAGCTGGTGGCGTTGTGCCCAGTGGGCCACACATTACCGTGTACACAGTGTGATAGAGCTGGTGGCGTTGTGTCCAGTGGGCCACACATTACCGTGTACACCGTGTGATACAGCTGGTGGCGTTGTGCCCAGTGCGCCACACATTACCGTGTACACAGTGTGATACAGCTGGTGGCGTTGTGCCCAGTGCGCCGCACATTACCGTGTACACAGTGTGATAGAGCTGGTGGCGTTGTGCCCAGTGCGCCGCACATTACCGTGTACACAGTGTGATACAGCGGGTGGCGTTGTGCCCAGTGCGCCGCACATTACCGTGTACACAGTGTGATACAGCTGGTGGCGTTGTGCCCAGTGCGCCACACATTACCGTGTACACAGTGTGATACAGTTGGTGGCGTTGTGCCCAATGCGCCACACATTACCGTGTGCACACTGTGATACAGTTGGTGACGTTGTGCCCAGTGCGCCACACATTACCGTGTACACAGTGTGATACAGCGGGTGGCGTTGTGCCCAGTGCGCCATACATTACCGTGTTCACAGTGTGATACAGCTGGTGGCGTTGTGCCCAGTGCGCCACACATTACCGTGTACACAGTGTGATACAGCTGGTGGCGTTGTGCCCAGTGCGCCACACATTACCGTGTACACAGTGTGATACAGCTGGTGGCGTTGTGCCCAGTGGGCCACACATTACCGTGTTCACAGTGTGATACAGCTGGTGGCGTTGTGCCCAGTGCGCCATACATTACCGTGTACACAGTGTGATACAGCTGGTGGCGTTGTGCCCAGTGGGCCACACATTACCGTGTTCACAGTGTGATACAGCGGGTGGCGTTGTGCCCAGTGCGCCATACATTACCGTGTACACAGTGTGATACAGCTGGTGGCGTTGTGCCCAGTGGGCCACACATTACCGTGTACACAGTGTGATACAGCTGGTGGCGTTGTGTCAAGTGCGCCATACATTACCGTGTACACAGTGTGATACAGCTGGTGGCGTTGTGCCCAGTGGGCCACACATTACCGTGTACACAGTGTGATACAGTTGGTGACGTTGTGTCCAGTGGGCCACACATTACCGTGTACACAGTGTGATACAGCTGGTGGCGTTGTGCCCAGTGCGCCGCACATTACCGTGTACACAGTGTGATACAGGTGGTGACGTTGTGCCCAGTGCGCCACACATTACCGTGTACACAGTGTGATACAGCTGGTGGCGTTGTGCCCAGTGCGCCGCACATTACCGTGTACACAGTGTGATACAGTTGGTGACGTTGTGCCCAGTGCGCCACACATTACCGTGTACACAGTGTGATATAGCTGGTGGCATTGTGCCCAGTGGGCCACACATTACCGTGTACACAGTGTGATACAGCTGGTGGCGTTGTGCCCAGTGCGCCGCACATTACCGTGTACACAGTGTGATACAGCTGGTGGCATTGTGCCCAGTGGGCCACACATTACCGTGTACACAGTGTGATACAGCTGGTGGCGTTGTGCCCAGTGCGCCGCACATTACCGTGTACACAGTGTGATACAGTTGGTGACGTTGTGCCCAGTGCGCCACACATTACCGTGTACACAGTGTGATATAGCTGGTGGCATTGTGCCCAGTGGGCCACACATTACCGTGTACACAGTGTGATACAGCTGGTGGCGTTGTGCCCAGTGCGCCGCACATTACCGTGTACACAGTGTGATATAGCTGGTGGCGTTGTGCCCAGTGCGCCACACATTACCGTGTACACAGTGTGATACAGCTGGTGGCGTTGTGCCCAGTGCGCCACACATTACCGTGTACACCGTGTGATACAGCTGGTGGCGTTGTGCCCAGTGCGCCACACATTACCGTGTACACAGTGTGATAGAGCTGGTGGCGTTGTGCCCAGTGCGCCATACATTACCGTGTACACAGTGTGATACAGCTGGTGGCGTTGTGCCCAGTGGGCCACACATTACCGTGTACACAGTGTGATACAGCTGGTGGCGTTGTGCCCAGTGCGCCATACATTACCGTGTACACAGTGTGATACAGCTGGTGGCGTTGTGCCCAGTGCGCCATACATTACCGTGTACACAGTGTGATACAGCTGGTGGCGTTGTGCCCAGTGGGCCACACATTACCGTGTTCACAGTGTGATACAGCGGGTGGCGTTGTGCCCAGTGCGCCATACATTACCGTGTACACAGTGTGATACAGCTGGTGGCGTTGTGCCCAGTGGGCCACACATTACCGTGTACACAGTGTGATACAGCTGGTGGCGTTGTGTCAAGTGCGCCATACATTACCGTGTACACAGTGTGATACAGCGGGTGGCGTTGTGCCCAGTGCGCCATACATTACCGTGTACACAGTGTGATACAGCTGGTGGCGTTGTGCCCAGTGGGCCACACATTACCGTGTACACAGTGTGATACAGCTGGTGGCGTTGTGTCAAGTGCGCCATACATTACCGTGTACACAGTGTGATACAGCTGGTGGCGTTGTGCCCAGTGCGCCACACATTACCGTGTACACAGTGTGATACAGCTGGTGGCATTGTGCCCAGTGGGCCACACATTACCGTGTACACAGTGTGATACAGCTGGTGGCGTTGTGCCCAGTGCGCCGCACATTACCGTGTACACAGTGTGATATAGCTGGTGGCGTTGTGCCCAGTGCGCCACACATTACCGTGTACACAGTGTGATACAGCTGGTGATGTTTCTGTTCACCGTAGCGTGACACCTGGCTTGGTGAGAATGGGGGCTGGGATCTTCTACACGGCGGTCTACCAGATCAGTGCCATGTTCATACCTGATGCCTACCTGCTCAGCCAAGGGTTCCAGGTGAGCTCCTCCTTCTTATAGTTTGTGTAAATTATCTACATATTCTGTAACCCGACCACCTCCTTAAGTCGATCGATGAGCGGCAGTCCCGTCGTCGGTCGACTTAGGGAGGTCTATCTCTCTATTTATCTATTAATCAGGATTTTTTTTAACATCGCCGATCATGATTGTGCATGCAGTGTTCACGCTCGTCTTTGAACAAACATTAAATTATATTACTAGGAATACTACTGCTTCATAATCCCCAATGGAATGTACATACAAAGGCGACTAATATTAAATGACATATTTATGCATATTTATTCAGGTGGTATTCTTTCGAAACGCACTGATTGGTCAGAATTTAAGAGCCATTTGCCCTATAGGTCTGTAGTTATGGGTTGCGTTTTCTTGTTGCAGAACTTGTCTCTCTTGCCCAAGTGTTTTGCCATTCTTATCTGGGGCAAGCTGACACTCTACAGATACGTTGGCGTTTGGCTTATAGGTGTAAGTAGAATATTATTTCCCACATTTCTTGTATTGTGGCATTAATACAATATGTGTTAAATTCAATCAGTCACTTTAAATTCATTGACATTTGAAGCAAGAGCTGAGGCAGAAAGCTAATACATCCAAGCAATATTTTGACTAGTATCTGTATAATATATATGTATCTTCTTATGCACTTGAATCGAAGTCTTATTCGCGTTTTTGCTTTCCATGTATTAAGTTTTTATAATGGGACAAGCATTATTTGATTATCGGGATTTTAGCGAAACGAAAACTAAATATAGGAAATACACGTTTTTGACTTTTGAAAGATTGTTTGACCTTTGTTTGACCCAGGAGGGAGCCTGCATCTTGACCGGTCTGACCTATAACGGGAAGGATGAGAACGGCAATGAATTATGGGATGGATGCGCGAATGTCCATATTAGGAAATACGAGTCTGCCTCGTCCTGCGCCGAGCTCATTCTGGCCTTCAACGTCAACACCAACAAGTGGATGGCCAAGTGAGTGGCTCGTTGGTCGCTCTGTTGTACCCCCCCCCCCCCCCCCACCCACCCCCCATCCCCCCACGCAGACACACACCTGTAGCCTATTTCACGTACGTAATTTAGCCGGCTACGTCGTTTAGTCCGATAAAATGGCCCATCATTTACGTGGTAACTTTAGCCGTTCGCGTTCGTGAAATCCAGTACAGTATGGTATGGGATTTGAGTCGTATGTTTGCGTTTTTTGCTTAGCTCAGCTCAGTTTAACGGGACAGGTAACTTCTCTCAATGTGCCCTCCATTTCGGCCCCGTTGCCGCTCTGTTGTGCCCCACATGTCCCACCCCTATACCCCCACATGTCCCACCCCTATACCCCCACATGTCCCACCCCCATACCCCTACATGTCCCACCCCCATACCCCCACATGTCCCACCCCCCATACCCCCACATGTCCCACCCCCCATACCCCCACATGTCCCACCCCCCATACCCCCACATGTCCCACCCCCCATACCCCCACATGTCCCACCCCCCATACCCCCACATGTCCCACCCCCCATACCCCCACATGTCCCACCCCCCATACACCCACATGTCCCACCCCCATACCCCCACATGTCCCACCCCCATACCCCCACATGTCCCACCCCCCATACCCCCACATGTCCCACCCCCATACCCCCACATGTCCCACCCCTATACCCCCACATGTCCCACCCCCATACCCCCACATGTCCCACCCCCATACCCCCACATGTCCCACCCCCCATACCCCCACATGTCCCACCCCCATACCCCCACATGTCCCACCCCCCATACCCCCACATGTCCCACCCCCATACCCCCACATGTCCCACCCCTATACCCCCACATGTCCCACCCCCATACCCCCACATGTCCCACTTCCATACCCCCACATGTCCCACCCCCCATACCCCCACATGTCCCACCCCCATACCCCCACATGTCCCACCCCCATACCCCCACATGTCCCACCCCCATACCCCCACATGTCCCACCCTCCATACCCCCACATGTCCCACCCGCATACCCCCACATGTCCCACCCCCATACCCCCACATGTCCCACCCCTATACCCCCACATGTCCCACCCCCCATACCCCCACATGTCCCACCCCCATACCCCCACATGTCCCACCCCCATACCCCCACATGTCCCACCCCCCATACCCCCACATGTCCCACCCCCCATACCCCCACATGTCCCACCCCCATACCCCCACATGTCCCACCCCCATACCCCCACATGTCCCACCCCCATACCCCCACATGTCCCACCCCCATACCCCCACATGTCCCACCCCCCATCCCCCACATGTCCCACCCCCATACCCCCACATGTTTGGCTGGAATTGGGTTTGTTAGTGCTCGCTTTGTTCAACCCCTCTGGTCGTCACGTTATCGGGATAGGTCACTCCATCCAATGTACGCCCCCCCCCCCCTGCTCGCTTTGTTCAACCCCTCTGGTCGTCACGTTATCGGGATAGGTCACTCCATCCAATGTACGCCCCCCCCCCCCCCTGCTCGCTTTGCTCAACCCCTCTGGTCGTCACGTTATCGGGATAGGTCACTCCATCCAATGTACGCCCCCCCCCCCTGCTCGCTTTGTTCAACCCCTCTGGTCGTCACGTTATCGGGATAGGTCACTCCATCCAATGTACGCCCCCCCCCCCCCTGCTCGCTTTGTTCAACCCCTCTGGTCGTCACGTTATCGGGATAGGTCACTCCATCCAATGTATGCCCCCCCCCCCTGCTCGCTTTGTTCAACCCCTCTGGTCGTCACGTTATCGGGATAGGTCACTCCATCCAATGTACGCCCCCCCCCCCCCCCTGCTCGCTTTGTTCAACCCCTCTGGTCGTCACGTTATCGGGATAGGTCACTCCATCCAATGTACGCCCCCCCCCCCCCCTGCTCGCTTTGTTCAACCCCTCTGGTCGTCACGTTATCGGGATAGGTCACTCCATCCAATGTACGCCCCCCCCCCTCCTCCTCTCCCTCTCCCTCCCCCTTCTTAGGAAATGTCCTCTCCATCCGTCAGAACTTCTCTATAATTCGAGACCTGTTCACGTAAAGTTGAGCGCTATCACTGGGGCATGTTACGCTGATTTGATGCGTCTGTTCATTCCGTGTCTAGCATGAGGGCCGGCGCGACAGCTCAGTGGGCTAGAGCGCCAGCATTGAGTGATCTGGTCACCTGAGAGCCTAACGGCACGTGGGTCGGTGGTTCGAGCCCTGCTGTGGCCATGTCTGTGTGGATAAAGATCCCATGTCTTTCTTCGTAAAGAGTAGCGGGTTACCCCCGGGGACATGGCTCCACTCTCCCTTCCTTCTCCCATTGACGCGATCTGACCAATAGTGGTTAAAGTGTCCTGAATAACCAACCAACCGTGTCTAGCATGTTGCAGTCGAGTTAGTGTTTTATGGTACCAAAGTACTAAAGTTGCTCAAACGAAAAAATTTACACTGAGAAAGGTCTAAGCATAATTCCATGTAAGTGAAGTATTTAGGTCATTTTGTATATAAGTACAGATATTTACTATACAGAAGTTCAAAGTGGCATGTGTTAAGTGCTTTATTGTGTACTACCTCATCCAAACTTGAACATTGTTATGGTATGATGGATCCTAGATTTATATCAAGATCGGATCATGGATCCAATAAAGTTAAAAACAAATATGTGTAGGTGAACGATTGCTTTCCGAGCGGTTTTAAACCAAACGTTGCAACAGGATGATATATTTATGAAACGATACTCAAAGCAAGAATTGTTGCTTATAAACGTGTTCATACTGTATCTGTACCATGGCCTGCGTTGCTTACAGATATTTGTTCATACTGTAGCTGTACCATTCCCGTGTGATGCTTACAGATATGTGTTCATACTGTATCTGTACCATTCCCGTGTGATGCTTGCTGATATGTGTTCATACTGTATCTGTACCATTCCCGTGTGATGCTTACAGATATATGTTCATTCTGTATCTGTACCATTCCCGTGTGATGCTTGCAGATATATGTTCATACTGTATCTGTACCATTCCCGTGTGATGCTTGCAGATATATGTTCATACTGTATCTGTACCATTCCCGTGTGATGCTTACAGATATGTGTTCATACTGTATCTGTACCATTCCCGTGTGATGCTTACAGATATATGTTCATACTGTATCTGTACCATTCCCGTGTGATGCTTACAGATATATGTTCATACTGTATCTGTACCATTCCCGTGTGATGCTTACAGATATGTGTTCATACTGTATCTGTACCATTCCCGTGTGATGCTTACAGATATGTGTTCATACTGTATCTGTACCATTCCCGTGTGATGCTTGATGATATGTGTTCATACTGTATCTGTACCATTCCCGTGTGATGCTTACATATATGTGTTCATACTGTATCTGTACCATTCCCGTGTGATTCTTGCAGATATGTGTTCATACTGTATCTGTACCATTCCCGTGTGATGCTTACAGATATATGTTCATTCTGTATCTGTACCATTCCCGTGTGATGCTTGCAGATATATGTTCATACTGTATCTGTACCATTCCCGTGTGATGCTTGCAGATATATGTTCATACTGTATCTGTACCATTCCCGTGTGATGCTTACAGATATGTGTTCATACTGTATCTGTACCATTCCCGTGTGATGCTTACAGATATGTGTTCATACTGTATCTGTACCATTCCCGTGTGATGCTTACATGTATGTGTTCATACTATATCTGTACCATTCCCGTGTGATGCTTACAGATATGTGTTCATACTGTATCTGTACCATTCCCGTGTGATACTTACAGATATGTGTTCATACTGTATCTGTACCATTCCCGTGTGATGCTTACAGATATATGTTCATACTGTATCTGTACCATTCCCGTGTGATGCTTGCAGATATATGTTCATACTGTATCTGTACCATTCCCGTGTGATGCTTACAGATATGTGTTCATACTGTATCTGTACCATTCCCGAGTGATGCTTACAGATATGTGTTCATACTGTATCTGTACCATTCCCGTGTGATGCTTACAGATATGTGTTCATACTGTATCTGTACCATTCCCGTGTGATGCTTGCAGATATGTGTTCATACTGTATCTGTACCATTCCCGTATGATGCTTACAGATATGTGTTCATACTGTATCTGTACCATTCCCGTGTGATGCTTGCAGATATATGTTCATACTGTATCTGTACCATTCCCGTGTGATGCTTGCAGATATATGTTCATACTGTATCTGTACCATTCCCGTGTGATGCTTACAGATATGTGTTCATACTGTATCTGTACCATTCCCGTGTGATGCTTACAGATATGTGTTCATACTGTATCTGTACCATTCCCGTGTGATGCTTACAGATGTGTTCATACTGTATCTGTACCATTCCCGTGTGATGCTTGCAGATATATGTTCATACTGTATCTGTACCATTCCCGTGTGATGCTTGCAGATATGTGTTCATACTGTATCTGTACCATTCCCGTGTGATGCTTACAGATATGTGTTCATACTGTATCTGTACCATTCCCGTGTGATGCTTGCAGATATATGTTCATACTGTGTCTGTACCATTCCCGTGTGATACTTACAGATATGTGTTCATACTGTATCTGTACCATTCCCGTGTGATGCTTACAGATATGTGTTCATACTGTATCTGTACCATTCTCGTGTGATGCTTGCAGATATATGTACATACTGTATCTGTACCATTCCCGTGTGATGCTTACAGATATATGTTCATACTGTATCTGTACCATTCCCGTGTGATGCTTGCAGATATATGTTCATACTGTATCTGTACCATTCCCGTGTGATGCTTACAGATATGTGTTCATACTGTATCTGTACCATTCCCGTGTGATGCTTACAGATATATGTTCATACTGTATCTGTACCATTCCCGTGTGATGCTTACAGATATATGTTCATACTGTATCTGTACCATTCCCGTGTGATGCTTACAGATATGTGTTCATACTGTATCTGTACCATTCCCGTGTGATGCTTACAGATATGTGTTCATACTGTATCTGTACCATTCCCGTGTGATGCTTGATGATATGTGTTCATACTGTATCTGTACCATTCCCGTGTGATGCTTGCAGATATGTGTTCATACTGTATCTGTACCATTCCCGTGTGATGCTTACAGATATGTGTTCATACTGTATCTGTACCATTCCCGTGTGATGCTTGCAGATATATGTTCATACTGTGTCTGTACCATTCCCGTGTGATACTTACAGATATGTGTTCATACTGTATCTGTACCATTCCCGTGTGATGCTTACAGATATGTGTTCATACTGTATCTGTACCATTCTCGTGTGATGCTTGCAGATATATGTACATACTGTATCTGTACCATTCCCGTGTGATGCTTACAGATATATGTTCATACTGTATCTGTACCATTCCCGTGTGATGCTTGCAGATATATGTTCATACTGTATCTGTACCATTCCCGTGTGATGCTTACAGATATGTGTTCATACTGTATCTGTACCATTCCCGTGTGATGCTTACAGATATATGTTCATACTGTATCTGTACCATTCCCGTGTGATGCTTACAGATATATGTTCATACTGTATCTGTACCATTCCCGTGTGATGCTTACAGATATGTGTTCATACTGTATCTGTACCATTCCCGTGTGATGCTTACAGATATGTGTTCATACTGTATCTGTACCATTCCCGTGTGATGCTTGATGATATGTGTTCATACTGTATCTGTACCATTCCCGTGTGATGCTTACATATATGTGTTCATACTGTATCTGTACCATTCCCGTGTGATTCTTGCAGATATGTGTTCATACTGTATCTGTACCATTCCCGTGTGATGCTTACAGATATATGTTCATTCTGTATCTGTACCATTCCCGTGTGATGCTTGCAGATATATGTTCATACTGTATCTGTACCATTCCCGTGTGATGCTTGCAGATATATGTTCATACTGTATCTGTACCATTCCCGTGTGATGCTTACAGATATGTGTTCATACTGTATCTGTACCATTCCCGTGTGATGCTTACAGATATGTGTTCATACTGTATCTGTACCATTCCCGTGTGATGCTTACATGTATGTGTTCATACTATATCTGTACCATTCCCGTGTGATGCTTACAGATATGTGTTCATACTGTATCTGTACCATTCCCGTGTGATACTTACAGATATGTGTTCATACTGTATCTGTACCATTCCCGTGTGATGCTTACAGATATATGTTCATACTGTATCTGTACCATTCCCGTGTGATGCTTGCAGATATATGTTCATACTGTATCTGTACCATTCCCGTGTGATGCTTACAGATATGTGTTCATACTGTATCTGTACCATTCCCGAGTGATGCTTACAGATATGTGTTCATACTGTATCTGTACCATTCCCGTGTGATGCTTACAGATATGTGTTCATACTGTATCTGTACCATTCCCGTGTGATGCTTGCAGATATGTGTTCATACTGTATCTGTACCATTCCCGTATGATGCTTACAGATATGTGTTCATACTGTATCTGTACCATTCCCGTGTGATGCTTGCAGATATATGTTCATACTGTATCTGTACCATTCCCGTGTGATGCTTGCAGATATATGTTCATACTGTATCTGTACCATTCCCGTGTGATGCTTACAGATATGTGTTCATACTGTATCTGTACCATTCCCGTGTGATGCTTACAGATATGTGTTCATACTGTATCTGTACCATTCCCGTGTGATGCTTACAGATGTGTTCATACTGTATCTGTACCATTCCCGTGTGATGCTTGCAGATATATGTTCATACTGTATCTGTACCATTCCCGTGTGATGCTTGCAGATATGTGTTCATACTGTATCTGTACCATTCCCGTGTGATGCTTACAGATATGTGTTCATACTGTATCTGTACCATTCCCGTGTGATGCTTGCAGATATATGTTCATACTGTGTCTGTACCATTCCCGTGTGATACTTACAGATATGTGTTCATACTGTATCTGTACCATTCCCGTGTGATGCTTACAGATATGTGTTCATACTGTATCTGTACCATTCTCGTGTGATGCTTGCAGATATATGTACATACTGTATCTGTACCATTCCCGTGTGATGCTTACAGATATATGTTCATACTGTATCTGTACCATTCCCGTGTGATGCTTACAGATATGTGTTCATACTGTATCTGTACCATTCCCGTGTGATGCTTACATGTATGTGTTCATACTGTATCTGTACCATTCCCGTGTGATGCTTGCAGATACGTGTTCATACTGTATCTGTACCATTCCCGTGTGATGCTTGCAGATATATGTTCATACTGTATCTGTACCATTCCCGTGTGATGCTTACAGATATGTGTTCATACTGTATCTGTACCATTCCCGTGTGATGCTTACAGATATGTGTTCATACTGTATCTGTACCATTCCCGTGAGATGCTTGCAGATATGTGTTCATACTGTATCTGTACCATTCCCGTGTGATGCTTACAGATATGTGTTCATACTGTATCTGTACCATTCCCGTGTGATGCTTACAGATATGTGTTCATACTGTATCTGTACCATTCCCGTGTGATGCTTGCAGATATATGTTCATACTGTATCTGTACCATTCCCGTGTGATGCTTACAGATATATGTTCATACTGTATCTGTACCATTCCCGTGTGATGCTTGCTGATATGTGTTCATACTGTATCTGTACCATTCCCGTGTGATGCTTGCTGATATGTGTTCATACTGTATCTGTACCATTCCCGTGTGATGCTTGCTGATATGTGTTCATACTGTATCTGTACCATTCCCGTGTGATGCTTGCAGATATGTGTTCATACTGTATCTGTACCATTCCCGTGTGATGCTTGCTGATATGTGTTCATACTGTATCTGTACCATTCCCGTGTGATGCTTACATGTATGTGTTCATACTATATCTGTACCATTCCCGTGTGATGCTTACAGATATGTGTTCATACTGTATCTGTACCATTCCCGTGTGATACTTACAGATATGTGTTCATACTGTATCTGTACCATTCCCGTGTGATGCTTGCAGATATGTGTTCAAGCGGCTCAAGTTTCTGGGCAACAAGAATTTGTCTCAGATCTGCACGCTGCTCTTCCTCGCCCTCTGGCATGGACTCTACACCGGCTACTTCGTCAACTTCCTCCTCGAGTTCGTCATCATGAAGTTCGAGCGAGAGGTAAGTTTTAAGCAATAATGTATTTCTATACTTTGTTCAAATGGAACGATACATACGCTAGTCACATAGAATTATGTTTAAATGAAAGTTAAAAAAAAAATAAGCAATAAAGAAAAACATACACATTCCTGATCTAAGCAATGATCAAATAAACTGTTAATACCTACAATAACAGGCAGGGGCGGAGTTTCGCAACACCGTTCATTTTCGTATTTTCCGTATGCCACCTCCCTTAAAATGCATCCACCGCTTCCCCGCCACGCTCACTCGACATCGGCAGAATGCTATATTTAAAGCCGCACCGCGACTTTGCGATCCAGGCAGTCCATCATTCACTGACGTCACTGTTGCTGTTATCCAATCATGTGGCGAAAACATTTCTTCCACGTGCGTTATGTCAGACAAACAAGTCCGACAAACAAAGCGACATGTCACTTTCATGTCAGTTTCAGAGATGAGTACCTCTCGCTTGTACCTACCATCAGCTCTGATTGTCAATTTCATAATCACAATCAATAACAAAAAAAAAGGACTCAAGCGTGGGCGGGCTAAGTGTCAGAGTGTGAAACGGTGTATTACTGGGCGCATCGAGGGGTGGGAACCACACTTTCAGCAGATTATAGTTTTGGAGCAGTTTAGAGTGGACACGACAGCTGTGCATCCAAAATAGATCCTGCACGCTCATAAGTTTCCTGTCAACATGTGAAGACCGTGAAGAAACAGCTCTGCATCGCAAAAAGAAACTAAAGTTAAAAACATCAATTACGTGTGAAATAGTACATTGTACTTCTATGTAAAATGATACTGAAATACATATCCGCGAACTACCCACATTTATATGTATGACTTGGTAACACACCATGCACCATGTGTCTCAATGTAAGGGCGGGCTCTGTAGTCAGAAGTAAATCAATATCGTCAGTGTACAGTGTCTATCCATCCCCAGAAAAGATAGATACATTTATTGCACGGGTCGCCCGGCCACAGTGCATATATTACCATAATTATGTCTATTGATGGCTGACGGGGCACCGCCGTGGTGTAGCGAGCACGTACGGCGATGAAGAAGTTATTGTCCGGGCACCTGTCGCATTCCGCAGACCTCATCTTGAATCAATGCCGTATGGTGTACTTTAGTCGACCTCTTCCATCTCATGCGGGAGTTTAGGTTATGACTGCTGTAAGCGCGCAGGGTAAACAGCTCTTGATGTGTTTGGTTGGTTGTATATACAGGACGCGTTAACCACTTTTGGTCATGTCAATGGGAGAGGGGAGGGAAGAGCGGTGCCATGTCCCCGGGGTGACCCCCTACTCTTTGAGAAGAAGGACAAGGTATCTTTATCCTGCGACCACACAGACATGGCCACAGCGGGGCGCGAACCACTGATCCACGTGCCGTTAGGCGCTCAGATAGCTAGATCGAGCGTTCCAACTCGATGAGCAATCGAGGCGGCCCTTCTCGATTTGAGGCTGACAAAAGACGGATGTTAATTCGGATGTGGCGTTCGTCAACCATGGAGAAAATATACCTATGTGTGTAATTGCAATATTTGACATGTCGTAACGGATAGTGTTTTTCGAAATCTTACCGCAAATCACAATTTTTTTAATACCTTACAGGTCATTGCGTGAGGATAATCAATTCCAGTTCCACATGCTGCGACTGAATTTTTTTTTAGAATTATTATTATACCGATGTCACAATGTTTGACGTGTGCCCTGATCCGTCTCTACACGCATGCGTGGAAAGTTCAATTATTCCAAGTCCCTGTAACCGTGACGATTAACATTAAGTTGGTTAATCCCTTCTGACTATAAACCTGTCTGATCCGAATAATACTGATATGTATGGCCCTAACATCTCCCCCTGGGAAGTCAGTCACAAGTTAACGGGGAGGTCAGGTCTTTACTGTGAAGTACCTGATAACATCATTTGTTGCGACATGTGTTTCAGCATTTCTTATATAACTTAAGCTTACCAAAGGGGTGGGGGGGTGGGGGGAGGTACTTTTCCGATATCCTCGATTGGCATCCAGGATTTCTTCCAAGATTCGCGATTAGCTGGGTCGCTCACATGGAAACCGCACTCAATACTATCATTAAATTCGTGTTAAAGTGACTTAGATTTGTTTTTCTCTTCCATAGATAAATATGTTTTGCGAATTCGGTCATTTATTTCATTTCATACCTACTCCTTCATTTCCTATATAAGTTTAATATTATTTGTGTAGATAATTATACTTCCATGGTTGTTCCCATTCAGCCCGCCTCCTCCCCCCTCTCCAGCCACGCTGGCCACCATTACCCACACAGTATGAAGGACCGCGTGCTCGTTTGTTCGTTGCAGGCCGGCATGCTGCTGGGGCCCTCAGCCCTGGTGCGGTCTCTACATGGCACCCCCGGGGGCTCCCTGCTGGTCTGGGTGGCCAAGAAGGCCTACGCCCAGTTCGCCCTCAGCTATGCCCTTGTCGGCTTCTGCCTGCTGTCCTGGGACAACTACATGTCGGTGAGTGGCCTGAAAGGAGGATATCATAGGCCAGTGGAAGCGCGTGGACATGTGCACGTGTGCAAGTCAGCATCCCTGTGACTTTTACTGGTGTACAATATCAGTATTCCTCTGTATATGTCCGTATTCCGCTGTTTTTCAGCTTTATATATCAGTATTGATCTGGCTTTTACAGGTGTACACTATTATTGTTCCTCTGGCTTTTACAGGTGTACACTATTATTGTTCTTATGGCTTTTACAGGTGTACACTATTATTCGTTTGCTTTTACAGGTGTACAGTATCATTATTCCTCTGACTTACAGGTGTACACTATTATTCTTTTGCTTTTACAGGTGTACACTATCATTGTTCCTCTGGCTTTACACAGGTGTACACTATTATTAATCCTCTGACCTTTACAGGTGTACAATATCATTATTTCTCTGTCCTTTGCAGGTGTACATGTCAGTGTACCTCTGTGGTCACGTGGTCTTCATAGGCTGGTCCTTCATTTACCCGTACCTGCGGAAAGCCATGAAGCCCGCTGCCAAACAGGTCGACAGTGATAAAGATGAAAGGTGATTATGAATAAAGTCTGAATTCATGACTTGGCTGTAAGCCTTAAGAGTACCGATAAGTTAGAGCTGTTGTCATGAGAAAGACTAACGTCCGTGTCCCGCCTCAGGCCGCTAGAGTAAGCTACGTCGCAAAACAATGGGATCATCTCTTGGGATATTGCAAGAACACGTGACATTACGATTGGGATCGGTAGTTACAATAGGCCGATAACCGAGGCGTTGCGTCAATCTATAGACCTGGGGCCGTATTCATAATCCCCTCGTAAGTTACGCACGAAAATGTGCATTTTCGTCTTAGCCTCACCAGCTCTTTGTAGTGGTGTTCATGATTACGAAATCGTCTTCAAAATAATTTTAGCCCTTTCTTAATTCAGAAAATCCACTTTTTGGGTGAATACTTTTGTATTTTGAACCGGATAATCGCTTGACAAATCTTTCACTTAGCGCTAAGTCTAGTGGCGTAGCAGGCGATTATGAATACGGCTCCTGGGGGTCGTTACACTAGGAATTACGAGCTCTTAACCCTGTATTATACATGCTAATGTAATGCTAATGTCACGCCTAATCATACGTTTAAGAGCAAGAATAAGTGTCATAAAGCGATTATTCGGGCGCAGCAAGCTTCCTGTAAATTAGTTGGTAGCCAAAAATATTTTCAAATTAATGATTGCAATATATCAATGCTAAATTCAATATGTTGTGTTCCCCTTCGTCTTTGCAAAGGCAACTTATAAACTCTACGAGCAACAGTGACAAGATCTTAGTGAAATTACCCCCTGAGGGCCAAGGAAATTTAAGACTGCTGGCAAAGTAATAAAAAAGCGCCAAAGATAGGATAGAATCTAGCACTAATTGGCTCAACCCTGATAATGATGAAACCTGTAAGTGACAATGATGGTTTTTTCACTCTCTGTTGTAGGCTGAAAGCAGAATAAACCGCAGGCGACGTGGGTGCAAAGTCCGTAGTTTCTTGCCACGAATGCAAGAAAATTTAAGTTTTTTTCTTTCTCTACAATTGCCTTGAATATCGTTAGAAAAAAAAAGATCGATGTATTTTCTTTGATCTCTTGACGTTGTGTGAGATTGGCGGACACAACATGGTACACATTACGCATTAACTATCTTCTTATTGTTATAAATTTCTTAATATAGGTAATAAATGTAGATGTTTAACTCTATGGTAGACGCGGTGAAATGGGAAAGGTAGTGTGATATCATGCCTTTGATGCTCTAGTTATATTAGCATGACTCTTAAGCTTATTCTCTGTAGTCAGTAACGTGGTGAATGATATTCTATGCACGTCTTTAATGCTGTTATTTCAGAATACTTTCATCGTTGTGAGGCTTTGGTCGTTATAAGCAAATCTATTTTATTATCAAGTGAGTGTGGAATGAGAAATTTATTGAACGGTCGCTCAATTGAAATTCAGGGATGTAGTTCGCTGATGTTGATGTGAAGCTATAATAGGACTTGTGACATTCACAAGGGTGGGACACCTAGAAGTTATTGTGAAAATTAACTTTGTTATTTCTGTTTCCATTTCATTACTGATGTGCCCATGAAGTATGCGTTGTTATGTGCGCCAACGGAAGTGGTAGTCTGTGATAACTATATATATTATAAATATATATATATATATGTATAAATAATTATCTATGTGCAATGATTACTTGGCGCTGTCATTTAATTTGTATGTGTGGCTTGAAATAATGAATAATAGTAAGAGATGAATGTCTCTGTTTGGCTAAAGTTGGTGTGGGTCATTCTATGCTCGTGGTCGTCTTGTACGGGAGGTCATCTGGTAGGTCCGGTCATCTGGTAGGTCAGGTCTCCTGGTAGGTCAGGGCATCTGGTAGGTCAGGGCATCTGGTAGGTCAGGTCATCTGGTAGGTCAGGTCATATGGTAGGTCAGGTCAACTGGTAGGTCAGGTCAACTGGTATGTCAGGTCATCTGGTAGGTCAGGTCAACTGGTAGGTCAGGTCATCTGGTAGGTCAGGCCATCTGGTAGGTCAGGTCAACTGGTAGGTCAGGTCATCTGGTAGGTCAGGGCATCTGGTAGGTCAGGTCATCTGGTAGGTCAGGTCATATGGTAGGTCAGGTCGCCTGGCAGGTCCGGTCTTGTACTGGAGGTTGTCTGGTAGAACAAGTCTTGTACTGGAGGTTGTCTGGTAGAACAAGTCTTGTACTGGAGGTTGTCTGGTAGAACAAGTCTTGTACTGGAGGTTGTCTGGTAGAACAAGTCTTGTACTGGAGGTTGTCTGGTAGAACAACTCTTGTACTGGAGGTTGTCTGGTAGAACAAGTCTTGTACTGGAGGTTGTCTGGTAGAACTAGTCTTGTACTGGAGGTTGTCTGGTAGAACAAGTCTTGTACTGGAGGTTGTCTGGTAGAACAAGTCTTGTACTGGAGGTTGTCTGGTAGGTCAGGTCTTGTACGGGAAGTTGTCCTATACGCAACGTTGTCTTACACGCGATTACTTTCGGTACAATAACTACAGGAGATAGTGTCCGAAGTTCTCGCGCGATGTATTAAGTAATAGCTATAATTCTTCAGACTTCTCAATTCAATACCTATTTTCTCCTTGAGCTGCAATGTTGTGAGCCGACAAGGCCACATGTGAAGCCGGCCAATAGCGACACATTGTGTACAACATATTGGAATTCATTCATCCTTCTTCTTCAAATTAAAATGTCTTGCTGTAATTGTCGCTTGCGATATAAATTCCATGGATGTCTTAAATTGCAGATCAAGGCAGTCTCCTCTCATTGCTTACATTGCATTTAATTTGTAAACATGTTTGGTGCTTTGGAATGGTCTATTTCTCATTTTTATGAGAACTCGTAAAAGTAGGCTTCCATAAAGGGTTCTTCCACTTAGTCGCTTACGTTGGGTCATGATTGGAATTCCGTTTGGGACGACACGTTTAGTTATATTGATATTTTTATTCATTTTGACCCTCGTCGTTTGGAACTATAGTAAAATAATCATGAACAGTGGATGTGACCTTGACAACTGACGTACACTTGCTCACGGTTGAGTCACGTGATTTGTTGTCTGATGGAGTCTTTGTCGCTATTCTCTCCTACGATATTCTCGTGTAAGTATTTATTCAGCTGCATCTCGATAATTGCACTTGGTACAAATGTCTTCATTGTTGATACTTTGTCAAATCCTATTACAATCCTTGCAATACGAGGTATCGAATATTCAGTCATTTATTTCCTCCAATTCATAGAGTTGAGAATACTTATGTTTCAACTTAACATACTTATGACCAACATCTGATGAAGCTATATATAAATATTTACATATGCACGCCTTTTCAACAGCATTTACATCGCCCCTTTGTGCTTTAACATACTTAACAGTTATTTATACCCGTGGACCATACATTAAAAGGCCAATACCATGATGGTGAATCGGGGGCGATTTGTTAATTGGCACCATAACGGTTGATACATCTTGTGCACGGCATACTCTTTAACAGAAGTTATGGGCAGGTGATAATGACAATATGCGCTTCATGCTATATATGCTAGGTCAATAAAGATGCGTACTTGTATTTTACTGCATTATTATCACGACTATATGTGCATTGTTAAGATATGAGACAAGTCTCGAGTATCCTGTTAAAGTATTGGGTCATCTGCCTGGGATTGTAGTTCAGTACAGATGCCCACTCATAGGCGTATCCCATGTTGGTCATGTAGATTCCCTTACAAAGAAGCACCTTGCACTTGTATAATTACACGGCAATCTTGTACATCCCATAACTGTTGGACATCTTGTCACGCCATGCTACTATAATTGCAATATTCAGTATGGAATCTTCATAGCAGCTTACCTTCTCGAGTGCATGGATGCTGACAACATTGATATTTGCGTTAACTCTAATAAAAGACACTTGCTACCTAAAGCTGAAGCACGATTGCATAGCCCCTATCTAACCAGGGACTGCCATTAGTAATGGCTTCCGACTCTTCACTGATTGGACGCCAGTCCTTGGCTTGTGATATGAGTGATTCCAGGTTCTTTGAATTGATGTTTGTTCTATCGCACAATAAGCAACACGGGCAGAAAGTTGACAAGTAACACAGGCAGAAAGGTTTTATGAACTTACAAAGTACAGGAATACAAAGGTCTTGATTATGTCAGTGTCTTTTACCACCCAGGCTTCCCGTATTAACGCCCCACTGTTGTTTCAGTATAGCTCACATATTACTCTAGACTATTCCCTTTTTTTTTGTAAGAGCCATGACGTTGTAGATAAATCAATGACCCCCTCCATCCCATCCACATACCACAGGCTTGCCGGCTTCTGTACATACATGGTCGTAAGTGTTTGTGGATTATCATCCGTTAACTCTATGATAAGGAGTGAGTATTATGCCGTTTTTGTGATATCACGTTGTTTTTGTCAAGGTTTAACCGAGATTATGGTTCAATTTGTTTTGCGTTCATGTAGTATACATATCTTATGCTTGCGACATTCGGTGTCTACCCTGTATTGTCCAAGGCAATAGCATTTACCATATTGTGCTATTAGCTTAACTATCATCGGTGTTGTGTGGGGTTTGTTTGCAGCATGGTTTGCGTCATAATAATGACAGGTTAGCATTATCATTGCACTTCAAGTGCCGTAACTCCTATGGCCCGTTCGAGAGAAATTTATTGTACGTGTACTGCAATAAAACCTCTAAACGCTTCGCGGGACTTCAATATGGGCTGCTTGATTGAATATGTTATGTTTCATGGTTACTGGGAAAGTAAAATCTGGCAAATGTGGGGCAAAATCTGGCAAATGCGTTACGCGATCTAAAAAAAAAGGTGGGATACGTTCTCAGTTTTACGTAAGTCAACGTCAGCCGCAATGAAATGAAAGTGAAAGTACAATTGGCGACTAACACCCACTACCCTAGTTTATGTACCTCTGTAAATACGACGAAATTACATTCTCTGCCACGTGGACGTATCGCTCTTACGTCGATTTCTTATATGACGCTGGCGCTCAAATCCTGGGTCTTTGGAATGGATATCAGTTAAAGAGACATTTTATATTTATTCCGTTCGTTTAACATACTTTATTGAGTTATTCTTATTTGACGCCGCTCAAATCCTGGGTCTTTGGAATAGATATCAGTTAAATAGGCATTTTGTATCTATTCCGGTCGTTTATCATGTGTTTTTCAGCCGGAGACACCACGATCGAGTGCAGGGTAGGCATCCAAACGGATAGTGGGCGCTATTTATATGTTACTAACACCCATTTTGTGTATTGGTACTGACTTACCCCGTACGAACCCAGAGCGTGCGTTACAAACGCAGGGTCCCACCTTGACTATGGTCACTGATCTTTGCAAAATGGCGTCTTGTACCACGTGGCCATGGCGGAATCAAAATGGTGGACCGGACACGATCGAGTACTCACTGATCTGTTCTCGACTGCCTCAATTTTTTTTCGTAACTATTCCGTCATTGGTAATTCAAGTTTTCCATATGATTATTGTAACATATTTATAATTGTTTGTTTTTGTCAGAGTGCGCTCTTAGATGTTATTGACGATCAAATAGAAAATTATGTGAGTACCGTAATCTTTCAGTAGGGATTTGTGTTTCTTCGTCAGATAATGGTGATGATCCTTCCGCAACATATTGCCGATATATCGGCGTATATTGGCAGAAGAGAGCGTTTAGTAACTGAAATATGCGTGACAGGAGTAAAGAAAGCCTCCATGCCCAACCTTCGTTGTCGAGTTAGGGGCCGGCGTGACAGCTCAGTGGGCTAGAGCGCTCGCATAGAGTGCTCTGGTCACCTGAGAGCCTAACGGCACGTGGATCGGTGATTCGAGCCCTGCTGTGGCCATGTCTGTGTGGTCGCAGGATAAAGATCCCATGTCTTTCTTCGTAAAGAGTAGGGGGTAACCCCGGGGACATGGTTCCACTCTCCCTTCCTTCTCCCATTGACGCGATATGACCAAAAACGGTTAAAGCGTCCTGAATATATACAACCAATCGCTGTCGAGTTATTGCAAATGTCTGACAACTTGTTTTCCGCTTACTTGATATTCCACAGGCTGGCTCATTTTCTACGGTGAAATATATTCACATATTGTATGTGTGGCAAAATGGGAATTGGTGTGTAGCTTTCATCACATATTACTTTAAATCATTTATGTCTGTCCTTCTTAATTAAAGCATTCTGTAACCTATGTAAAATGCTTTTTCACACTAGCCCCAGAATGCCCGAGACCTGTCATTTTTAGGCTGCACAGCTCATGCTAAGTTCGTAAAGCGTTTATTGATTAAACCAATTACTGATGGTGAAGCGTCAAAATCGAAAAACTTTACGTTATGACCCCATCTTGTACCCATTTGAAATGGGTAATCCACGCGGTATGACGTTGTAACGGCATTCGATACTTACAGTGTGTGACATCCTCCAATATGTGTGAACTGTCCTACCATCTTCTATATCGCAGCAAAGGCATTGTGATGCAGCTGTCCATTAAAGTTTTCACTTTTATTTTTTTAGTGTCTTAAAATTGTGTTTTGGGGCGAATGTTTCCCTTTGAAGATGGCTAAGTTTTTGTTCGGTGGTACACCATCACTGTGGTTGTGTTGCTTAGAGACGTATTGGGGACTTTGGCAGTCTCGAACCGTGAACACATGGGTCACTTTTGTTCCTTTGGCGTATGGTACACTGGCTTGGGGTGTATGTCTTCTATCACTGAGGCGAAATAAAGCAATTAACGCATCCAATGTGTATTCGAAGCTGTCATTACCGCCTGCTGCTTTCGAAATTTGTATATTTATATATATATATATATAATAATCCCACATACATGTGGGATATCTCGGTGGCGACTATAGTGATCCGCGAACCACACGGATTCCAGCACTATGCCCGCAGAGGGAGCTCGTTCCTCACATCATCCCTGCCCCACGTAACCGCCAACCTCAGGGTTGGCCTCAACGGGGCTGGGGTCACTACTGGTTAAAGCTTTTTAGCCCAAGTTGAATTTTGTATTTTCGATGCAGAATTGTAAAAATATAGACATTCTGTTGCTATGAAAGAGAAAAAAATGATTTCAAAAAAAAGATTTCAAAATAAGTTAGAGTCAAAGTTAAAAGCGTTTCACACCGTTTACCTCGTTGGAAATCGAATACAATCTAATCTACAAGGGCGGATGCGGGGGGGTCCGGACCCCTCCCCCTTTTTGAGGAAGAATGCATTTAGGCCATCCGATACGTGGACCCCCCCCCCCCCCTCCCCGCCCCACCGTCCATTTCGCTATCAGAGGCGGTGTGGACCACCTATCGGAGGCGGTGTATGACCATTTTGTTCAGACCCCTCCCCCCCAGTCGCAAGTTTGGACCCCCCCCCCCTCCCTTTTCAAATTCCTGGATCCAGGACTATATCGTACGTAAGCGGAACGTCCTCTACCGGGAGATCCGGATTCCAGTAGTAGTCACAAACCAAAGACTAAATGATTTATGGAGAACCTGTTATAATTACACGGTGTTCTGATACATGCCGGTATGTGTTTACCAGTTTACCTTTAATATTGCCGATAGTAGGTCGTATTAGCGTCTGCCGCCGTACGCAGGCCGTATCGACGACTGTAAGTAGTAACCGTGCCTTCGCGAAATCTGGGAAAACAACTCCCCATATAGGCCTATTCGTGCTTAGATATTTGCCCATCCAAATTGAAAATAGAAGCGATCACTCCACTGGCACCAGTTAAGGTGAATCCCTGTCTTATCATTCAGGAACTGGAACGGCATACGGACACCGTAACGTGGGGTAGACCGGCGGGTAGACCGTGGGGTAGACCGGGTGGGGAGACCAATGGACATCTGCCACAATCAACATATCTAAATCATGGATAAAATACTAATCGCCGGGACTTCACACATGGGATTTTTTATTGGCGAAAACAATATTTTATTACCTACTGTGGAAATATTAAAAAAAATAGCCGCAAAACAATACATTTAGCAAACTGGATCTATTGAACATTATTTAATCCATTTTGTTTAAAATAGCAACTTCGTAGACTGCCGCCATTTCATATTTGTTTGCCCTTATTTCGACATTCGGTAAAACAGTGATATCTTACGTACACATATGAAAAAATAAGCACCGCGATACGGTTAGCATAGCCAAACAAAATACTGACAATCTACTGGACAGTAAGATTATTTATTATATATTTGGCAACATTGCGACATTTGAACATTAGAACAAAGCGGACATTTAATCCCCCACATGGGGATTCTTCTGCACAGCACGTGTAAACAATATTGTACGTAACTCATGAAGATGAGAGGTAAGCTCTAGAGAAATATATATTTGACTGTATTTCTTACTGGGGCTCGACAGTTGCAAGTTTCAAGGCCTTGGGGAATTGTGACTTTGTTAGGAGGCGTTGGCGTTTAATTAGAACTCTTAAGGTAGATGCATAGATTACATTTCTTTCAGACAAACTTCTTGAAAAATTTTCAACTGATAGTAATGTGTATCCAAAAGGATAAAATAACATAAAAAAGATATGTCTTCTACCTACTTTTCTGTCAAAATGATGTTGAATAGGTAGGGGGTCACATCTAATTTTATAATGGCTGTCGATGGAGAATTTTGGAATTTCGACACGAAATATTCAACAGAAAAAAACGGCTCAGACAAAGTTAATAAAAATTTGTCCGTAACAAGCTTGCTCCTTGTTTGTTCAAATAAGAGAAAAAAATATGTGTCTTCTACCTTGTTTTTTCGTAAAATGACTGAACATGGAAATTGTGCCGATAATTCTGAGAGTCAGAATGGGTAACATGCTGAACTAGAGACACGACAAGTCCTCACAAGATTGAATAAAATACTTGGTGTTATCAAATTCACATGAAAACATTTAAGCAACCAAACGTGTAAGCATATAGGCCTACGATGATATACCCCCACCCCCCCCCCCCCTCCGCCTCTCCCACTGATTTAATGTGCCTGTGTGGCCGACGGTATGTAATTTGCCGGCTTGTTTCTATTGTCAGTTCGTTCAGACATATTTATACATCCCAATAAGTTCTTTAGTTTGCTTGAACTTGCGTTTGCCTATCAATTTCCCTTGACATTTCAGTTTCGCGACTTTGTTACATAAACAAGAAATAAACGATGACGCGCTGCGAACAATAGAGCATAGGGCTATAAAGTCTCGTTCGCTTAGACTTCCGGTTTACTCATTTTGGGGACAAACAAACGAAGCACGTGTTCGGAACGAGTTTAGAATCTCTGCGCACACTGGTATCCTGACTATCTGTGACGTAGGCGTGACGTGTATGTTACGCAAAGAGAGAGACTGGGAACCAGACTACCTGCGCAAAAGCCAGGCGCCGAGGGGTGGGTCCATTGCGGAAGGCCTAGCGATATGATTAAGAATATTTAAGAAATATAGCTTCACAAGACGGATAGACCACATATTTTTTATTCGTTTGCGCCATCACAATGACGAATATTTGTTACGACGGGACAATACGACTGAGAAATTAACGTTTTTTTGCATTTCCTACGAAAACGAGGCATTATGACGTCACACGTATTCTCACCGGTGACAACGTTGGCGCTACGCTTCAAACAGAAAACTTACAAAAATGAAGATACTTGGTCTTTTTGTGATCCAAAAGTGATACGAAAACATCCAACTGGTCTTATTGTATCTTTACCATGTTGTTTAATGACGCATCCGTGTGCTGTTACTCCATGTACTGCACATTTCGACAGCGGAATGGTTAAGTCGACCACTTGCTCTCGCCATTTTTGTTACCGCGGAGGCACGCGAATGTCTGTGACGTCACTCGCTGTTTGAGGAACTTGCGAAAGTTCTGCGCTTCATCGCCTCGAAATATTTTAACGTATATCTCCCATAGCCATGTTTAGTGAAATGGTACTCATAGTCTTTAGAATAAACCTGGAAAGAAATTGACTTACAGCTGCCTATACTTCAACATGGAGCACGTGTGTTTGTTTGTCCCCAAAACTGAAGTCTCTCGGCCCGATCGCGAGAATTGTATAGCCCTATTCGCCAGGTTAGCCTGGTTCCGCTGCCTAACTTCGCTCGCTCGCTCACTTACAAGTATGAGTATGAGCGGCGGTACCAGCTTACACGACTTCGCAATACACGGGTTTACACTTTGCCTTATAAGGAAGTGGCGCGGCCAAATCAGAACGAGGCTTGACCCAATTGTGAATAAACAGTCCGCACGTGTTACATGCAGTAGGCCTGAGCCCGGAGCCTGAGCATGTGTTATCAAAGTTGTTTATGGCACAACCACACATACAATTTAGTCACAAAGTAGTAAAATGTCCCGTTATATATTTATATCAGATTAGGGATATCTATTGATGGTCGAAATCGCAAGGCTATTAGAGACAGCATTAGTAGATGGGGGTTGGGTTCTGTACGTGAAAAAAATTAAGGGATCTAAAGCTGAAACTGGCGATGGGGTTCCAAGAGGAGGAGGGTCTCGAGAGGTTGAGGCAAGTGACCATCTCCGCCTTGACTAAATGGTCACCCCAACCCCCCTTGACGAAATCGTCATCGGCCGTCGCCTCCCCCCCCCCCCCCCTCCCCTCCCCCCCGTCTTTGACGATGTCCTGGGCAAGGCAACAAAGCTGTCGGCAAGGATTGTAAAGCCCTTTTAGACTATGTATTGTAAGGGGTCATACCCATAAAGTTTGGTGGAATATCCTCTTCCCAAGCAATGAAGGCTCAAAAACAAAATGCATGTATGTTTTATTTTAAAATCACATTTATAAGCAAGAGTATAAAGGTCTGGAAAAAAATTCACAAAAGATCAAAAGAAACAGTAACATAAAACAAGTGACCGATTGATGATAGATAATTTGATACCTTATCATTATATACTACCTATAACTGTACCAGTAGTTACTTAAATGTAGTTTATATTATAATACTATCATACATATGAACTTATGCAGTGTAGCTCACATAGCAAACAAGGCATCTATTGAAAAAATAAACCAACCCAGATATAGCATATACATAAATTTTATAGGAAAACAGCTTGTGTATATTGTGTATATATTGACATATATTACCACATATGTATCTTCTATACATCTAACAATTTTTCTAATAATATTAAATATGTATACATATATAAAGAATTAATCAATTGTACCGGTACTTGATATTTCATGTCTCTTCGCAGTTTACATTTTCTTATACGTGAAAGTTGCATTTATCGTTATAGATAAGGTGAACTTGACTTATATATACTTCTAACCTATCAGATGCGCAGAAATTCATAACAATATTATAGTATCTTACATTATGGTTGCCATATCTATATAACTGATGAAGTCAACAGTGAAAATAATATACTGGTAAATTTAGTCATGACCTAAATTTATTAACGAAATAAATTACTTTGAATTTAATAGTTAAATAAATTATTATGAATTTAATAGTTAAATAAATTATTATGACTTCAATAGTTAAATTAATTAATATGAATTTAATAGTTAAATAAATTAATATGAATGAAATAGTTAAATAAATTAATATAAATTTAATAGTTCAATAAATTAATATGAATTTAATAATTAACTAAATATCTATATTTATATATATTAAAGCAATATACCTGGCAGCTAGTTCGTCAAATAGGGCAGTATTAGGCTTGCTTCTTAGACTGGGACAGATAATATTTTAATGAGAGAGAGCTCAATTTTAAATGATGCCAACGTCATATATTTGGTCCAGATTAGGAGTGCCTTCCTTCAGTGGTCATGATATCAGGACCACTCGGAAAGCTCTTCCCCGGGCTTCCTCTTGTCTTTATCCTAACCTTTTGGCATGGTGCCAAGACAATTATGAGGGGGGGGGGGGGGGGGGGGTTAGTGCCTTCCTTGGGAATGGGCTTTTCATTTCACCGTGAATCGTGAACTGGACATTTTAATATTAGATAACCGTGAATCGTGAAATTGAGAGTTCTCCTTTTTAATCCAACGCGTGACCTGGGAATAAAGAAATTTATTCTTCGTGACCTGGGAATGTGACCCCCCCCCCGTTGCCCCCCCCCCTCCCAATTATATGTAAAGTGAAAAATATGCATTATTGCATAAGAATATGTGGACTAGGCTAGATCTCCTTGCAAGATAGCTTTCACATTACAACATTAATTTGCTCTGAAGTAGATATCAGTGTATACAGGTGTATAATATTGGAATACCTTCGACAGCTTGTAAAGTCAGCGATGCTGAGGGTCTCTTACACTCCTTGTCATGCAGTGTATATATATTATTATTATAATTTATATAGCTTCGCGAGACTGTTTCCTGAGTGGGTCTCCCGAGGCTAACACTTCCTTCATAACTCCAAATCAAAGCTTAAAAATAGATAGATTGCTGTATATCTGTTCTAAAACCATTGGCAAAGCATTTTAATCACTAATTGTTCAAATACTGCAAAAGTAAGTCACTTTAACTGGTTCACATGCAGAAACACTTCGAAGCGCACTCACTTCAAGCTGACGGTCACGTGCACACGTGCTCTTGTTTACTCACCATCTAAAAGTAGGTCAAAATGGCCGCGGAAGTGTAAACCCGTGTATTACACGCCATCTTGGAAAAATCGAGACTGGCGCAAAGAGTTATGGGAAATATTTTGGTGTTATCTGGACTTTTTCTATGGAGATAAATACCATATTTTCACGTTATTGGCAAGGCTTGTATAAAATTAATGAGCATATTTAGCGTACATTCAGATTGCGTAACTTTTCCGTTACATAGATAACACTATTTCATGTTTAAATGTTTACAAATACGTTGTCAGGCTATGACGCCATCTTGACATCTCGCAAAGACCAAAATAATACCCAGAATGCATTGCACATGCAGTGGCGCCTCACGGTGGCAAAATTGGAACTACGATTAGCGAAGTGGTCTATCGCCAGATCGCAGCGGCATAGTTCACCAGATGGCGCCACGGTGATGTCCGGAACCTCCTTAAAAGGGATCAATTGTTATAGTTTATGTGACTTCACAAGTAACCAGACCAGGTAGTCGACAGTCAAAGTGAGCGGTCAGAATCAGTCGCAGGCTATACCGAGTTCACACCTATCCTCTGCACCCTAGACTGGCCTTCTACATCCTTAGAGCTACACTCTATCCCCCCCCCCGCCCCCTACACCTATCCTCTAACAGTCCACACCTACCTATAACATCTACACCTATCCTATAAACCCTACTCCTACCCTCTACCCATGCACCTACTGTCCTATCCTTTACCACTCTACACCTACCTATAACATCTACACCTACACTATAAACCCTACTCCTACCCTCTACCCATGCACCTACTCTCCTATCCTTTACCACTCCACACCTACCTATAACATCTACACCTACACTATAAACCCTACTCCTACCCTCTACCCATGCACCTACTCTCCTATCCTTTACCACTCTACACCTACCTATAACATCTACACCTACACCATAAACCCTACTCCTACCCTCTACCCATGCACCTACTGTCCTATCCTTTACCACTCTACACCTACCTATAACATCTACACCTACACTATAAACCCCACTCCTACCCTCTACCCATGCACCTACTCTCCTATCCTTTACCACTCCACACCTACCTATAACATCTACACCTACACTATAAACCCTACTCCTACCCTCTACCCATGCACCTACTCTCCTATCCTTTACCACTCCACACCTACCTATAACATCTACACCTACACCATAAACCCTACTCCTACCCTCTACCCATGCACCTACTCTCTACCCCCCCCCCCCCACCCACCCCCCCAGTGACCCGATGTACGCAAGCTGCCGCCGTCTTGTGGCATCTCCTGTTGGGGTCACATGATTCGACGCCCGTGATATTGCTAGTTTGTCATTGATCACGTGATGCCTGTGCGACGTCACAGAGCTGGCGGCAGACCTCCGCGTGAGAGTCTGGGAGGTAGGGGAAGGGTATTAGGCGCCAGACCAAGTCCCTGGTACTAACCGAGTCCCAGGATAGCAGAGAGATTCCCCGACCTGACCGCGGCGCGATATTCAACAACCCCTCACCACTCAGCAGGGGATGGGGCAAGTCACCCGGCGATAGAATCAGAGTCCTATCTGCCAAGCGTGTCGCCAGGTCCCTCATGTATAACTCCACCTCCCCCCGCTCCACCCTCTCACACCCTCCCGTCCCGCCCCCCAACAGGTCCCTCAGGACGAGATACTTGAGGAAGGCGGACGGGACCTCTACTTGGGGTAAGGGTGGAACCCCCGCAGCCGCCTCCACGGCGGGATGGATGAGCGGGGCAATGGACCAGTTTAACAGCTCACGGGCTTCACGGGTCAGGTCTTTACACAGACTACATTCACCCTGACAACCCCCAGACCCCCGCTGTGCCCGGTGTGCTGTAAGGGTTGCGGATACAACTAGCGCCACCCTGGTCCAGTACACCCCTTCCCCAGTGTCCTTGTTGTTCGAGGCCCTGTGCCCCTCTCCCTTTCGCCTCTCAGGTAGCCTCACCCCCCCGGTCTTTAGCGACTCCCTGACACACCCAGAAAGCCCCTCCACGTCCACCAACCCCCCGATATACCCCCTGGACCCTCCACGCCCACCCGCCAGCTCCGCCAGGGTGTCCCTGGCCTCCCTCACCTCACGCTCCATCTCATCCAGTGGGCACCACTGGAGGTAGCGCCGCGCTAAGAGCTTGAGGCCCCGGATGATGGTGACGGGGAGTGAGCGAGGGCCGAGGGCGACCAGCGCGTGTGTCTCCGCGACACACGTCGTTGGTGTCCACTGTGACTCCCCAGGCACCAGGTGGACGGGGTGTGAGGACCGCTCCAGCCCCGCCACCCCCTCCAGGCCGCACATCCTCTCCTGGGTGACACCCTTCAGGGCGTCCCGCGGGACAGGGAAGGCGGGGGTGAGGTCACAGGTGAGCCGAGTCTCTCCCCGCCACACCAGAGACAGGGTGGCAGTTGTAAAGACGACCTTAACCCCGGTGTACCTGGGGGAGATGCGACCGCCGTGGGTCAAACCTTCGGGGAGCTTGACGCTAGGCACCACGGCATCCAGCTTGTTCCTCCATAAGTAGCGGAAGTCTTGTTGGTTCACCTCACATTCTTCCACCCCCTCCACGACGCGTGACTTACGTGTCCGTAAGACACACCTCCACTCCTCCTCCCGGCAGGCGGCCAGGATCTCGCCACTCACCCACACACTCCAATCCACCCCCCTCGACCCCTCCTCCCTCACCACCCTCACTCCCTTACACGTCACACTAACCAAAATATCAAACTCGTTCGCCTGCGGTCTGATATCTGTCCCGTCGCCATGACTGCCGACCAGCGTGAGGTGTACTCCGGCGAACAGGGGGTGCCTCCTCCCAACCTCCTCAACCAGCTCACGGATGAACCTGAGGACCTGTTCTTTCATGGCCAGCATGTCCGGGTGACCCCAGTCAAACGTACCACCCTCCAAACTGGCCACCTCCTCCGTCAGGGTTCCGGGGGGTCGGCCCTCCACCCGTGATCGGGCGCTGCGGATATTGCCCGTCTGAGGGGGCCACACTTCTCGCAGCTTCACCCGCCAGGTAAGGGTCTGGTGGGTAGTTGTGCCCGGTGTGACGGTCTGGGGGGTGATTGCGCCGAGAGTGAGGTTCTGGTTAACGGTTGTACCTGGGGTCGCGGTCTGAAGGGTGGTTGCGTCGGGGATATTTGTTGGGGCGGCACCTGCAATTGATGCTGACCTGAAAAGGAACAACATATTTAAGATATTTATTCATGAGTAAAACAAGGAAGCAGTTCTTTTGCATCAATATTGTGAAATATCGAGTTTGAGGAAGCTTAGCTCTGTCTAAAATATTTAAATGTTAGGCAAATGTCATGTTAACTTCATTTGTTAGAAGCGTCATGACCGACATTTTTGTTTAGTTACGATGAACAATACTGGGTTTCATCTATGTAAGAGTGTTCTGTAGATGAATATGCTTCATATGCATTAGATTTGTCTATATCATACCATATAAAAAAGAGTATAGATGTGCCAATTTCTGTTATTTTCTTATATTTGAATTTAAAATTAAATTAAAATTAAATGTGGACACACGTGTGCGTTGAGTGTATACTTGCAGCATGTTTGTGACCAGTGGATAATTAAAATCGTTCACAATGTTTGATTCTGGAGGCTTGTTTCCTTGCGTATATGATCATCGACAAAAGTGTGCCTTACCCATATACTTCGCGAGCTCTTTCGCTCAGCTTATAGTAGTCAGGTAAATGCTCCAGATGTTTCCTGGAAATGTAAATTCACGTCTTTTAGACAACGGTATTTATTTTTTGAATGTTTTAATTTCGGTATGTTCTGTGGGCGAAAAATCACTCTGCAAGTTAAGCAGGGGATTTATTTATACTTTGTGTTCGGGCGACACATCGTCATTGCGCTGAGCTGATGTGGGGGCTACATTTGGAAACTTGAAGGCTGAACAGGGCCAACAAACCTCACATGACACTGAAAGGGGATTTGATGAACCGGACTCTGGTTTGAGAAACTGGTTAAAACCTTGGCGTCCATTGAGCAATGATCAAGACCTAACGACAGGTCATCAATGCGACAAATTCCCTCTTTCTAAAGTATAATTGAAAAAAATTTAGACTTACTTATATTCGTCGTGCGTTTTCCCGCTCAACCCAAGATGGTCAGCTCCAAATTGTCTGGAAATACAGATTTTTCACATATTTTTACACTGAGACATCAATGACTATAGAAAGGATAGACAGTGGCGACATATAATTTACTGAAAAACATACTTATCTCTATATATCTTTATATAAGTCATTCGAAAATAAAAATGCTTCAGTTTTCTCAATGCCACGAGAGTTCTGATTGATACCTTGTAATCTCCAACGGCGTGAGTGACACTTCATCCCCTTCCGACAACGTGGATAGTGCCGAGAATAGACCTTCCAGGTCCTTAACTTGAAGCAACTCTGGAGCACGCTGCCACCCAAGATGAAAAACAAGGAAGTTTCCTCTGACGTCACGTTTGATAATAGCTGCTGCAGATTGTGGCCATTCACCCAAGCAGCAGTGGTTGACATTCAGTATCTCCATCCCAGACGCGGCTCCGTCGTCCCGCGACGTGCTCAGGGCAAGCTTTCCCTTTGACCTTATGGTGTGCAGCGTGAGGTGCGTCCTGAGCTGCACTGGCTGGCCACAATTAGACGCCACTTCCGGCTGCCTCTTCTGGATGTCGACTCCCTGGAAGATGAATCGATCTAGGTGCTTCGGATACCAATGAAGCTGCCCGGCTTCGGCGGCGAGCAAGAACGCCGTGCAGGCAGCACGGCAGATGGCGTCACGTTCTGCGGGTAGATTTCCCCACACGCCGTCAAGAGTGACGTCACCCCGGGCTATGGAGTGGGGCGCTATCTGCCTCCGTCTGTAACAGAAACATCCAGTCAGAATGGAGCAGTTACTTCAGCCGGGATGGGCAGAAGAATTTTTCAGTCAGCATCGAATTGAGATGCCGTGAAGACAAAACCGGAGGTGTCTCATTACTTTTCATTAACGTTTGCCACAGCTCAGGCGTCAGTTCACCACAGTCGTTACCCCCCGGCTACATGTATGCTTTATAATCTCATAATTAATAGAGGACGTGCTGGAAACAACATCACACTTCTGCTGATCAGAAGCTTTCGAAGTTTTAAGCAGCGGAAGTCTAATAGGTACAAAACCCGGCGCTATAGCGATTTCGACCGGCATTTCAAAGAGAATGAGAAAAGAGAAAGACCAATTGCAGCGGACGACCAGATAAAGTATGGAAGACGTACACTGTTAGGGGTACGTTACCTTTGTTCGCTTGTTGGAGTTGTCCCAGCCATCTCAGTCTGTCCCGTCTCAGAAGCCGGTGACTCCGCCATCTCCGCAAGTTGCTTGAGGTGTCAGAAATAATATACCGTAATACTCTATTGTTGTGCTTGGCTCATGCTGTATAGTAATAAAATCTGGAAAGTGATGAAACTGTACAAACTGCAAAATCTTTAATTGGCTGTGGCATACATAGCGACCGTAGGAATTATAATCTTCGTATTAATGGTAGGTATTCTTAGTGTGCTGCAAGAAAGATGAATTACTTACATTTGCAGGTTATAGATGTGTTACATGTGGCGACTTGAGTCTGTGCCGGCGCGATGTACCTCGAATCAGTGAGATGTGATCCCTATAACAGCGGACTTTCACCCTCTCTCTCTCTCTCAAGTCACAGATTAGGCAATATTATCCATGATAAGAAGCTTATAGTGACCAGATGGCGACGCACTTCAAGTTTTTATTGATTGTGTTCCGTTTGGTTAGCTTAGTACTTGAGCACCAACTCAAATGACTCACCCACCACCACTGAACGTGCTACAGACACCCCTGCCCCCTTACACCCTCCACCACCTCTTCACGTGCTAGAGACAGTCCTGGCCCCATACACCCTCCACCACCTCTTCACGTGCTAGAGACAGTCCTGGCCCCATACACCCTCCATCACCACTTTACGTGCTACAGACACCCCTGGCCCCTTAAACCACCACCACCACTTCACGTGCTAGAGACAGCCCTGGCCCCATACACCCTCCACCACCTCTTCACGTGCTAGACACCTCAGGCCCCATACACCCTCCATCAGCAATCCACGTGCTACAGACACCCTTGGCCCATACACCCGCCACCACCACTCTAGTGCTACAGATACCCCTGGTCCCATACACCCTCCACCACCAATCCACGTGCTACAGACACCCCTGGCCCCATACACCCTCCATCACAAATCCACGTGCTGCAGACACCCCTGGCCCCATACACCCTCCATCACCAATCCACGTGCTACAGACACCCCTGGCCCCATACACCCTCCATCACCAATCCACGTGCTCCCGACACCTCTGGCCCCATACACACTTCATCCCCAACCCACGTGCTACAGACACCCCTGGCCCCATACACCCACCACCACCAATCCACGTGCCACATACACCCCTGGCCCCATACACCCACACACACCCCCACCACCCTACGTGTTACAGACACCCCTGGCCCCATACACCCACCACCACCAATCCACGTGCTACATACACTCCTGGCCCCATACACCCACCACCACCAATCTACGTGCTACAGACACTCCTGGCCCCATACACCCACCACCACCACTCTATGTGCTACATACACCCCTGGCCCCATACACCCTCCACCACCACTCTATGTGCTACATACACCCCTGGCCCCATACACCCTCCACCACCACTCTATGTGCTACATACACCCCTGGCCCCATACACCCGCCACCACCACTCTACGTACTACAGACACCCCTGGCCCCATACACCCACCACCACCAATCCACGTGCTATACACACACTCCTGGCCCCATACACCCACCACCACCAATCCACGTGCTACACACACTCCTGGCCCCATACACCCACCGCCATCAATCCATGTGCTACACACACTCCTGGCCCCATACACCTTCCAGCCCCACTCCACGTGCTAGAAGAGATCATCATTTCATGGCGCCTCGTTTTTGGCTTGAGGACCTTGCTATCAACTTGTATTAAGTGTCTTGATCTGGGATCACAACTCTTTTTTTCTTCTAAAAACCCCAATCACGAGGACATTGTTTGCCAATGACAATGGCAAGTACATGTATTATGTAACAGGTAATATGGAGGCGGTCTGTATTGTTTACTGATTCTTGTTTATTTTAGTATGGTATCCGAGAATCTATCCCCCACCCACCGTGAAATCAGCTTCTATTTTGTAGCGGCGACACCAGCTTACTGCAGATAAAAGAGATGGAGTAGGGTGGGGGGGGGGGCGCAAGGGGGTCGATTGGGGGGGGGGGGGGGGTCATGATCCCAGATCACGACGAATGAATTTGATTATTCCCAGAAAATTATCCCCTGCCTTTTTTCGGCATATGAGCGCGCTGTCTATGACGTCATTTACAGACCCTATTTGTTTGTAAAGCCAGGATCCTTACCCTCTGCTGTTTCCTTTACACCATATCAAACTGATCGTATCTACAAGGTAGAGATAACAAGGCTAAGGTCGGGGTAATAACTCCAATAACCAAAATGGTTATGTTTTCGTGGTTAATGGGAAAGTAAAATCCGGCAAATGTTGGGCAAAATCTGGGAAATGTGTGACGCGATCTTAAAACATGTGGGATACGTTCTCCATTTTACGAAAATGAACGTCAACCACAATGAAATGAAAGTAAAAGAACAGTTGGCGACAAACACCCAGAGTTTATGAACATCTGTAAATATGACAAAATTACATTCTCTGCCACGTGGACGTATCGCTGTTATGTCAATTTCTTATATGACGCCGCCGCTCAAATCCTGAGTCTTTGGAAAAGATATCAGTGAAAGAGGCATTTTATATCTATTCCCTTTCTTTAACGTCCTTTATTGAGTTATTCTTATATGTCGCCGCTCAAATCCCGGGTGTTTAGAATATGTATCAGTTAAAGAGGCATTTTTGTATCTATTCCGTTCGTTAAACATATGGTATTGAGCCGGACACACCACGATTGAGTGCAGGGTAGGCTTCCAAGCGGATAGTGGACGCTATTTATATGTTACTAACACCCATATTATATATTGGCACTGTTTTACCCCGTACGAACCCAGAGCGTGCGTTACAAAGGCAGGGTCCCACCTTGACTAAAGTCACTGATCTTTGCAAAATGGCGTCTTCTACCACGTGGCCATGGCGGAATCAAAATGGTGGACCGGACACGATCGAGTACTCACTGTTCTGTTCTCGACTGCCTCAATTTTTTTTCGTAACTATTCCGTCATTGGTAATTTAAGTTTTCCATATGATTATTGTAACATATTTATAATTGTTTGTTTTTGCCAGAGTGCGCTCTTAGATTTTATTGACGATCAAATAGAAAATTATGTCAGTACCGTAACCTTTGGGTAGGGATTTGTCTTTCTTCGTCAGGTAATGGTGAAGATCCTTCGGCAACATATTGCCGATATATCGGCATATATTGGCAGAAAAGAGCGTTTTGTAACTGAAATATACGTGACATGAGTAAAGAAAGCCTGTATGCCCAACCTTCGTTGTCGAATTAGGTGCCGGGGCGACAGCTCAGTGGGCTAGAGCGCTTGCATAGAGTGCTCTGGTCACCTGAGAGCCTAACGGCACGTGGATCGGTGATTCGAGCCCTGCTGTGGCCATGTCTGTGTGGTCGCAGGATAAAGATCCCATGTCTTTCTTCGTAAAGAGTAGGGGGTTACCCCGGGGACATGGCTCCACTCTCCCTTCCTTCTCTCATTGACGCGATATGACTAAAAGTGGTTAAAGCGTCCTGAATATATACAACCAATCGCTGTCGAGTTATTGCAAATGTCTGACAACTTGTTTTCCGCTTACTTGATATTCCACCAGCTGGCTCATTTTCTACGGTGAAATATATTCACTAGGTGTATGTGTGGCAAAATGGGAATTGGTGTGTAGTTTTCATCACATATTACTTTAAATCATTTATGTCTGTCCTTCTTAATTAAAGCATTCTGTAACCTATGTAAAATGCTTTTTCACACTAGCCCCAGAATGCCCCGAGACATTTTCAGGCTGCACAGCTCTTCATGCTAAGTTCGTAGAGCGTTTATTGATTAAAGACATTACTGATGGTGAAGCGTCAAAATCGAATAACTTTACATTATGACCCCATCTTGTACCCATTTGAAATGGGTAATCCACGCGGTATGACGTTGTAACGGCATTCGATACTTACAGTGTGTGACATCCTCTCCAATATGTGTGAACTGTCCTACCATCTTTCTATATCGCAGCAAAGGCATTGGGATGCAGCTGTCCATTGAAATTTCCACTTTTTTTGTTTTTAGTGTATTAAAATTGTGTTTTTGGGCGAATGTTTCCCTTTGAAGATGGCTAAGTTTTTGTTTGGTGGTAAACCATCACTGTGGTTGTGTTGCTTAGAGATGTATTGGGGACTTTGGCAGTCTCGAACCGTGAACACATGGGTCACTTTTGTTCCTTTGGCGTATGGTACACTGGCTTGGGGTGTATGTCTTCTATCACTGAGGCGAAATAAAGCAATTAACGCATCCAATGTGTATTCGAAGCTGTCATTACCGCCTGCTGCTTTCGAAATTTGTATATTTATATATATATATAATAATCCCACATACATGTGGAATATCTCGGTGGCGACTATAGTGATCCGCGAACCACACGGATTCCAGCACTACGCCCGCAGAGGGAGCTCGTTTCACACATCATCTCTGCCCCATCCAACCACCAAACGCACGGTTGACCTCACAAATGGTTGAAGCTCTTTTGTCAAAAGATGAATTTTGTATTTTCGATGCAGAATTGTGAAAATATAGACATTCGGTTGTCGTACGATCAGATAAGCGAAAAGTTATTTCAAAATAACACAAGTTCGAGTCAAAGTTCAAAGCGTGTCACACCTTTTACCTAGTTCGAAATCAAATACACAATTCGAAAGTAACATGGCTTCTAAATGATCAGAATCGAATTATTCCTTCGGTACGGTACCAGCAGCACATGACAAACTAAACTGGTGTATGTGATACCAACATATCTGCCACTATATCTTCGATTATATGTATTTTAGATTTTCGCGTATGAAGGATAATTCTGATAGTAACATATGACGTGGGGCAGAGGGACTACAAGGGCAAATTCAGGGGGTCCTAACCCCTCCCCCCTTCTTGAGGAAGAATGCCGTTTTTTCCAATGCAAAATTTAGGCCATCTGAGGCTTGGACCCCCCTCCCCTCCCCCTTTCGCTATCTGAGACGGCGTGGACCCCCCCCCCCCACCCCTCCCTGTTCAATTTCCTGGATCCTGGACTATATCGTACGTAAGCGGAACGTCCTCTGCCGGGAGATCTTGACTCCAGTAGTAGTCACAAACCAAAGTCTAAATAATTTATGGAGAACCTGTTATAATTACACGGTGTTCTGATACATGCCGGTATGTGTTTACCAGTTTACCTTTAATATTGCCGATAGTAGGTCGTATTAGCGTCTACCGCCGTACGCAGGCCGTATCGACGACTATAAGTAGTAACCGTGCCTTCGCGAAATCTGGGAAAACAACTCCCATATAGGCCTACTCGTGCTTAGATATTTGCCCATCCAAATTGAAAATAGCAGCGATAACTCCACTGGCACCAGTTAAGGTGAATCCCTGTCTTATCATTCAGGAACTGGAACGGCATACGGACACCGTAACGTGGGGTAGACCGGGGGGGAGACCAATGGACATCTGCCACAATCAACATATCTACATCATGGATAAAATACTAATCGCCGGGACTTCACACATGGGATTTTGTATTGGCGAAAACAATATTGTATTACTTACTGTGGAAATATGAAAGAAAATAGCCACAAAACAATACATTTAGCTAACTGGATCTACTGAACATTATTTAATGCATTTTGTTTAAAATAGCAACTTCGTAGACGGCCGCCATTTCATATTTGTTTGCCCTTATTTCGACATTCGGTAAAACAGTGATATCTTACGTGCACATATGAAAAAAAGCACCACGATACGGTTAGCATAGCCAAACAAAATATTGACAATCTACTGGACAGTAAGATTATTTATCATATATTTGGCAACATTGCGACATTTGAACATTAGAACAAAGCGGACATTTAATTCTCCCACACGGGGATTCTTCTGCACAGCACGTGTAAACAACATTGTACGTAACTCATGAAGATGAGAGATAAGCTCTAGAGAAATATATACTTGACCGTATTTCTTACTGGGACTCGACAGTTGCAAGTTTCAACGCCTTGAGGAGTTGTGACTTTGTTAGGAGGCGTTGGCGTTTAATTAGAACTTTTAAAAGGGATTAATTGTTATAGTTTATGTCGACAGTCAAAGTGAGCGGTCAGAGTCAGTCGCAGGCTTCACACCTATCCTCTGCACCCTAGACTGGCCTTCTACCTCCTTACATCTACTCTCTACCCCCCCCCCTACACCTATCCTCTACCACTCTACACCTACCTATAACATCCACACCTATCCTATCAACTCTAATCTTGCCCTCTACCCATGCACCTACCCTCTACCCCCGCCCCTAACTCAGTCACCCGATGTAGGCAAGCTGCCGCCGTCTTGAGGCATGATGCGACGCCCGTGATATGGCTAGTTTGTCAATGATCACGTGATGCCTGTGCGACGTCACAGAGCTGGTGGCAGACCTCCGCGTAAGAGTCAGGGAGGTAGGGAAAGGGTAACATGCGCCAGACCAGTGTGACCCAGGTTTTATACTGTGGGAACAGCCACACTCCCCGCTGTGACCGCGGCATGATATCCCGCACCCCCTCACCGCTCAGCAGGGGGTGGGGCAAGCCGCTCAACGATGGATCGACTCTCCTCCTCTCCTCTAAGCTTGTCGCCAGGTCCCTCATGTATGGCTCCACCTCCCCCCGCTCCACCCTCTCACATCCTCCTGTCCCGCCCACCAACAGGTCCTGCAGGACTAGATACTTGAGGAAGGCGGATGGGACCTCTAATTGGGGTAAGGGTGGAACCCCCGCAGCCTCATCCACGGCAGGATGGATGAGAGGGGCAGAGGATTGGTCTAACAGTGCCCGGGCCTCACTGGTCAGGTCTTTACACAGACTACATTCACCCTGACAACCCCCAGCCCCCCGCTCCGCCCGGTGCGCTGTGATGGTTGCAGATACAACCAGCGCCACCCTGGTCCAGTACACCCCCTCCCCAGTTTTCGGGCTCCACCCTCCCTTCTGCCCCTCTCCCTTTCTCCTTGCGGGCAGCCTCACCATCCCGGCCTCTAGCGACTCCCTGACACACTCAGAAAGCCCCTCCACATCCACCAACCCCCCGATATACCCCCTGGACCCCCCACGCCCACCCGCCAGCTCTGCCAGGGTGTCCCTGGCCTCCCTCACCTCACGCTCCATCTCATCCAGGGGGCACCACTGGAGGTAGCGCCGCGCTAGGAGCTTGAGGCCCCGGATGATGGTGATGGGGGGTGAACGGGGGCCGAGGGCGACCAGCGCGTGTGTCTCCACTACACAAGTCGTCGGTGTCCACTCATCATCCTTTGGCACCAGGTGGACGGGGTGTGAGGACCGCTCCAGCCCCGCCACCTCCTCCAGGCGGCATATCGCCTCCTGTGTGGCACCCTCCAGGGCGTCCCTGGGGACAGGGAAGGCGGCGGTGAGGTCACAGGTCAACCGGATCTCCCCCCTCCACACCAGAGGTAGGGTTGCAGTTGTCCAGACGACTTTCACCCCCGTGTACCTGGGGGAGAGGCGACCGCCGTGGGTCAAACCTTCGGGGAGCGTGACGGTGGACCCCACGGCATCCAACCCGTTACCCCAGAGCTTTGTGAGGAAGGACCATCGTTCCACCTTACACTCCTCCACCCCCTCCACCACACGTGTCTCACCAATCAGTATGCAACTCCTCCACCCCTCCTCCCGGCAGGCGGCCAGGGTCTCGCCTCTAACCCATACACTCCACTTCACCTTGTTCTCCCCTTTTTCCCTCACCACCCTAACTTCCTTGCAGGTGACACTAACTAAAATATCTAACTCGATCGCCTGCGGCCTGACATCTGTCCCGTCGCCATGACTGCCGACCAGCGTAAGGTGTACTCCGGCGAACAGTGGGTGCCTCCTCCCAACCTCCTCAACCAGCTCACGGATGAACCTGAGGACCTGTTCTTTCATGGCCAGCATGTCCGGGTGACCCCAGTCAAACGTACCACCCTCCAACCTGGCCACCTCCTCCGTCAGGGTGCCGGGGGGTCGGCCCTCCACCCGTGATCGGGCGCTGCGGATATTGCCCGTCTGAGGTGGCCACACTTCTGGCAGCTTCACCCGCCAGGTAAGGGTCTGGTGGGTAGTTGTGCCCGGTGTGACGGTCTGGGGGGTGATTGCGCCGAGAGTGAGGTTCTGGTTAACGGTTGTACCTGGGGTCGCGGTCTGAAGGGTGGTTGCGTCGGGGATAGTTGTTGGGGCGGCACCTGCAATTGATGCTGACCTGAAAAGGAACAACATATTTAAGATATTTATTCATGAGTAAAACAAGGAAGAAGTTCCTTTGCATCAATATTGTCAAATATCGAGTTTGAGGAAGTTTAGCTCTGTCTAAAATATTTAAATGTTAGGCAAATGTCATGTTAACTTCATTTGTTAGAAGCATAGTCATGACCGACATTTTTGTTTAGTTACGATGAACAATACTGGGTTTCATCTATGTAAGAGTGTTCTGTAGATGAATATGCTTCATATGCATTAGATTTGTCTATATCATACCATATAAAAAAGAGTATAGATGTGCCAATTTCTGTTATTTTCTTATATTTGAATTTAAAATTAAATTTAAATTAAATGTGGACACACGTGTGCGTTGAGTGTATACTTGCAGCATGTTTGTGACCAGTGGATAATTAAAATCGTTCACAATGTTTGATTCAGGAGGCTTGTTTCCTTGCGTATATGATCATCGACAAAAGTGTGCCTTACCCATATACTTCGCGAGCTCTTTCGCTCAGCTTATAGTAGTCAGGTAAATGCTCCAGATGTTTCCTGGAAATGTAAATTCACGTCTTTTAGACAACGGTATTTATTTTTTGAATGTTTTAATTTCGGTATGTTCTGTGGGCGAAAAACCACTCTGCAAGTTAAGCAGGGGATTTATTTATACTTTGTGTTCGGGCGAGACATCGTCATTGCGCTGAGCTGATGTGGGGGCTACATTTGGAAACTTGAAGGCTGAACAGGGCCAACAAACCTCACATGACACTGAAAGGGGATTTGATGAACCGGACTCTGGTTTGAGAAACTGGTTAAAACCTTGGCGTCCATTGAGCAATGATCAAGACCTAACGACAGGTCATCGATGCGACGAATTCCCTCTTTCTAAAGTATAATTGAAAAAAATTTAGACTTACTTATATTCGTCGTGCGTTTTCCCGCTCAACCCAAGATGGTCAGCTCCAAATTGTCTGGAAATACAGATTTTTCACATATTTTTGCACTGAGACATCAATGACTATAGAAAGGATAGACAGTGGCGACATATAATTTACTGAAAAACATACTTATCTCTATATATCTTTATATAAGTCATTCGAAAATAAAAATGCTTCAGTTTTCTCAATGCCACGAGAGTTCTGATTGATACCTTGTAATCTCCAACGGCGTGAGTGACACTTCATCCCCTTCCGACAACGTGGATAGTGCCGAGAATAGACCTTCCAGGTCCTTAACTTGAAGCAACTCTGGCGCACGCTGCCACCCAAGATGAAAAACAAGGAAGTTTCCTCTGACGTCACGTTTGATAATAGCTGCTGCAGATTGTGGCCATTCACCCAAGCAGCAGTGGTTGACATTCAGTATCTCCATCCCAGACGCGACTCCGTCATCCCGCGACGTGCTCAGGGCAAGCTTTCCCTTCAACCTGATGGTGTGCAGCGTGAGGTGCGTCCTGAGCTGCACTGGCTGGCCACAATTAGACGCCACTTCCGGCTGCCTCTTCTGGATGTCGACTCCCTGGAAGATGAATCGATCTAGGTGCTTCGGATACCAATGAAGCTGCCCGGCTTCGGCGGCGAGCAAGAACGCCGTGCAGGCAGCACGGCAGATGGCGTCACGTTCTGCGGGTAGATTTCCCCACACGCCGTCAAGAGTGACGTCACCCCGGGCTATGGAGTGGGGCGCTATCTGCCTCCGTCTGTAACAGAAACATCCAGTCAGAATGGAGCAGTTACTTCAGCCGGGATGGGCAGAAGAATTTTTCAGTCAGCATCAAATTTAGGTGCCGTGAAGACAAAACCGGAGGTGTCTCATTACTTTTCATTAACGTTTTGCCATAGCTCAGGTGTCAGTTCACCACAGTCGTTACCCCCCGGCTACCTGTATGCATTATAATCTTATAATTAATAGAGGACGTGCTGGAAACAACATCACACTTCTGCTGATCAGAAGCTTTTGAAGTGTTAAGCAGCGGAAGTCTAATATGTACAAAATGGCCGGCCCTATAGCGATTTCGACCGGCATTTCAAAGAGAAAGAGAAAAGAGAAAGACCAATTGCAACGGACGACCAGATAAAGTATGGAAGACGTACACTGTTAGGGGTACGTTACCTTTGTTCGCTTGTTGGAGTTGTCCCAGCCATCTCAGTCTGTCCCGTCTCAGAAGCCGGTGACTCCGCCATCTCCGCAATTTGCTTGAGGTGTCAGAAATAACATACCGTAATACTCTATTGTTGTGTTAAGCTCATGCTGTATAGTAATAAAATCTGGAAAGTGATAAAACCGCACAAACTGCAAAATCTTTAATTGACTGTGGCATACATAGAGGCCGTACTTAAAGGAATTATAATGTTCGCATTAATCGTAGGTATTCTTAGTGTGCTGCAAGAACGATGAATTACTTACATTTGCAGGTTATATATGCGTGTTACATGTGGTGATTTGAGTCCGTGCCTGAGCCATGTACCTCGACTCAGTGATATGTGATCGACCCCTAACAGGGGACTCTCTGTCTCTCTCGAGAGAGAATCAGATATTATATTATCCATGATAAGATAACAGGCTAACGGTGACCAGCTTGCGACGCACTTCAAGTTGTCATTCATTATTTGGCGTTTGGGGGTGTTATCTTGGTAGAGGGACTACCTTTGTACCGGAGTGGGGTTGTGCCGACCAGGCCATATTTTTCTAGGAGCCTCACCGAGACAGCGGTTAAAGGGATCAATACGATTATTTATATATATTATATTATTGCAACTACCTATATAGTTCTGTTCTGACACCGGTATACTTACTGGCTTACTCTCATAATGAAATATTGGATATATGTGCCTACTTATATATATCAAGTGCAGTCTACATATCTAGATTACTATCACCGGTAGGTCCACGGTTGGAGCTATCGATTGAGCGTTATCCTCAATCTGACTCCAGACAATCTGAAGGGTGCCCTCCTCTCTAACCACGCGCGTCAAGATTCCCAGAAGAAGCCACTTGAGACGTGATAACGCTCAGAAATATGACTTCGTGTTAGTCACCCTGACTCAACTACCTCCCAGTGACCCCCCTACCCACCTCCCCCCCCCAGCTTCAACCCTGGTAACGTCTGTGGTGTCTGTCACGCGGGGCTGAATGATCATGCAAGGGTGTCAAGCCTTGGGTGCTTGCCTATTCATTAAATTCAATGTTGTATCAGGCATTATCTTATAAAACCTGTAGATACAGAGAATTAACCCATAATACATGCCAGGATATGTTAGTCCATGTATGGCGTAGAGACAGGAGATCCTATAATGTATATGGGGATATGACAGCCCATAGATTTGGGGTATGGCATTATCTTATTATACAGTTCAGTGGCGGATCGAGCGGGGGGGCTACAGCGGCTATAGCCCCCCCCCCTCCACCCCCTGGTCAAGCCGCAGAACCCCCCCCCCCACCGACAGGTTTAACCCCCGAGAATAAAGCAGCCTATCGCTGTCCACGAGCAGCAACCTAATGCTGGAGAAGGACCAGTGCCCCCCCCCCCCAGCCCGCTTCCGCCGCCTTTGCACTGTAATCTCAAGCCCCCCAGGGGCGGATCTAGGGGGGTGACAGCGGTTGCAACCCCCCCCCCCATTGGGAACCTGAGCATACACTGTTAAAGTCGGCTTCTCCGAGCACCACCCCCCCCCCCCCGCCGGTCGCAAGTTATTTTAGAGAGCACCCCCCCACCCTCCGGTCGCAAGTTTTTCAGTTCAGAGAGCCCCCTCCCACACCCAGTCGGAAGTTTTTCTGAGAGCAACCACCCCCCCCTCTTTGGCAAATTCCTAGATCCGCCCCTGCCCCCCCCCCCCCACCCTCTAAAGTCTGGATTGGCCCCTGTAGTATGCCCTGTAATCGCGAAATTCAAGCCTCCCCACCCTCTAAAGTCTGAATCCGCCTCTGCAGTTATTACGAGCAACCATTAGGAGAGAAGTTAATGCGTGTCATGGGTAAAGGCATGGGATGGCGAGCCGTTTGTGCAATAATCCCGATATACAGTGTGTTTCAAGGATAAAGGATAAAGGATAAAGATATATCGATAGCAATCGATAAACACAGTTCATCAATGAAAAATTCGGTCAATATACTCAGTTTATCGGTCAATTAACCGAGTGTATCGGTCAGTACACCGAGTTCATCGGTCAATACAACGAGTTTATCAGTCAATATACTCGGTTTATCGGTCAATATACCGAGTGTATCGGTCAGTACACCGAGTTCATCGGTCAATGCAACGAGTTTATTAGTCAATATACTCGGTTTATCGGTCAATATACTGAGTTTATCGGTCAATATACTGAGTTTATCGTTCAATATACTCGGTTTATTATCCGATCTACCCATTTTATCAACGATAAACTGAGTTTTTCATTGATAAACTCCGTAAGTTATATATAACGGCGACAAACTAAGTTGTTGGTTCGTTAAATTCATATCGGCCGAGGCCTGGACGGGGGATTCGGAAGAGCTAGTCCCCGGTTGGTTGATATACAATGTATGACTAAAACACGTGAGACACATAGGTCGACGGTAAGATAAGCCGATAAATCGACCACCCCACACTAACGTTGCAAAAGTCCCCCCTTTATCGGGGTTATTGCACAAACGGCTCGCCATACATGGGGCGCCCTAATTTATGTGGCAATATGGCAGCCCCTATATATATGGTGTGTCGACAGTGTAACCCGTTTTCTTAATTTTTTATGTTATACATTTTTGTTCTTCTATTCAGTCACTTGTATGCTGTTGTTGACGTGATTTCATTAAACTACTTAGCTGATACAGACTCTACGGCCTTTTTATGTGTGCTCTGCAGCAAATATAATACGCTCTGCTTCTGTCTGTGTAGTCTGAGTGCCGCTGAACGCTGTAACTCTGTTTATGTAACTTGTGTGGATAAATGATTAGTCATACTGTACTAACAGGTATGAGAGCCGTTATATCTGGTGTACCGACAGGGTAATCCTTATTGTTTGTAAGGATATAACAGCGGCCCATACAGTTTAATTTTTGCATTACTTCTACACGATCCAAAGAATTTAGTGAAAAATTAAACTGCTTGTATCTATACGAATGTCTTAGTGTCTATACGAGGGGGACTCCATCAGTTTCACAGAAGTGGAATCAATGTCCATATCATTAGGTAGGGTAGTCTGTTCTAAAGTCTGTACTGCATGGGTACTCAGGCACATGTGATGCAGACGTGTCCAGGTCTGTTAGGTCACTTGGTTTTTGTTGTTTACGTGGACCAGGGGCTGAAGGCAACCTGGTTTATAAGGGACATAACATGTGTCACGAGTACCATGAACGACCAACGCACGCGTCTTTGAATAGTTTATTGGACGGAGAAACAAGAAACGGACACATATAGAATATATAATAATACTATATTTTATTACCGCACAACCGATTACGGATTAAACATATCTACTGCCTGTTATACTCATCACTAGTCATTACATGCCCGGGCACTTTCACCCTTAGAACCAACCAACATTGAGATAGCACTGGCATATATAATACATCTTTATGTACACAAAAGGACATAAATTAATAAAGTGGTTGGTTAGAAACTGTACATATATCCCTTTGGCACATTACAACGAGTGAAAAATAAATTAACAGATATAATACAACAATGTAGGTCCAAGTGAGAGGAAAGTGTATAGTATTGACCGAGATTGAATAACGTTCTACAGGTATATTTGAAAGTATGTTTAATTATTTGTATTTCTCGCATTCCACACAACGTCTGTCATAAGACAGTATAAGTCTTGTTCGGTCGATTGATGTTTGATATAGAGTCCAGTCCACTGAAATACGCGTTGTTTCCTCTGACAGTTATTGGTTGACAGTGATAGCAGGGACACTGACGTCATGAGGCAACGTCGCGCGTCACATGACGCGTCACAGGACATAAGCGCGCGTCACAGACCAATGTCGCGCGTCACATGACATAAGCGCGCGTCACAGACCAATGTCGCGTGTCACAGACGAGTATCGCGCGTCACATACCAGTGTCGCGCGTCACATGATATACGCGTACGTCACATGACATAAGCGTACGTCACAGACAAGTGTCGCGCGCCACAGATTAGTGTCGCGCGTCACATGACATAAGCGTGCGTCACAGACCACTGTCGCGCGTCACAGACCAGTATCGCGCGTCACAGACCAGTGTCGCGCGTCACCGGTAGAAGTGTCGCGCGTCACTGGCAGAAGCGTCGCACGTCACTTGTAGAAGTGTGGCGCGTCACTGGTAGAAGTGTCGGGCGTCACTGGTAGAAGCGTCGTGCGTCACTGGTAGAAGCGTCGCGCGTCACTGGTAGAAGTGTCGCGCGTCACTGGTAGACGTGACGCGCGTCACTGGTAGACGTGAGGCGCGTCACTGGTATAAGCGTCGCGCGTCACTGGTAGAAGTGTCGCGCGTCACTGGTAGAAGTGTCGCGCGTCACTGGTAGACGTGACGCGCGTCACTGGTAGACGTGAGGCGCGTCACTGGTATAAGCGTCGCGCGTCACTGGTAGAAGTGTCGCGCGTCACTGGTAGAAGTGTCGCGCGTCACTGGTAGAAGTGTCGCGCGTTACTGCTAGAAGTGTCGCGCGTCACTGGTAGATGGCCCTGACACAGAGCGTCTCTTCCGTCTTGTCGTCCTCGTCGTTGATGAAGACGATGATTTCCGCCGCGCCCGGCGTCGCCGAGGGCGTGAACTTTAACCCCACGTTGACCTTCTCCCCCGCCCCCAGCTCCAGCCGGGTGTCCTTAAACTGGACCAAGTCGTCCCTGTTGGTCCGCAGGAGGAACACCTTGGGGGTCGGGTACGGGTTGGTGTAGGAGATCCGCTTGTTGCTGCCCTTACCGCCCCCTACCGGTAGCTGGAGCTCATACACTTTGGAGAATACGGCGCCGTGGCTAGCGACGCACACCAGCCAGCTGCGCACCAACTGGTGGCTCTCCACGTCGACCGCGTGCAGGAAGAGGAACTTGGAACCAGCCTGTAGTGGCCGTACGCCGATGTTGACCTCTTGCAGGGCACCAGCTGGCAGCATAAAGGGCTCCCGGGGATCGACTTGCAACTCACTCTCGTTGGAGCTGAAGCAGCGCACCAAGCGGGACGCCTGCGTACCTCTGAAGTAAATGGATCGAACGATAATAACGTAATATCAGTAATAATAACACTTAGCTCACCATAATTTATAATATATTTAATATTTTCCTACGAGATTTAGTCACTTTGACGAGATCTGTCCCCGCACAGAAAAGAAATTCTACAAATTATTACTGAAATAAAAGGTTTAACGTAGAAAACGGTAAGAAATATGTAGATCAAGCGTAAAAAAGGCTAAAATATGAGCATTAAACTAATCCACATCAGCAGCTCTCTTACACACCTGAGTATCAACGTCAATCTAGTGGTTTGCCCTTCCGTGCACCCCACATCCACCCTCTGCATGGCGTGGACGTAGAATTGCCAGATCTGCAGAGGCTTGGACATATGTAGGTCCATGTAGAGGGCGACAAAGAACCGCTTGGTTTGTGGGGCCGCACCACACGCCACCTGCACAGAGTCAAACGTTAACATTACATACTATTACAGTTAATTAATTATTAATATGAAAGGTACTATTTCAACAAACAGTAAACATTGGACCAGGGCGCAGGCACACATTCGACAGGAAGGATTTCAGGGGCACAGAAGCAGGCGCATATATCTAATCGGCATGAAACCCTGCTAGCTCAGTAGGTAGCTATTAATGGTATCGTTGTGTGTTCAATTTTGTGATTTTTTTTTTTTGCATTTATTATTTATGCTGAAAGATGTGGTCTTCCCCATAGTTGAAGAACATTTTTCGTTGCAAATCAGTTGTTGCAATCAATCAAAACTAATCGTAACCAGTTAAAGCTAATCATAATCTATTAAAACTATTTATAATCAATGCAAAGTAATTGCAATCAATGCTATATGAAACCATTCATAAAAACGGTGTGGTTGCAACTTACCTTTAAAAAAATATCATGTGGCTCCCCCTGCGGGACTTTCTTGCACTCGGTGATGATGTTTGGATCACTGCAGCGGACGTAAACCTGGTTGACACCGCCACCTACTGGCACGCCTGCGAAACATACCCAAAATCAATTTACTTGTTGGGAGACATTGCTATTTTTGTGTGTGAGAAGGTTGCAGAAATGTGACAAATGTCCTCAAATGTCAGTTTGCACTGACCAGGGAGACACCATACACCCCATACACATTGCACAGTTTGCACTGACCAGGGAGACACCATACACCCCATACACATTGCACAGTTTGCACTGACCAGGGAGACACCATACACCCCATACACATTGCACAGTTTGCACTGACCAGGGAGACACCATACACCCCATACACATTGCACAGTTTGCACTGACCAGGGAGACACCATACACCACATACACATTGCACAGTTTGCACTGACCAGGGAGACACCATACACCCCATACACACTGCACAGTTTGCACTGACCAGGGAGGCACCATACACCCCATACACATTGCACAGTTTGCACTGACCAGGCAGACACCATACACCCCATACACATTGCACAGTTTGCACTGACCAGGGAGACACCATACACCCCATACACACTGCACAGTTTGCACTGACCAGGGAGGCACCATACACCCCATACACATTGCACAGTTTGCACTGACCAGGCAGACACCATACACCCCATACACATTGCACAGTTTGCACTGACCAGGGAGACACCATACACCCCATACACATTGCACAGTTTGCACTGACCAGGCAGACACCATACACCCCATACACATTGCACAGTTTGCACTGACCAGGGAGACACCATACACCCCATACACATTGCACAGTTTGCACTGACCAGGGAGACACCATACACCCCATACACACTGCACAGTTTGCACTGACCAGGGAGACACCATACACCCCATACACATTGCACAGTTTGCACTGACCAGGGAGACACCATACACCCCATACACATTGCACAGTTTGCACTGACTAGGGAGACACCATACACCCCATACACATTGCACAGTTTGCACCAACCAGGGAGACACCATACACCCCATACACATTGCACAGTTTGCATTGACCAGGGAGACACCATACACCCCATACACATTGCACAGTTTGCACTGACCAGGGAGACACCATACACCCCATACACATTGCACAGTTTGCACTGACCAGGGAGACACCATACACCCCATACACATTGCGCAGTTTGCACTGACCAGGGAGACACCATACACCCCATACACATTGCACAGTTTGCACTGACCAGGGAGACACCATACACCACATACACATTGCACAGTTTGCACTGACCAGGGAGACACCATACACCCCATACACACTGCACAGTTTGCACTGACCAGGGAGGCACCATACACCCCATACACATTGCACAGTTTGCACTGACCAGGCAGACACCATACACCCCATACACATTGCACAGTTTGCACTGACCAGGGAGACACCATACACCCCATACACACTGCACAGTTTGCACTGACCAGGGAGGCACCATACACCCCATACACATTGCACAGTTTGCACTGACCAGGCAGACACCATACACCCCATACACATTGCACAGTTTGCACTGACCAGGGAGACACCATACACCCCATACACATTGCACAGTTTGCACTGACCAGGGAGACACCATACACCCCATACACACTGCACAGTTTGCACTGACCAGGGAGACACCATACACCCCATACACATTGCACAGTTTGCACTGACCAGGGAGACACCATACACCCCATACACATTGCACAGTTTGCACTGACTAGGGAGACACCATACACCCCATACACATTGCACAGTTTGCACCAACCAGGGAGACACCATACAGCCCATACACATTGCACAGTTTGCATTGACCAGGGAGACACCATACACCCCATACACATTGCACAGTTTGCACTGACCAGGGAGACACCATACACCCCATACACATTGCACAGTTTGCACTGACCAGGGAGACACCATACACCCCATACACATTGCACAGTTTGCACTGACCAGGGAGACACCATACACCCCATACACATTGCACAGTTTGCACTGACCAGGGAGACACCATACACCCCATACACATTGCACAGTTTGCACTGACCAGGGAGACACCATACACCCCATACACATTGCACAGTTTGCACTGACCAGGGAGACACCATACACCCCATACACATTGCACAGTTTGCACTGACCAGGGAGACACCATACACCCCATACACATTGCACAGTTTACACTGACCAGGCAGACACCATACACCTCATACACATTGCACAGTTTACACTGGCCAGGGAGACACCATACACCCCATACACATTGTACAGTTTGCACTGACCAGGGAGACACCATACACCCCATACACATTGCACAGTTTGCACTGACCAGGGAGACACCATACACCCCATACACATTGCACAGTTTGCACTGACCAGGGAGACACCATACACCCCATACACATTGCACAGTTTGCACTGACCAGGGAGACACCATACACCCCATACACATTGCACAGTTTGCACTGACCAGGGAGACACCATACACCCCATACACATTGCACAGTTTACACTGACCAGGGAGACACCATACACCCCATACACACTGCACAGTTTGCACTGACCAGGGAGACACCATACACCCCATACACATTGCACAGTTTGCACTGACCAGGGAGACACCATACACCCCATACACATTGCACAGTTTACACTGACCAGGGAGACACCATACACCCCATACACACTGCACAGTTTGCACTGACCAGGGAGACACCATACACCCCATACACATTGCACAGTTTACACTGACCAGGGAGACACCATACACCCCATACACATTGCACAGTTTGCACTGACCAGGGAGACACCATACACCCCATACACATTGCACAGTTTGCACTGACCAGGGAGACACCATACACCCCATACACATTGCACAGTTTGCACTGACCAGGGAGACACCATACACCCCATACACATTGCACAGTTTGCACTGACCAGGGAGACACCATACACCCCATACACATTGCACAGTTTGCACTGACCAGGGAGACACCATACACCCCATACACATTGCACAGTTTGCACTGACCAGGGAGACACCATACACCCCATACACATTGCACAGTTTGCACTGACCAGGGAGACACCATACACCCCATACACATTGCACAGTTTGCACTGACCAGGGAGACACCATACACCCCATACACACTGCACAGTTTGCACTGACCAGGCAGACACCATACACCCCATACACATTGCACAGTTTGCACTGACCAGGGAGACACCATACACCCCATACTTATTGCACAGCTTGCATTGACCAGGGAGACACCATACACCCCATACTTATTGCACAGCTTGCACTGACCGGGGAGACACCATACACCCCATACACATTGCACAGTTTGCACTGACCAGGGAGACACCATACACCCCATACACATTGCACAGTTTACACTGACCAGGGAGACACCATACACCCCATACACATTGCACAGTTTGCACTGACCAGGGAGACACCATACACCCCATACACATTGCACAGTTTGCACTGACCAGGGAGACACCATACACCCCATACACATTGCACAGTTTACACTGACCAGGGAGACACCATACACCCCATACATATTGCACAGTTTGCACTGACCAGGGAGACACCATACACCCCATACACATTGCACAGTTTACACTGACCAGGGAGACACCATACACCCCATACACATTGCACAGTTTACACTGACCAGGGAGACACCATACACCCCATACACATTGCACAGTTTGCACTGACCAGGGAGACACCATACACCCCATACACATTGCACAGTGTGCACTGACCAGGGAGACACCATACACCCCATACACATTGCACAGTTTGCACTGACCAGGGAGACACCATACACCCCATACACATTGCACAGTTTGCACTGACCAGGGAGACACCATACACCCCATACACATTGCACAGTTTGCACTGACCAGGGAGACACCATACACCCCATACACATTGCACAGTTTGCACTGACCAGGGAGACACCATACACCCCATACACATTGCACAGCTTGCATTGACCAGGGAGACACCATACACCCCATACACATTGCACAGTTTACACTGACCAGGGAGACACCATACACCCCATACTTATTGCACAGCTTGCATTGACCAGAGAGACACCATACACCCCATACACATTGCACAGTTTGCACTGACCAGGGAGACACCATACACCCCATACACATTGCACAGTTTGCACTGACCAGGGAGACACCATACACCCCATACACATTGTACAGTTTGCACTGACCAGGGAGACACCATACACCCCATACACATTGCACAGTTTGCACTGACCAGGGAGACACCATACACCCCATACACATTGCACAGTTTGCACTGACCAGGGAGACACCATACACCCCATACACATTGCACAGTTTGCACTGACCAGGGAGACACCATACACCCCATACTTATTGCACAGCTTGCATTGACCAGGGAGACACCATACACCCCATACTTATTGCACAGCTTGCATTGACCAGGGAGACACCATACACCCCATACACATTGCACAGTTTGCACTGACCAGGGAGACACCATACACCCCATACACATTGTACAGTTTGCACTGACCAGGGAGACACCATACACCCCATACACATTGCACAGTTTACACTGACCAGGGAGACACCATACACCCCATACACATTGCACAGTTTGCACTGACCAGGGAGACACCATACACCCCATACACACTGCACAGTTTGCACTGACCAGGGAGACACCATACACCCCATACACATTGCACAGTTTGCACTGACCAGGGAGACACCATACACCCCATACACATTGCACAACTTGCACTGACCAGGGAGACACCATACACCCCATACACATTGCACAGTTTGCACTGACCAGGGAGACACCATACACCCCATACACACTGCACAGTTTGACTGACCAGGGAGACACCATACACCCCATACACATTGCACAGTTTGCACTGACCAGGGAGACACCATACACCCCATACACATTGCACAGTTTGCACTGACCAGGGAGACACCATACACCACATACACATTGCACAGCTTGCATTGACCAGGGAGACACCATACACCCCATACACATTGCACAGTTTGCACTGACCAGGGAGACACCATACACCCCATACACATTGCACAGCTTGCACTGACCAGGGAGACACCATACACCCCATACACATTGCACAGTTTGCACTGACCAGGCAGACACCATACACCCCATACACATTGCACAGTTTGCACTGACCAGGCAGACACCATACACCCCATACACATTGCACAGTTTGCACCGACCAGGGAGACACCATACACCCCATACACATTGTACAGTTTGCACTGACCAGGGAGACACCATACACCCCATACACATTGTACAGTTTGCACTGACCAGGGAGACACCATACACCCCATACACATTGCACAGTTTGCACTGACCAGGGAGACACCATACACCCCATACACATTGCACAGTTTGCACTGACCAGGGAGACACCATACACCCCATACACATTGCACAGTTTGCACTGACCAGGGAGACACCATACACCCCATACACATTGCACAGTTTGCACTGACCAGGGAGACACCATACACCCCATACACATTGCACAGTTTGCACTGACCAGGGAGACACCATACACCCCATACACATTGCACAGCTTGCATTGACCAGGGAGACACCATACACCCCATACACATTGCACAACTTGCACTGACCAGGGAGACACCATACACCCCATACACATTGCACAACTTGCACTGACCAGGGAGACACCATACACCCCATACACATTGCACAGTTTGCACTGACCAGGGAGACACCATACACCCCATACACATTGCACAGTTTGCACTGACCAGGCAGACACCATACACCCCATACACATTGCACAGTTTGCACTGACCAGGGAGACACCATACACCCCATACACATTGCACAGTTTGCACTGACCAGGGAGACACCATACACCCCATACACATTGCACAGTTTGCACTGACCAGGGAGACACCATACACCCCATACACATTGCACAGTTTGCACTGACCAGGGAGACACCATACACCCCATACACATTGCACAGTTTGCACTGACCAGGGAGACACCATACACCCCATACACATTGCACAGCTTGCATTGACCAGGGAGACACCATACACCCCATACACATTGCACAGTTTACACTGACCAGGGAGGCACCATACACCCCATACACAGTGTGCACTGACCAGGGAGACATCATACACCCCATACACATTGCACAGTTTGCACTGACCAGGGAGACACCATACACCCCATACACATTGCACAGTTTGCACTGACCAGGGAGACACCATACACCCCATACACATTGCACAGTTTGCACTGACCAGGGAGACACCATACACCCCATACACATTGCACAGTTTGCACTGACCAGGGAGACACCATACACCCCATACACATTGCACAGTTTGCACTGACCAGGGAGACACCATACACCCCATACACATTGCACAGTTTGCACTGACCAGGGAGACACCATACACCCCATACACATTGCACAGCTTGCATTGACCAGGGAGACACCATACACCCCATACACATTGCACAGTTTGCACTGACCAGGGAGACACCATACACCCCATACACATTGCACAGTTTGCACTGACCAGGGAGACACCATACACCCCATACACATTGCACAGTTTGCACTGACCAGGGAGACACCATACACCCCATACACATTGTACAGTTTGCACTGACCAGGGAGACACCATACACCCCATACACATTGCACAGTTTGCACTGACCAGGGAGACACCATACACCCCATACACATTGCACAGTTTGCACTGACCAGGGAGACACCATACACCCCATACACATTGCACAGTTTGCACTGACCAGGGAGACACCATACACCCCATACACATTGCACAACTTGCACTGACCAGGGAGACACCATACACCCCATACACATTGCACAGTTTGCACTGACCAGGGAGACACCATACACCCCATACACATTGCACAGTTTGCACTGACCAGGCAGACACCATACACCCCATACACATTGCACAGTTTGCACTGACCAGGGAGACACCATACACCCCATACACATTGCACAGTTTGCACTGAACAGGGAGACACCATACACCCCATACACATTGCACAGTTTGCACTGACCAGGGAGACACCATACACCCCATACACATTGCACAGTTTGCACTGACCAGGGAGACACCATACACCCCATACACATTGCACAGTTTGCACTGACCAGGGAGACACCATACACCCCATACACATTGCACAGTTTGCACTGACCAGGGAGACACCATACACCCCATACACATTGCACAGTTTGCCCTGACCAGGGAGACACCATACACCCCATACACATTGCACAGTTTGCACTGACCAGGGAGACACCATACACCCCATACACATTGCACAGTTTGCACTGACCAGGGAGACACCATACACCCCATACACATTGCACAGTTTGCACTGACCAGGGAGACACCATACACCCCATACACATTGCACAGTTTACACTGACCAGGGAGACACCATACACCCCATACACATTGCACAGTTTGCACTGACCAGGGAGACACCATACACCCCATACACATTGCACAGTTTACACTGACCAGGCAGACACCATACTCCCCATACACATTGCACAGTTTGCACTGACCAGGGAGACACCATACACCCCATACACATTGCACAGTTTGCACTGACCAGGCAGACACCATACACCCCATACACATTGCACAGTTTGCACTGACCAGGGAGACACCATACACCCCATACACATTGCACAGTTTACACTGACCAGGGAGACACCATACACCCCATACACATTGCACAGTTTGCACTGACCAGGGAGACACCATACACCCCATACACATTGCACAGTTTGCACTGACCAGGGAGACACCATACACCCCATACACATTGCACAGTTTGCACTGACCAGGGAGACACCATACACCCCATACACATTGCACAGTTTGCACTGACCAGGGAGACACCATACACCCCATACACATTGCACAGTTTGCACTGACCAGGGAGACACCATACACCCCATACACACTGCACAGTTTGCACTGACCAGGGAGACACCATACACCCCATACACATTGCACAGTTTGCACTGACCAGGCAGACACCATACACCCCATACACATTGCACAGTTTGCACTGACCAGGCAGACACCATACACCCCATACACATTGCACAGTTTGCACTGACCAGGGAGGCACCATACACCCCAGACACATTGCACAGTTTGCACTGACCAGGCAGACACCATACACCCCATACACATTGCACAGTTTGCACTGACCAGGGAGACACCATACACCCCATACACATTGCACAGTTTGCACTGACCAGGGAGACACCATACACCCCATACACATTGCACAGTTTGCACTGACCAGGCAGACACCATACACCCCATACACATTGCACAGTTTGCACTGACCAGGCAGACACCATACACCCCATACACATTGCACAGTTTGCACTGACCAGGGAGGCACCATACACCCCAGACACATTGCACAGTTTGCACTGACCAGGCAGACACCATACACCCCATACACATTGCACAGTTTGCACTGACCAGGGAGACACCATACTCCCCATACACATTGCACAGTTTGCACTGACCAGGGAGACACCATACACCCCATACACATTGCACAGTTTGCACTGACCAGGGAGACACCATACACCCCATACACATTACACAGTTTGCACTGACCAGGCAGACACCATACACCCCATACACATTGCACAGTTTGCACTGACCAGGGAGACACCATACACCCCATACACATTGCACAGTTTGCACTGACCAGGGAGACACCATACACCCCATACACATTGCACAGTTTGACTGACCAGGGAGACACCATACACCCCATACACATTGCACAGTTTGCACTGACCAGGGAGACACCATACACCCCATACACATTGCACAGTTTGCACTGACCAGGGAGACACCATACACCCCATACACATTGCACAGTTTGCACTGACCAGGGAGACACCATACACCCCATACACATTGCACAGTTTGCACTGACCAGGGAGACACCATACACCCCATACACATTGCACAGTTTGACTGACCAGGGAGACACCATACACCCCATACACATTGCACAGTTTGCACTGACCAGGGAGACACCATACACCCCATACACATTGCACAGTTTGCACTGACCAGGGAGACACCATACACCCCATACACATTGCACAGTTTGCACTGACCAGGGAGACACCATACACTCCATACACATTGCACAGTTTGCACTGACCAGGGAGACACCATACACCCCATACACATTGCACAGTTTGACTGACCAGGGAGACACCATACACCCCATACACATTGCACAGTTTGACTGACCAGGGAGACACCATACACCCCATACACATTGCACAGTTTGACTGACCAGGGAGACACCATACACCCCATACACATTGCACAGTTTGACTGACCAGGGAGACACCATACACCCCATACACATTGCACAGTTTGCACTGACCAGGGAGACACCATACACCCCATACACACTGCACAGTTTACACTGACCAGAGAGACACCATACACCCCATACACATTGCACAGTTTGCACTGACCAGGGAGACACCATACACCCCATACACATTGTACAGTTTGCACTGACCAGGGAGACACCATACACCCCATACACATTGCACAGTTTGCACTGACCAGGGAGACACCATACACCCCATACACATTGCACAGTGTGCACTGACCAGGGAGACACCATACACCCCATACACATTGCACAGTTTGCACTGACCAGGGAGACACCATTAGCCCCATACACACTGCACAGTTTACACTGACCAGAGAGACACCATACACCCCATACACATTGCACAGTTTGCACTGACCAGGGAGACACCATACACCCCATACACATTGTACAGTTTGCACTGACCAGGGAGACACCATACACCCCATACACATTGCACAGTTTGCACTGACCAGGGAGACACCATACACCCCATACACATTGCACAGTTTGCACTGACCAGGGAGACACCGGACACCCCATACACATTGCACAGTTTGCACTGACCAGGGAGACACCATACACCCCATACACATTGCACAGTTTGCACTGACCAGGCAGACACCATACACCCCATACACATTGCACAGTGTGCACTGACCAGGGAGACACCATACACCCCATACACATTGTACAGTTTGCACTGACCAGGGAGACACCATACACCCCATACACATTGCACAGTTTGCACTGACCAGGGAGACACCATACACCCCATACACATTGCAAAGTTTGCACTGACCAGGGAGACACCATACACCACATACACATTGCACAGTTTGCACTGACCAGGCAGACACCATACACCCCATACACATTGCACAGTTTGCACTGACCAGGGAGACACCATACACCCCCTACACATTGCACAGTTTGCACTGACCAGGGAGACACCATACACCACATACACATTGTACAGTTTGCACTGACCAGGGAGACACCATACACCCCATACACATTGCACAGTGTGCACTGACCAGGGAGACACCATACACCCCATACACATTGTACAGTTTGCACTGACCAGGGAGACACCATACACCCCATACACATTGCACAGTTTGCACTGACCAGGGAGACACCATACACCCCATACACATTGCACAGTTTGCACTGACCAGGGAGACACCATACACCACATACACATTGCACAGTTTGACTGACCAGGGAGACACCATACACCCCATACACATTGCACAGTTTGACTGACCAGGGAGACACCATACACCCCATACACATTGCACAGTTTGCACTGACCAGGGAGACACCATACACCCCATACACATTGCACAGTTTGCACTGACCAGGGAGACACCATACACCACATACACATTGCACAGTTTGCACTGACCAGGGAGACACCATACACCACATACACATTGTACAGTTTGCACTGACCAGGGAGACACCATACACCCCATACACATTGCACAGTTTGCACTGACCAGGGAGACACCATACACCCCATACACATTGCACAGTTTGCACTGACCAGGGAGACACCATACAAATTGCACAGTGTGCACTGACCAGGGAGACACCATACACCCCATACACATTGCACAGTTTGCACTGACCAGGGAGACACCATACACCACATACACATTGCACAGTTTGCCCTGACCAGGGAGACACCATACACCCCATACACATTGCACAGTTTGCACTGACCAGGGAGACACCATACACCCCATACACATTGCACAGTTTGCACTGACCAGGGAGACACCATACACCCCATACACATTGCACAGTTTGCACTGACCAGGGAGACACCATACACCCCATACACATTGCACAGTTTACACTGACCAGGGAGACACCATACACCCCATACACATTGCACAGTTTGCACTGACCAGGGAGACACCATACACCACATACACATTGCACAGTTTGCACTGACCAGGGAGACACCATACACCACATACACATTGCACAGTTTGCACTGACCAGGGAGACACCATACACCACATACACATTGTACAGTTTGCACTGACCAGGGAGACACCATACACCCCATACACATTGCACAGTTTGCACTGACCAGGGAGACACCATACACCCCATACACATTGCACAGTTTGCACTGACCAGGGAGACACCATACAAATTGCACAGTGTGCACTGACCAGGGAGACACCATACACCCCATACACATTGCACAGTTTGCACTGACCAGGGAGACACCATACACCACATACACATTGCACAGTTTGCCCTGACCAGGGAGACACCATACACCCCATACACATTGCACAGTTTGCACTGACCAGGGAGACACCATACACCCCATACACATTGCACAGTTTGCACTGACCAGGGAGACACCATACACCCCATACACATTGCACAGTTTGCACTGACCAGGGAGACACCATACACCCCATACACATTGCACAGTTTGCACTGACCAGGGAGACACCATACACCCCATACACATTGCACAGTTTGCACTGACCAGGGAGACACCATACACCCCAGACACATTGCACAGTTTGCACTGACCAGGGAGACACCATACACCCAACACACATTGCACAGTGTGCACTGACCAGGGAGACACCATACACCCCATACACATTGCACAGTTTGCACTGACCAGGGAGACACCATACACCCCAGACACATTGCACAGTTTGCACTGACCAGGGAGACACCATACACCCCAGACACATTGCACAGTTTGCACTGACCAGGGAGACATCATACACCCCATACACATTGCACAGTTTGCACTAACCAAGGAGACACCATACACCCCATACACATTGCACAGTTTGCACTGACCAGGGAGACACCATACACCACATACACATTGCACAGTTTGCACTGACCAGGGAGACACCATACACCCCATACACATTGCACAGTTTGCACTGACCAGGGAGACACCATACACCCCATACACATTGCACAGTTTGCACTGACCAGGGAGACACCATACACATTGCACAGTTTGCACTAACCAAGGAGACACCATACACCCCATACACATTGCACAGTTTGCACTGACCAGGGAGACACCATACACCCCATACACATTGCACAGTTTGCACTGATCAGGGATACACCATACACCCCATACACATTGCACAGTTTGCACCGACCAGGGAGACACCATACACCCCATACACATTGCACAGTTTGCACTGACCAGGCAGACACCATACACCCCATACACATTGCACAGTTTGCACTGACCAGGGAGACACCATACACCCCATACATATTGCACAGTTTGCACTGACCAGGGAGACACCATACACCCCATACACATTGCACAGTTTGCACTGACCAGGCAGACACCATACACCCCATACACATTGCACAGTTTGCACTGACCAGGGAGACACCATACACCCCATACACATTGCACAGTTTGCACTGACCAGGGATACACCATACACCCCATACACATTGCACAGTTTGCACCGACCAGGGAGACACCATACACCCCATACACATTGCACAGTTTGCACTGACCAGGCAGACACCATACACCCCATACACATTGCACAGTTTGCACTGACCAGGGAGACACCATACACCCCATACACATTGCACAGTTTGCACTGACCAGGGAGACACCATACACCCCATACACATTGCACAGTTTGCACTGACCAGGGAGACACCATACACCCCATACACATTGCACAGTTTGCACTGACCAGGGAGACACCATACACCCCATACACATTGCACAGTTTGCACTGACCAGGGAGACACCATACACCCCATACACATTGCACAGTTTGCACTGACCAGGCAGACACTATACACCCCATACACATTGCACAGTTTACACTGACCAGGCAGACACCATACACCCCATACACATTGCACAGTTTGCACTGACCAGGGAGACACCATACACCCCATACACATTGCATAGTTTGCACTGACCAGGCAGACACCATACACCTCATACACATTGCACAGTTTGCACTGACCAGGCAGACACCATACACCCCATACACATTGCACAGTTTGCACTGACCAGGGAGACACCATACACCTCATACACATTGCACAGTTTGCACTGACCAGGGAGACACCATACACCCCATACACATTGCACAGTTTGCACTGACCAGGTAGGGCCTGCAGGGTGGGCAGGCGGATGGACTTCTTGAGGAAGGCCTGCTCGGGGTGGTGGAAGCGGAAGGTCTGGTCGACCACGTGGGGCTGCGGCTCCACCCTCAGCGCCAGCACTGAGATCGGCTTGCCCTCCCCCGTCTTGAAGTACACCTGCAAACAATGCGGAAATATTGGTGATTCGGGCCAGATTTGCGAAGGTTAAACTGGGTTAAGAGACGTTCCGTGACAATGAAAGGTGTTCGGACGAAATGTGTCTCAGATGCAGGTGCCAGAGACCCATTGAAGCAATTACGACCAGCAGAATATAGATTAGTAATCCCCGACACCACATCATTATTATGTGACTTATTTATTAATATGTCACTTAGAGGGGCGGGGAGGGTGGGGGGGGGCTAGACATTGTCTTGTTTAAGCGACATGAACTATCGGGGAATAGTGCCCCTGAGAATTGGTTGCAGTTTAAGTTACATCGCAACTATGGGAAGGTCAAAGTTCAGAGGAATCATGTCTCCGGGAGTAACCCACTAGCTAGTATTTCTCGAGGGGGCACAACGGTGTCAAATGTTAAAATCCTTAGACGTTAGTAAAGAATCGACTGTGGCTGTTATCATAATGTGTGCGCGTACAATCATAGTGTTTACGTATTTTTTATACCGTGTTCTATCTTCTGACATGAAGAAAGTGTGTCAACACCAGGTTGCTTCGGTTATATTTCCGCGAAAAAGTGTTGGAGCATAAGTCTTTCTCGACCAACCGCCATGCTCATGTGCAGCGCCACCTGGCGAGCCAGACCACCATTAGGCTGGTACCGCCGCTCATGTGCACAATCGGGAGAAACTGATGGTACTCAATCCGAAGCTCAATTAAGTTGACCTCCGGTATTCTACGTCCATGTTTACGTGTTGACATCACCACCATCTTGCAATATGCATTTCAAGAGGGTTAGAGGTTCGGTTGGTCGGGAAAAGACGTATGCTCCAACATTTCAGGTTCTCACTGACCTTAACGAGTCGTGTCGACATGGGGTCATCCTTGCCCTTGGTCGGGATGAGGGCTGACCTCGGTGACTTGGGCTTGTACGGGTCGGACGGGGCCTAGGGACAGCATGGGACAGCAAATAAAACAGCACTGCGAGGTCGCCATATCATGCTGATCCTGTAGCTGGACTTTGGCATCTATCATATATGGATCAGTTTCAGTCACAGGCACAGTAAATCAGTGTAACAGAGGGGCATGGGGGCTGGCGGGGGGGGGGGGGAGGGGGGTGGACCACATGCATAAAACACCAGTTGTGGGTTTATAAAAGTGGTACGCCCCCCCCCCTCCTCCCCCCCTCCCTCCACTGAACTACCGTGCCTGGTCAGGTGTACAGCGAGCAATGATTCAGGAGCTCATACATTCAGAAATACGTTCATGTGATAATGTTACTTCTTTCTTTCAGGAAATAATTCATAGTTTTTTGTAATACTGAATTTTGACGAAATAGCACTAATAATTTGTTTAATTGAATTCTGAGGAAATAACATTCAATTTTTTTTAAACTGACTATTGACGAAATAACATTCCTAATTGTTTTTATTCAATTTTGAGAAAATAACATTTATAATTTTTTGTAATTGAGTAAGACGTGAGCGATACGAAAACACTGGCCACAACAAAGCCCTTACCTGCGGGTGGACGGTCTGGTCGGTCCTGAAGGACAGGAACTTGAAAGGGACGCTGACGGTCTCCTTGGGACGCAGGAAGATCTCGGGGCGTCCAGACTTGGACTCCGTGTTGAACATTCCTTCCTCCACCGAGGTGTACACCTCATGCAGCATCTTGAAGTGGCGCCACTCGCGGGGGTCCGTGATAACACTGTGGAGAGTGATACACATCCCACAAATAATGGAGGAGAACATTTAAGACACCAGCAACACTCCACTTTTCCTATTGATTTTTTTGGCTATTTTCATATTTGGTATTAATTTTACCAAATATCAATCGCGATGAATTTACGGAGCAATTCAGTAATGTTCTCAGGGTGACCGACCAGATCATTAATCTCTTCACTTACCTCAGCTTCTGGTCGTCACATTCCACAGTGATGGGGTGCTGGACGTTGTATGGGTTCTTCAGGGTGAACTCTGACCAATCTCTTCACCTACCTCAGCTGCTGGTCGAAATATTCCACAGTAATGGTGTGCTGGACGTTGTTAAGGGATCTTGGGTGAAATCTCACCAATCTCTTCACTTACCTCAGCTCCTGGTCGTCACATTCCACAGTGATGGTGAGCTGGACGTTGTATGGGTTCTTTAGGGTGAACTCTCACCAATCTCTTCACTTACCTAAGCTCCTGGTGGTCACATTCCACAGTAATGGGGTGCTGGACGTTGTATGGGTTCTTCAGGGTGAACTCTCACCAATCTCTGCAATTACCTCAGCTCCTGGTCGTCACATTCCACAGTGATGGTGTGATGGGCGTTGTCAAGGGTTCTTCAGAGTGAACTCTCACCAATCTCTTCACTTACCTCAGCTGCTGGTCGTCACATTCCACAGTGATGGTGTGCTGGACGTTGTATGTGTTATTCAGGGTGAACTCTCACCAATCTCTTCACTTACCTCAGCTGCTGGTCGTCACATTCCACAGTGACGGTGTGCTGGACGTTGTATGTGTTATTCAGGGTGAACTCTCACCAATCTCTTCACTTACCTCAGCTCCTGGTCGTCACATTCCAAAGTGATGGTGTGCTACACGTTGTATGGGTTTTTAAGGTGAACTCTCACCAATCTCTTCACTTACCTCAGCCCCTGGTCGTCACATTCCACAGTGATGGGGTGCTGGACGTTGCATGCGTTCTTCAGGATGAAATCTCACCAATCTCTTCACTTACCTCAGCTCCTGGTCGTCACATTCCACAGTGATGGTGTGCTGGACGTTGTATGGGTTCTTCAGGGTGAACTCAAAGAACTCTGTGGTGCCCATGGAAGGGTTGATGGTGTGTTCCGTGGAGATAGCCTGGTGCAACATGTTCAGGATGCCCTCTCTCTTGCCGTGGTTACGGTACAGATTGATCGTCTGCAGATCTCGCGCTCTTTCCTCCTTCTCTTGGCGAATCGTCTGCAAAAAATAAAATAAATGAGATTCTATTAATCCGACCCATGGGTTTGCGCTATAATCCATCTTTGATAATCCACGCCCCGGCTCAAAAAACCAAACCCTTGAGAAATAATACTCTTGACTCCAATGTGCCGACGACGGGCTGGTTGTTCTTAAGAGGCTTGTTTTTTTCGGTTAAAAAACGAGGCACAAGAGGAGAAATTACCAAATATTACCAAATATTGTAACAATAACAGCGACACAATATACAGAGATAGCGAGCAGACGGCCAACAATAGCAAATAATACCGTTCTTAGTAAAAGTACAGCAGAACAAGTGCTCCGACAGTTTGAGATATATCATAAAGAATGATGTGTCACATGTGTTGCACTCTGCAGGAACATGTATTAAGATTATTATTAACTAGAGTAAGACCTTGTCACGTGTGTCATATCCGGTAAGATAAGATAAGATTTTATTTAACTTTTATTTAACGTCGGTATATAAAAGTCAACAATGTAAACAAAAACGCTCCCTGTACATGATTCTCAAGTAGCCGACGCCTTAGTTTGAGCAGTGTGCATGTAATCGCAACAAAGTCCACTAATTAGTCAATAAGTAGTCACATGACATGTTTTGAATACAGCAGTTGGCACCGGAAAATAAATACCAATAAAATAACGCATCCATATATACAGCAGCTCAACAGAAACCCCTATCAGTTCACCTTTGTCGTCAGCGGGGTGTCCACCGCCATCTGACGGCGAAGAGCCTCCATGCGGGCCAACTTCCGCTTGTTCTTGGCGCTGCCGCCATTGGTGGCGTTGTTTTCGCTATCGGCGTCTGCCTGGTTCCGGTGCTTGCTGAAGAGGACCTGAGCCAGTTCCTGACTGGTATCGGCTGCGTGCTGAGCTTGGCACAGTCGAGCCGAGGCCAGAGCTGGAGGTGGTACCAGGTTATGAATGAATATTAGCAATTGTTTAGACAACCATTGGGGTGTACCTGGGTGGAATGTTTCTTCTCGCTGCCGGGTGGGGGTGGTACCAGAAAATGAAGGAATGTTAGCTACATGTTGAGGTAACTATTGGGACATACATGGACGGAATCGTGGGACGGAGACCTGAGAGGAACGAATCTCAGTGCCGAGAACGAGGCTTCACTCTGTGTCTGTTGGCCTGAATCTCGCATGGTTGTACTGGCGAGTGTCGAATGGTAATCATGGGTAAAAGGTAAGGTGAGAAACACGGTGATGTTAATCAATTATGTTATATCCTTAGACAATAACAATTGGAGATATTCAATGTTATGCCTTAAATACAATAACACCTACTTCTGACATGGCTGTTGAGGGAATTGAGACTCCCCCCTAGGAAGGACGTCCCCGTCTCGCCAGCTATCACAGTCTTAGGCTTCTTGCTAACCATACTCGCTGAAGACAAAATAAACATCGAGATTATTTCAAATTCGACTCAACAGTTAATACATATGCGAGGAGTCGACGTGGGTAATTGTCCCAAGGGAGGAATAGGCCTACGACTTATAGATGACTTTATAATGTACGTGCTGTAACATCAATAGTTTGTTATCAGGCTACTACTATGATGAGTAATTATAACTAGTTGCTAGAAATCAGTGTAATAGATATCAGTTAGTACTAACAGTGGAAATTCATTTGTCCTCATTTAAAGGATATTCCGTTTTCTTTTCCTGTAAGTTCATGGTTGCATCTGTATATACAATAGCTAAACTGGGCCAAGGAACCTCCCAGGAACATGAAGGATGAAACAGGCCCAAGATTATGGCATGTGGCCAGGTCCGGATTCGAAGCAAGGATGATGTTTAAGATCGGCGGTCCACTGCGCCAACTACATAACCAGAGAGGCCCCTAGGACGTATTGATCCGCAGTCTAGTGCGCTAACCACTACACTGGGAGGCCCCCGGGATCTATTGATGATCGGCGGTCTAGTGAGCTAACCAGTGCACCAGGGAGGCCACCAGGATCTATTGATGATCGGCGGACTAGTGCGCTAACCACTGCACCACGGAGGCACCCAGGACCTATTAATGATCTGCGGACTAGTGCGCTAACCACTACACCAGGGAGGCCCCCAGGACCCATTGATCTGCGCTCTAGTGCGCTAACCACTACACCAAAGAGCCTCTCCTCCCACCCTCTCCCACAAGGCCACCTACCCGTCAGTCCCGCTTTGTTCTCCGCTGGGTGGCCTACGTTAGCCATGCGCACGTGCAGTTTGCCCTTGAGCGGTTGGTTGACCTCCACCGGACGGACGCAGCCGTCGCGCGTGTAGTCGCCGGAAGTCACGTGACCCTCGTGCTCGATGTACTCGGTGGCAATGATGTCCAGCTCGTAGGAGACCTGGACCGACTCGCGCCCTTGTCGACACAGGTGCTGTGGGCGAAGACATCATCAATACAACATCAGCGACTCATCTCCGAAATTGTTAGTGTATGTGTATTTTTCAATGTACTATTTATGGGCCTGAGGCTATACGGTGCGATAAACTGTTCTAATAAAAGCAATTCATCCGGAGCATTGGATGTTTGGTTGGTGTAAGTGCTGTGGGCGAAGACCTCATCAATACAACATCAGCGACTCATCAGACTCCTGCCAGAAGCCGTTAATTGTTCATAGTTTGAATATTGTAGAATTTTAAGAACCGAGTGATGCCGCTCTGCTTATCGGGATAGGTCGCTCAATTCATAACGCCTTCTATATGAGAACTGTGTGATGCAATATTCTGTCTCGTCGAAGTTGTTTGTATTATCCATATACTACGGGCCTGAGGCCAAGAAGTACAGTAAAGAGCTCAGATCAGTTCAGTTCAGCAACTCATCTCCTAAATTGTTTTGTTTATAACGTATGTGTATTTGATGTACTATAGGCCACCTGAGAGCCTAACGGCACGTGGATTGATGGTAGGATCGTGGTAGGATGGTGGGTCGGTGGTTCGCGCCCCGCTGTGGCCATGTCTGTGTGGTCGCAGGATAAAGATCATATCTCCTTCTTCGCAAAGAGTAGGGGGGTTACCTCCGGGGACAAGTTATGTCGTGTTTAACTTAAAAGAGCAATGGTTAACGCCAGGGTCACATACTGACTTCTGCTTTATCGAAACGTATGTCATACGTAACCCGCAGGAAGTCCTTGAAGCCATGTTGAGTCAAAATCACGGGAAGGCTTCGCAACGCTTCGTAACACGTTTTTCGAACGTTAGGAGTGCCATACCTTGAGTTCCACAGCGGCAGAGCCAATGAGATGCAAGGAATCGCCGTCCCAGACGTCGATATGGAGGACCTGCTGCGTCATGTGCTGCGAGAAGAGCCGACCCTCTCCGGCCTTCAGGTACGCCGGGTCCACGTGGTACTTGACCTGGTAGCCCGGGGGACCCTTCAGGATCGACCCATCCTTGTCCAGACGCTTCAGCACACACGGCATCACGTGACGGTCCACGGCCAGCTGACCCTCCACGTCGCCTAGCAACAACCTGTCGGGAGATTACGCTTTCAATTTGATGCAGTAGGCGGGGTCGGTCATCGTGGCGCCGCCTAGCGAGCACTATTTATATGTGACTGTGTTTCTCTACCTAGCGATAATTTTTTTCTGCGCCATATATCAATATTAGTCCAATGTAAATAACAGTAAATAAATCAGTAAAATCAAGACCATCTCTTGTTATTGGAAAGCTATTAGTTCATCAGCTGTTTCAAATGTTACGACGTCACGAGTGAGAAGTTAGGCGGTAGATCTGATCTGATCCGACGTTATTCGCGAAAAAGGGTAGAACTGACCTTTCTGACGTCACTTGTGGAAACCGGTAGAACTGGAAAGTGAAGAAGACGGTACTCGGCTGTCTGACGGCTGGGTCCAGCGGCGCTAATCTGAAACAAAAGCAGGGAACGAGTCAGTTTTATGGTTATTGTTACATATTTTGTTATAATACGAAAGTAATTTGCGGCTGCGAAGGCACCTGTTATACAAAACGGGTACTCTCCACAGTGTTCATCTGAAATCTTTCATATTTAGCTCCAGGAAAGACACCATCGTGACGGAGCTCTTTCCTGACATATATTCCACTGGCCGCATTTGTCCAGATAGCAAGTCTTCATTCCACCACCTACTGGTAACAGAGTATTTCCATAACGAAGTTCAACGTTTTCTAACACATTATTTACAGAAATATACACACATTGCACTAAATCATCCAAACTTTACTCCATTAACAACTTGACCCCGTACTCACTTTACTCCCGATAATAATTTAAATACACCCCATCCCTGTATTCCCATCAATCTATCCCACCTTCTTCCTATGCGGTCACACTCCATCAGCCAACCCCGTATCCCCATACTGCACCAACCGCAACTCCTACACCCACATACTTCACCACGCCACTCAACACCCCAACCTACTTGGCAAAAGCGAGGAACTGGAAGATGATTTCATTGGTCTTTAAGATGTCCGTGTCCCCCAACACCCCAACACACTCCACCCCACCCCATACCCCCACACACCCCACCACATCTCTCACCCCACGAGCCACCCCCCCGCCCCCCTTCAACCTACTTGGCAAAAGCGAGGAACTGGAGGATGATTTCATTGGTTTTTAACACGTCCGCGTCCTCCTTGGCCGCAATGAAGTTGAGATGGTCTGCGGGATCGACCACTTCCGGTGGCTCCCCCTTGCGGTCGAGAATGGGCGGAAAGCCTGCCGTGTACAGCCGGGCGTAGGCGGCGCGCGATAGTCCTTGCACACTGGGGATGCAAACGTCAAATACTGAGTCCTGTTTTATAGCAAAGTATGTTATACGTTACGGATTGGAAGGCAAAGCCATGTGGGGTCAAGGTAAGGCTTCGTAACGTCATCAGGCTGTCACATTATTCTTCGAGATTATTCTTTTTATCTTACAATGCAAACAAACAGATTATTTTAAAAAAGCAATTCGGTGCAGACTCACTCCTTTGACTGTTGCGTAACTAGTTTCTCGAGTTATGTTGGCCAAACGCGACCGAAACAATTGAAGAAAATTGAGATGATATATGAAACGACCAGAAACACATCACAAATACTGATATAGAGAGGGAAGTAGAAGGCAAACTAAATACATTTCACTTTCACAGATAAAACCGTTAATTTTGATCTGGTCCTGTTCTGAGCGCGACCTACTTGTGCATGCCGGGAATGGTTGCCAGGATGGGCACGTGGCAGGGGGTGAAGGGCAACTCGTGAAGGTCAGTCGTGCGCGCCGTATGCGGAGCCTGCAAGTAACACGGTAGATGTAACAATACGTTGGTAGAAGCTTGATGGACCCATTGTCTGATCGTTGTAGAGTTAACATTGATGTTACATGTAAATATATGCCATGACGATTACCGGTACTTAAAGACTTCATGTTAAAAACACCCAAACAGCCCAATGTCACAATCTTTGATGACGTAGTACACAGAAAAATCACAATTTCCCAAACGAGATCAATCAGTTTGGAAAATATATATGCAAAACCATATTGTTTTAAAAATATCACACGAGATATTTGTATATACGCAATTAGGGCCCAAAGCTTAACACTTTCTTTCAAGAAACTATACAACAATTTTATCTGGTGAGAATTGCATTTGCTAAATTGTTCTATGTAAGATTTTGTCCCGAATCATCTTTTTGGGAGTAACCCCTGGAGCAGGAATAGGTTAGCGATTTCCTGGCGATGTGGGCTGCATGCTGGCGGAGTAACGCCAGCGTGTGTTATAGAAGGAAGTGGCACAGCAATGTAGAGTTCTAAAAGGCAGGGGGCTCGAAAGGATATCGACATAGTGACATATTATTTACGGCAACTTTAAACACGCGCACTAATCTATCGAGTTATGTGCTGCTGCAAGTAAGCAGCAATTGACAGCGAAGTGCGTGTCATTATCGCCATGGAGGTCAAAGTGCAAAGGTCATTTATTTGAACCACAAGGAAACGAAGAGGCGACAGTGAGCGTTGACTATTTGTGGAGTGCGTTGTTACACAGGGTACAATACTCCGTGCCTGAATCGGTGTTTCAGGCCATTTTTGTGCACACATGGCCTAAACCGGGCGTAGGTACACCCATGGGTAGTCTGTACCATTTGAAACAATTCGAAGACCTAGACGCCGAGCGTACATCATCAAGGATTGAATGCGGGTCTACAGGATAAAGATGCTGGTTAGTTTACACCGATCGAGGCTGCCATGTTAATTTAAAGCTGCTAATACCGCAAGTTTTCACTTTCAAAGTCACTTTCTTTGATTTACTGGAAACACACATTCTGATGACGTCAGGGTTAACTGTGTATAAATGCGCTATAGTACTTATTTGTACGTCAAGCTTCCACCATTAGCAGAAAAAAAACCGCGTGAATGGAGCATTGATTTCTGAGAAATCATTTAGGGGTTCTCTTGAGTTTTCTCCAGAAAATAACAAGTGTGACAACTCTTTATAGACTGTTTCAATAAAAAATGTAATTAACTTACACCCAGAAAAAGTTACACATTTACTTCACATTTACGAACATATAAATGAAGTTGGTTCCCTGTTGTCATATGCCCTCTTTAAACTGTACAAAGCAAAGCAATACCCAGGGTGGATATACATATGCAGTGGCGCCTCACAGTGGAGTTATCAGAACTAGAATTTGAGAGGTCGTCTACAGGAACTCGCGACAGACTACGATACAAGCGCCAAGTGCAACTGAATCCACCCAATAAATCAGTCAGCTCAGTGGATACAAACGAAGCACACATTTTTAGCCCCAGAGTATGTTGTCTGATCCTCTCCGGCTGTCACCATGCGTCATTATATCCCCGTCAACCTTCCACTGTACATCCAATGCACTGGGATTACTATTAATGCAGTAACACAAAGCTAGTCGTAAGTACTACGTGAGCTATGCTGCGACAGTGCTTCGCCCTAACGCGGAAGAACGGCATAGGGGCCTCCCAGGTGGTATTAGCACACAGACAACATTAGATCCAGAGACACAGAGAGAAGCACGTTTCTTACCCAGGATCCCCACATCTGGTCAAGGAGGGAGAAGAAAATACCATACTAAATTCCGATGAGACTCATTTCATTTATATTACAGCAAATATGAAATATATATAACATTTACCAGACGACGGCTTTTGAGTTTTGTGGACAAACGACCATTACAGATGAGTGGGAAAATAATAATCAATCAATTGCTTATGTATTTTCAATCCACATCCACAGTCAAGGTCAACAACAACTAAGGTTGGGCGTGGTAAGGTTTCATCGAGCAAAGCATGTGGTAGGGGGGCTGGGGACGTGTGCAACACGTATTTTATATTAATCTTACAATCGAGATTGGTCCAGGTTAAGATAATTAAATCCTACTGTTACGTTCAGAATCAAATATGTCAATTTCTACCGCTTAGGCTTGCCAGTTAACGAGAAAGTCGGTCACATTGAAGACAGTTTTGCGCAAATATACAAGAGAACAAATCGAAGTATGTATTCTCTACCGATAGAAGAAAGAAAAACAAAAGCGCACAACTTACCCCGTCGTCCCGTATGTGTGAGATCTCGACGGGCATGTACCCCCGGGGCGTGGCCCCCATCATCCCGCCGGCGTAGGGCGTGAGGCCGGGGCCGAGGGGGTACGCCCCACTGCCCAGGTACCCTGTTTGAGGCGGGGAGCCCCTGAAGCTACCCAGCGGGGGCACCAAGCCGTGCGCGTCCGGCGGGTGCATGGAGATCATCTGTTGCTGCGAGACTGCTGTGCCAGGTCTGCAAGGTCAAGGTCAGTGGTAGAGGGAAGCTATTTGAATTGATAGATGACATCACGTAAGAACGAGAGATATGAGGAATGTATTATTTTTTTGTATAATTAATGCTGCAATGCGTGTGGAGAAGAAAATTAAGATGATATATTGTTTTATGAGGTTGAGCAGAAATTACTTAAAAACAGAATGAAAATACTTTAAAAAGTACTTTAAAAAGAGTGTAACGGTGGCCAAAACAAAATGATAAATGGCAAGAAATGTCACACAACTGCAAACAGACATCATCAGTTGTAAACATCACATTAACTTCATGGAATTTCATCAGTTTGAACAATTACGAACAAAAGTGAAGGCAGGAGCAACCATGTACACAGTGCAAGGACGCGCCATAAGCTGTCTCTCCATTCTCCGGACTGTGCAAGGGTGACGGCGGTTTATACATACACAACAGGGTATCAAGCTTCAAAACGCACACAAAACCAACAGCCATCTGAGGAAATACAACACAAGACAGTGTTCAGCCATATTCAAATGGGCAGGAATAAGTGTAAGGCGGAGTCTAAGCAGAGTTTATGAATACGGCTCCTAGTATAACGCATCTAACAGATTTGGGCACACTAGGCCGCGAGCACTTGTCGCCATGGTGACCGGTCTAGCCGGCTGGCTGAACTAGCTCGAAAAATAATTTCAGACTCAAAAATAATCGGTCAAAACTGTTAGAACCTTACATTTAATTAAATTCCGTTTTTATTTAAGAACTGTAATGTCAGATGTGACTATATCCACTTTTGGATTACCCCAGAGTGGTTCACCAACTGCAAATGGAGCTCCATCCGATAACATTATGAGGTACAACAGTTTGAGTTGAATTACATTAATTATAATGATGCCATTATTATTGCAATTACCGTAAACTGCCTATTAGAAGCCGCGGCTTATATTAGGAAGTTGCAGGGTCAAATTGCCGGGTTTTAGTCGGAAGTCAGGGTGGGGCTTTAAATAGGGCCTTTTGCCGATTTCAAGTGAGCGTGGCAGGACAAGCGGGGAGGGGGGGGGGGGAGTAATGCGAAACGAACGTTGCTAAAATAATTTATTGCATCATAACGTCATACAAATCAACAAAACAAGGTTGGGCTCGATCAAAAGTCTACCACCGCCAGGGAGCCTCTTCGAGCTGCGGGGTCTAACAGCCATCTCAGATCGCTTTTTCTTCCACTCTCGGACTTGTTTCTCCTTGAGACCAAAGTGCTCAGCAGTAGCTCTGTTACTCTGAGACTCAGTCGCATGTTAAATAACCTTCAACTTGAAAGCTGCGTCGTAAGATGTTCTTTTCCCAGGCATTGTGTTACCCGAGGCAATCAAGACCGACAATGAGCTACTTATGGTTGTGTTATTTATTTATACTGCCACGCGACTCCCTCCACACCTATTGTAGACCAATGATCAGAGGCCAGGTTTCAAGTGGTGTAACTTGATACGGCTGCCGGATTCATAAACATGCAGTAGGAGCCAGCCACTGGTGTGACACTTGATAAGAGCAGCGATCAGAGAGGGAGAGGTGAATGTTGTTTGTAGTCGCAACTGCTTGTATAAACAATTAATTGGTTTTGTAAGGTCCAGGAGAGCCAGCCACTGGTGTGACACTTGATAAGAGGTGCGATCGGAGAGGGAGAGGTGAATGCTGTTAGTGGTCGCGACTGCTTGTATAAACAATTAAGTGGTTTGGTTGGCCGGATGGATTAAGCAAGAATACAGGGCGGAGGGGGGGGGGGGGGGGTCGGAAGGCCAAAGTCGGGGTGCGGCTTATAATATGTAGTTTTCCGGAAATCGTTCTGGGCGCCGGCCAACCCGGTTTTTAGGCCAAAGTTGGGGTGCGGCTTCTAATATGTATGCGGCTTCTAATAGGCAGTTTACGGTATAATGCGAATTATAATGAGCAAATAATGGAGGAAACTAAGTAAGATTCTTAGTGAATTGCAAAGTTTCCTCGTTAAACTGTAAGAGGGAGAAAAATGACGTCATAGCGAAACACAAGCCACGTACTTTCATACTGATTCTGGTTTTGTACATTTTCATTGGCTTGAACTCAAAGCTCATATTTACTTGTGACATCATGGGAGTAATTTCCAGATGGCAAGAAAGTACCTCAGTTTTGCTACTTCCATAAGTGATTTTTCAGTTATTTCACGTCATAAAACCAGCAACATGTTGAAACCAGCAACATTTCTATTTGTTTATCTTCAATAAAAAATAAAACAAAACTTTAAACTAAACAATAAACTTTAAGCTAAAAAATAATAACGTGGCACCAACACTTTCAAGAGTTGAACTGTTTTATTGCGGGGTCACACCTGGGTGAGCATGGACACACTTACCGCCGTGCCCGACTAGCGATGTTGTCAAGTATAGTCGACAGAGTGCTACAGGAAGACCATGCAGGACTAGAAGTATATGAGAGGCAGCACTTCACCAAGAGTCAGTCAGTCACATACCCAAACATTATCACGCAAAAACAATTTTTTTCACAAATGTTCAGGGAAAACAAAAGCATTTGCACACATAAAACTGTATCCGTGCATGCATACTGAATGACTTCAATTACGCATTTTTTGTTGCTTGGTGTATTTCGGGGAGAAGTGTTTGAGACAATATCGGGGGCATTCCCCAAATTCAGAAATCAAATGTACTGCAATAACATTTGGTTATGTTGTGATACATATACTGAATAAATATAAAACCTTTAATGAATTTATCTGGATTATTTTCTTGGCATTTTTTTTACAGTGTACACTCTCGTCTTACGTAATTAAAGTCCTTCAGTATATAAGTTGTGACCCGCACACACGTGCATGGATGGAATAGCGAAGACACGCGTAAAGGCTTGACAAGCCAACCACTATAATGTCAAGCTTACTCCTTTGGCATTATACAGGAGGTCCCCGACGCTTCCAACGAAGGGGGGAAACCAGATCTGCTACTCCTGGGACTATAGCAACTACAGCAGTGAAGCGCAAAGCAGAGACGAGTAAAAGCCCCTGCTACATAAGTGAAAAATATAGAACAAAGTATAGCAAATTCTGGTGCAGTATCAAGTATTCTAGGGCGTAGCATGGCCCTCTGAAGGGCCTTCTACATAAGTGAAAAATATAGAAGATGGTATAGCACATTCTAGCGTAGTATAAAGTATTCTAGGACGTAGGCCGTCTGAAACCGGCGCCAAAGCTGTCATGCAGACAACATTGAGGCGAGTCAATTGATTTAATAGCAGCTAAGCGAGTTGGTCAGCGCATTAGGCGATGTGTATGAAACGATACACAGAGACCAAGCAGAGAATACGAAGGGACAAATTTCATAAAAAGAAAATATAAAAACTTGAAAATCGTGAGATTGGCTCAAATGCTAAGCAGATTGCGACTAACAACATCAAACAGAAAATCATATTTAAAAGGAGCCGTCAGTTTATGATTTGATCTGTAAAAATTGGACATTTTGCTGTCATAAATGAATAAGTATGATGTCGGTTGGACTGACCTTGACCCCGGGAGTGGAGGCCTCCCCGACGCCTCCATCAGTACGCTGCTGTCCTCTGTGTGGATCGAACCACGTGACATGGGACGCGGTGTGGCGCCTGTGCCCGGCACTTGGAGCATATGCACCGCGTCTCCCATGGAAACCGCACCATCTTTGTCCTGCAGGATACATTTACACAATTTCAAAAGGGTCCAGGTCAGACAATTTAAAACTTAAAACCATGATTTAGGCATAGAAGCGCTTAATTATCAACATGAGGTGAGTTACATTGATATTTACACCCTGTGAATTATATAATGTCGTTTCTAGATGAAATATCTTAACACAAAATATTGAAGTGACGTGGTAAACAGACAAGATGGATGAAGCCACTCTGTAGATGCTTCATCCGTCCGTTGCCGCAATTAGATACGTAGTTTGGTGTTTTAAGCCAGCTTTGCGCCCACATGGGCTTGATTGAACGGCAGGATAACAATCTCGATACATGAGATAAAGGATTAAAGCGCGTTTTCCAGATACTCAACTTGAGCTTGGATACCGAGTCGATTTGTCGCTCTGAGTCAGCAGTGATCGAGCCACCAAACTCAATCAGGATCTCACCGTTCAGCAGATCAGTCCGATAGTTCACACGTTACTTTATCACGTGACGTACCTTCTTCTCGCCGTGGAATGAAAAGCTGACGGTGCCGCCCGCCAGACTGGACAGACTGGCGCTGCTCCCGATACTCTCCGCTGATTGGCCGTGGATGACGAATACTGAGTCCGGATTGGGCCCCGGTCCGCCAATCAGCTGCACCGTGTGATCGGCTGAATTCAAATTGGCCAATGGGCACCAAGCTCCCCAGCGAATAGTGACTGGGAAGGATTGGAGCGTGACGGACGTCTGGAAACGAGAGGATAGTCGTTGACAATATTACGCCATTTCACCGCTATCTAAGCAGCATACATAGTTAAGCTCTATTATGGCGTAAACGCATATAGTTATTTGCAATAGATTGGGAAAATAGTATACATCTACAGGAACACATCGATACGGATGCTCCACAACAGACATCTCAAGTCACTAAAAATACATTATAATGCGAACAATTTCGAATGTTACAACATCACAACAAAACAAGTTAATATCACCCTCGTGTACTTTTGGCACAGTTCTTGTAGATACAAACATCTTAGGGAAATATATACATCTATAGAAAACATGGACTGGGACGATCAAGAACAGAAATCTCAAGTCACGAGAAATACCTTCAAACGCGAACAATTTATAAACAGAAATGTTACGTCACACACAAAACAAGTTAATATCCCCATAGTGTTCTCTAATAGAATACTTTGTATTCTTTGTATACAAACATGTCGAGCCGCTGAAAAAGGATTCACTTTGAGAAAAGATCCAGGACTTATGACCTTAGATCTGTCCTTGATGCCGGCCGTCCTCTCGCCGAACTCGTAGACCAGTGTGAAGACCACGGTGAAGGTCGTGTCCTCTACCATCCCCTCCAGCTCTACCCGGTTCTTGTGCACCAGGGAGTTGGCCGTCCCGCTGCACAGGCAAAAAAACACACACGATTCACTATCAACATCATCTTCTCCCACGCAACGCCCACTCACTGTTGTGGGAACTCCTGGTCCAATTCAGCCTTCTTGTGCACAGTAGCCACAAACACCGAAATTTCATTTCCATGTGAGTATTGCGTTACTTGTTATCCTGCTACACGAACAAGAACAATCACATACGAACGATTTTATAAGATTTATGGCGCCAGTGTCTACTAATAATACCAGTTTCGTGTCGACTAATAACACCACAGACTTTTAATAGTGCCACAATCAACTTATTGATATCACCACAGCAATCATATCATAGCTATATGTAGAGCCACTATAGTCACCTAGGCATTCTAGTACATCACTTTTTTAAAATATAAGTGGTATATATAGACAAGTTGTATATCATGAAATAGTTTCCATATAACCGGAGTACATCACCAAGTACATCACCAACCACGTAATATAAAGTACCGGTAACCACGTAACAGATGCTATAATACAGCTAAACGCATTTCATGACATGTTAATATTTTCTTCTTGTTTATTTTTAGTATAATTATTAATACTACTATTATTATAATTATTATTACTACAATTATTATAATTAATATTATTATTATTATCATTATTACTACTATTATTATTATTACTATTCTCACATGGAGCTGCTGGATGGAGACCGCTGGTGACCGCGCTTCAGCGAGGCTGTTCTTTTCAGCGTCCCTCCTCCCTCTGTAGCAAGCGCCAAGTTCACTACTTCAGGGTCACTGACATACGTCCAGCCATTGTGCACGCCAACCTGTATATCACACATAAACACAGTCAATGTTAAAAAAAAAACATTTGCACAGACTAAACAGTGGATCAATCATGCAAACCTGTGTTTTACCGACTAAAACATGTTCTATTTTTCGGTCGGCCGTCGGCGACATTTCAGCCAATCAGAAAAAATAATGAAATTGAGTACGATGCACTGCATGATCTTTAACATGGCGACTGGGGCAAAATAACTTGGCCGCCGTGCGACGAGTTGCGTCCAGTGGGCGTTGGACGGCGTCCGACCAGCGTCGCCTCGGTTTCGTAGCCGTTCGGTTCCGTCGCCGTTCGGTTCCGTCGCCGTTCGGTTCCGTCGCCGTTCGGTTCCGACGCCGTTCGGTTCCGTCGCCCTTCAGTTCCGTCGCTGTTCAGTTCGGTCGCCATTCGGTCCCGTCGCCGCCGCTCCGCGTACCGCGTCCAGTGGGCGTCAGCACTAATACAGACTCGCGGGCTCACTGTGAACTCACCGTCAGCTGCCGCTTGAGTATGGCCATCGTCATGCCGTCAGACTCCTTGCCGATCCGGGCCAAGCGATCTTCGTTCAGCAGACGACACAAGTCGTCCTCCAGCTTCTCCAAGGTCATTCCCAGCATCACGTTGATCTTCTCGATGTAGCAGGGTAGCGCCTTCAGCTTCCGGGGTTTGCGAAGTGGATCCGCGCCTGCCATGACGTCACATGTGGATTATAGGGGTGGATATGTCAGGAACATAACGTAAAGCGATTGAAGCTTCGTAAGAAGGATATCATTTATTTCGACCAGAACAGAATTTGATCCACTGCAACTAGAGATTCATTAAGTAAGAGCTTCCCCACAAACAGCTCGCAAGCTATGTGAACCACGTCCTATGTAAGGCTGTAATGTGCTTATTTATAGCATTATAAAGTGCCTATTATTGCATTGCAACGTGCTCTAGCACTATATTGCGCCTATAATATAGCACTACACTGCGTATTTATAGCACAACGTGCCTATTTAAAACACTACAACGTGCCTATTCATCGCACTATATTGTGCCTATTTATCGTACTATATTGTGCTCATTTATTATAGCACATTACCTATTTATAGCACACTACACTATAGCGTGCCTAGTTATAGCAATAGATAGTGTCTATTTATAGCACTAGAATGTGTCTTCTTATAGCACTACAACGCACCTGCTCCCAGAGTGTTTGGGTCTCGCGGCGTGTCTAGGAGTCCCGGTATGACGTCACCGGATCCGACGATGACGTTTTCCGGGATGAGATGGCAGGCCTTGAGCAGGTAGTGGTGGGTCCGAATGTTGTAGGAGACCGTACAGCCGGCCACAGTGGTCAACATGCTGTTCCCTAGACATACGTGACGGTGGTGAGAAAAATGACACATGGGGCACCCTTTCTCTTTGACAAGAAGATTTCCAAAACCGTATTTCTATCATTTGACGGTGTGACTGTCTATCTATCAAAGTAAGCTGTATGTACTACCGAGAAATGAAATGAAGTGATATTGTTTTGGCCCGTTTGGCGCACACGATTTAGATGAAATGCTCCCGATTGCATCGCCCAGGCCACAGAAGGGGACTCGCCAGCTTGGGGTCGGGAACCAGCCAGTCCACAGAATGGGACTCGCCGGCTTAGGGTCGGGAACCAGCCAGTCCACAGAATGGGACTCGCCGGCTTAGGGTCGGGAACCAGCCAGTCCACAGAATGGGACTCGCCAGCTTGGGGTCGGGAACCAGCCAGTCCACAGAATGGGACTCGCCAGCTTAGGGTCGGGAACCAGCCAGGCCACAGAAGGGGATTCGCCAGCTTAGGGTCGGGAACCAGCCAGGCCACAGAAGGGGATTCGCCAGCTTGGGGTCGGGAACCAGCCAGGCCACAGAATGGGACTCGCCAGCTTAGGGTCGGGAACCAGCCAGGCCACAAAAGGGAAATCGCCAGCTTGGGGTCGGGAACCAACCAGGCCACAGAATGGGACTCGCCAGCTAGGGGTCGGGAACCACCCAGTCCACAGAATGGGACTCGCCAGCTAGGGGTCGGGAACCAGCCAGTCCACAGAATGGGACTCACCAGCCTAGAGTCGGGAACCAGCCAGGCCACAGAATGGGCCTCGCCAACTTGGGGTCGGGAACCAGCCAGGCCACAGAACGGGACTCGCCAGCTTGGGGTCGGGAACCAGCCAGTCCACAGAATGGGACTCGCCAGCCTGGAGTCGGGAACCAGCCAGGCCACAGAATGGGCCTCGCAACCTGGGGGTCGGGAACCAGCCAGAATGGGACTCGCCAGCTTAGGGTCGGGAACCAGCCAGTCCACAGAATGGGACTCGCCAGCTAGGGGTCGGGAACCACCCAGTCCACAGAATGGGACTCGCCAGCTAGGGGTCGGGAACCAGCCTACTCGCATGAACCCAATCGCCTCGCAGGGGGCGCAATTAAGACGCTTCCAATACCTTCGATGGAACCAGCCTGGTTTGTGTATTATTCTCATTGACCAGAAACCAGGCAGTGCATCACAAAGTAGCTGAGCCATTCATTTGCACAACATCCGGGTCCTGTTACGTATCGCGTACGCTCGACGGTGAACCTCCCCCGTGAGATGTACACGCTATTGAACGACATGTGCCACAGCGAACAATGTTCCTTCCCACAATGCAACAGGACATTTGTTGCGGGCGCATCCACTAAAATAATTAACCATAAATTGGAAATAGTAGCACAATCCAAAATAGTGTACACAGATATGAAGAAAAAAAAGATCGATATTGCGCCTCGATACTTATATCCTCCGATTAATCGTCGTGCAGCGTTTAATATTATGATGCGGGACTGTTTCGCTCGCCGCGCACTATACTCCGCTTCCCGTTAGCAATGATGTTCGTCCACGAGTTCACCTCGTACCGTATCGTGATCCAAAGCGATCGTTTTGCGTTGATCCAGGTACGATACGCACACGCACCCCAGATATGAGTGGAAGTCACTTCGGCGCGAAAAAATTCTCGTCTTACCTTCTATTGGGTCATCCAGGTAGCAGAGGCCGAAGGGAGACCCGGCGTAAATCGTCAACCTGTGTGAGACACATACATGGCAGATATTATTGAACGGTTATCAATTGTAGGACGATTGAACCTGCGCAGCTTACATCGCGACAATGGGATGGGTCAAGGTAGGAGGTAGGAGCCATGTCCCGGGGAGTAACCCCCTACTTTTTGCAACATGGGACCTTTGTTCTCCATAAGATAGAGATTTGCACAGGTGGGGTTCGAACCCCGGAGAAGTTTTTTTTTTTTTTTTCATCCGCAGCAGGTATAGAGTACAAATATTTCAGGGCACAGGCATACAAATATACAATAAACGATAAAACTGATCATTCAAATATTGGTCTGAGTGGGCCCCACTTTCTATCAAATTTACACAAACTGGATACCCCCTTACTCTACCCAATCCATCGCTCTGTGAAATATACCCCGCAGAAGTAGCCATCATGTTCTGAATGTGCATAAACACCAATGTCTATGAGACGCACTTGCACAGTCTGGTAGTGTCACTCACTGCAAGATATGCATCTGTTTTAAATTGGCAGACATTTCCAATGTGTACGACACGTCAATGGTAGCTACGCCACGGTTCCTATTGTCCCCAAGTCAGAATAAAAACAATTGAACACTGTTTTTTGCACATCACTGTAACCTGCAATCTCACGCGTCGACAAGAGAGGAGTTACGGTAGAAATACTCTATAGAAATGCTACGGAGTATTTATTCCCTTACCGTTTCCAAGAAATTAAGACAAGGGATATTTAAAATCCTCTACAATAACATAAGCTATTATCATAGCTTGAGAACGAGAGACGAATATTTTGTTTTATTGCTATAGGATACGCACATTGCCCCGTAACGCCAAGTTAATAGCGAAAAATTGAAGACCCCCACCACATCCCCCCAAGATTTGGTTGCTCAAAAATGCAACTTTGAACAACAAAATAATCCACAAAACGGCTGTTGACGCTTGCTGCAGGCGAGGTCGCTGAGCTCCAGGACCACAAAAAAACTCACTTTTGATTGGGCGGCAGGGAGTTGCTGCTGGTGTCCAACATTTGACCTTTGCCCTCGTACTGAAAGATGCGGAATAGGCCCCAGCCGCGGCTTCGCTGTTCCGTTTTACCCCCTGCGGCATGTCTGACGGCCACCACTTCGACCACAAGGAATATGTTCTTGTCCGTGAGGGACGTGTGGAAGTAAACATTCTGTAAAGACATGACAGCATTAGACATTAATATAACAATAATGATCGATAATAAAACGTGACTAATGTATATATACACCTAATTATACTATATAGATACCTACACACATACATCAACATTCGAAGAGCAAGAAACAGAGATCTAACATACTGCACAATTAACGTTCACAAAAGCGAGGGCCCAAAGCTGACGTTAGAATTAAGTTTAATTGAAATTAGTTCAGTACTGATGTCAGAGAAAGTCATGAATACGATAATAAGAACTATCTAGACTGTTCTCGCCACAGGCACAGTATGTAATCAGTAAGCCCAATGAACGTCAATTAGGCAGCTCACTATTGACGGAAGGAATTTGGGTTTCGCGCCTTTCTTTTGTCTCACACGATTTAAATCAAGAAAAGTAACCTTTTTCAAAGAGTGTAACAATCTTCAGTCTGAAAGTCCTCGTGAATTAAGAATCATTTCGTTACACTCAATTATACAGATGTTGGTTATTCAAAAAATAAAGAAATAAACGGTTGTTTATGTATAAATCAAAAATTGGATGGGTACAATTATCAACGAAATCACTCTGACCTGGTTGACATTGAGCTTGACCTTGGTGCCATCGGTCTTGCTGCTGACCACGGGGCTGGTCCAGGTGCGGCCGAAAAACTGTTTGTATGTGGCATCGAACAAACTCAGCTTCAGTTTGTATTCCGTTTTGACGTCATCACTCTGCTAGATGGATAAAACAGACAACTTAACAAAAAAAACATTATTTATACAACGTCAAAATATACAAAAATACCTAATAAAGCAATAAATAAGATCGCATTTAAATAGGAAGCTTGCATATTTTATCATTATCTCTTTAACGCAAATCACATTTATCAGAGCAATTTAGTGCTTCACGACTTTGCAGGAATGAAAGGGAAGGATACAGTAATAGTGTTGTATTATATTATGCCAAAGTATGTATGCAACATTTATTCCTGTACATATATTCTATAGTAAATGTAAATCCTACAGTAAATGTTAACGCATATCGTAGAATAGCCGCTATAGACTATAAGTCGTAGTATAGATATTACAGACTATAAGTCGTAGAATAGATATTACAGACTATCAATCTTCTTGTTGTTGTGTGATGGACGTTGTGTTTGACGTGAAGGGGCAGAATGGAGGGTAGAGGGGAGCTACGTGTCTGGGGTAAGCCCCAGGTGTGGTATTTCCAGCTTTTTATTGATCTGAGATCCCTAGCACGATGGCCGGTATGTCAGAGGGCACTGGACAAACCCACTGACGTCACCACCAGACCATGGTTCGACTTAGGAACTCTAAAGGGAGGAACGCGCCGTGGTGGGAGGTTGGGTGAGAGATGGCTCGGGATGTGATAAAGCAACATGCAGCGATGGGAGTAACACTGGTGGGTAACAGCAACAAGGGTACGGATTGTGGAGACTTAAACAACCACTTTCTATAACCGTTCAAAAATTTATGCAAACATGACAATGGTTTACCCAACAACGCTTATATTACTGACATATAGTGGCCATCAGCAACAACTTGGCAACAACATGGCAACAACATGGCAACAACATGGCAGCAACTTGGCAACAACTTGGCAACAACATGACAACAACGCCGGCCGCTCGGCGAATAACAAGAGCGCTAACAACAGAATCAGTTGAACGGTATCCACCTTTCGGGTTTTGCGGTCACGATCTTCGTCAGCGGCACCGGGCGCCACCCTCTCCACCGACCCAACAGCCACCCCCTCCAACGACCTCAGCGCCACACAGAACGGGAACGGACCCTTGGTGGCGCGACTAGACGCCAGCAGCCGCTCCTCCGCTGGCGGGACCCATTGTTGCAGAGAGGAATACCTCTGAATGATCGCTCTCGTGGTCTCCGCGCTCTGGGTACATTTCCTATTGATTACGCCAGTGATTTTGGCCGGATGTGACGCAGTCAGATTCGGCTCAGACGCCACCCGCTTCAATACGGGCATCTCGGCGGAAGTGCTTCCGGTCACAACGCGACGCTGAACTTCCTGTTTGATTGTTCCTATGGTAACCGTGGTTATGGTACGTAATTGGGTACTGTTGAATTTATTCCTATGGTAGCCGTATGTATGGTATATATAAGTCTAGGTTCCAAACGTCAGGATATCTCAGAGAGGTGGCGTCACATTCACTAATATCCTATAAGGAACTGGAGAGAAATATTACGTTAGAGCGTTGATTCTATTCCGTTGTCCTGGGTAACAACTCTAAGGACATTTTTTGGGGGTGAAAGGTGGCAAGGCCAGCCGTGAGCTGTTAAATACATTGCTGCAATGAGGACATTATACCCACGGTCTGCCGGCATTCATCGCTTGATAATTACTTGCGATTAGTCATCGATAGTATTATTTACCAGGTGGTCAATTATGGTAACTAACATCAGTAAGCAACAAACAAGCACTCACTCACGTGATGCGTGTCTATGGTGCGTTATATAATGCTTTAATTAAAGCTATTCAGACGGTTGTTTCCAGCCCATGTCCGGACCCAAAGGTTTTAGGGTCTGATTTGTGCAAAAGCGATGATCTAGGCTTATCTATTCTTGTCACTATAACGCATACTCAGCAGCCCTAAAATGGCGCAATAAAACAGTGAACCACACAAAAATCTGTGACGTATTGCACGTAGTTAAAAAAACACTTTACGTCAAATGGTCTATTACACTGTAAAGCAAGTTCTGTTAAATATTAATGCTAATGATTCATTTCACTATAATAGGTTGATTTTTTTTTTCAAATTGGTGGGTAAATATCTGAATATATATAACGTTTACATAAAAAAAACCCAGTAAGTTCAACTTTCAAGCGTTATTTGCAAAGGCCAATATTAGATTAAGATCAGTGAGACTATGTCCAGGGACTACGTGGTAATGTGACTGACCGGGTAGCACAGCCTTATCGCAAGCCAAACACAAGGCGTTCCATAGCCACCCATCATTACCATCATGCAAATGGAAACTTGATGTAAACATGCCTTGGCCAACATCTACCAACTTCCTGGCTGCAGCCCAGGGTATGACCCCCAGGGGACAGCCCATCCCGGTCAATATGAGACGAGACCGGAGCCAAGGACTGGCTATTGTGTCTATTAATAAGACCGGCGCCAAGCACCAGCTATTGTGTCTATTAATAAGACCGTTGCCAAGCACTAGCTATTAAATCTATTAATAAGACCGGCGCCCAGCACTAGCTATTGTGTCTATTAATAAGACCGTTGCCAAGCACTAGCTATTATATCTATTAATAAGACCGGCGCCCAGCACTAGCTATTGTGTCTATTAATAAGACCGGTGATAAGCACTGGCTACTGTGTCTATTAATAAGACCGGTGCCAAGTACTGGTTATTGTGTCTATTAATAAGACCGGTGCCAAGCACTAGCTATTGTGTCTATTAATAAGACCGTTGCCAAGCACTAGCTATTATATCTATTAATAAGACCGGCGCCCAGCACTAGCTATTGTGTCTATTAATAAGACCGTTGCCAAGCACTAGCTATTATATCTATTAATAAGACCGGCGCCCAGCACTAGCTATTGTGTCTATTAATAAGACCGGTGCCAAGCACTAGCTATTGTGTCTAATAATAAGACCGGTGCCAAGGACTGGCTAGTGTGTCTATTAATAAGACCGGTGAGCATGGAGCCTTACACTACTAGACGCCCCCACTAAATTCTAACATAAAATGTGTCACTTTTCATTTTCGCTTAGCCCCGAATACAGCGGACAGCATAGCTATATAAACAGTCGGGTGAACAAACAGTGATCATTTCCTCAATTAAATTTAAATTGATCTTCTGGGCATGCGACATTAATGAACTATGACCCACAATGATATAAATCCTATTTGCGTAACGTCATATCCGGCAGAGAGACACCGGAAAATGCACAGTACTATTGCGATCATCGGCAAAACAAAGGAAGCGCGATTTATTCCAAAGAACTATGCCTATTTCCGGCCACACCTGTCGTACGGTACTGAGATGATCGATACGAGAACTATCATCCACATTCTTGTCTTAGCATGATCCTCAGAGATCCCGAGACAGGTCGATGTGTAACGGTTTTTAATATTCATTTCTTTAAGATATCCGAGCGCGTGTCAACATGACTATAGTGAGTCACGTGATCTGCAAATCCGATGGGTTTCCCGTGGAAATATAATTAGCAGCTACCACAATATTGCAAGAAAGAGAAGCTACTCATGATGCGCTTTGAAAAAGACATCGCGAAATGTGACACGAATATCCTCAACAGCTTGGATATATCCTTAATATGTGAGCGGTAACAACACGGCTGTATTTATAAAGCCTCAACATTACTCCATGACAGAGCGGCGCAGACATGTTAACAACGCGCAGAAGGTATAAATCCTCCAAGACATAGTCGAACTGTTTACTTCCCCTCGTTACAGAATGTCGTGGATTTTTTTATTCTCTGGTCTCTGGTGTTTGTTAGAAGTTCCACTGACACTGGGAGGGGCATATAGATAGACGCACAAGCCGGAGCTCCTGGACACATCACACTGCGTGGTAGCGGAATACAAACATAGATATGCACGGCTGGTTCCACGAGATGTGAGTCAACCATCTGATTCGTGCTCCAACCAAACAACTCCGCTGAGACAAAAAATAAATTGGCAATGGAAGTCAAATCTCAAGTGTCATCCAGTGTGGAGTTTGGAGTTTGACTTGATTGGAGAGGCGAAGGCAAAGCCAGTGTGTTTTGTATTCCTGGTCCGCCAAACAAGCCACAACCAGTCGCCAGCCAGTAATGATACTACCTGGCGCCACAGGCTTCACTGCCGCGCTGAATGCCAGGCATGTGATTTGATGTTTTATGCCACTTTTGTGCACACATGGGCTAATCAAGGAAACAGATATTATCCAGCGAAAAACAAATTATTGGCTTGTTGTTAGAAAATCCAGGCGAAGATGTCCGGGTTGGTTGTCTGACGCGGCGCGATGGGGTGGTGCCAAGCGGGGGCGCTGCAGTGGCGTCACGCGGTGGTGCTAGGAGGTAGTGATATATTGGTGTCACGTGGTGGTGCTATGAAGTGGCCATACAGTGGCGTCACGCGGTGGTGCTATGAGGTGGCGCTGCAGTGGCACCACATTTTAACTCCGCCTCATGTCTCATGGGTACCTGTGGACCACCACCACCACCCTCACCGCCCGCCACCCGACGCCCGCCTACCACCCATACCCAATACCCGCCCCCCCCCCCTACCCCCCCCGCCGCCCATCACCCGGCGCCCGCCCCCCACCCACTACCGGCCGCCCGCTACCCACCCCCCGCCGCCCGCTACCCACCCCCCGCCGCCCGTCACCCACCACCCACTACCCGGCGCCCATCCTGCACCACCCCCCCCCCACCACCCACCACCCACAACCCGCCTCTCGCCACCCACCCCCCACCAACCGGCGCCCACCCTGCACCCCCCCCCCGCCCCCACCACCCGGCGCCCGCCTCTGGCGTGATACGGTTCGATATCCCTAGAGGGCGGGCTAACAAGAGAAGACAGACGACGTGAGGGTAACAGACACACAGACAGACAGTCATGTCATGTCCGTCGCCCATTGAATGGCAGCGGTCGGGGGCAGGGGCGTCGGGATGTCGTGATGTGGCCTGTCCCCGCTTACCCTTACCCCTACCGCCAGCCCCATCACCACCCACAACCCGCAGCCTCCCCCCCCCCCACCCCAGGACTCTCCTACCACGCTTCGTGTTACCCGCTCAGACCACGCGTCACTGTCTCGTGTTGCCGCTGCCTTACACCTTACCCCAACCCCCCTACCCCAGCCCCACCCCCACGCCCATTCACAACAACAACAATACACGCGCCAGCGTCTTCCAAACGCATCGGACCGAGGATCACCGTGAGCGGGTCCGCCATCCATGGCTTATTAATGAACGGCGCCCCAACCGTGACCGGCGACCAACCGAACAGGCGTCCAGGATGGCGGGCCTGGGGAGTATAGGCGTCAAGGAGGGCGGGCCTGGGAAGTATAGGCGCCAATGAGGGCGGGCCTGGGGAGTATAGGCGTCAAGAAGGGCGGGCCTGGGACGTATAGGCGCCAATGAGGGCGGGCCTGAGGAGTATAGGCGTCAAGGAGGGCGGGCCTGGGGAGCATAGGCGTCAAGGAGGGCGGGCCTCGAAAGCATAGGCGTCAAGCAGGGCGGGTCTGGGGAGTATAGGCGTCAAGGAGGGCGGACCTGGTTAGTATAGGCATCAAGGAGGGCGGTCCTGGGGAGTATATACGCGTCAAGGAGGGCAGGCCTGAGGAGTATATAGGCGTCATGGAGGGCGGGTCTGGGGAGTATATAGGGCGGGCCTGAGGAATATATAGGGGTCAAGGAGGGCGGGCCTGGGGAGTACAGACGTCAAGGAGGGCGGGCCTGGGAAGTATATAGGCGTCAAGAAGGGCGGGCCTGGGAAGTATAAAGGCGTCAAGGCGGGCGGGCTTGGGGAGTACGTAGGCGTCAATGACGGCGGTTGGTTGGTTGCTTCTATATTCAGAACGATTTAACCACTTTCGGTCATATCGCGTCAATGGGAGAAGGAAGAGAGAGTGGAGCCATGTCCCCGGGGGTAACCCCCTACTATTTACGAAGCAGGACATGGGATATTTATCCTGCGACCACACAGACATGGCCACAGCGGGTCGTGAACCACATATCCACGTGCCGTTAGGCTCTCATGTGGCCAGAGCACTCAAGGCGAGCGCTCTAACCCACACAGCTATCGGGCCGGCCCCCAATGACGGCGGGCCTGAGATTAGAGCGGAAAAACTCACCCACACACCGGCTCGCCCTGTCTAGGGATAAATACGGTTGGCTGAACCAACGACAGGAGCCACGACCCACAGGACACGATGTGACTGCCACGGCAGCCGGTATCGAAGACAAGGCCATAACGCTGGCACACACAACCAGTTCAGGAGGAGACGGCGAGAAACAAGCTAATATGGCATGGAATACGGGAAGCAGACTTCTTCTGCTAGGATACCTTGGCAAGTGATGGCTTAGACGCTAAACTAGCAACCGAGGCAGGATCAACATTATATATATATGTGGAGTCGGGAGGCGGGTCGCCACCTTCAGCCTTACGCTACTCATACAGTGTTCCATCCACATTTTGCGAGGACTTTCAACAAACAGCCTGGAACATCAACGGAAAACTTCGTATTGTTAACAGTTTCGACAATGTGGGTACATTCGCCACACCTGCCGCAGCATGTGTAGGCAGCAGCGTGACAAGAATACTATCGCTTCTTGTGCAAACGTATTGCAGTTATGGATGGACGACGGATATCAATATTGGATTTCCACGTCCGGTCAAAGAATGTAAAGTGCCACGACACGTTGATAAGCCTTATGAATATATTACACCGGGCCATGTTGGTTAAAGCACAGATATAAATACAAATTTCATTTATGTCTATTTATTTATGGTTTAAGTATTAAGATATTAAGATGTGACCTCTGTAGGTCACATCGCCACAACTGGAACAACCAAGAACGAAAGGAGCCATGTCTCCGGGAGTAACCCCCGGACTCTTTGAGAAGAAGGAGTTAAGATGGATCTTTAGCCTGCACATATGGGTGAGATTCGAACCATGCACCGGTCGCTTGAGGACAATGTAGAGGATGAAACAGTGCGTTAGGGTGCAAAAAGCATGCGATGACGCCATCGATCCTGACGTCACACAAATACCCAACAAAATACCCAGGATGCATAGCATATGCAGGGGCGCCCTCACTATGGCATTATCCGAACTACGGCATGTTACATCGCTCACGCCGCGATAGCAGAATGGCGCGACCTCTGGCGGCCAGGACTCATTGTGCTACCGACGCCACACAGCCAGAGAGAGGCTCCCTGGATCAACAAGGCGTGAGTCATATCACATAATACAGTATCACAGTAGAACATACAAGTTTATCAAGTAAAGATTCAACAATAAATGTTAGAAATATATATATATCTTAAAGGCAGGATGGGTGCGAAACGTGTGTGTTACCCCATTACGGATTACGGACCCCACCCGCTCCCCCCGAATGGTGACAGCTAGAGTCACAACGGTATTCCACCAATCCATAAGTTTTTCTCTGCGGTTTACCCCGATTCTGCTATATTTACTTGTATTAGCTTCCAAACGTTATGTTTGTATCAGCAATTCCCACCATGAAACGAACCCCAACCTCCATATTTCAAGCGCCCCCCCCCCCCTCCCCTGCGTACCTATCCGGGCGGTGGGCGGGGCGGGGTGATTCAGTCCTGAGGAGGGCGGGCGAGGGCCTTACCCAGTATTAGGTTCGGGTATAGTCGAGGCTAACTAAATAACTAACAATCTAATATCTATAACCCTCCAACTTTATTCCAAAGCCCGATTGGTTCAGTCTCAAGGGCCAGAACGTTTCTCAATAAAAAATAAAATAAAGAATCGGTAATTGGCTCACTGGTAGGGAATCCAGCCGCCCAACCATTAATTGCAAGCATCGGCAAATCGGACAAATTGACGCATAGATGCAGAAGTAAGTAAGAATAAAAAGTAAGAATATTTGCTTCAGCCAAATATATCATTTCTAACGCAAGACAATCTTACACCGATTAAACGCATTAATTGCATAGCCAAAATTGCACCGAATTTATGAATAAAAAAAACTGGGACAGATAATAGCACCGTTTATGACATGAATAAGATAATACCCCGGTGACCCAAATCGCAGAGACTAGATCATCCAAGATATTTGCGCCATTTAATTATGGCTCTAAACTTTGGTCCACTTTCCCAAACCACATCGCCGGGCGAGACACGTGATCCATCGATCGCTGACACCAGGCGACTGGTTGTCATGGCGCCTAAGAAACAAACACATAAATTGAGGAATTCCCATTCGTGCCAGCGAAGCGTGGTAATGTGTCAAGTAAATCATATGGGACAAGGCTTGGATGTAACATTAATGTCGGCTCTAGAGTCTCGTTTTTATAGGTAAGTACCCTAACGATTATTGCCTCAGAGACTTGAGCGCTGAAGCTAGTCAGGCAATGATTTCTATCTATATATTGATGGATCGATTTACCTGGTTAGACGTGACCCCAAAAACGGTTTGATTATTGATCAAGACACAAAACTTCATATGACTGAGAGTTAACAAATACCTACCGCGTGTAGCGTTTTGTACTTTGACCCCGTGTTATTTTGAAATATTGTTTCGCTTAACTCTTCCATTGTGATCATTCGACAACGGAATGTCTTTATTTCTCACATTCTGCATCGAAAATTCAATATTCAATCTAAAACACCCTTTAAAACTATTCGTGATTCCAGGACCGTTGGGGTCAACCGTGAGGTGGGCGGTGACGTGGAGCAGAGGTGATGTGAGGAACGAGCTCCCTCTGCCGGCAGAATGGAACGTCATATGTCATAACGTGCTCAGTTCGAGAGTTCGCTGCCCGGAGAACAAATCTGGTTCGGGGAACAGTCCCATGGTCATAACGTACAAAATATGGTTGAGGTAAAGATGCAAATTTGAAAAGTTTTTTATTCTCTAATTATATTCAAAAGGGTATGGGAGTGATATTGAGGGCCTGTGTGGAGAGTATGGAGGGTGACATTGGAGGTCTGTGAGGAGAGTATGGAGGGTGATATTGGAGGTCTATGACGAGAGTATGGAGGGTGACATTGGAGGTCTGTGACGAGAGAATGGAGGGTGAATTTGGAGGTCTGTGAGGAGAGTATGGAGGGTGACATTGGAGGTCTGTGAGGAGAGTATGGAGGGAGACATTGGAGGTCTGTGACGAGAGTATGGAGGGTGAATTTGGAGGTCTGTGAGGAGAGTATGGAGGGTGACATTGGAGGTCTGTGACGAGAGTATGGAGGGAGACATTGGAGGTCTGTGACGAGAGTATGGAGGGTGAATTTGGAGATCTGTGAGGAGAGTATGGGGGTGACATTGGAGGTCTGTGACGAGAGTATGGAGGGTGACATTGGAGGTCCGCGAGGAGAGTATGGAGGGTGACATTAGAGGTCTGTGAAGAGAGTATGGAGGGAGACATTGGAGGTCTGTGAGGAGAGTATGGAGGGTGACATTGGAGGTCCGCGAGGAGAGCATAGAGGGTGACATTAGAGGTCTGTGAGGAGAGTATAGAGGGTGACATTGGAGGTATGTGAGGAGAGTATGGAGGGTGACAATGGAAGTCTATGAGGGGAGTATGGAGGGTGACATTGGATATCTGTGAGGAGTATGGAGGGTGACATTGGAGGTCTGTGAGGAGAGCATGGAGGGAGATATTGGAGGTCTGTGACGAGAGTATGGAGGGTGAATTTGGAGGTCTGTGGGGAGGGTATGGAGGGTGACATTGGAGGTCTGTGAGGAGAGTATGGAGGGAGACATTGGAGGTCTGTGACGAGAGTATGGAGGGTGAATTTGGAGGTCTGTGAGGAGAGTATGGAGGGTGACATTGGAGGTCTGTGACGAGAGTATGGAGGGAGACATTGGAGGTCTGTGACGAGAGTATGGAGGGTGAATTTGGAGGTCTGTGAGGAGAGTATGGGGGTGACATTGGAGGTCTGTGACGAGAGTATGGAGGGTGACATTGGAGGTCCGCGAGGAGAGTATGGAGGGTGAGATTAGAGGTCTGTGAAGAGAGTATGGAGGGAGACATTGGAGGTCTGTGAGGAGAGTATGGAGGGTGACATTGGAGGTCCGCGAGGAGAGTATAGAGGGTGACATTAGAGGTCTGTGAGGAGAGTATAGAGGGTGACATTGGAGGTCTGTGAGGAGAGTATGGAGGGTGACAATGGAAGTCTATGAGGGGAGTATGGAGGGTGACATTGGAGGTCTGTGAGGAGTATGGAGGGTGACATTGGAGGTCTGTGAGGAGAGTATGGGGATGACATTGGAGGTCTGTGACGAGAGTATGGAGGGTGACATTGGAGGTCCGCGAGGAGAGTATGGAGGGTGACATTAGAGGTCTGTGAAGAGAGTATGGAGGGAGACATTGGAGGTCTGTGAGGAGAGTATGGAGGGAGACATTGGAGGTCCGCGAGGAGAGCATAGAGGGTGACATTAGAGGTCTGTGAGGAGAGTATAGAGGGTGACATTGGAGGTATGTGAGGAGAGTATGGAGGGTGACAATGGAAGTCTATGAGGGGAGTATGGAGGGTGACATTGGAGGTCTGTGAGGAGTATGGAGGGTGACATTGGAGGTCTGTGAGGAGAGCATGGAGGGAGACATTGGAGGTCTGTGACGAGAGTATGGAGGGTGAATTTGGAGGTCTGTGGGGAGGGTATGGAGGGTGACATTGGAGGTCTGTGAGGAGAGTATGGAGGGAGACATTGGAGGTCTGTGACGAGAGTATGGAGGGTGAATTTGGAGGTCTGTGAGGAGAGTATGGAGGGTGACATTGGCGGTCTGTGACGAGAGTATGGAGGGAGACATTGGAGGTCTGTGACGAGAGTATGGAGGGTGAATTTGGAGGTCTGTGAGGAGAGTATGGGGGTGACATTGGAGGTCTGTGACGAGAGTATGGAGGGTGACATTGGAGGTCCGCGAGGAGAGTATGGAGGGTGAGATTAGAGGTCTGTGAAGAGAGTATGGAGGGAGACATTGGAGGTCTGTGAGGAGAGTATGGAGGGTGACATTGGAGGTCCGCGAGGAGAGTATAGAGGGTGACATTAGAGGTCTGTGAGGAGAGTATAGAGGGTGACATTGGAGGTCTGTGAGGAGAGTATGGAGGGTGACAATGGAAGTCTATGAGGGGAGTATGGAGGGTGACATTGGAGGTCTGTGAGGAGTATGGAGGGTGACATTGGAGGTCTGTGAGGAGAGTATGGAGGGAGACATTGGAGGTCTGTGACGAGAGTATGGAGGGTGAATTTGGAGGTCTGTGGGGAGGCTATGGAGGGTGACATTGGAGGTCTGTGAGGAGAGTATGGAGGATGACATTGGAGGTCTGCGAGGAGAGTATGGAGGGAGACATTGGAGGTCTGTGAGGAGAGTATGCAGGGTGACATTGGAGGTTTGTGAGGAGAGTATGGAGGGTGACATTGGAGGTCTGTGAGGAGCATAGAGGGTGACATTGGAGGTTTGTGAGGAGTATGGAGGGTGACATTGGGAGGTCTGTGAGGATAGTATGGAGGGTGACATTGTAGGTATGTGAGGAGAGTATGGATGGTGACATTGGAGGTCTGTGAGGAGAGTATGGAGGGTGACATTGTAGGTCTGTGAGGCGAGTATAGAGGGTGACATTGGAGGTCTGTGAGAAGAGTATGGAGGGTGACATTGAAGGTCTGTGAGGAGAGTATGGAGGGTGACATTAGAGGTTTGTGTAAATAGGGACTATTGTTAAATTGGGCTGGCTGAAGCCAGTTAGTAAATGGGTATTGTATTGTTTTAGGCCAACTGGCTGCTGCATAAAAATGGTGATGAAACAAGAACAGTAGATTAAATGAAGTTGGGGGCTAAACGGCTGTCATTTATCTTAATATCCTGCCACATTGGCATGCCTCCATCCCCTCAAATATTGATCAATATTGATCAAATATTGGTCAACTGTTTGTGGGGTGGAGTGGCAACTTGAAAGGAAACTGTTAATTGTAAGATATTAAGATAAGATGGCTGCCAAAAGTTAAGGAGGATGTAACCCCCCCACCTCCTTAAAACTTGACCAGACACTGTAAAAGAGCCCATGATAAACCCAGCATATGAGGTGTGCACCCACCTGCATGCATAAATTTTTTTTATAGTACCTGGCCCTAGTAATTTTCAACATCTCCCCCTCCTCCCAGTCACCAGTTTTCAGTCATCTCACTCCATTTCAGGGCAATTCATGATACAGTGGTCCCTGCATCATATGGTCCCTTCATTATACAACTCCCTCCATTATCTGGTCTTTTCTCTCTGTACAGAACTCTTTTAAATGTTAAAGCCCCTCTATTATGTGAATCCCTCGCTAACGTGACTTATGACCAAACTTTAGGCTCGTTATATGACTAGCATACAATTCAATCTATTTGTTAACTTGCTACATGGCAGCGCACCGTGACGGTCAATCCGATTGGCTCTAAACAAACAACACATTACGCCAATCTGACTGGTTGTTAAGGAGCAGATGTCTAAGTATGCATCATTGTTATTCACACCTTTTGTTTACATTTGATATGGACTATTCAACGGCACGTAACACAACAGGAGAGACCATAATGAGGGCATAGCAGCTCATAGCAGGGAAAGAGGAGCCAGAGCTGCATCAAAGACTCTGAAGCTGTATTATAGTGCCGTTTGAGTGTGTGGTGATACTTGATCGAAAACAGTGATGAAGAAATATGACAATGTGAACTAAACCTTATACATCACCCCTTTATCTAAACCAATATAAATAAATATATTAGTCTGAAGATATGGGCATTTGTTCAAAAGGAAGTCAAAGTCTGTCAGTCTAATCAGTTGTTCCGTACTTATCCTATAAAAGTCAAATCAATAAGTGTCTGTCTTTCGTACCAAAAACCCCTGTCGTGCTGCAAATCACGTGACACGACCAACCCCGAACCCACTCATACATAGTCAGGGGTTTCCATAGGTTTTACCTTTTGCCGCGTCACTAAAATTGCACCATAATTTTTTAATAAATTGGCAGATTGGAACAACATCGATGAATTACCCTGAAGTTGTCTGAACCCTAACGACTGTGTTTTTAATATCAGACTAAACCCAAAGTTGGGGCGCTGTTAAAGAGAACCAGTTGTAATTTACAAGGGCAAGGCTACATCATTACATTAGTACACGAATCATGGACATGGTCATGGTCTCAATCCCACGCCCCAGGCTGCCAGGTGCATGACTTGACACGCCAGCTGGAAAAGCGCAGCTTGGCGGCAAGAATCATACAGAATCTTGTATAAATTTCGTTGATTACCTTAAGTTTGACACTTTCCACCGTTTTTATCGTGATGTTGAATGGATTAGTTTGCCCAGCTATCTGTTGTTGACGATCGTATGCCGGAGGAATGACGGTAGATTTCGCTAAAATATCATTCCAGGCTTTCACCCGACCTGTGACCGCCATGTTGTAAACATTCCTGGTTGAGAACGCCGGACGGAGCCGAACTCAATTCTAGCCAATAAGGGAGCTCCTTGCAATTACGGAAATTGCCGATGTATACGGAAGTAAACAGACGGCCCGAAGTTGACAGTTGACAGAACATGATTCTTGTGACCGGTGTCACTGAAGCCGTAGAAAAATGACAGAACATTCGCCTTCTCCTACACCAGAAAGGGCGATTTATGGATTTGTCTTGTATTTAATCGCATGGGTTTGCCTGGGTACGTTCATAAATTGTTTTAGTTTCAGGAATAATATGTTGTAGGTAAAACCTAGAAGGCGAGCGTAGACTTTGACTTTGTTGTGAAGCAATTTTTTGGACCCCCACTGATGATAACTGGGCTAAACTGTTTCTCATAACCTTAGTTATGACTTGTTCTTTTTAAAGGTGAAGTTTTACATATTATGCTATTTTGTATATTTAATATCAAAGTTTTGGTACTGAAAAAGTAAATCTAGTAGTTTAGTAGTACATTTGATTTGTAGTCAAGTGACCTGCCCCTGACCGAATCTGTCATGATTTAGGTTCCTATTACCCTAGGTTGCTTTATTTGTGATCTGTAAAGTTTCGTTCGTGAGAAATTGCCATCTAAAAATAGGCTAAGGCAATGAAAAAATCAATTTCCATCCCCTGGTACATTGACTGACCGAAAATGTTTGTTCTCAAAGTTTAAAAGTGCCGTATTTTGTGGGGAGGGATCATTGCATGGTGTAGGTGGAGTGCCATGGTCAGATAGATGTGGCCGGCAATAGTTATGTTCCTGCCTTCCTGCTCCCTGATTTGGATTTGTAACTTCACGACTCAGCTCATGTAATGAGCTTGAGTAAAAATTATGCTCAAGATCTCTAGAATTTGAAACTGGACGACTGGTTGACTGGATTGTGTTACGGTTACCCAGTGTGAAGCAAAGTACTGTGAATATTTTTTTATGTAAGGGTGGTCCGCCATTATTCAACGCAGCAAACCCAGCAAGAAGTAGTCTACGATAGACTACGACTACGATAGTCTACAAGATCCCAAATGACAAGCAGCTGTGATAGATCTAGAAGCTTTTAGTTTTGAAGTAGATGTGCTAAAGAAGGGGAGCACAACTTGTTTTGATTTGATAATTGGACTACTGCAAGAACTTACTACTTTTTAAATATAATGAAGAATGCTAATGGATAGATGTTCGAAGATCTTGATAACTTAATTATCTCTAGATGTAGGCTAATCTTAACTGAAGGGTTTGTTATAAACCAAAAAAAAACAATTTTTGCGCCAAATTGTTTAAAGCTGGGATCCAGCTTTGTATATTACCTTCTAGCTAATCTATATTAGAAATTAGTTATTTGACGGATCCTACACGGATGCCTAATGCACTTTCAAACAACCCGTTTGAATGAACACAGATGTTGCTTTGATTCGATAATTAGAGTAAGGTTACTTTTTAAAGTAAGCTTATATTAAAGAATGCCAATGGATAGATGTTCGAAGATCTTAATAGATCTAACTTATCTCTAGATGTAGACTAAGCTTAATTACATTTTTTGTTAAAAATCTGCCAAACAACAGCAATTTTTGCCTCAATTATTTTTCAAGCTTTGATCCAACTTAAAGTTGCATGTGGAGTTGTTTCGCTGTTTTTGAATGCCAAATTTGCGTATAAGAACACAAGCCTAAGGCCTTAAGGTTCATAACAGACAATAAACACCTACCATATCGCTCACCAATTATCTGCCAATGGCAATGAGCAAAACATTTCAAATTCATGAATTGTCCGCCACAAAAATGAAAACTGGTGCTGATTTGAAACGTCATAAACGTGTGTGAGCAAGTCGTTTACCGGTGCCACCGACAGGGGGCCCAAGCGCTAAATTATATGAGACAATAGAAGCGTCCGAAGCGCCACTTTTTCTTTGGCGGTGGCTGTTGACACTGCTTGTGGTCAAAGGTAACATTTTCTGTTTATGTTTATTTTGGTACAGCCGTTGCAACGGCCAGCTCCACATGTAACTTTAAGCTTAGTAAGTCTTACATTAATTTCCAGTTAGATCTGCATTAGAAGTCTATTTTAATGAAAGGCTAAAAGACGGTTGTCCCAATCAAATGGTTCAAATAAGTAAATAAATAAGTGGTGAAAGTCATATGATCATAGCCTAAATGTGACGTTAGATCTAGCACCTTTTGATCACCAACCTTGATCTATATTTTCAAAAGCTGAACTAGATTGTAGGCCTAACGCCAGTAACGGATCTAAATTTAGATCTGGATCTAGGCCTAAGCTTAGATCTAGAACATGTAATGCGTTAACGAAGCAATTTTTGCCTCAAATTGTTTAAAGCTTAGATCCAACTTAAACTAGATCTAGGGAACTTACATTAACTTAACTTCCAGCTAGATCTATATTAGTCAATTAGAAGTCTATTGTCCTGAAAGGCTCAGTAAACATTAGCTAAAAGAGTCAAATGGTCCCCTGGTCAGGGTCAAAACTGTTCTATGCCCGACTATGGATCCTACACTGGCGCCTGATGAACTGTCAAATAGATCTAACTCCTAGGCTAGATCTAAATATTACACAAATAAGTTACCTTAGCACTTTAATGTATCACCAACCTTGATATAAATTGACAAAAGCTAGACTAGACGTGAAAATGTTGTAACATCAACGAAGCCTGGTAAACTGCTGACAAATCTGAAACTGTCGTCTGCGCGTTCGACTTGTGCTGCCACCAAGCGAATGCAGCCCGCGCGCGTGTTGAGCGCCCTCTGTCATGAGAGAGGAGGACACATGCATGTTGTCGCTATGATCAGCGTTTCATCAGTTGGAATTATGTTTTTGTATGTGAATTATCTACCAATTATGTATATTCTTTAGTGAATGTGCGGGTTTGGGCTGCATATAAGTTTTTGACAAAAAAATAAACATGAACTTTCCCGGAATGCATTTAAACGCATGCGCATGTCACACCACTGGGGGTCGACTACCGGTTGATTTTTTTTCGCGCTTTACAGTATGGGATTGAGATACAGATTTTGTCAGTTTTTTACGTGTGTGTTATCTAAAGAGCTCACTACGCTCGCTATGAACCGTAAATCGAGTCAAATTCACTCGTAGTCACGCAACATATCACAGGCACAGTAAATCAGTGGAGGGTGGGGGGTAGGGTAGGGACCACGTAGCCCTGACGCATGGCCCTCACGACCTCAACCCTAGCCCCATGTTAGCCTGTCCAGGTAAAAAACTTAAATGCGGATAAAGCCATTTATTAATGTCTATCTAGAAACTAGAGTGCATCAGAAACTTATTAAAAAAGATCTGGTGAAAAAATATTAATAAATAAAAAAGTTATTGCACTTTATAGATTTCAGTCACCGTATCCATTTCTGTGATTTCGCGGGGTAAAAAAAGGCCAATTTTAAACTAATTTGTCACTATTTTGCCATTTTCTTCAGACTGGTCCAAGATAAATCAATAAAACTTGGCCGAGTGATGTGTTTTTGAATATGTCATTATTTAAATTCATTATTACGTTTATAAATATAATATATTTTGATAATTAACCATCGATCACTGATTTTTTAATTAAATTTTCAATATTAAAAATAAGAAAAAAATATAAAAATAATTGTATGGTGATTTATACCCTTTAAAAGTTTTTATTATATCATGGAATAATTAACATTACTTCATAATGCTTCTATTATATCATTAATCCTCCTTTATATTATTTTTATTATGAATATTTAAATACATTATTATATTATGTAAAATATTATCAACAAAAATCGGAAAAAGTTGTTCTTGGTAATTTTTGCGCCTAAAAAATAATTTATTATATCAAGGAATAATAAATATTAATTTATTATACTTTTATAATATGGTTAATCTCACCTTAAATTATTTCTATAACTATATTAGGTTTAATAAAATATGTTATTTAAAATTATATAAATTATTATTAATTATTAAAAATGTGAAATTGTCACAAACAGAACTAATCTAACTACCTTTACTTCGAAAACATGTTTGAGTATGATATGTCATGTTGTTGATTACTACTACAAAATGACTTCAGCTATAGTATAAGATTTTAGTGCACAAGTTTTTGTGACATGGATAAAACATTAAAGAGATTGAGGTAAGTGTTTACTTATTTTACACTATGGTAACAAATATATGCTATCTTATCACTACTAGAATACCAGATTGCTATAACTATACAATTATTTACATATTTGCTTGGCAATAATTGTTTTAATGTATTTGTTAAATTAATTTATTGTATAACTTTTTTAAAGTTGGTATCTGGCCATTTTGTTAACAGGATACAAACATTTGCACTTCGTCATCTTACTTTAATGCTGTACATCAATGAGTGTTTGATTTTCTTTTAGGTTCCAAGTAAAAACAGACACATATTGGAATAGTGCATGCAGAAAAGGCTGGATCCTTTACCATAAGACATTAACCATGCATTAAACAATACTTGAAAGGACTTGAAAATTGAAATTGAAATTGGAATAGAAGACTATATGGACACCTGTATACCTGCATTGACTACCTAGTGCTTCCACCCTGTGAATAAAATCTTATGAATATTACTTGTGCAGTTAGTATATGTCTACATGCGGCATAATCACCTTTTCACTGAAAACTGACTGGGATCAAAATACACATGCACTGAAGTGGATGTAGCAATGTCCCGGGACAATAAATGGATGCCATTAGGTGCCAAGGCCTGGATTGGAACCAAGAAACTATACCAGGGAAACGAGAGAAGAGGATCATGCCCTGGCAGTACATGCATAGACCTCATGATCGCAAATTACCCTTAATGAATTTCTTAAACCATTGGCATGTTATGAGGAAATTCAAAATTATGTACTAGAGTCAGGCCTGGCTACACAAGTGTAAACCCTTCGTTTCCACAAAGATATTATATTCATTAACCGAGCTAGAAAGCAATATATCCCTACCTCAGCTTCTTCAGAAACAAACTTCTATAGAGGAAAGCATTCTTCAAGGTGGTAGAATATTTAGGGATGGCTGTGTACTTGTTACGCTAAATGCCTTCCATAGTTTATAAAATCACTTCCTTAAGATTTGTATACTATTTAGAGGTTAGATAGCACAGAACAGTATAACTATATGTTGATATTGTAAAGTGATTAAAATTATCAGAAGCAGTTTGAACCCTTTTATTAAATATTTATTAGTTTGTCAGTTATATAATATATAAGTATCTCCTCCCAACTATGAATCAGTCCATAGAAATGTAAAAATAGCAGATATGGCTGAATTGTATTACATGTAACCACCCCCCCCGCCCCCATATAAAATTTACTAATTATAAGAATAGAGTTAAACATAAAATATCCCTCAGTTCAGTTCTAATATTAACATATCAGACTGATAATGTGTTTAGAAAAATAATGTTAGTGTATTAAACACAAGATATTGCAACAGTTATTAATTTAAATTAAACAAATATCAAATAAGTTTAATTAAAACTTATAAAAAATATCATAAAATAAATATACAAAGATAAATTTATCCTAACTAAGTCAAGGTTGATATGCAATGATACCAAAGTATGAATAAATGCATGGCAGATCTATAATTTATAAATAGATCTACTATAATTTTAATGGTCAAACAAGTCTGAGCAAGTTCGAAATAAAGTTTTAAATAATTTAAAAATAGTAAAATACTTCAATAATTGGTATTGAAAGCATGTAATCCACAAACAAACACATAATTCTAGGCTAAATATACATGCTGCCGTCCCTATTTACGCGCACTATCAATTTAACAGAAGCTATTTAAATGTTGACGTCGATCTCTTACGCAACGCAAAGTCCGTAACGGCTCCTAATATCGCCCACTCGGAGGGGGGCGCGTCAAATCGAAAGCTGGCACACTCAGGCAACCTTAGATACAGAACTAACAATTGTCTCTATGGGGTTATAAGGGCTTCTAAATTCAAATTCCCGTGCCGGAAAGTTCTCCGATTTCAACTTCTATTAAATTCCTACATACCTCTCTATTCATCTGGCTCTAAAAGCTTTATTTTTGGTCGATTTGAATTCCCCAAGCAGACAAATCATCCTGAGAATGCCGCCATGGCGGCAGGATAAAGCGGAAGTAACTACAATAAGAACTGTAGGTGTGCCGATCGCGGAAACAGAAGCACCCCCTAAATCACACATTTGCGAACCGCGCGACGTCATTTCGCAGCGCCATCTAGCGTTTATTGGACAGGCTACCCATGTGACGTTGTTGGGTCTCATATGGGACTACCTCAACCCTAACGGGGGTGTAAGGCCTATCAGCTTGTTGTCAGAAGGGTCAAGTTCACTGGGCTAGGGACCACGGTGTACATCCATCAAGGCCGCGCGATCTCCCCACCCCTTACATGGGGGTGGAGGGGGTGGGGGCTGGTAGGCAGCGGCCGATTGGAGGTGGGGGGGGGGGGGGGCGGGTGGTCGACTGAGGCGCCAATGCATCGCAGCTGTGGGTGAGGTGTGCATAAATTGCCTTAGAATTGCCTCTGCAGGAGATTATGCCTGATATCTAAACACAGACCACAGCGTATACACATGTGCGCCCGGACCACTGGAGGCTGAGCCTAACTCGTAACAGCCTCTGGAGGTAAGAGATGCCGTATGGCCGGGTCATTGGTGTCTGCTCACTTGGACTGCAGCATGTTTGGCCTGCCAACATAGTGTGGGGGCGAGTGTGTGGGTAAGGTGTCCATTTGCCATATCAAGATTTTGAGGCATAAAGTTATTTTACTTAACCCACGGTTGAATGGGGTGTAAATTTAGGGATTAAAATGCTAGCGGCACAAAACACTGAATAGGGGAACAGCAACTAATACAAAATGGTGACACAGGGACAGACATAAACTTTACTGCCGCCTGTCCTCTCAGGCTATGGTGTTGAGATTCACCTGCCCCTGTAAAAATGTACCTGTCCTATCAAATTGAGAAACAACAACATTGATACAACTAATAAACAATTTATTTACTGTGTTATTTGCAAGGATTTTGCCAGGTCATGTTCCGAAAAATGTGAGTGCCTATGACTGAGCGCACAATGTTCCGTTGTTATATTGTCAGGCCAAAAACGAAAGCTACCATGCAGTTATTGTTCACATTGATCACTTGATCAATGCCTGTAGGCTTTTTGCTGAGCATAAAACTGCTAAATGTTGCTAAATAGCGAGAGATCGCAGTCTAAATCTTCACCTACCCCGTCAGGTATACAACCAGTAGTCTGACCTGCCCGACCCTGTAATTCAACTGTCCCAGGCAGTCGGGCAATCGGTTATGTCTCTCCCCGTGACCGCCTGTCTTAGGTTGAATGAGGTCTGGAAATTCTGTGACAGTTGATTTGATGCTATATGGTTGTTTGCCATTCCTCTACCCATTACTGTATATTGATACCTAAGAGGAGGGCTATGGAAAAACAAATATGATGCTCTAGTTGCATATTTGCAACTATAGGTATACTTCTTGGACAAAATAGATCACAGTAAGAAATAATTCAGTTTTTTTATGAATTTGATAGCGAAAAAATTAATCTATAAGGAAATATGATATTTAGCCCCAGTGTGCCTACAAATAAGTCAGAATTCCCAAATGTGCCTATTCTTTTTGAAACCCCTTTACCATGTTTACCAAACCCAGGCCAGAGAACTGAGACCCCACAATGTGGGTAAATTTCTCTGAGGCTAGGTAGTGTGACTGTTACATTGGACAATCTACTCCAGTAATTGCCAATAAAGTGGAGTGACAACTATATATTTAATAATAAATACATGAAGAATTAATACCTGAAACAAATAGTACTTTAATTGATGTTTCACTGTATCTGTAACCATCTCATTTTTACAGCGTTGTATCTGGTTTGGGCCTACGTCCCTGATGAGTGGCTTCATGCTGTGGGCCTCACTTACTGGCCACAAAAGTACTGGGCCATTGCTGCACCCTGCTATCTTTGTGTCGCTGGAAGTCTCTTGATCTTCAGCTATGTGGCATACAACTTTATCATCACTGCACCTCTGGATTCTATGAAGACCATCACAGGTAAGCAGCCCAGGGGTGGATCTAAGGGGGTTGCAACCCCCCCCTTAGGAACTTGACCATACACTGTAAAAGTCAGGTTTTCCAAGCACCCCCCCCCCCCCCCTCCCAGTCGCAAGTTTTCAGAGAGCACCCCCCCCCCCCCCTGTCACAAGTTTTCAGAGAGCAACCCCCCATTTGCAAATTCCTAGATCTGCCCCTGCAGGCATGCAATGCAACAGTAGACTTGTCAGCCAACCATTTACAAGGTTGTTATTTAGTGTACATATTAAGGCTGATCCAGGTGGAACAGGCAGATCCTCCCCTACGTAAAAGGTCTCAGATTGAGGTTGAACCACACCCTCAAAGTGTTCAGCTCCACCCAATAAACTTGGCTAAATGAGTCCCATTCCCTGAACGCAGTAGAGTTGACTAGCATGAAGAAAGTGCTATTGATTTTATTCCTGGGTTACAAAATAAAGCATGAATTTAATCACTGATAAATCCTTGCGGTTTAGTAGTTTGCTTAAAATTTATTCTGTTGACTAATGTGGATCCAGGGTAGCTAGGTGAGCTTTTGTGTTTCAACATGTTGGAGTGATTAACCCCCCCCCACCCCACCCCCCCTCCTCAGGCCGTGCTGACATGAACCACCATCCTGGATTCGTTGCTGCTGCTTAGAAGTAGCGCCTAGCTGGCTCATGTGGTGACGGCATTGTGAAGACAAATTTTGTATTTCAGACACATACAGTAAGTCAGTGCTGACCACGGGAGAACTACCCGAGGGAGCGATTCCACCCCTGGGAGACATGTCCATAGAAGAGGTCAACGCTGCACTATACGGATGAGGAGCTGATTTATTAATGAAATGGACAAGAGCTTATCCAGGGTAATTATATATATATTTTGACATCATTCAATAGATGACATTATTATTCTTTTTGGGCCTAACTGTGTTGTGCACACCAAGGTTGAAGTATCCGGGGTCCATAAGAGATTTGGATGTCGATATATTGATGTAGTGTATATATTTGTCCATACATGCATTGCAATTTTAAATTACCACTTAGATTGAAACATTTTAATTTGTTTAACACTATTTTGGAAGAATTAACATGTCGTTCACGCACTTCAAAACTGTTTTAACAACGAATCGTATTTCATTGTAATATCCGGTTAAAGGAGACACGCTGGTGGCCCCGTCGAGGCCAATACGTAAGAACCATCGGCAGGGATACCAATGTCACGCAAACAAATACACTTCACACAATTTACGCGCTTATCTGTCATCAAAGGTGTTCTCTCTTTGACTGGTGTACATCACTGCTTTAATTCGTTCCCAGACTTATTTTCTTCATGCGTGAGCCTGTTGTTGGACTTCGTGTTCGCGTGTCATTGCATCATGAATGCAGCCCTTGAAAACAAACGTTTTGATTTCCAGGAAGCATGCAAAGGTGGCCACGGTGGATCCTAGTCACGAACAAAGTCGCGAAAAGCCATGCGCAGATGCACACGCACGTGGTTTGGACGAGACGGGGGTTTCCCAGTGTGTATGACGAAAGTGGCGCGCGTTCTAAGATACGGATATAAATGTGGGATACACTCGTGGAAGGACATAACACGGGTTCAAGACCTTCTGTTAAGTGCGAAATATGCACTTAGGATGAGCTTCAGGACAATACGCTGACTGAAGGATAGCAGGAATATCGAAGATATTTGAGCTATACGGTTAACAAGACCGACAACACAACAGACTAAGATTATAAAAGTATATATTTTTATATTTACTACGATTATCAACGAAATTAAAAATAGGTACAAACATGCAAGACTGGTCTTAATTTATATATAATTTGCACAATTTCGCGAGCAGTGGAAATTCGTTAAACGACTATCCCGGAATCGTCTTTTTTCCGGACCCTCTCACTTTCATCCGTGTCAACTTCTGGTATCTAGTACTTTCTTACTGCTCTAAGTATATACTGGTTAGATTACCTTAACAGATTACCGTCCGTGTCAATTGTTAAGATCTATTGCTTTAAGTAAATACTGATTAGATTACCTGTATAGGTTACCGTCCGTGTCAACTGTTGGTATCTATTGCCTTAAGTACCTGTATAGGCTACCGTCCGTGTCAAATGTTGGTATCTATTGCCTTAAGTAAATACTGATTAGATCACCTTTATAGGTTACCGTCCGTATCAGCTGTTGGTAACCATTACTTCTATTGATCCGAGTAAACTGGATAGATTACGTTCCTATGTTACCGCTGTGTCCCGTGGCACGTCACCGCGCCAATACTCCCCAGACGGCTTTAATTATACGCCAATCATTTAAAAACTAATAACGGTATTGATCTTCATTCCTTTTTAACAAATCAATAAATATGCAGTAACAACATTTAAAACATAATATGCACAGGTGCTGATATCATTATGTTGTTAGGTCACTGGTACTATCTCCTTCCGAGGTGACTGTCTTCAATGGCGTCACTTCCGACTCCAGTTGCTTGGCAACCATATTCTCCTCCACTATGTCCGGTACACCGACGTCCTTCTGGTCCTTGGAATCCACCGCAATGTGATCTCGTGCTTCAGACTGAAAGTATAGAATATTCATAAAATTGTTAAGGAAGTTTACTTTTGTCCTACTAGAATAGTTGTTTAAATATGTATTGAAATGACTTTTTATCAACTACTTACAGGACTCTTACATGAAACTACTAAAATGACTCCTCAATATCGCAGAGAATATTTATAAAATTGTGAAAGGTCAGGCCGGCTACGAGGAGCAGCCCTCACCTTGTCTGAAGACGTGGGTTCAGCCTCACTCCCCAGGGTGACGTCATCCCCGTTCTGGGTCGTTGCCATGGTATCAGATCCGGATACCTGCTGCTTGGCGGCATCCCCGGCCCCTCGGACTTCAGTCGTGACGTCAGCGGCCTTCACTGAAGACGAACTCAGCTGCCAGGCGGGGATGATGGGCTGGGTGACGGGGGTGGGCGGGAACTGCTTCCTACAAATAAACCACAATATAAGTGAAAAAGTATAGACCAATCATTTTTATATCAAATAAAACATATTATGTAGTGGATTCGATTGGGACCGCGCGAAATGAGGTGATCATCAACAACTGAACCACACTCGACTATGGACAATTCCGCCATTGAAAGCCCATCATCTTCCATCAAGCTAAGGGGTAAATGGTCTTACACACATGAGATAGAGTCCCACACATTGAAGATAATTATCCTAATTCTGAAATGATGTGTATCTATCACAAAGAGAGACAACCGATACAAGTTGAATATGTCTATCTGTATTTTTTATACCACAACTATGGTACTGCAAACTGAATACACCCTTCACGCATTTCACCTTAAAGTACCCTGAAGGCCCTGGTAGAATTATGGCCTGAATAGAAAGAAAAGTCCTTTCAAATCCCGTGTTTTTTCACCTGACAATTATTAACATTCTACATATAGATATAAATATGGCAAACGAGTTGCACTTAGTAATAGTAACGTTGATCAAAGCCATGAAAAACACGGTCAGAAAGCATCCAAACGGTCTTAGTTCACCTTTATCTTGGTTTAATGATTCATTAGTGTTCTGACGCCAGGCACCACACTTTTGTACCGGAATGGCTATTTCGATCACTTAATTATACTCTCGCCATCTTTGTTTACCGTCGAGGCGCATGGAATTCAATGACGTCACTGTACAGAAATCCTGACAGTAAAGGTGGCCGTTTACACAACCCAATCTGACTGAGCGCGCCACGTAGCGGCGGGCTGTGGAGGAGACTACAACACGTCCTCCGAATATTGTGACGTCACGCCGATGGTGAGGATGTGAGTCGCACGTGCACTGACCTGTTGAGCAGCAACCCTTTCAATGATTTGATTTCGTCCTTAATCTCGTTGACATATTGTACCTCTTGCATGCGTTGGTGCTCTGCTGGCCCCTGGCGGATAACAACATATATAATACAAAAGGTGAATCAGAATTCGATGTTTATCTATCACGACCGAGCGATAAAAGAGTGCTGACACTACAACAGAAATCGCTTACTAGTCATTTTCCAGGAGAAACTGTGTGAGGCTTGTACGCATAATCCCCTCCTAGCTAACGCCTGGAATGCCGCCAGTCCATATCCTACACCTGCTCACGTCGTGACGATAATCTCTTATCTATCGCTACCATGGTCATATCTGTGACCTAATTAGAACAGTACGTTCGAGTGTCAGTAATAATGATTTAACCTATATATAATGTGCAAACTATTGTGCATAATGAACAAGATTCTTGTTTTCTGCGACCATGATAGTTTTAAGGTCAAAACGTACACAAGTTAAAATATATGATGTCAGTGGTGGATTTCATGAACGCAGTTTAGCCGACTACGGGACTTAGTCGACTAAAGTTACCAAGTAAATGATTTTAGACGACTTAGCCCCGTAGCAAGCTAAACTTTGTGCGTGAAATAGGCCACAGGAATTTAGCATCTTAAACTGTTCATCAGTACCAACCCCACCCCCCACATACCCATCCACGACCCCCATCAGCGCGATGGGACGAACCCGCCGCCATGAACCCTCAATTGTGACCTCGTACGATACCCCGGATATACGGATATAAGCGTTCTCACTCGGGCCTGCGACGAGGACTTGGCGACGTCCTCCACGAGACTTTGCTGAGATTTGAGCGTGAGCTGCATGTCCTGGATACTCTTCAGCGTCTCGGCGATGTTCTGTCGCAGTTCCATCACACTACTGAGCACCTCGCTGAGCTGCTTCTGTTCCTTGGACGGTCCGTGCAACATGGGGGCCAGGTAGAGCTGCAACGGGGTGCAGGAAGACCATACGAAGCCATTAAAACAGCTGTTGTGACAAGGATTTTAGTGACGTTAGAATATATGAGAGAAAGGCTTGCTGACTACACTATAATATATGATAAATGGTTACATGGTAGAGTCATGACTTCATATGGTGGACATCATACATCAAGGATTTATTGAGATGATGGTGTTAGGACTACATACGGTTGGTTGGTAAATTGGTTGTATATTCAGGACGCTTCAACCAATTTAGCCGTTTCGCGTCCATGGGAGAAGGAAGGGAGAGTGGACCCATGTCTCCGGGGGTAACCCCCTACTCTTTGCGAAGAAGGACATAGGATCTGTATCCTGCGACCACACAGACATGGCCACAGCGGGGCTCGAACCACCGTGAACTACATACGGTGCCGACATAAAACTACTTGATGGAAGATGGAAGAGATGGAACATTTTAGCGCCTGCTTTATACGGCAAAAGCAGTACATGGATATATTGATGTTTTGAGCAACATTGCAACGGCGCCCATTGCAACACTCGACAATGATAGAATACGCTACCTACTAGGCACGGGGTAACGCCGTATTATTACCTTGTAAAATTGGTAAACTGCATACGAAAGACCGCCGGCAACAATAGCGGATGCCAGGTAATCTTTCAACTTGGACAGCGTTGATACCGGGGCTGCAACAGTAACCTTAGATTAAACGCTTAAGAATTAAGAATAATGAACACCCGAATAAGAATACCCACCCTTATAACACAAACAACATGAGACAATATTAAATTAAGCATAAAGTATGATATAGTAATTTGTTAACATAAAATGAACTGTACATTGTAATTTGTCATAACATTAGATTGACTGTCTAGGAATTCAGAACGTCAATAAAAGAGAACGAAACTTCATAAAACAACTGGAATAACCGGACACGTATATGTATAAACAGTGTAACATACCCGGTAATCATTTGATAAGAAGTGCATGTCTGTAGTCTTAATAGTTTCTATAATTAAGGATCTTCTTGATGTCTAACTAACCTGGATGGACCACTGGTACTAATGGACCTGGACCTCATTGGTGTCTAACTAACCTGGATGGACAACTGGTACTAATGGACCTGGACCTCATTGGTGTCTAACTAACCTGGATGGACCACTGGTACTAATGGACCTGGACCTCATTGGTGTCTAACTAACCTGGATGGACAACTGGTACTAATGGACCTGGACCTCATTGGTGTCTAACTAACCTGGATGGACCACTGGTACTAATGGACCTGGACCTCATTGGTGTTTAACTAACCTGGATGGACCACTGGTACTAATGGACCTGGACCTCATTGGTGTTTAACTAACCTGGATGGACCACTGGTACTAATGGACCTGGACCTCATTGGTGTCTAACTAACCTGGATGGACCACTGGTACTAATGGACCTGGACCTCATTGGTGTTTAACTAACCTGGATGGACCACTGGTACTAATGGACCTGGACCGCATTGGTGTCTAACTAACCTGGATGGACCACTGGTACTAATGCACCAGGACCTCCTACGTGTGCACCTGGTTGAGTTGCCACCCCAGCTGCAGGTTGTTGAGGTGCATATTGATCGGCTGAGGTTCCCGATCTATCAATGGCAATGTCAATTTCTTCCTTCGTTAAACCTCCATTGGACAAAAGAATTGATAAAATTATAGTGTGGTAGAACATGGCAAAACAAAGTAGAATTCTGCAATATTAATATTCAACATCATAATCTTGTTCATTAACTGACCCAGATGAAGCACTGGTACATTGTATTAATTGTGCACATATTTAATAAGGTGTAATGCCTTTAATCCTGCATTATGCCATAGTATTTCCAATTTCACTGTTTCACAGGTATTTGGTATCTTAATTCTTACCAATTGTTGTCTGTGTAACATACCTTTTCTTTCCAGAAATGCTCTTCTTTGGGGAAAAGAGCTTTCCCTTACTTTGGGATTTTGGAGAAATTTGATAGCTGTTTCAATCTATAAATATAAGAACCTAAGTTGTATCTCTCTGCTTTACATATAGGACATGTTAGATCTTCATCCGATGAACAATTACTTAGATCTCATGGTAGTCCAATCTATAAGGTTGATTTACAATATCTATTACATATCTGTATAATAGAAATTATGTAATATAAATTAGACAATTGTCATCACTATAAATAACATATTTCATTGTCCATCTACAAATTATATCTAATTATAGCAATCTAATTCCTTGCAATGTCTAACACAAGTGTTTTATCATATAAAAAATCTTTGAAAGTATATCTGTAAAATGGTTTGAACTGCATTACCATATTCTCTCTTGGAGGATCAGACGGTGTGATAGCTTCACTGTCAGCCATGATCTACAAATCAATTAATTGGACTATAATTATCATTACATTATGTATGCACACACATACCACATATAGATAGATCTACATGTATACATCTAATAAAATTGTGAATTACCTAATTTAACAGTACTTGCTAATTTTAACCAACTTGTGTGTGCTATATATATAACAAATATTTATATATGAACATTTAAGCTTACTTACCCTTGGGTTACATATAACATATATACACTGGCCCCACAAAATTAATCCCATGAGCATTTTATATACAACCTAATCTAACGGCAGTAAAGATGTCTAACTGTAAGCTGGGATTGTCAGCTAACTTAAAATTTTTTTTTACTAGGCCTACCTCTAAGCATATTGTAGGTCTATAGACAGGACAGCCGTACTACCAGAACAGCTGTATGGTCTCCCCACCCCTTAGTATGGGTGGAGGGAAGAGGTGGTTGGGGAACAGAGCTTTGAATTGGAATCATTAGATCCCAGAAAGGCATGACTTGTAAATGTCTATGACTGACTTTGACGCAAGTGCCCCCAGGCAAGCCCGCTTCTCTAGGGGCACAATGGTAACAATGTTAAAATCCTTCAACGTTAGTAGCAAATCGACTGTAGCTTTTATTATAATGTGGGTGTATACAATAATAGTGCTTACGTGTTCTATATACCTTGTTCTATCTTCTGACATCAAGAAAGTGTGTCAACACTAGATTGTTGCAGTCATATTTTCGCGAACAAATGTTGGAGCATGCGACTTTTCCCTACCAACCGCCAAGTACGTATGCAGCGCCCCCTGGCGAATCCCACCACCATTTGTAGCCTGGGTCCCAAACTTTGTAACAGTCAATAAACTGTTAAAGAGGCATGGCTGGTCGGAAACAGTTGTGTACTCCCAACATTTCTTCGCAAAAATATAACCTAAACAACCTAGTGTCGACACACTTTATTGATGTCAGATGATAGAACAAGGTATATAGAATATGTAATATGTAGGCAGGGGGGGGTGGTATTAGGCACAGGGGATTAGGGATTAAGCGGAGGGTGAAGGGCGAACCGATCAATTAGTTATTGTTTGGCTTCAGGACAATTAGCGATAGGGGAGAGCGGTGCCTCAGGGCACATACAAATTGATGAAAATAAACGCTGTACCATTCTCCTTTTGTTCGTTCATATTTCTCGTCTCGCCAAATATATACTGGGTGCAAAAATACGGGAGCACATCTCAGTGAACAACACCCAGCCGTCGTCTATCGTAATGCCTATGCGACCTGGGCATGCCTCCACCCCTTTAAACATGACCACCAAACCCCCCACACCATACCCCCAGTACCAACGCAACCCCCTCCCCCTCCCCCACCCTGCTGCAACACCGCAAAGACAGCAAATGCTGCCTGGCTCTAACGGCACCCCGTAATGCGTTAGAGACAGGCCTGGTAAGCTTGGGTAAAGAGTTTGTTATGAAGACATTGAACTTGAACTGAAGTTGAAGTTATCATGGTTATGGAACTGTGTCTGCACCTGTAATATTCCCTGATAACACTTGACAACTGAATCTATCCTTGGCCAGAATAGAACTAAAAGCCACAAAGTATAAGTTAAGGTCGATGTGCAGGTCCCGGCGCTACTGTACGACAAATAAGCACGCTGTCACCAGTGAGAGCAAAGTGCGTACCTTCTCCGCGTCCGCCATGGCAGCTGGGAAAACACCCTATGATGACGTCAGAGGGACTATGGAATCCCCTCGCCGCAGTATGGAAAGCCGTTCCGCTAAGGACTGACAGTTGTCAGATCGTCCGGGTGGGGGTCCAAAAGTCCAAAAGAAGTAAAATCAAGTAATAACGTCAGATTTAAAAGGCCCCCGGAATTGAATTGATATATTTTGACTATATATTTCTCTCAATGACCACAAAATATCGCACTTTTCTCTCGTTCTCCGTAGTATATGCCCTCTATGACATGGCCGGGCGGCACACCCCACCACTATTAGTAATGTAGCCCCCCCCCCCCAACCCCACCCCTCCCCCGGGCTGATGCATCCTGCGGCCAGGTTAGACGTTGGGTATGAAAAATGGTCATCAAAAGCGCCTAATTTTGGGATACGTACGGTCCCGGCGGGGAGAGATCCGCGGGTGCCACGATGTACGAGAGCGCGGGCACTATAGACTGTTTCTATATTGAATAGGTTGGACGCCAAAGTTTAGCACCTTTGCCGGAAGAATTGGCCCCATGTTGGTAACATATCCCTCTGATGTTACCGGGATGTGAGTGGGTGTGTGTGCTGGGGCGGTGGGGGGAGGGGGGAGGTAGAGGGGTTTGGAAGGGGTAAATGGGGACACGCGGCACAGGCATATATGAAAAATCGACATTCGACATCGATCCCCAAATTCCGACACTGCGGATCTGAAAAGAAAATCAACATTCGACACTGAGAATTTAGAAAAATCGACACTGGATACTGGACCCCACCTTCCAGACCCCTAGGTAGGTAGGATGTGCAGTCAAGCTGACAAATTAAGTCACCTTGCTGAAAGTTATCACGTCTCAAGGCGACACCCTCTTTTGAGGTCAGAGAGGAGGACACACTTGTCTGAGGATGCCTCTCAATCTGGAGCTGACACTCCATAGATCTAGGAGTCGCAGTAATTTACATTATATAGGTAACGCTGACATATAATATATTATAACAGGTAGCTTGACACAGACACACAATGTCATTATTAAGAGAGCTATAGTGAGTCAGCGGTGGCTGACGGTTCTCAAAGTATATCAGACATGTGTGGAAGGCTTCATTTGGCTGTCTCCGTGAACCTGGTATGTGGGTTATCATCATCCAAGCGAACATAAGGGGTGATCAATATATATGTTGACTGATTAAGTGACACCCAGTTAAAGGTATACAGATAAGTAAACACTCCTCTAGATGCAATGGGTATGATGTTGTTTATCCTGTTGAACCCATGATATAGTGGACTCATTTGAAGCTACACAAGTTACACAATTTCTATGTCACTGACTCATCATTGTACGCCCAGCAAAGGGGTTGTCATACTTTCAAGCGCTTTAGCGACATAACATGAGAACTCAAATTCTCTTCCGATGCTTGTTGTCAACTATTTAAGGAAACACTTTTGACGGTTCCAAATGTTCCGTGGCGGTCGAAGCGAAATTGAGAACAGCGATCGTCGTGTTTTCTCTTGGTATGCATCACACGATCAATTAGAAGAATCGTGAGAGATTTAGGTGTCAATCGACATGGCCGTTTTTGATAGGGACTTTTAACATGGAAATCCTCATAAGAAAATGTTTCGCCCTTTAGCGGGAAGGGTAAACCAGAAATTAATAATCGAATGTTTAACAAAGGAAGTCCTATGAACAGAATCTGATGTCTCTATGGTCAATATTAATTGTACAGTGAGTTTATGTCGTATTTTAAAATTAAACTGACGTTATTGACAGTGAACATTTTCGGGAAAAAGGGTGATATCGACTCCCTTTACAAACCTTTGGAGATTGAGGTTAAGGGGGGGTTGAGTTGCGCTCCTGGAGGGCAGAAGTTCACATGAATTTACTTCCATCCTCTTGTTTTACTGTGTGCTCGTCCCCTCCCCCCCCCCCCCCCCCCCTTCGGCACCTGTATCCTCACTGACCGACTTCTATCACTTCAACACTCAGACAATCTCCTTGTCATCTCTTTGTTTGTGCCGTTGTCATTGGCAAATCGCGTTCTTTTGATTGACGAGTAGTAATCGGCTATAAAGTACTGAACTATGTAAGCCACCCCCCACAACGAGATCAACAGTTGTCAAGGACGAGATACTTACACGTTGGTATGAAGGGCAGCAAGTCAAAAACAATGCGCACAGCAAGGACAAAATGATGACAAATGATCTGCCTATCGTTTTTGCGACCCGGGGGGAAGGTGGTTGGAGAACCCGGCATTTATAGTATATGTTCAAGTTCCCAATGGGCGGGGGGTTGTCCCCTAATCAACCTCCCTACCCCCCCCCCCCCCTCCCCTACGTCCGCCCCTGGATATGGTGGGTAGAGCGAGCGGGGTGGGGGACAGTGATGTGGGGTGGAGAGTGTAAGAAAGGACTCTTTATCCTGTCTGTAAGAAGAGTTCATAAAGGATCCTAAGCAAGTGTCCCATTCCGATGATTTTACTGTCCTATTCCGATTTCACATCTAGATATCCCATCCCGATGTGCCATCCCGATGTGCCATCCCGATGTGCCATCCCGATGTCCCGTCTCAATGTCCCGTCTCGATGTCCCATCCAGATGTTCCACCCATACGTAATATCTCGATGTACCATCCCGATGTTCTATCCCCAAGATTCATCCCGATGTCACATCCCGATGTCCCATCCCGATGTTCCTTCTCGCTGTCCTATCTCGATGTCCCATCTCGATGTCCCATCCCGATGTCCCATTCTGATGTCCCATCTCGATGTCCCATCTCGATGTCCCATCCCGATGTCCCATCCCGATATCCCATCCCGATGTCCCATCCCGATGTCCCATCTCGCTGTTCCATCCCGATGTCCCATCCCGATTTCCCATTCCGATGTCGCAACAGGATATCGCATCCTGATGTCCCATCTCAATGCCCCATCCCGATGTCCCATCTCGATGTCCCATCCCGATGTCTCATCCCGATATCTCATCGCCATATCCCATATACATATACATGAGGATGTATGGCGCTAGGGCTGTATGTAGCACGTGGAGTGGTGGTGGAGGGTCTATGTGGCCAACAGTGGCAGATCCAGTGGGGGGGCTACTGTGGCTATGCCCCCTCCCACCACCACCCCCTGGTCACGCCGCAGAAGCCCCCCCCCCCCCACAGACAGGTTTAGCCCCCGAGAATAAAGAAGCCTATTCCTAGCCACGAGCAGCAACCTGATGCTAAATAAGGGCCAGTGCCCCCCCCCCCCCCCCCTCCTCCCCCGCTTCCGCCGGCTACACACTGTAATCTCGAAATTCACCCCCCCCCACCCCCTAAAGTCTGGACCCGCCCCTGGCCAGGGTTGCCTGTAGCACGTGGATTGGTGGTGGAGGGTGAATGGAGCCAGGGCTGTATGCAGCACGTGCGAGGTCTCTATACTTTTTTGCCGCACTGTAACAGTGGCGGTGATGTATTCGTCACTCTGCTTTAGCTTCAAATCAGTTGGTCAGGGAGCGGCGTTGCGTGAGGACAGATTATGCGGGTCGTAAGCAGTGTGGAGTTCGGGTCTATAAGTTAGTTTGGATCCACCGCCTTGCGGAGCAAGGGGCTGGCAACAAGTTAACCAACTGCTGCCAGGTAAGTGTAGTACCTTACCGAAAGTTTACCACTGCGTCCGCCTCAGTTGCCTCGCCACCGCCGTGTTAATCCCAGACCGACTGGCTACGAACGCCCGGTGTGAGGGTTGTCTCAAATAAGTTGTAGATAAATTAAATAACAGAGCGAGAAGTAAGAATATACTAATTTTAGACCTCTTTTGAAATATCACACGTGGATTGGTGGTGGAGGGGGTATGGGGCCAGGGGTTTAATACATATGTAGCACGTGGAATGATGGCGGAGGTGTGTCTTGGGGATATGTGGGTTAGTACATCAGTACCGAGATGAGAACACAGAAGCCCACGCTTTAAATGACAAAGTGAAGGCCGTCGCTATCTGGCAGTGTTATACGTCCTTATCTATAAAACGCAGACCACATGATACCATGGATAATATTGACGTGACTCAAGAGAGCCAGCGCTGTCAGAGATCGCACAATTGTACTCTGACGTTGCCGCATGGATAACACATGGAATCTGGGAATGTATGTATTTTATGTTTCCTGCAGCACAATAGCAATCCTGACCATGTCTGTGTGAACCTTTCTTTCCACGACTTCTATATATGCTATATTTATTTGAACAGTTTACATTTATTGTGGATATTTTATTACATTCCAGGATTAACCAGGACAACAATAAAGCACAACGCCGTCTACTATATATTATTTCTGACACATCAAGCGACTATCGGAGATGGCGGAGTACGGGAATTCCAAGACGGGGCAGGCTGAGATGTCTGAGACAACTTCAACAAAGGAACAAAGGTAACTTAGTTAACCCTGGCCCTGCATAGTTCTCCTCCTGTCGTCCGCTGCAGTCGCTGTTCCCCTCTCTCTGCATGTTCAGGCTTTGTAAAAGACGAAACGAAACGAAACGTCAAAACGAAAATTCGAAACGAAATGTCGACACGAAACGTTAAGACGAAACGGAACGAAATGACCAGCACAGGGCGTCACTAAAACAAAACAACTTCAAACTAACACGGCTTCCACTGAGTGTCACTGTTCTGGACATGATATTAAGCATTTTTTTTCGCACATTGTTAGCATATACGGCAATGGATAACTAGTTTTTACAAATGTTTCGTTTTGTTGTTGTTTTATTTTCTCACCCGGATTCGTTTGAATTTAGATAGGCTGCATGTAGTAATACCGGATATGGTATACAGAGTACTCCACAAGCCCCGGGGGCCGGCGATAAATCGTTGCGCCCCTAGAAAAGCGGGCTTGCCTAGGGGCACGTACGCCAATGCAATCAAGTGCGATAATTATAATTATGGTTATGCTGGCGTACCATAAGCATGTTTGCCCGTCTCTTCGAGTAATCATGGCCCTGTGACTTTCACCAATACACTTCTCATACCTAGCCCCAACACAATCCCCTTACCCGGGTTTCAACGACCCCAACCTCCCCACCGTAACTGCAATGTAAATGTGTACATGCACATGTAAGAATAAGTCCAGCAGCAGTTGTTATTAGGAAAGTTACAGACATCAAAGTTAATGACAAAATGGTGGCAGCAGCGGTCGAACTTGGATGCTCGTTCCCGATAACTCATCCCATGCAAGATATAGATGCCGCGACAGCCAACTTCAACCTCCAGTTTCGTTTCGTCTGTTACACTAAGCATTCTGTTTATTGCTCGAAAGTGGCGGCAAGCTGGGAAAAAGCGAGTCCTTTTTTCGCATCAATGGCGTTGCTAGTACAAATGGACAATACCTTTGGGAAGTTAATTGGGTTAATGCGTTAAAATGCGTCATCTGCTTCTGGCTTTATAACTTCTATACTAGATGCTGTGCCGCCCTAGTTGTTTTTTTAGTTGATAGGCACGTTAATATGCTTGAAAATGACACCGATTTGACTGGCCCAAACACCGTCAAAAATATGCCACATGGCATAAACGGAGGACTTAATATAGCGGTAATGCGTTAAAATGCGTCATCTGCTTCTGGCTATAACTTCTATACTAGATGCTGTGCCGCCCTAGTTGTTTTTATATTTGATAGGCACGTTAATATGCTTGAAAATGACACCAGTCTGATTGGCCCAACACCGTAAAAAATATGCCACATGGTATAACATTTGGGATATGCTGCTATACTGGCTCTCTTTTGACACTATATGCATTCGGACAAAACATGTGTTGGTGTGTAACCTTCAGTAATGACGTCACTTTCTTTTATTTTACGTTACGTTACACACCAATAGAAAGGACCCGTATGATTAGTAGTGTAAAAAACCCAAATTTTCAACCCCATGCCAGAGAAAAAGCGGTACCCATGTTTGACTATGTGGGCCATGGGCAATTATAGAGCAAGTATCCAACTAGATTTTAAAAACACGCAGAACATAGGTTGACGAGCATAGTTGGTGGCTATAGCTCATAGCATGACACCCCCCTTTGCGCCGAAAATGAGAGGCCGTGCGAATTAGCATGTGGTGAGGTCGACCGAACCACGCACCCGTAAAATCCGCATGCATGATTAAATACGTCACAGATTAATTGAACAGGCATTATCCTGACCAAACATGAGTCAAAAACAATATGCAAAGATAGAAGTAACCATAGAACCCGGGTTTCCGACCATAGTTTAGTCACTACTTGACGGTATATATTTTTCTACGCACGACCTATTGGTGTGTAACCTTTAGTAACCCCAAACACACTTGCATACATTTTCCACTAGTTTTTAGTTTGTATCCTTGTTAGTCAAGTCTCCGGGTTCCCGGGTTCCACGCTCCAGGTTCCCGCTTCCCGGTTCCCGTTCCTAACTTCACGCTGCCTCCGTTATAGCATTCTTTCAATTCGCGATATCACTTTTCACGTGCTCTTGTCGTTTCCAGCTTTGAGCAGTCCTCATCTTGGATATTACTCTCCCTAATTCTTGTGGCTTCGCCGTTCAGGGTGTTAACCGTGTTTTCAGGGAAGGAAAAGGTGGGCTTTTGTAATATTCAGGAGGAAAAGGCAAAACGAATAAATGGTATATCCCGGGATTGTCTACACGCTAGCTAACTTCCGGTGCAAAATATAATAGGGTGTTATCCTTTTCTGGACGATGTGGCTTTCTCCCCCTTCACTTAAGCTGATGCATTTAACAAGGTTTACCTAAAATATTTTTAGATAGCGCTATACTCAATTGTATATATTACTGCAAATGTGTTCTACTTTTATTCATGCAGAATTTTTATTCATCCCAAAACGGTTTGTTTTTTCTTCTTAAGGTCAACATCAACCGCAGGCGCCTGCTTAACAACCACCCCCAAGATCGTCAACCCGGGCACACGGACCCCTCAGGACCTCATCCCCGGCACACGGAGCCCCCAGGACCGCATCCCCGGCACAAGACCCCCCCAAGCCCTCACCTGGCGGGTGGAGCTGCCAGGAGATTGGCCCCCCCAGACCGGCAATGTCTGCAGCGCCCGGTCACTGGTCGAGGGCCGACCCCCCGGGACCCTTACGGAAGAGGTGGCCAGACTGGAGGGGGGGACCCATAACCGGGATCACCCGGATACAGTGGCCCTGAGAGAAAAACTCTGGAAGTATGTCTGTGAGCTGGTTAAGGAGGTGGGGAGGAGAGACCCCCTGTTTGCCGGAGCCCACCTCTCGCTGGTCGGTAGTCATGGCGATGGAACAGATATCAGACCAAAGGCTATCGAGTTTGATATTTTAATTAGTGTGACGTTGGAGGGGATGAGGGTGGTGAGGGAGGAGTTGAGGGGGCGGGTGGCGTTGGGTGTGCGGGTTAGAGGTGAGGCCCTGGTTGCCTGCCGAAAAGTGGGAAGGAATGTTCTAAAAGGTGAACCACGTGTCGTAGAGGGGGTGGATGAGTGTCAGATGGACGCTGAAGCCTTCCTCCAACGCTGGGTGGACGGGCTGGATGCCGTGGGGCCCACCGTCACGCTCCCCGATGGTCTGACTCACAGCGGCCCCCTCTCCCCCAGGTATACCAGGGCGAAGGTTGGAAGGGCAACTGCCACCCTTCCTCTGATGTGGCAGGGGACGACCCGGCTGACCTCTGACCTCACCCCAGCCTGCCCCGTCTCCCGGGACGCCCTTACGGGTATCACTCAGGAGACGATGTGCCGCCTGGAGGAGGTGGCAGGGCTGGAGCGATCCTCACACCCCGTCCACGTGGTGTCGAATGGTAGGTATGAATGGTTGCCGACGACGTCTGTAGTCGAGACACACTCGCTGGTCGCCCTCGGCGCCCGCTCAGCCCCTGTCATCATCATCCGGGGCCTCAAACTACTGGCACGGCGATACCTCCGGTGGCGCCCCCTGGATGAGATGGAGAGTGATGTGAGGGAGGCCAGGGACACCCTGGCGGACCTCGTGGGTGGGGGTTGGGACTCCCGGGGGTGTATTGGGGGATTGGTGGGGGTGGATGGGCTCTCTGAGTGTGTCAGGGAGTCGCTGGAGACCGAGGCACTGATGCTGCCTGAAAGGAAGGAGGGGGAGGGTAGGCAGGAGGCTGGGGAGGGGGTTTACTGGAGTAGGGTGGCACTAGTTGTATCCGCCACCCACACAGCTCACTGGGCGAGGCGGGGGGCTGAGGGGTGTCGGGATGAGTGTGGCCTGTGTGAGGACCTGACCCGTGAGGCCCGACAGCTGTCAGACGGGCGCACTGCCCCTCTCATCCACCCCGCCGTGGGGGTGGCTGTGGGGGTACCACCCTCACCTCAAATTGAGATCCCCTCCGCCTTTTTCAAATACCTCGTCCTGAATGACTTGATAGGGGGCGGCGCAGGTGGGGGTGAGAGAGTGGCGCGGGGGGAGGTAGAACCGTACATGAGGGACCTTCCTAATCATGTGGAGATATGGGAGGAGGGTGTCGCCACACCAGAGGGTGTTCCCCATCCTTTGTTGAGTGATGAAGGGGTAGGAAGAATACATGCGCGGTCAAAGCGTGGAGAAAGGCTTATCACAAGTGACCCGGAGGTCAGTGACTTGATGCGGTCAATGTTTCCTGTCTGGCGCTTGCTTCCCTGGCCCTCCTTCTCCGACTGTCACGCGGAGGTCTGTCGTCAGCTATATGACGTCACGCAGGTCACGTGATCATTGACACACCAACTAGGTCTAAGGTGCCGTTTCGCGTGGCCACAACAGGTGACGCCACAAAATTTTTCACTGATTTCGTGGGTGAAGTGGGGTATGGCGTTTGGGGTGAACTCGATAGCCTTCGGCTGACACTGACCGCTTTGACTATCGACTGCCTGGTCCGGTTACTTCTAAAGTTGCATATAATTTGTTTGCCATTTTGGGAAATTTTATTTTTTGCTCACTATTTCCTAATTGATCCCTAAGATAGGGAATAATAGCTTTAAGCTCTCCGGCATTATTGTAAGCCTCCTAGCCAGGTCACAACTCCTCGAGGTGTTTGTTTTGCAAGTAATCTTAACAACAAGCGGCCTCCGCATATTTATTAGCCCCAAGTCGCCCAATTGATATTTTTCCTTAGAAAACTTCACACAAGACTACACATTGATGAGACAGGTAGTACATCATTACATCATTTTGGTCAAAAATATACAGGATATATGCAATTATGTCATACCGTAAGTGAATTGATCAATGTCTCGCGATATAAGTATAACCGTAAAAACACCAAGCCACTTGCGGCTAAATGATTTTCAAGCCTTGAGCGAACTTTAGTAACTTTGATGAGAAAATGTTGTAGTATACTTGGCTTGATGCATTGTCGCAAACCCAAATTTAGACAAAAATAATTGACTTTCCGCCTGAAGCAGCAGGCTACACGCAAAGATGTCATGTCAACGTCACTGGACATATGTCACACATTGGGTCATCTTTCAGTTTGTGTATGCGTCATGGCAAGCCTTTAAGCATGGTGATCTAGTTACATAAAGTAATATGTTCTGTAATGTGTGTATTACCACGCAAACCTCTTCACCGTGTCAAATAAGTATATTTTGTCGCGAATTTAAATCCTGAAAGCCTGTGGGCTATCCGGATAGAAGCAAATTTGTTCACCGGAGCCGAAGTTGGTGGCCGGCTATATATCCTCGCGCGCCTGTCCGCTGTTTGGTATTCTGTGTGCTGTCGACCGCGACTCGCTAGGACGTCCGCGCAGTTTTGTATTGTTGTTTTTACAGTGACTGATAAGGCTGGTAAGTGGCCTGTAAGTAGGCTGCTTTAACAGCGTACCATATCGGAGAACACGCAGTACCCTTTTTAGGGGCAATTGTCGACGTCATAATTCCCGCAAGAACCGCCTCCTCTCGTGGCTGTTATAGTCTGCGTTTATTTTGAGGCTGTCTACACCACTGCTTAAATATTATATGATGGCCACGCAACCATACGAATAGTGCAACTTCTATGTAATTAGGCAATAGTTGTGTGGACTGACAGTAATTAACTGATTTAAATACATAGTAACTGATTGGAAGTCGCAATGGTGAACGTTACAAATAAACAGCGAAGCAGGCACTAATCCGGGTAGATTAAGCAGTAGTTATTGTTTTATCATATGTTCATCTATAAGCCTTATCTGTCACACAACTCTGACGTAACCTTTCATTCTTGACCCTTGACCCTACGTAAAAATTCTGGCCCAGTTATTATAACCATTCATCATAATGCATTCAGTCATGCTCATGTGATATCGTAATAGTTATGCAGCTTGGTAGATAGCATAGACATGGATGAAATGTCTATGATATTTAAATATCGGAAATCACGGTGTAGTGGTAACACGCTGTGCTTAGCAGGGAAAGCGGTCATATTCCTTGTTTGCTGAAGTTCTTCAGTGCAGAAATGTTGATCGTTCTGAAACTTAATTATTTTGTGTGGGGGTATTAGCAATCGAATTCAGGAATATATTGTTGTAAAGCGATGATATGTGCCGGTATAGACTGTCTTTTCAATGCGAATCTGAGCGCACTCGTGTGATATGGGCCTTGAGGCGGCTTGTCTCGTAGCAACCAGGAATGCCTAGAGGGAAGCGGTTCAGACAGGAATGGCAAACTGTTCTTAAACTAGTGAAATATAAGCTGAGTATCCATTGTACTTAAATGGAAGTTTATTGAGACTTCTTTTTTTGGTTGTTCTGTGAATAACAATACCGTAGAGCCAACCTACCCCTGATAAAAAAAACGTTGAAGCGGGGCGCCTGAACCAACTGTAGGCTCACGCATGGCAGACGCATGCCGGAATCGGTTTTCTGACCCGAAACATGTAGTGTTTATTTTTGACGGTAGATATCGCCAGGGGTATCTCAACCGGTCTATTATATTCTTATCACATAATTAGCTCAAGATCCAACAGAATTAGCCATATAAAAACGTGTATTGAAAATACAACATCAGTGAGATTTTTTTAAAATTAAAAGTTCTTTATTGATTGATTGATTTATCTTATTCATTTGTTAACACAAAAAGTGCCAATGCCATGGACACATGATAGTTCTGCCAATGAAATGTATGTACGCTCAGCGATATGTCGGTAATTTATAAATTTATCAAATATTAATGAATAACTATATTATCCGACCGAATGTGTAAATCAATTTTTACAAACCGAACATAATAGTATGCTGAGAGAAGTTTTAGACTTCTGTCAGTAATAAAGCCTTCATCTTGGTCGTCGTTTTAATATAGCGCATATATTTAACATTCCTTTCACAGGATAAGGTAGAAGTATTTCTATCTCGGGCAAAGACGCCGTGCGGTTTACATCAAACTTGATGTCAGGCAACTCAGCCACACAGTCGTAGGTCTGTATTCAGCCACATGACCGAGGAAGAGCGGCCCGGCTCTGTCATCAGTCTTAATCGGAAATTCCCATTAGGAACCCATTCGTCACTAGTAACTGCGACCTGTAGAGAAACTGGTGCGACACGTGAAACCAGTGCGCAACCATTGGGGACACTGCGGCGACCTATGACACTGTCGCGACCCGTGAGGACACTGCGGCTACGCATGGGGACAGTGCCGTGACCAGTGGGAACACTGCTGCGACGGGTCGGGACACTGCCACGACCCGTGGGGACGCTGCCACGACCCGTGGGGACGCTGCCACGACCCGTGGGGACGCTGCCACGACCCGTGGGGACGCTGCCACGACCCGTGGGGACGCAGCCACGACCCGTGGGGACGCTGCCACGACCCGTGGGGACGCTGCCACGACGCCTGGGGACACTGCCGCGATCGGTGGGGACATTGCTGCGATCGGTGGGGACATTGCTGGGACCAATGCTTTGAGTTTTGTGCGCAGACGTGAAAAGCTTTTATTTTTGCTTCATTTTGGTATTGAATGGGCTGTTTTTACCAACCTCTTCATGAAATGCTTCATGAAATGCACTCTTGTCAACGAGAGTTCCAAAACTCCCACAGGCACGTAACTATCTATGTGTAATAGGGCTGTACAGCTCTCGCGAGTTCGATTTCCGGTTTAGGTCTTTTGGGGACCAACAAAAAAACACGTCCTCTTAGAACGAGTGCGCATCACGCTGGTGCCTTGCTGCAACTGCATGACTCGCACTCATTGTAGTCAACGTTTTAGTATTGGGAACCGGCCGGCTGCGCGGTTTGTGCGTGAAGAATCGAGTGGGTGTGAAACTATTTTTCGTTTGCTTTGGTCCAGGCATGGCTAACTATAAGATCATAATATAATTAAAGATAAGACATTTATCTCTCCATAATGCATGTGGTCCGTTCGATGAGACTGTTGGAAGCGTTGTATTTTGAGCCAAATCATCGATGTTTACAGTTCTACGACAAACGGAGCACCATTGTCCTCACCTGCTCAGTCCATATAAGGAGCGTTGTTACGTAACCATAGATACCGCGCGCAGACACGCGCGTCATGATGATTAATACGTCATACGACATGGAAAACCCCGCGCAGCACGTTAGATCGCCTGACACTGACAGTCACTCATAAGACAGCCGCATTCTGGTTTTTCAACTACCTAATAGCTCATACATTATATAAATCTACTCGGATGGTTATAATTCGGATATGCACATAACTTCAGTGGCTATTTGTGCTTCCAAGGACAGCTTTAGCCGATCTTGTGTGTGAGGCGAGTGAAAGCAAACAACCGGAAGGTAGGTAGGCAGCACGTACAGGCCGTTGATGCTAGGCATTGACGTAGAGCATAGGTATACCTGCCTCGTGGGGGCTCGATAAGATCCCGAAGTGACTGTACAGCCCCATATGCCGATGCTCGTAGACGCGCATTTGTAGCCAAACCTTACGGCATTGTAACTTGTTTCTTTGTTTTGTGCAAGACCTGTATCAATTATTTGCAAAAAACATATAATTTAGATCATTGGGGTTCTTCCAACAGTTGGCAATTTTCACTATCGTTCGAAAGGTGGGAAGACTAGTCAGTATCAAGTACTGGGACGCCAAGACTCAGGGCTCTTCACACCCTCAATTTTGTTTGTGTATTGAATTTTCCCTTACAACTGTGTCATGTCATGATAAATAGCACCTACCACCAGCAACAGTGAAATCAACGACCGCCTTGTCGAACGGTCGCTTTTCTCGCGCGATTCGTAATCGATTGCACATGACATATGCAATCGATGGCGTTATGCCTATGCATACGAGTTCACTTGGAAGCGCTACACTTCGCTGCACTGAATGAATCTCTAAATAGGTTTGTTTACGAATCGCGCGAGAAAAGCGACCGTTCGACAAGGCGGTCGTTGATTTCACTGTTGCTGGTGGTAGGTCCTATTTATCATGTGAGTTTATGAGAACATATTACTGGTTTTAATAATGTCCCACATAAGTCTGTATTATCTGGTTATAACGATATGTTCGACATGTAGATCTATGGAACTCCGACATGAAGTTTTAAGAATTTAGCAGGTCACAATTTCCTGAAATTCGTCCTTGACTTCTGGTGAAGTCACTTTAACTCGTCAACTTTACGTATGTGTGAAGGTTGTGATATATGAGATCTCTAAGCTATGAGTTTCGCGAGTTTGTTGTCTCCCGCAGAAGCGTTGTTTCTTCACCACTGATACAGTTCAGTTGTCACCCATTGCAGGTCGGACCGTCACGTTACCAAACCGCGTAACCATGGTAACCAAGCTTACGGATGGAACCACATTTCATTATTTAAATGCAAAATTGGTTCACTGACGCCGGTAATGGAAGTACTGCTTCCACAGGGTCAGGGCGTTCAATGTCCCCTTAACATGCGACTGGTTGGGCTCAGAACAGCGCTCTGCTATTTAGGGTAGTAGGCGACAGCTTGTAACTTTTCACCAGACACAATTAAGATGTTATTTACTGATCACTTTGTAACAAAGAAAATGTTCTGCAGAAAAGAAATAGAAATAGGAGCATTGATTGTAAAACTGTCCCTTCCTTTTCACCAATGAGAAGGGGCCCCACTCCCCTCTCCTTGCGTCGTTTAGGATGTACGTTTGAGCTCCCAAACATCGACCCCCTCCCGCCTTCAAGGATGAACATTCCTAATATAAATTTAAAATATTTTTTATTGACATATTGATTGTTTCAGGTTGGAGCTCTCTATAATCATGGTCAGCCAAGGAGCGTTAATTAATTCACTGGATCTTACTTGTCCAGAGACTTTAGATGATGTGGATGCCGCTCTGAAGCCTGGATGCAATGGCACGCTCGTATTGACAACAACAAGCTCCAATGTGTGGGAAGCTACATATGGCTTAGATTTGTACATCACAGATCACGTGACAATGTGTGATCAAGAAGTACCAGAATTTGAGATCTATGGTGAAATTAATCAAGGCACATATGGTGCAGACTTTAGCGTGTGCCCGTATTGGTATCTATCAAGGTCAATGCCATCACTGACATCAATGTGGGGCGGTGAGTCTTTAGATAACGATCATACACCGAATCCATGTACTTCCGGTTTGGGAGATGTACAGCATGAAGAAGCTATAGAGAAGGACATGCACGAGACTAAGACGCATGTTCAAGACGATAATAACAGAGACCCATCAGCCCGTTGTGTGAATTTGGCGTCCGCAATAGCACGAGATGCGTCCCCCATATGTGAGCAGCTTGTGCCACAGCGTGAGGACCAAAGTCTCTATGCGAAAGAAGATGAATTGTTCCCCATTGGTGACCCGGAGACGTCGGATGAAGAACAGACCCTCGGCAGTCAGCCAAACATGTCCCAAAACCAAACATCGCGGGTAATGGATTCATGTGGTTTTATCGGAGATCAGCTCGTTCCCAATCCTTCGATAGAGGAATAGGGAATGGTCGTTTGGAGTGGCCTTTGATGGCGTTTTAATTGTTACCATCATTTGTTTAACAAAAGTTGTAAGACTATCGCTAGTTGTAAGAGTTCATGTGTGAGCGTTATTGTTGTTGGTATAAACTTTCGAGTTCCATACGTGAATTTCGGTGTGTACACTTATTCCATTTTTTGTATCCAGTATAACAGTGCGATGCAGTAACCAAGAGACATTAAACAATTTGAATGGTCCGACTTCCATCTGTAGCAGCCCGCCATTTTCTTTCTCCCGCCCGACGCTTGCCAGTTGGTCCGCATAAGCCTCGTAAGGGTATTATTACTGGTCGTACAATAACGGCATGTCTACCGACTTTGTTTGTAGAACATCTTTTCAACACTGGGTGTCTTGCTAGAACTTATTTCCAAACACATTTCGAACGTTGCTTTAATATAGATAAATGAAGTCGACGTCACTGACAAAGCTGACGATATTGCCCACTAATCACTGTTATTTTCAAGATTAGCGATCTGAAATCTTTTCCAATTCAGTGGCCAAAGCCGACAGAGTCAATGCCGAAAGAGGTGTTCCTGTGTCAGAATTTGCAATCAGCACGAGGGAGGAGGTTCCTGTGACGTCAGAAGTTGCAATCAGCACGAGAGAGGACGTCAGTTGGTTGTATATATTCAGGATGTTTTTAAAGCAATAGGTTTTGTAATTTTGATATTACCAATCTCTTCTCCATGTCAAATAAGCATATTCTGTCTTGAATTTAAACCCTGAAAGCCTGTGGACTATCCGGAAAAAAGCAAACCTGTTCACCGGAACAGAAGTTGGTGGCCGGCTTTATTTCCCTGCACGCCTGTTCGCTGTTCGATATTCTGTTTGATGTGGACCGCGTTTTATGAGTTTGATGTTGAAACTGTTTTACAGACTCAATGAGATATAAAACATATGCATCATAATTTTGATATACTTTTAGTCTTGATTCTAAAATGTAAAAAGATCTAAAATGGCGCATGTAAGTAGGCTGCTTTAAAGGAATAGACCACTCCGAGGATTTGTGCGTTGGATTGTCCTTTTCTTTTTAGCATATGCAAGACAAGTAAAATATCTATTGAAATGATCAAAATTGAATATAAAAAAAAATAAAGTAAAAAATTACGAAGGTTTTGTTGCGCAAAAAAAAAATTGGCGCGAAAGTTGGTTTTTCAAGGATCGAGTGAGAAATCGACCTTGACCTTGGATCCCGCATCATTGGTGTTAGGATGTTTTGAGCGCCCAGGTCAGCCCAGGTGAGCCATTCGTTCAACACTCAAAACAAACAAGCACATCTGGCCTTAAAATGCCGACGTGTTGTGCTCCTGCTTGTGTCCGAGTACAGGAATCAAGCCCAGAGTGTTCTTTCTTCCGCTTACCATGGGATTATGCGCCAAGGATTCGTTTGTGGCTGGCAAAATTGAATCTTGTTCACCCCACCTGCCCACTAACACGGGCTTTGTCACCTCCATTTTGAAGAACGTTTTCTCGTCATGGAGCCGCATCGCCCCGGAGTTATACCTGAGACCTGTTCACAAACTCACTGCGGATATATTTCAACACAAGTGAAGGAAACAAGAAAAAAGCTCCTTGCACCGGAAGAGAACGCGAGATCACGAAGAGGGGAAGGTTAGTAAGCCCACAGCGGTTTGATACGGTCCGTTCACAGGTTTGTTGACAAACCACCAAGGCCAGGGTCAAGCACCTAAGCCAAGGCTAATGCTAAATCGGACCCTTTTGACAGTTTGATAAGCTTAGCAGGCCCCCTGTCTCAACTTATAATAATATAAGTGTGGTAGTGTCAGCCCAAGTCTATTATATATCAAGTTACTAACTTATCATGCTTATATGTTTATATATTAGTAAATTCAATATAAGCTTATTTCAATCCTCATCGACTAGACATATTTTTTAAACTGGAAATGATGGAAATAATTCTTTTCAAGGGCATTAACCGACCGCTGTCATCAATTATGTTCAGTAATCGTGAACTGGGAATTTTAATATTAAATAACTGAATATCCAGAAATAGCCAATTCTCTATTTAATTCATCATGACCCCCCCCCCCCCATAGATCTACTGAGAACTGTTACCCGGCTAAAAAAACACATCCGTGGAATCTTTCATAGCCATAATTTTTAGAAAACTGTGTTTAGTTTTTATTTCAGCAAATTACAATATGTGAATAAGTATTGAAATATGTCTTTTTTTACATTTCAGCTCCTTCAGGAGCTTGAAGAAATACCAAGCATTAATGAAACTTCTGTTCTTGAGTCACACAATGAACTGAATGACCTTCCTGTGAAAATCAGTAGACTTCTTTTTTTTTACAGTCATTTTTACATCAGAGCAAATAGATAATTTGCCATGATTAACAAGGCATGTTAAATGCATCTTTTTGGCTAGTTTAGGGTTGATATGTCATGATGAATAATGCGACGACATTTTTAGCATCTTAGAAGGTTCATAGATTAGATTATGATGATTGTATTAAAAAATGGCTTGACCTACTGACATATTGTGTGGGGAAATACAAAACCCTGGATGGGTTATTCTCTATAACGTGGGATATACTGACCCTATTGTCTAGCTAAGGTTAATAATGATAGTTTGATAAACATTATTTGATTACACATGGATTGCCAGATGCAGTTACCTTGTTTGGCAGAATGATACCTAACCTGAGGGGGGGTAAATATAACAGGTTACATAAGATGCCAGGTCCAGATTCATTTTATTATGGTTTAACTGTATCGCATATATACATACACAAGCCATTGATTTGTTTAATAAGGATATTGTAACCAGTGTAATCATTCATCGACTGGTTGGTGAGACTGCCCCAGATCACTGAAACAATGTGCAAGGTTTATTCATTGTTGATCATATACACAGTAGTGTTCTTTTGGCTAATTGAATTAAAAGTCATCAATTTTACTGTGCCAATTCTAATTGCTGGATGGCAGTTATTGTGACTTGGATAAAGCTTGCTTGATCTTGATATCCTTCACATAATCAATTGGACTCAGCAGTGACTTGCTTGATAAATACTCCAAATGTATCCTTATGCTCATCAGAATTCAAATAAACTGTGCAAGGTGCTTTTGATATAATGCCCATGAAAATGTAGCCATCAGTTTGATTTGTTGTGATTTTTATAAAACAAATAACTGCTTCCTTTGGACACCTTCACAGTATGGGTGAATAAAAGATTTAATTCAAGCGTAATATTAGTTTCATGTTTTTTTTTCATATTTCTTTTGCAAAATTGTACGAAATACATTCATTTGGAAAAATCAGTGCCTTGACAAAAGTTTAAAATTATGTTTAGCTTAAAATATTCCATAATATTAAATATTCTATAAAATGCTTTAAATATTAATTTTACATTATTAATTAATTATTATTGCATCCTTAATCAATTTTACACACAAAACTCTTACATCGGACACAATTTCCACCTTACGGTCATTTTCAAGCAGTGTCAGATTTACCATTGCACTCACAACAAATATTACAATTCTGTTAAATGGTAATCACTATTGCTTAAATTCAGTATACTATAGACCTGCCGTTTTAGGTATAAGTTACACTCAGTCTTCTACATGTACTTATTTGTTTGACATTGGCTCCCCAATAATCCCTTTCCCAGGCTGTCGTGTATCGAAAAGAGGCCGAGTGTCCATACATCTCTGTCAAGGCATCTATCGCTTGAGACATTGTATTTGCTCGCCATTGAGTGGAAAGTCATTTTGTTGCATACGGGAGTGATTTCCTGAACCAGCAGTGGGTTTTAATTTATTATTCTTTCACGTTTGACCCTGTTCACCGCGGCTACGTTGCGTTCATGATAAGGCTGAGACAGGGCAGGCTGTGTGGCCGCCTGAAACCTATGACGCGTTATTTACGCAGCGCGCTGATTGGCTTGCGCTCTGCTCAGCATGCCGAACTCACAGTCGAGCGGGAGGCGGTAAATGTGAAGGTTTCAGTGCCAAATACTAATACTTATTGCTGGAGCCGGTAGCAACATACATTTTAGACTGATAGTTTGCATCTATATGTAACATGCTACGCCTTGCTGGCCCCAAAACCGGACTAAACTATCCCTTTAACCACTATTGGTCATATCGCGTCTGTCACATGACAAGGTTGGGATCAATATAGCGGTCGGATCAACAATAAACACAATCTCTGCTTTCACAGTATTAATAATCGCATGGTCATACAGTTGCAAAACCCGAGCACGATCCTCAGTCGTTCGAGAATATAGTCACAAGTCACACGGGATGTCAGTATTAGCGCCACACTTAGTCACGCGAAAAGATGAGAGCCGTGTGACATCCTAGTCACGCGAGACGACTGCAGCAGCGCAACACCATGTCACGTGAGAAGACACCAGCAGCGCGACACCAAATCTCGCGAGACGACCGCAGCAGCGAGACGACGGCAGCAGCGCGACACCAAGTCACGCGAGACGACGGCAGGAGCGCGACACCAAGTCACGCGAGACGTCTGCAGCAGCGCGACACCAAGTCACGCGAGACGACTGCAGCAGCGCGACACCAAGTCACGCGAGACGACGGCAGCAGCGCGACACCAAGTCACGCGAGACGACTGCTGCAGCGCGACACCAAGTCACGCGAGAAGACTGCATGGTTTCATGCAAACGGAGCAGACAATTTTTGCTATTGCAATCGTTTGGTTTACGTTGTCATCTATCATTTCTACGGGCGATAGTGTTGTTGGTATTGTGGCAGGGGGGTTAAGTTATGTTCCATAACTTGAAATACATACATTTCTTGTACCTGTCATATGAGTATTAAATCTATAATCTTACTGCCTACTATTTTTTTGTATTTTATAAAACTTTTGCTTTTGGAAGCTAACGCAACTGTTAGTTTATGAAATGTGTATTGAAAAATAATGCTCTGTCCCCTTTGCTTGTTCCCGCTATAAGACTCCACAGGCCTACTTCTTCTAACCACGGGCTCTCAGTTCGTAAGATGGAAGTCCTCCGGCCTGTGTATACCCTATATATACCAAGAGGGTAACCAAGCTCTTAGGCTCTAACCAAAACACCAAAATATTAAATGCTTATTTTAGCCCTAAATAATGCTGTCTCAATAAAACTTGGGTTTCTTCAGATGCTACATAGTCAAGTATTTATAAATGAATCCTTTTTAGCCATATCCATATGCCATTAATCTGTAATCAAGGATTTTTTGTCAAACTTTTGGACAAATCCACTCCAAATCTAGACCTCTTATTGGCTGTAAGAAAAAAATGCATGAGGTCAACTGACTTTGCTAAGAAGTCAAAAGTCAGCTGTCATGCTACGTAAGACTTAGTTTTGTCAACAGAACCTTCTACAGAGAGAAGTGTTGTTGACAAAGCTACCTAAGACTTACAGAAGCAGCGACCAGAACCGCCTTGCAGGGTCTGGAAGACAGGGTGGGGTACTTTCAAGCTCAAGGGCCGCGACCTCGCCAAGCAGGCTTACGCTGTCCTGCAGGACGAGGCGTCGGCCATGCTTCCCGCCGGGAAGGGCAGGTACGCACTTGTGTTCTTCAATGAAGATGCGTACATGGAGCTAGTAGCAAGCGGTTTTGACAAGGCCGGACACCACTATGATGTGACCCCGGCCCGCTACCCCGTCGACCGCTCGGATGGTTTATCAGTCCTACAGAGGGATGATCCCCTCTTGTTGGAAGTGTGGGGAGCAAGGACACACGCGAAGCGAGTGCGGCAGGGACGACCGCCACAGGGGCGCACCCCCCACCCCCCACGGGACCTACCGAGGCAGGTGGGGTGCCAGCCGCCTCAGGCTCCCCCAAGCCTCCCCCACCGACAACCCATACCCCGACTGAGGGCCACATGCGGCGCAGCCCTTCCTGCAACGAAGACCTGCCCGACGACGCCGCCGTGACGGAGGGGATCCCCCCCCCCCACCCGCCACTCCTACGCCCGGCCCCTCGACAGACGCCGACAAGGAGGTGCCCGCTACCACCGAGGGTAACGCCATCATCACTCCAGACCCGGCAACAGCGAGCAGCGAGGGGACCCGGCCTGCTGGGCCCTCCCCCGCACCTCCGAACGGGGTCAGCGAGACGGCGGTCACTCCCCCTAACGGCGAAACCCTGACAACGCAGAAGGACGGACGACAGCCACACCCCTCCAGCCCACCCCCAAGGCAACAGAGTGCAGCAGACGAGGCGGTGGCTGACGCCTCCCCCGACGAGCCCGCAGCAGCGCCGACACGGACACCGACCGAGGGATGCGACCCGCGACAGGGGAAACCAAGACAATCGCCCGCCAGGTCCGCCCCCGCATCGCCCAGCGAGACCGGCGAGAGGGAAGCGGACGAGGCGGAGACAGGTGCCCCCACCTAGAAGCCGTGACAACGCCGCCGCGAAAAAAGACGCGGGACAGCCTGACGGCCGTTTTCGGCAACACCCCTGTTAGGGAGGTCGGCCTCGCCGTAGAGAACACTCAGCCCTCACCCGGGCATGGCGCCACGCCATGGCTGCCAGCTGCCCTCCAGGCTGTCCTCCACTCGCAGCCCGGGCAGTCTGGAGAGAGCCAGGGCCAAGAGCCACCCTCGTCGATTACACGATCGGTCCAGCGTCTGGACACCGGTGAGCCCCCCCAACCCCCTATAACCCCCACGCGAAGAGGCCAGCCAGCGGCCAGCTGAGCATGCGCCCCCCACCCGCGCCGGCTCTACGAAACGGGAACACTACCGACCAGACCACAACGGAGACGAAGAGGGCGCGCGGCCGACCACCCTCCCGTGGCAGGTTTCATTCCGGCCCCGCCCACCACCCGCGTGAACGCTCTACCTCGATCGACCCCCGCAGCGCCAGCGGCGCCAAGGCGAGCCGAGCAGGAGACTTCCCACCGCGCACCTAACGACCCGAGACCTGGACCCGGACCATGAACCAGAATACCCCCATGTACTACGCCCGGACTTACTCCCCCACACTTTCCTCATCTTTGTCGTACAAGACGTTTCCTTGGTATGTAAAGGTTTTGTGTGTCCGGCGCGGACCCCGGGCTAGTGCCAGGTCTACCGACCGCACCCGGGAACCTGCAGGAATTCGCACACTGTACGCACGTAAGTGCGGTCTTTTCCGTCCAGCACGGACCTCGTGACATTGCCAGGCACGCCGGCTGTACCCTGGGGCCTGCACGCGTATGGACGCCGTATGCTTGTACGTAGTCGCTTTTATATATATATATATGCTATGTATGCACACCTTTTTTCGCCTCTGCCCGCATAGATCCCGCTCCCGGGACGGTGTAGGTATAGGGATACTGTCTTTTGTCCAGCGCGGACCCCGGGGCAGTGCCAGGTTTGCCGGCTGCATCCGGGGACGTGCAGGTGTATGGACACTCCATGTATACTATGTACTTACAGTTTTTGTTCGCCTCCGCCTGCACAGACCCCTTACCCGGGGCGGTGTAGGTATAAGGATACTGTCTTTTGTCCAGCGCGGGCTGCACCCGGCTGCACCCGGGGACGTGCACGTGTATGGACACCATATGCTCGTACGTTTCGCTTTTCGGTCCAGCACGGACCCCGGGACAGCGTCAGGTGTGCCAGCTGTACCCGAGGACGTGCAGGTGTATGGACACCCTACGTATTCTATGCCTTTACATGGTTTTTATCCTCTGCCCAGTCCGGACCCCGAGGCAGTGCCAGGCTTGCCGGCTGCACCCGGGGACGTGCACGTGTATATAGACAGCCTATGCATGTCTCTACAGGGTTTTATCCTCCGCCAGTGCGGACCCGGACCCTGAGGCAGTACCAGGACCGCTGGCTGCACTCAGGAACGGGCACGCGTATGGGCTGTTTCCTGTGCCCAGCGCGGACACCAGGTCGGTGACAGGGCTGCCTCCCCCACCCCCCTTTATGAAGGTAGCCTCCATAAACTATAACGGTTGGGTCTTCAGCGATCTTAAGCGCGAGAGTATCCGCCGTTAAGTCCTGAAAAGCAAACGCGACATCATAGCTTTTCAGGAAACTCACTGCACCTCTCTGGTCGAACTGAAGGAGTGCCTCGACCCATTGCGACGCCAATTCTTTTACATTTTAGCAGACAGCTCCAGAAGTGGAGGCGTCTGCACCTGGTTCTCTAACCGGCTGGAAGCCTCTTTTACTAACTCCTACAGCGACGACAGGGGTCGACTTAATAGGGTAGTATTTGAGACGGGGTCCTTTACGATAAATATAATTAATGCGTACTGCCCTAACACTCCTAAAGACAGGATTTTATTTCTTAAGACCATCCCAGACCTTTGCCTAAGCGGGTTAGAAGAAAGTGCCAATATTATTCTAGCGAGCGACTTTAATTTTATCGAGGATTTTGACCTGGACAAACAAGGTGGGGGAACCTGGAAGGGGTGCTTATCGGGATCGGCCCCGATGGGGGATATTAAATCAGAATACGACTTAGTCGACTCATTTAGATTACTTAGCCCCATCTTACTGAAATTTACCCACTACCGCAAACGTTATGATGTTAAAACCCGCATTGACCGGATCTACGTATCCAACGCCCTCTCTGTTGCCCTCACAGCGGCCTGTGTTATGCCGTGGCACCATAGTGATTACGAGACCGCCGTATGCCACTTTAATTTGAATATGCCCCTCCGTGGCCCAGGGTATTGGAAATTTAATTCGTCGTTGTTGGATAACAAAAACTTTTTAAGTCCAAACCCCTTTTTAAGGACCTCCGCCTTTGGTGGGATATGGGTAAAAAACATTTACAACAGGAAACAAGGGCTTTCGCCTGGGCACATAAGCGTACCCAGGAAAGGGATCTTTTTTCTAAGAAGAAAGAATTTGAGAAACTGTTAAAGGAGGCAGACAAGGGACCAGTTCCCCTTGAGCTGTCCATCCGCTTAGATTCCCTCAAACACGAGATTAAGTCCTTAGAAACATTAAAAAGTAAAGGGGTTATAATACGTTCAAGAGCAGAGTTTAGAGAAGAGGGGGAAAGATGCACCAGGTATATCGTCAACTTAGAAAAGTTTAAATTAATTACTTCCCTAAAAAACAGCAGTGGCACCGTAGTATCTGGCCCAGAGGGCATTCTCGATGTAGAACGTGAGTTTTATGAAACCCTTTACACGGCTGAGCCCACAGACCGTTTGTTCCAGGATTCCCTACTGAATAACATTTGTTATTCACTAGGCCCCTCTGAGAGGGCGAGCTGCGAGGGGGATCTCCAGCTGTCAGAAGGGGATAGGCCCGTAAAAGAACTTAAATCCAATAAATCCCCGGGGGGCGACGGGCTCTCGGCCGAATTTTATAAACACTTTTGGCCTCTAATAGGCAGTGACTTCATAGAAGTAGCCAATTTCTCTTTACGAGCGGGGGCGTTACCAACCTCAATGAGACGTGGATTAATTACCCTAATCTTTAAAAAGGGGGATAAACGGGACTTGAAGAACTGGCGTCCAATAACATTATTAAACGTCGACTATAAAATCATTACTAAAATACTCCGCCATGGACTAAAAAATGTACTACGATACTTTATTAGTCCAGACCAGACATGATCAGTCCCGGTGCGGTCTATAAACAACACCACCACCTTCCTAAGAGACCTCATAAGTTACGCCAACAGAAACAACGTACAGGGAGCCCTAGTCTGCCTGGATCAGACCAAAGCTTTTGACCGGGTAGACTGGGCCTTCTTGTACAGGTGCTTGACTTCCTTCGGTCTGGGCCCAGATTTTGTCTCCTGGGTCACTTTGTGTTACACAAACATCTCCAGCGCTGTCCTTAACAACGGCGACATGTCTTCCTTCTTCAGCTTGTCCCGAGGGACTAGGCAGGGCTGCCCACTTAGCCCCTTACTTTACGTTACAGTCGCTGAAGTTATGGCTATCGCGGTCCGGAAGGAGCCCCTCATTAGAGGCATCCCCCTCCCGGGCGGCGGTAGCCACAAGCTGTCGCAATATGCGGATGACAACACCGGGTGTGTGGCCGACACTCAGTCCATTAAAACACTTTTTAAAGTCGTCCACACTTACGAAAAAGTCTCAGGCGCTCTTTTAAACCCCGATAAAACAAAATGTTTATGGCTGGGCCCATACAGAGGCAGAGAAGACCCCCTGAACCTTAAGTGGTCCTCTGAACCAGTTAAGATTCTGGGTTTTTATATGGGAGGGGAGGACTTGGACCACCAAAACTGGGATCCCCTAATCCAACGATTTAAGAACACCCTTAATATGTGGAAGGCGCGGGACCTTACTTTACAATGCCGCATTACAGTTATTAACAGCCTAGCCAGCGCTGGCGTCTGGTACTTTTCGTATGTAATTCCTTTGCCCCAATGGGACATGACGGGTTTTCTTTGGAAGGGAGGAAAACACCCGATAGCTAAAAGTACTCTGCACTTACCGTTAGAACAGGGAGGGTTAAACCTGGTCAACATTAAATCTAAGATTACGGCACAGAGGGTAATGTGGGCATATAAAATGCTACGGCATACGAGGGACTCCCCCATGGCGGCTTTATTCCAACACTTTCTGGGAAAGTACCGGGACTGTAATTTAGGGGACTATTTATTATACCTACGCTTTTTCCCATTCAGAAAAAATGTCAAACAATTACCCACCGTTTACGTTGAATGTTTACAGGCATGGAACGCTGCGAAGGTTACCCCCTACCCAAACACGGATACATCCCAGGGCGTCGCTGACCAACCCTTGTTTCTTAATCCAGCTATCACTACTGGAACGAACGTTTTATTTTATCCCACGTTTTTGAAGCATAACATTACCCGCGTCCGTGACATAGTCACGAACGGTGATCTTACTACTTTTGAATGCCTGACCGCCCAGACCAACCTTCCACCCTCAGATAAACATCGTAGACAGCTACAACGATTAAAAGACGCAGTCCCGCCCCATTTTATATTACAGATTGCGCAGCAACGGCAGGGGCCAGTTAACAATACGCAGCTATACATCGAGCGTCTACACGACGACCTTCTTTTCAGCCCCTCCGTTACAACAAGGGAGATTTACCAATGCGTTCTCGGTGCCATCCCACAACCCATCGTAATAGCGAGGTGGGAAGCAGTCCTTAGCTGCCACAGACGCGAAGCACATTTTTTTCTCCGTTTACCGGTCCGCTTGGACCGGAAGCTGTCCGACTTCCAATTTAAATTTATTCACCAAGTCTTAGCGACAGAAAAAGTATCTCCACCAGAGCCGCATTTTCGATTCGCCCGATAGTAAACTGTGTCCAGGCCAAACCGGCAACCTCGTTCATATTTTTTCCACTTGTAAAGTGATCCAAAGAGTCATCAAGAAATTTACCCCTTTATTTATAGGTCTGACCGGTTTTAAGAAACCGCTCGCCAAATTTAACCTTTTCTTCGGTTACACCAAAACACGTGCAGATACCCCGGTACACGTCGTTAATTTCGTTCTTACTTGCTGTCTGGCTCAGCAGACAGAGTGCTTTAGAAGGGAAGCGCCTTCCAGTACATACGATTTTCAACAATAATTTAAGGTCCCGCATAAAAGAACAACACCATCTGGCCCACCTATTTGCTCCCAGCAGACGCCCCTCTTTCCATCCGATTCGTCTACGGTAACAGAGAAATACTCGGAAGTGGGTTAGCGCGGTCAGGGAGCCTTGCTGTTACGTTGCAAAATGTCCGCCAGGCAAATATCGTTGCATTATGTCCGCCCAAAACTCAATTCGTCGTTGCATTATGTCCGCCCAGTGCAGGATGTCTTTGTCGCATGATCAGCTCTATATACCTATCATTTCTTACTATATCATGAGCCGCCCATTTACTTCAGTATCTTAAGTAGCGCGCTTGACATGAGCGCTCTGGAACTGAGAGCCTAACGGTACGCGAGTCGCGAGCCCTTGGTAAGAGGGGGGGGGTGGGGATGGGGTAAGCCCTACCCGGGCGACTCTCAGCAAAATGGCGGCATTGTGGCGACACCCCCCTCCAATTTCTCTTTCTCTGTCTCCATCCCCGTGTCCCCACGTACCCCGCTCCCCACCTCCTTTTTCAACATTTCATTACTTTTGCAGTTTTCATCATTAAGTTATAATAGAGATTCTGTTGGTTTGCTATTATTAAATTGTAATTTAATAATAGCAATAGTGAAGGCGGGACAGATGTGAACTTCAGTTTAAAATATGCCGAGACCCGGTGGCGGGGGGGGTGGGGTACATATAAGTGTAATATAACCTTATTTAAGTTGCCCCATACTTGTTCCATTATGATTATGCGATGATTTTTGTTTCACACCCCCCCTTTTCACATCCTAAATCCGCTCGGTCGGGGCGTTATACCACCAAAATCCGCTCTGTTGGGGCGTTTTACTACAAAATCCGCTCGGTCGGGGCGTTTTACCACCAAAATCCGCTCGATCGGGGCGTTTTACCACCAACATCCGCTCTGTCGGGGCGCTTTACAGCTAAAGTCAGCTCGTACGGGGTATTTTTTCCCGGTAACCCGCTCCATGAACGTACATTTTCAGAGCCCCCCCCCCTCCCCTCCGGTCGCAAGTTCCAATGGATCCTCCCCCCACCCTTTTTTTCAAATTCTTGGATCCGCCCCTGCAGCATGTTACTTTCTTTTCAGTATCTGAAGTCAATACTTTCCAATTGTGCCTACCGTTAGCAAAGATTATCCATTTCATGCTCACGAATATCACCACGTGTAAGCGTCGCTTAGTGTATGGATCGATCTATTCAGCCGGCTCAATCAAAATAGGCCATCGTCAATTTCTCGATTCACCAATACTTATTGACTCTGTTATGCTGCCTAGGGCACCTACCCAAACAATCGACATAGACAATCATATATTGCTTTGTAGGCAATCACACGATGGCTGGACCGGGCGAAGAAGCCCCTCGATGCCATGAATAATGGTTGAAACATGCCCAAGACTTAGTGTCGGGGTCGAGATATCACGATACATTGTCATAGTTTACAGATGGCATGTTTTACTAAATCTGACTTTTGCATACGCTTTATGCTTGGAATGTGGGCCTAGTTCATTGCTCGATTACCCCTTAGCCGCATAGATGTTGCCTTTGCACCCCTGCCTCCACTCCTCCCAATTGTCTACATTCCAAGTAAATGGAAGACGGGTGGGGGAAGGGCGACTCGGAGACAAACGGGCCACCCGTTTTATCATCAAATTACATTACCCTGAACCGCCATTGGGTCCCACCCGGGGATCCCACGTGTGCCCTCATCCCATCTACGCATCTTCCTACACACACGAAATGTAATAGAATGTGCTTTCTGCGATGATATATTTGGGTTGCGTTGAAAATTCCTGTTCACGTTGACGTTGATACGAAAGCTTTGTTAGGGCTCTTCAGATTGTTTTTTTATTAATCAAAATTTTTTCTGCTTGTCAACCAGCAGTTAAATATTCAAACCCGGAGTGGATGCTTTTAACTGTAATAAATGATTTAAACCTGAATACATTATTAAAACTGGGAATTAATTATTCAAACCAGGAATAAGTTATTCAAACCAGGAGTAAATGATTCAAACTCCGGATATGTGGTGTCAAATCTGGATCTGTCGGGTCAATCTGGATTCCGAAATCACAAAAAAGGCACACGTTTTTGGTTTTTAACGCAACCTCTATAGTCCCATTTACATTTTGCATTTCATGGTATTATAGGTTCCCACGAGGTCCATGTGATCTTACGAGTGCTAGACAGGGGGTTTTCTCATTCCATTTCGGCATGTCAAATGGAGACAACGCTTAGCAAGGCTCGTAATAAACGTAAGAAATTCTTATTCTTAACAAATATCTCCTTGAAAATGTGCAATGCGCACGTTGTAGATTAAGATAATCCACAAGGAAGGCAACATATGCCGTGGAATTAAACCTATAATCATGTTACAAGCCTTTTGATAATGACAGGGCAAGACAATTGGAAAGGTAATTCATGTATTGTGACACCTTGATTGGATGAAGGGCCATATTTATCACGGTCCATGCATCGGGAAGAACAAATGGACGCATGTCACAACGTGGAATCGCTTTTCGGCGAACGGCTTCCCATAACTACCATGATGACGTAACGGGAAGCATATAGGAGTCAACCACGCCGTATTGACCTTTAAGATCCTGATTTAATCCATCGTATCAGTATTTGACTATGATCATCTCCAATAGACCTCTTGGATCCCCAGGATCCGAACTGATTCATAGAAGCCCGATTTACACCTTAGATCCAGAGCGGATTCTTCACAATTCGATTAGGATTGACCCTTCTGATCCATATTTGTGCCCTCAGACCCGGATTTGACCTCTTAGATCCATATTTTACCCCTTAGATCCAAATTGACCCTTCTGATCCAGATTTGACCTCTTAAATCCAGATTGAACCATCAGATCTAGATTGACCTCTCAGATCCAGATTTGACCTATCAGATCCAGATTTGACCCTTCAGATCCAGATTGAACCCGCAGATCCAGATTTGACCTCTCAGATCCAGATTTGACCCTTCAGATCCAGATTGAACCCGCAGATCCAGATTTGACATCTCAGATCCAGAGTTGACCCTTCAGATATAGATGTGACCTCTTAAGTCCAGATTTTGACCCTTCAGATCCAGATTGAACCCGCAGATCCAGATTTGACATCTCAGATCCAGAGTTGACCCTTCAGATATAGATGTGACCTCTTAAGTCCAGATTTTGACCCTTCAGATCCAGATGTGACCCTTCAGATCCGGATTGACCCATCAGATCTAGATTGACCCCTCAGATCGAGATTGACCCCTCAGATCGAGATTGACCCCTATAAGGTCCAGATTTGACGCCCCAGATCCAGATGTGACCTCTGAAATCCAGATTTGACCCCTCAGATCCAGGTTTGACCCCACATATCCGGATTTGACGTATGAGATCCAGATTAACCCTTTAGATCCAGATTTGACCTCTTAGGTCCATATTATACCCCTCAGATCCAAATTGACCCTTCAGATCCAGCTTTGACCTCTTAGGTCCATTTTATACCCCCTCAGATCCAGCTTTGACCTCTTAGGTCCATTTTATACCCCCTCAGATCCAGCTTTGACCTCTTAGGTCCATTTTATACCCCCTCAGATCCAAATTGACCCTTCGGATCCAGATTTGACCTATTAAATCCAGATTGAACCATCAAATCCCGATTGACCCCTCAGATCCGGATTGGCCTTTCAGATCCAGATTTGACCTCTTAAATCCAGATTGAACCATCAAATCCCGATTGACCCCTCAGATCCAGATTGACCTTTCAGATCCAGATTGACTCTTTATATCGAGATTTGACCCTCAGACCCAAATGTGACCCCTCAGATCCAGATTTGACCCCTTGTATCCAGATTGACCGTTCCTATCCCGGAGACACATGCCCAGATCGACACAACCCAACGTCACACCCCTCTCTTTCCTCCCCGTCAATGCTCACTCACACAAGCAGGTTTGAGCAGTCCCCACAGTAACCTTTTCTCAGAATTATTGGCCCCATCTGCCAATGATTAAGGACAGAATAAAAATATTGTGAGCTTTGACCTACATACCCCGCTAATGAACTTGACCGAGCCATGTCGGTGACACGCAGACGCACACACACACACACACACACCTGTAGACAAACAGACAAATTGAGATATGTTGGAAACATCCGTCATAACAACTCAGACCGACATGAAATTTAGATAATAACAGAACACACCGAGATTAGACTTTAAAATCTTACATTTTCGTTTTGAAAAAACGGAACCAACCGACATACGGGCGGACATTTTGCAACGACGAATTGAGTTTTGGGCGGACATAATGCAACGATATTTGCCGGGCGGACATTTTGCAACGACGAATTGAGTTTTGGGCGGACATAATGCAACGATATTTTCCCGGCGGACATTTTGCAACGACGAATTGCTTTTTGGGCGGACATAATGCAACGATATTTGCCTGGTGGACATTTTGCAACGGGCGGACATTTTGCAACGTAACACCTTGCTCTGGGTTGGTTTATCTCCTGAACTCTCAGAGAGAGGCGGTCACGAGTTAACCTCCAAACCAACGGCATAAGAATACCGCGCACTGCCAAGCTGTATGGTACTGTGTCCCATAGCTACAACGGCTGCGCTGTGTGTTTCTCTGCTGTGGTGGGTTTCGGCCCCCTCGTTGGTGCATTTCGACCCTCTCGGCGGTGGGTTTCTGCGATCTCGATGGTGCATTTCTGCCCTCACGGCGATGCATTTCTGCCCTCTCGGCGGTGCATTTCTGCCCTCTCGGCGGTGCATTTCTGCCCTCTCGGTGGCGTATTTCTGCCCTCTCTGTGGTGCATTTCTGCCCTCTCGGCGATGCATTTCTGCCCTCTCGGTGGCGTATTTCTGCCTTCTCGGTGGCGTATTTCTGCCCTCTCGGCGGTGCATTTCTGCCCTCGGCGATGCATTTCTACCCTCTCGGCGGTGCATTTCTGCCCTCTCGGTGGCGTATTTCTGCCCTCTCGGCGGGTGGGTTTCTGCGATCTCGATGGTGCATTTCTGCTCTCTCGGCTTTGCATTTCTGCCCTCACGGCGATACATTTCTGCCCTCTCGGCGATGCATTTCTGCCCTCTCGGCGATGCATTTCTGCCCTCTCGGCGGTGCACTTCTGGCCTCTCGGTAGCGTATTTCTGCCCTCTCGGCGGTGGGTTTCTGCGATCTCGATCGGGCATTTCTGCCCTCTCGACGATGCATTTCTGCCCTCTCGGCGGTGCATTTCTGCCCTCTCGGTGGCGTATTTCTGCCCTCTCGGCGGTGGGTTTCTGTGATCTCGATAGTGCATTTCTGCACTCACGACGATGCATTTCTACCCTCTCGGCGGTGCATTTCTGCCCTCTCGGTGGCGTATTTCGTACCTATCGGGCGTGCATTTCTGCCCTCTCGGCGGTGTATTTTTGGCCCTCTCGGCGGCGTATTTTTGTCCTCTCGGTGGCGCATTTCTGCCTTATCGGTGGTGCGGACAGAAATACACCATCGAGAAGGCAGAAATAGGCCACCGAGGGGACAGAAATACGCCGCCGAGCACGCGCTGAGAGGGTCGAAATACGCCGCCCAGAGGGCAGAAATACAACGCCGATAGGGCAAAAAAGCACCACCGAGAGGTAACTAACTGCCTTACAGCAATTACTTATGGACAATTCAGAGACTTAATCCTAGTACATGATATCTAACTAAAAATGATGATACCACCACAACATACGAAAAAACTGTGCATGCATATACCTACCTGCGTGCGCTCCCCCCCCCCCCCTAGCCGCTAGGCCTCTGTCTCGCGCATACGAGATTACATGAAGCTCTATCGTTCGCAAGACAAACAGACGGTGCTTGCAGTAACTAAAGTAGTGTTCACGCCGGAAACATACGGTTGTGATTGATGTCTAAAAACCTAATTTGTTTGGGGCCCATTAATGTTTGATCTTGGCTCGTCTGCAGTCGACTCGCCCGCTACCGCCCAGGCCCCGCCCGCTGCTGCCCCGGCCCCGCCCCGCGCCCGCGAACCAGCACTGCGGGTACCCGCAGCTTTCGCGGGCATGCATACCCACCCCGCGCCGATCTCTAATATATATATATATTATATATGACCACACAAGCTTTAAATATAACATTGTTAACGAAAATTTCTCTTTCGCAGACCTGGATTAGAAACCACAAAAAGTCGCAAAATGGGAAGAGACTGTCGCAGAAGAAAAAAGTCAGCAATCCCCGCCATAATCAGGTATTTCATTCACATCACAGATAACAATATTGACAGGGGCGGATCCAGAAATTTGAAAGAGGGTCCGAACTTGCATGCGACCGGGGGGGAAGGCTCTGAACAAAATTGCGATTGCGGGGGATCCACCATGCAGCAACCGGGGAGGGTGGGGGGGGGGGGGTGGGGTCCACGCCGCCTGAGATTGCGTTGTATTTCTCAAAAAGGGGGGTGGGGGTCCATGCCTAAGATGAAAATCCGCTATTAAATACATAATGCATTTAGACGTTTTTAAATCTGTTTGAAATATATTCAGCGAGAGGTGATAAAGAACACTGACGGATTTTAAAAGGATTCTTTTTTATCTCGCCAATTATACCATGTCATTTTATTTCTCAAAAAATCATGTTAATGTTACATGACAGCCATCATCCATCTCCAAGAAACCAGTATTGATATATTAGTCTCTTCCGTTCTAGCTTTTCCACCAGATACAGTTAAGTAAAAAATGTTACCTGGGCATCACGGGAGACATCACCGAATGGTGCGGGCTATAATGTATCTGATCGTATTTGTTCAGATACAGAATTCTCCGACATGAGAGGCTACAACATGAAGAGGTTGGCGGCCTGGCGCTCCCTGACACCGCAGGAGCGCGAAGAGTACCAGACCCGCGCAGGAGCTGTTAAAGCGGTTCCTGTGCCGGAGCTGACAGTCAAAGAAAGGGATGCTCGGACGCATAAGATCCTTAAGGATTTGCAGTTTCTGGTTTGAGGCGCCATTTTATACATTAAACAAACAATACTACGAAGCGGTCTAGGAGACTTGACGCAAGCACCTATACTGCTTTAATAGTCGTGCCTACTCGAAAAGAAGCGACATGATGTAACTGTGCGAACAGTCGCACTCCGGCAGTGAGTGTGAGTTTTAAAGTGATACAGTAGTTTTCATTCATTAGTAGCTTTACTTTACCAGTCTAAATTTTTCAATTTTCGTCATTAACTTTATTTGGCATTGAATTATGTATCGTAATTGTGGTTCATTTTGTGCAGGTCAATTCGCTCGGCGAACTCGGTCATGAGATGGTGGCACTTGTGATAGAACAACACCTGTGGCCCCAAGTCATTGGTACCAAACGGGCGTCTGCTTATATCGTCCAACAAGAAGGCTTCGTGACCGACCTTCGCCAACACCTTGCCCCGGACTCAGGTATATCTCCCTATGGAATGCATTTCTATGCGCCATTGCGACATACTTATTAGATAATTAGCCTAGTAGTTATTATGAGTATAATTGGTGTGTAATTATTAAATTGCAACCAAGGAGGTTATTACAGATGCTGGTCAGAACATAGTGTTAAAGGAATGGTATATTTCTTAAAACAATCGTTCTGAGTCTAAATTAATGTTGGAATACTATTTACTCTTTATGTACTACAACAGGTAATATTGGAGTAATTTGTCATAATTGTGGAAAGTGTATTAAAACAAATACATAACGTTGAAGTCACAAGGGGGCCGCCCTGAGAGTATAGTTGGTTAGGGAGCTCGCCTTGCCTCATTTGGATCCCATGTCCTCTTTCAAAAAGAGTAGGGCGTTACCCCGGGGACATGGCTCCGTTCTCTCGTTCCTTTTTCCATTGACGCGATCTGACCAGAATTGGTTAAAGCTTCCAGACTAAACAACCAGTTTTGGCGTCGCATGGCGTCCCTAATTGGGGTGTTCGGCGGCTGCTTACCGGTGTCAACCGATCAGGCAAATCCCTCGTATGCGTCATTATCATTAAAGAGCATGTAAGCAACAGGAACTGCGCTTGTTGACCGGAACAAATAGCTCACTGACGCAATAACGTGTGCTTCGTTATACCGTGTTATAATAAGGATACCAGTAGAAACTAAGTTAATTGACTGTGTCTGCAGCGGCCTTACAGTTACAGTTATACGAGAGCCTCAAGTGTCTTCGCGATACATTGAAGAGACTAGAGTATTTCCGTGGTTAATTGAAGCAGCGTAATGGTTATAATATCATAAATACCAAATTCTTCTTTCAAAGCATATCGAAATTCATGTGTCAAATGCTATTAGATCTCAAATTTGTTTAAACAACCATCACTCATGTGTTAATTGATTAAGCTAAAATATGTAAATGTAGCAATGAGCTAAATGTGTCTTTGTCAGAGCCTTGACACATTATCCCTTGTCTTAGATTATGATTCAACGCGAACGGCCTTTGGTTACAGCAAATAACTAAGCAACCATCCATGTCTTACAGGTGCTGGTGGTGGTTCCAACCAGTGCGTTCCTTATAAGGCAGTCAGCGAGGGCAAGGTGCGGATTACGGTCACTGGTCTCCCGTCTGGATTGGTTCTTAAAGAACCAAAGCATTACCTGATGCAGGAAATGATGGCAATACTTGAGGCCAAAGATAACATCAGCTTCTCTGTTAAGTAAGTGATTATCACACCTCACCGTGCATATATACCTGGGACGGATGGTGTCTTGTAAAGGCGGCCAATTAGGTTAACCGAGGCGCCCCACATTAGCCAAGAGGGAGTCGCGTATTAACCGGTCTGTATCCACACCAATTAAGCAAAAGCGCCAACATAAACACGCTTAAGTTAGGAATCTCGCAGTGACGTCAAGGATAAATATTCAGCACGATGATTATTATATCAGTAAACTATTGTATACTTTACGCGAGAAGCGATAATTAGACTAACTAAGAAACTATCATGCCCATTTACATCATAAAGGGAGAACCAGTCGCAAGCGCCTGATGCGAACAACCAGGCATCCACAAGTGGTGAATCCATGCCCAGCGTCTCTGCCACTCGTCCAGTGACGGCTGAAAGTATGTATAGCACCTCCTGCCATCCATTTTCTCCGTAGGCATAATATATCATCTCTCTCAAACTATAGCTATAAAAGATGTAATTCATTGGCTGGAATAGAAAAGATGGCTTCCGAATACACTATTTTATAAGAAAAAGAGGGGCCGCCGCGATGGTTCAGTGGGTTAACCGTCGGCTAAGACGTCGTAATAGATCAATGGAAGTAACGTCATATCTTGCCGGACATATAAACGTAACCATCATTTAGGTAATTGTTTTTTTCCTACGTCCTTTCAGATCCGGACGAAACGCTTACCCCATAATCCTTCTCTGCTGTTACGCAGCTAGAAGCGGTAAGGTGCTATGGCGTACATTGCGAGAAACAATTAAGCGCATTGCAATTGATTTTGTCATAGATTGATGGTTCTTTTTGGGATGGAACCGTCTCATGAGATACGAGGACTAAATTCGACAAGGTAATAACGCAGGCAACCCGTTTGTTGTCTTTCACTACTAGTTGATCATGTTACATCCTTACCCAATATCTTTCCTTTCCCATGTCAAACTCGAAGATGAACTAAGCTTTTGCGCACGATGGCATTATAGGTTAGAAGTACCATTAAGTCCCAAATCAAATGTTGTTTAAGATATAGCAATTTGTTTGTTGTTGGTTGTATATTTAGGACGCTTAAGTCATATCGCGTCAATGTCAGAAGGTAGGAGATAGCGAAGCCATGTTCTGGGGTTGCCCCCCACTCTTTGCGAAGAACGACATGAGATCTTTATCCAGCGACCACACAGACGGTCGCAGGATAAAGCGGGGATCAAACCACCGATCCACGTGCCGTGTGGCTCTCAGGTGGACAGAGCACGCAAGGCGACCTCTCTTACCGATTGAGCTATCGGGGCGGCCCCATAACTAATAGCAGGAAATACCCACACTTATCATACAGCGATCTGGTCACCAGCAAAATACAAAATTCTACCTTGTTATTTTCTATTACAGGCCACGAAGAAAAGAAAGACCCGTTACATTGAAAAGGAAAAAATCCAAGTGAGTTTTATACTCTCGTTTTTTTTCGGGGAGATCGTATTGAGTGCCTGACATTTTATTAGGTCACTTGGGTTTATTAGGTCTTTTATTATGTCTCCTGCAACATTCTGCACCAGATAACCATTTGGTCACTACTACGATCTTCCGTGAAAACAATGTTAACACGCTTGGTGTTCCTTTCAAGGGAGAACTCTTCCCTAAGATCTGCCGGGAGTGCCGGGAGCCAGGCATCCACAAGTGGCGAACCTATGCCTAGCGCTTCTGCCACTAGTCCTGTGACAGCTGCAAGTATGTAGCGCCACCCATTGTCTACGTAGGCACAAGGTTTAATAACAACAGGGGGTTAATTTCGGGCAGTGTGTATGACCAAGTGCTGCGCGGTCGAGTGCGTCCAGGGCTGGTTGGCTCTGGGCAGGGTGCTGGGGCCCTGACTTCGGGCTAAAATCTTCCAGTCACTGGATGGCTTGGCACGTAGAAATGCACATCGCCCCCGCCGTAATATAAGGGAAGAAATTATTAACGTAAGGGGAGGTTAATTTCTGAGGACGAGAGGCAGCACCATCAGTTTTCTTACAAAAAGGTGGTTTTATTGTGTCATATCATGTATACGTGTTGAGTATTAATTAAAAAACGTGTTTCCCGGTAAGACGACATAAAGGAACTGTTTTCATGTAAGTTTTAACTATACTGTCGTAATGGAAAGAAAAGACAAGAAGGTGTCGTAAATATATCCTTTGGGGTAAATTAGCTTTTGATAGGGGACTATTTGTTCATTGTTCCCTACAGATGTTGAAGACTCACTAAGCGCAGATCTCCTGTTTGCTGCTTTGCAAACAGAATCGGTAAGTTAGCATTTTCAGGTCACACAGCATATGCAGGTCACTCAGTTCGCCAGTGTTGTCTTCAGGCAGAGTGAAGTTGTCCTACTTTCCGATTTCACAACTGTCTTAACAAGCCATCCGGAAAAACTACAATTAATAATCGGAACACAAGAAAATCGGGTTATGTGTCCGTTTGCATCTTCGTACGTTGTCGATTACTCGACATAGGGATTGATTAAAAGAAATCGATATAAACAGAGGGTGGGTAATTTTATCAAAATGAGAAAGGGTATATATATAAGTAGCTTATATTGCCATTACTTCTGCTATAGGGGTTTTGTTTGTTGACGTCAACATAGTTTTATTTATGGTTTCAGAGTGACACAAGCAGTGGATTTCCTCAAGAGGAAATCGAGGTAAGTAAACTGACTAGTTTTATGAAAAGCCAAAGAGATTTTTTTACAAAACTTGTCAATAAGAAAGTGTTTCTTCCGCCGTTGTTTTAAGGTGCATAATACTTCGGTTTCTAATAGCTCGGGTGTTAAGCCCGGAAATCCTTGCTATTAGCCGCAGAACCACCTCTAATGTGTCGTTTAAACTGTATTTGTTTCAGGTGAAAAGGAAGAAACAAACGTTCACTAAACGAAGTTATAATACAAAGTAAGTGCAATGATTGATAATACTAATCCATACAACAATGAACCAGTATGTATATATAACAGTCTTTCATTTTTCATGAACTCTTTTTTTTAACAAATTTGGTGCACATGGAATAACAATTAATCGTTGAATTAAGTAATTGGCAGACTTGCATGTCTTTTACTTGTAGAAGCGACGATCTTGTTGGAAAGCAAGTCATGCAGATCTGGAACGTCCAGGGAGAAAAGAAATTGTTCCCCGGTACGCACATTGCTGATTGTTGCCTGTCGACCGTACGCCACAATTTAGCTGACATCTTGTGCTTGTGACTTTGGATATATGTGCATGTATGCACATGTGTGTGGTGTTTATGGTTATACGCAAGAGTGTTCGTTGCAAAGTTATCGGCCAAATATCAATGCAAAGCCACCAAGTCACAATATTATTAGACACAAAATGGCAATAACTACATTTAATCCAATTTTCTACTATTGGTATTTTTATAGGCACAGTCATCAGCGCATCTGCGAGCCGGGTCATCGTTTCCTTTTCCTAAAGGGGTTTCATGGCGTGAATATAGGATGATTGCGTGGATAACTTATCAATGAAGCTATCCAAAAGACCCATCTAAGAAGTCCGTTAACGTATGCTAAGAGTTTAGATTGGTTTTCAACACCATACAATGGTCTAAATTCCCTTAATTAAAGCACGATATAGATACATCGGGCACCTAGCTGAACCCGCTATGTCAGTTATATATAGCCCCGGGGGATACTTTATACATTGCTGTGGGCCGGGGGGTTTCGCGGTAAAGCCCCCCTACCCTATTTCACCGCCAAAATTCACTCGGTCGTGGCGTTTTACCGCCAAAAGCCGCTTGAAAGGGGTATTTCTCGCGGCAACCCGCTCCATGAACGCACATTTTCAGAGCCCCCCCCCCCCCGATCGCTCTATAGGGGTATCTTTTTCATCACAAATATCCGCTACCTCAGACATCAAGGGGCACCCGCGGAACACCCCTCCCCCCCCACCCACCACATTCCTATAACAGTGTCCCCCGGGTATATAGCCTACTAGCTAAAACTATCTGCATACAGTACTCCCCCGCTATACCGCCAACGCCGCTCGCACCAGCCGCATCCCAATGGCTCACTTCACACCCTGCCGCGCAATCACAGATAACAATGTAAACAAATGTGTCAGACAATGAAAGTTCAGTGAAAGGCTTCGATAGCTGCACGGCGTCTGTCCTTGCATGGCTGAAGTTAACTCCAAGCGTAACAAGAGGCGCGCGTTTGATACTGCCATACTGACATACAATGCTGCTGAAGTTTTGACAGATTCGGATTATGACGAAGATAACACTCTGCCAACTAGCTAGGATAGGCAAAATGGAATGGAAATTGGAAGTACATATGTAACAGTTTGGTTGGACTCCCTGCCTTTGACTCACTCCGCTAGGGCTCCATTATAGGTCCGTTGTCGCTAGCCTGGTTCCGCGGTCCCAACTTCGCTCGCTCAGCTATGCTCAGCTCAGCTATGAGTTTGAGCGGCGGTACCAGCTTACGTTGTCGCCTACTTCCTCAATGCATTTTCACACTCCCTCGCTAGGGCGGCGCTGCGCAAATTGATAGGACAAATGTACCGCGCATTTCTACAAATTAGTGCCTAGACCCAGCCATAAGCCTAAGAACACACCGTATCAGTTGATGGAAAGAATTAGTAGTTCACCCTCAATTATAACTTTTTCAAAATATATTTTGCTGTAAATACAGAGCTCGTTATTTTTATGTTTTATTCTTGAAAATTATAATGTTGCAAGAAATTACAGCAGATTTGACCGTGTTTCAAGAATCTCGAAACTCTAGCGAATGGGCCCAAAAGGACATTTTTCCACATGGCCAGTTTTTAAATCAACATTGATCTGGCTGCCTTAAATCGACATCAAAACTTTTCGACAACCGACATCCTAACTTAAACCTTCCGAGCGGATTGTGACGGTAAAATGCCCCGACCGAGCGGACTTCGGCGATAAAACGCTTCAGGGATTTTGGCGGTGAAAAATAGGGAGGCTTGACCCCGAAATCCCCCTCAAATGCAAAAGCAATGTATTAAGTACCCCACCCCCACGGGCAAGCGATATCGACTTTTTTATAGTCTACTTTGCTATATCCCCCCCCCTCTTCCCGCCGTCCCCATTCTTTGCATTTTATTGTATGTCGATCGGGAAACAGAAATGGGTCAACATTCATAAACCAGTGAATTCGACACAACGGAGTTAAAGGGACGTTCACTTCCTCGAAAGTTCAATGCCGCTTTAAAGAAGCTTTTTAAATAGGGCGAGAGACGGGAGGTGAAATCGTGTGTTTCCATAAATACAATTATTTGGTGTACCCCACGGAGTGCCTCTAAGATCAATTAATTATTTACAAACACAAAATGTTACCTGACAGGCCCTATATAAACAGCCGTTTCAGATCAACAACGCGATAAAAAAATACGAAGGATCCCCGCATGGTTTGGCCTTATATAGGCTGGACGCTCCATTATAACACCAGTCAACTAAAACGTTCTTCAACGGTTAACATGTTATAATGGAATATATATATAAACTTATAAGGTTAAGAAAACTTTCCTTACGGTAACATTCCCCGAATAGTGGACAAACCTGTGCGTGTAATGTTCTACGCCGCAACGGTACGTCACGACGTAACGGCCGAAATTTATCACGCTATTAATGTGGTGTACATTAGGTCTACAGGTCAGCGAGCAATGGCTGTTAAGGTGAATGTTTATGTCACAGTAGATTATTGAAAAAGAATTGGATACTAAAAGGATATGATATGCAGCGATGTTGCAAAGGTGTTTGAAAACAAGAAACAACACGTTAAGTGCGCTGTTGGTGTGTATGATACGCTTTGCAAAATGAGTTTTGAGCGAATTCACGAGAAGAAGATCTAATGTGATTACTGCAGGATATAAGGCTATGTTCGTATGTATGTCGCATGATCTCAATTTCAGGTAATTGTGTAGGTTTCTGTTTCTGTTAGATTGCCAACACATAACGTCATGTAGACCTCAATAACTTTATTGCCTTATGAAAAGGCAAATATAAGTTATATCTATAGCTATTCCGCGCTCGTTTTGCAGGAGCATTCTGCCGGCGTCAAGTTCCCAGTTGACAATCAGTTGTGGTTGTGACTAATTGTTTCATAGAAGTTCACGTAGTGCTCGTGATTGGTTGGTTGGTTCTATATTCAGGACGCTGTAACCATTTTGGTCATACCGTGTCAATGGGAGAAGGAAGGGAGAGTAGAGCCATGTCCCCGGGGGTAACCCCTACTCTTTGCGAAGAAAGACATGGGATCTTTATCCTGCGACCACACAGACATGGCCACAGCGGGGCGCAAATTACTGATCCACGTGCCGTTAGGCTCTCAGGTGACCAGGGCACTCAAAGCGAGCGCTCTAGCTCACTGAGCTACCGGGCCGACCCCCGTAGCGCTCTGACTGAGATTGACGATTTCGTATTGAAAATTGTTAAACTGGAATATATATTGACTAGTCTAAATTTTTCAGCTCGCTAAAACAGTATCCTTGAAAATTGATCTACAGTTCAGGCGTCAGAGGGTTGACGTCATAACAGTAGTGTAACTGGATGTAATTTAAGTAATATACTATGGTGAATATATTACGGAACCCTTTACATAAATAATTTGCGTATTCATTCAGTTATGGTAATTTCCGTATATCATTCAATTTAAATTGGTACAGTACTTTATTCCACCGGGTTATCGGCAACATAACCAAGTCCTAAGAACTAGACAATGAACAGTATCTAAGTAACGCTTTAATAAAACAGACGCCAGAAAAGTTTAAGTGTATTAAGTTTATTTCTGAATGAAAGGAACATTCCTATCCCGTGGCATCGCATGGGAGGCACAAGAAACCTAACAGTGTTAAATCCACTGCACGGTCGCTACATGTCCGCGAAAAAAGGTTCGAAGGATATATTTTATCACAACGGCCCTACACACGAAGTAATAGCTATATCGGTGCTCTATATCATGGTGCACCTTGCACGCGTAAAGTTTTGAGATCACGCCCAAACCTCTCTACATACTTGACATGTAAAGTGTCAGGTTTATCATTACCTCTTTCTAAACAAATCAGAAAGCAGCTGAGCATCACACTCAGATAGCTAAGATAGGGCTAAAGCCGGACATGCCGCTTTGTGAGTATGGAGCAATTATATGAATTATGTTCAGTTTTATTATAGGCATGTTTATTTAAAACACCAGATCGTATGCAGTGGTACGGTATGTTTTATTTACATTTCAAGGTCACAAGGCCAAATTACAAAATTCAGTCGTAGCATCAACAGATTGGTGCACGAGAAAGCATTCAACATGAGAGATAAGGTTCCTTTTAAGTATGGCACGTGCCCAGGTCCCAACACAATAAACCCCACAACACACGGACGCTACAATCGGCGAATTACATATTTCTTATTAATTGCGATAATAACGTTACTTGATTACTTACTGTTTATGATTGCATTGTACAGTACAAGTTGACATAATACAACTCTATTACATATACTTAAGCCGAAACTGTAAAAAGCCCTGATATTTTACTGCCAACACTTATACACACGTCCTTCAAAACTGTAGCGTGGAAAAGGGTTGCTTAATACAGTGCCACTTGCAACGAAATTAGCATGATGGATCAACAGTACCAGATATTCAAACTCTTGATAACACAACTCTTGATTTGAAGAATATATATACAGTAGAACACTAAATTGAAGCGATAAAAGGCTATGCGTGTTTATAGCATATATAGGAGACTCAATTGGGAAACGGAACATGGGGCGCCCTGTCATTAGTTTCCATACAAGCTAGCTTGACACAGCCGAGTTTTACCGACACTAAGCCTGATCACCTCCTGACTATAAGCAGGAGAGTGGTGGTAATATACGGATAGTCATAAGTGCAAACCCGCATACATCAATAGATGTAATAAACAGCTATAATGCCTTCGACACATACTTCAGGCGCATGCCATGTAGAGAAAACAATACCTCTAAAACTATCTCCAAGGCAAAGAGTTGATAGCATTCGAGAGGCCTCGAGTCCAGATTGTCAAATCCTGAATGTCAAATAGAGGTTGCGTACGATATCTTTCCAATAATATACGAGAAATGCGTCCATAACTTTACCACCCATTCGGGGCTGAATACAACTTAAAACGGATTCAAATACCTCGGTATTGTTACTGTGCATGTTTCAATGATAACTACCTATCTCTCTATCCATTACTAACATATTAGAAGGTCAGGTTTACATGTCTTCTACATGTGGCCAAATACATGGATTTCGAGGTGAAAACATGTCGCACTTTCTTCAAGATCAGTCTGACGACGCATCAGAGTCGGACTGGTTTATAAGGTCTTCTGCCTCATCTTCCCCCAGGCTGGCAATGTCATCTAAAACAGCCTGAACATTGTTCCCTGCGATGGTGTGCCTGTGTTCGATCGTAGGTTCGGTGTCTAGCCTCGTCACGAATTGCTCTGGACTGATTCCGGTGGCTGACGCGCGTTCGAAGATGTGTTGAGCGACAGAGGTATCCTTCGACACGGCTTCGTGCCGCGCAATGAGCATGGCAATTGAGACCGGTCTCGCGGCGCGAGAGGGGCTCCGATGAAAACGACTCGAGGGTCGCTTGCAGCGCTGCTTTGTTGTCATTGAGTCGTTTTACAACGCGTCCCAGATCTTCTGTGCTATGCACCTGCTCCTCTTTGGCTCTCTGATGAAGAAGCAAGGTGTCGATTGCCTTTCGACGAACAACCAGCGGGACGTGATCAGCACCAGGCTGCGGCATATCCAGACTGAGCCATACTGGCGAGTCGAGCTTGATGATGTCCTGTCTCACTAGACTCAGCGAGGGTCCTTGATTGCCGTGGCCAGGAAGCCCATTGTATTCGATCAGCACCTTCGAGATTTTCTTGCTTGAAGCAAGAACCTGTGCGTTGATTCTCTTCGCCAAAGCCTGGCCCCCTGAAGTGGAAATTTACACTATCACTCTGAGATGTTTAGGAACCTCATACATTATTATAAACACATTTAACAGGATGAGGCGTAAAGTTCCCACTAAACTCTGAAGGCTTATAGGGGGTGACGTTTTCATTATTAAGCAATGCACAGCGTTACACTGGTCCATCCGCAATGACAATGTGAATATGCACAGAAAACCACAAATGATCCTCAGACTGAAAACCGGCATAATTATCATTATCTTTTTCCCAGAGCAGATAGCGCAAACGTTCCTACAGTGGGGTTATTCAATAGCACTTCCTTAACACAAGTGCGTAAAAAAATCATTGTGTAAACACGTTATATTTGTTAAAGTGGGTGTAAATTAATAATTACTGGACTATTTCTTGCTGATGATGACGAGATAGGTGTAGTCAATCACGTGTTTTCGTAGTTGCTGCATTTTGGCCCGTCGCTTCTTGTGGCAGCCATTCCGCAGGTGGATGATCATGGAGATGCTCCCTTCTGGCCAGCGCCGAGACACACGACCTTTCTTCTCTAGTCTCTTCAGACGTGCCTCCAGTCTTCCAATAGAAAGGTTAAGAATAAGATAAAAAAAACATTCACAGCACACCAGGCTTCAATCATACTTTAACATTTATGTATTACAAACAAGAGATTGAGACAGACCTCCCACAGTTAAGGCATCAGAATCTAGAATGCGTGGTACCGGATACCAGTTTATACAATTTCTTCTTGACTGTTGAGCATCCCCGAATTCACATCAGGGTTGGCAAGTTTAACCCACCTCATGGGTTAACCCCCGGCTGCGCTAAACCCTCTTTCATGCTAAACTGTGCTCCTCAGCACACTAACATGCCAAAGTCAGATAATATCCTGCTATAACTGTACAGTCCAGTAAAAATAACACAAGTGTTTTTCCCCATACCCTACCCTTAGAGTCCGCTCATATCTACACATCTCATTGTCCACAACAACAAACAATTCCACTGTTATATAGCATTAAACATCCTACTCCACTACCAACACCAAGTTACCTCAACCCATCTATCAGCGGAGATCACTTTACACCCCTCTCAGCAACTAACCCATCAAACACTTTCCAATCTCTATTGTACCCACTCTGCATGCCTCAAATGACACTTGATAGCACGAAAGTTCACACTTCAAAAGCCAGGGGGGCAAAAGCAGTTTATCCTGTTTAACCCAGTTTAACCCGTTACAGTCAAACCCTGCTTCCCAAGCATCCACCTAATGAACCAAATACGCCAGCTTTCGCGAAAAACAGATATACTTCTTACCTAGACAAGTCAGCATCTTCTCCGTCCTCGTCATCATCATGTGTCTCCCTGCTTGAGGAAAAGCACTTTAAAAATTAACTGCATGTATATAAAGTAAACATGTAAAGTAATCTCTTAATCGTTGCAAAATAGGACCCGTTAAATTTGACCGTGCGCTGGAATTAGAAGGAACTTTTGGCACCGAAACCAACCTTCGCGCATAATACTGATTCAGAGCAAAAGCATAATCTTCCGGCCACTCCGTCTCTGCAACAAGATTAAATGATATTATTTACCAAATGTCTTTCCTAATATTCAATCAACACAGCTCTATTACCACCCTAAATTCATCCTTGATCTGTCCAAAACATAAGCAATATGTACAGTACAATGTATTTACATTCGTTTTGTGTCGTTTTTCTTGTGGCGGCTTCTTATTCATCTCTTGACCACTGCTGGATTGTGACAGACGATATGGCGGCTAAGAAATTAAAAGGTATAAAATTGTCATTGAGATTATATATCAGGAACAGACGTAGAGTCAAGAAGACGTGTAAAGATTATCACGTTATTGAGATTATATGGCATGGTGAACCCTAGAATCAAGAGAAGTTTTAAACAGCATTGCAATTGATACTCTCAGATGATAAGACCTACACAGTCAAGGTGATTCTTTAGGTCTCCTGCTCCTGTATACAAACCTTGAGAGAACGCACATATGTCTTCAAGGTCATTGGCGGTGGTTTGCTGCATAAGGTACGCCTTCTGAATTCGGCACTGAAGGGTAAAGTCTGTAAAGAATAATTTGTTACACTATTCCTTACAAACGTTATTAGGTTATAAATTCGGTTGACATTTTTTACTTGTTTGACTAAAGTAGTAAATGCAGGATGAATTTATCATGGTCATAAGCAGCTTAAATTGGACAAGCAAATCGTTGGAACATTATTCCGTTCAATTTTTACGGATCACATTTTTCGAAAATCAGAATAACGGAAAGATTTATGTTTGCTGGATAGGCACAAGATTTGGGTCTTGCTGATGGGGCTTACACATCTTTCTGGCAATTCTGCCTTCGTAGTGTAGCAAATCCTCGGTCAACAGATCTCGCCGGTTTTCGCCAATCATTTCCTTGGTGATGGAGGAGAAGTTGCCCAGGAAACTCCATAGTCTTTCCATAGTCTCCCCGTCTACCAGACCAGCTCCTGTGATCCGCCGTGGACTGTACCGGAGCTGAACAAATTAATAACCTTTAGTTTTTTTTCCCCAGTTAAATAGAGTTCAAACATCTATTTAGGATAAAGAAATGTTAATAATATTATTATATAATTGCTGATAATAATTTAGAACGAATAGTAGGTTGTTAGTTGCATATTCAGGACCCTATAACCGATTCTGGTCATATCGCGTCCATCGGAGAGAGCGGAGACATGTACCCGGGGTAACCCCCTATTCCATACGAAATAGAACATGGGAAATTAATTTTTATTCTGCGATCCCGTAGATATGACCGCAGCGTGGCTCAAACCACCGCCTCACATGCCGTTAAAGTTTAAGCTCTTGAGCTAAACGAATGAATCAGGTACAAATAATATCAAGTCCTCATTATGTTACGGGGTTCCATACCTCACAAGCCATCTTATGTCCATAGAGGTGAAACATCGGCACGGCCAATTTTCCCTCGTGTCTATTGTCCTGCTTCTGCAAAACAACACTTCATCTCAGAACACCGATTTCCACTAATAAATTCATTCTATTAACGTGAAAAATGTTGATATCTCGTCAATAAATTGAAACCTTATTACAATTACTAATAAGGTCTGCACCCTATAAAAACAAGGTAAAATGACATTTCTCAAGACAACTATTTCACACCAATTATCAGCAATTTACGCCTCTACCGGTTTAGGTGTACATGTACCTGTAGATGCGCATGCAAAATGCAAGCGATGTCATATAGGATGACGCTCGCAGAATCCATCTGACGGAGAAGGAACACCGGGTATGAAATTCTGCAATGTATTGATATTGCACTAATTGGATTATGTGCCAGGGAATGAAACGATGCAGATTATAATCTTCTTCTGTATAACCATGTTCTAACATTACTTTGTAAAAATAAATGTTCCTTATACAACTTATAATGTATAAGATGCATGTATAACAAATACCGTTCTCCGTGCTTCAGGTCCATGAACTTGAAAAGCATCTCATGCTTGCAAGCGGATCCAAAACGCCTATTACTTCCAGTTTCTCACTTTTGTTCTTTGAACGGATTGTGGTCCCAGCCTGGAAATTACTGCACTCCTGGACAAAAATAACACATTTTCACTATCAGTCACTATCACATCCTTGCGGTCAGGGTACTAGTCTGATTTTGAGTACTACGCTCTACGATCAGGTTAAACAACGTGCATACCTTAGCTTCTCACACGCAGCCATTCATAACCAAAACTAAATTTACACCGACTTTCTCTACTTTAGACACCTTCTTGGCTCGTCTGAAAAAGCTCCCGTGATAACATTGAGTTACATTAAAAGAGGTTGCATATTTTGATTACAGATTTATATTGGCATGCGCTGATATCTTCCATATAATGGGCGAACCTCGAATTACCCCAATAATTGCTCATACAAACAGTAATCCGTGTAAACGCTAACAGCATAGCACCAACCATGTATCGTATGTATTTATACATATGGGTTCAAGGGTTCACCTCGATATATAACCCGATTAGAGCAGGGGCATTTTGAATTCCCCGGCCAGCCGTCACGCCTAAACGGCACATGGATCAGGTCTGTGTGCTCGAAGGGTAAAGATCCAACAACCAACTAGCCGTTTGGCTTAAATTACATAGCTTTACCTTCGCTGGTTGGGAGGTATTGTAGGCCGAGACGAAATCGTCAACCTCTGGCTGAGGCAAGAAGTATTTCCCTCCATGATGTTCATCCCCTGATGACAGACCCGATGCCTTTCTCCTAAACAGCTAAAAATTGCCATCCATGCTGATGATAGGACCTCTAATACTGCCAACCTGGAATATATTCATATTATCAAAAAGTAGCTCGAAAACATCACTTGTATGTCACATGAAAAAGATATAAATAAGACACAAAAAAAACTTAAAGGTACAAAATGTCTGTATACTTATGCGACCCCTTGTTAGTGCTTTCTGACGTTTTCGCTAGAACCTTTTCATTGTTGAATGGGTACTTGTAACAACATCTTGTACTTAAACTGACAAAACCCTAGGTAACTCTAAAAGCTGAAGCTAGAATAAAACAAGGGGATGATTTATTTTTCGCTGCACTTGGCTTCGCGAGTGAGCTCAATGCTTGTGAATAGACATGATGTGCAAGACAAGTGAGATTAACTGACCTCAGGGCAGGCAAGGCAGTCAGTTGGTTTAGTCACTTCGGGACAAGCCACTTGCCCGGACTGGACTTCACTATACAGCCACATAAATGTAAGTACCGATTCCCACTTAAGGGTGCGGTACACATTGGTCACCTGCAAAATGGTAAACAAACGTTTCAGGTTACAAGGTGAAGATCAAAAGGGCAAGTCAGTACTTATAAATACGTGATACATCAGATATTCTGAAAACTTGACAAAATAATAATTTACCCTAAAAATCGTGACATATGATACACGGTACTTACTAATGGGGCAGCATCCTTTCTTGATGTCATCTCCAACGCTCCACAATAGGCTTTTAGGGATAGCTGCCCCTCAAGCACAAGGGCTCTTAACTTTACCATCAGCTTCGTGGTAAATAACACTCGCGGATTCGTTGGGGTCCCTGGCCAAAGTCCCAGGCGAAGCAGCGTGGCTGGAAGCGGCTCACATGCACAGGACTCAATAACCTGCACATGCTGCCTGCCTGAAATCGAATATCAAATATTTGGTGCTTTATGTAACTGACACCAACTCAACAACACGAAACTACATTATAAGTCAATTACAAATGATCTAAATGTATACTAGTTTACTTAAGGCTCATTTATATTCTAAGCCTAGAGATAACACAATAATGCAACCAGGATCGTACTTTGATCGTCAATGACGATATACGCCGATATGACGGGTGCTGTCCGGCACTCATGGCCTAAACTTCTCCATGCTCTGGGAGGTAGACTATATGGCCGGAAGGTTTCATTCTGCAAAGACAACAAAACAAGACTAGTGCAATATTAGTTATTTACCGGTATATACATTAGGAAATAGGTTGCAATCATCAATAAGTCATTTATTCATTTTGTAAGATTAAAATATCGCCCTGCAAGATATAAAGTAATCACATATCAAAATTATGCCTTGATCAGCATTACCTGCCATATTTCCGGGCTGTGCAGGCTGTATAGGTAATGGTGCCGTTTGCAGCACCCCTCACAGAAGTAGGCTGCTGGTCCACAGTCCAAGCAACGTATAATGTTGTCTGACACTTCATGGCAGACACTGCATTCTGTGATCGTTGGGCATTCCATTTCAACCACCGTACTCAGCAGGCAGGCCTTGAGGCTGTTCCACTTCTCAGTAGTCATTTTGCGCTTCTGCTGATATCTTGAAACTGTAATTAGTGAAGCAAAAATTCCTGTCTAGTTTAAATCATGAAAGTCTGGGTGCTATTTATTCAATACGCTGCTGCACAGAGATGACGACGTAGAAATACTTCAAAGAATTCTTAAGCTGTAACTACTGAGGGTTAAGGATTGACTGATTACAAAATGACTAGGCCTACAGGCTACTTTCAGTAACTAAGATAATGGTACTGTTACATTATTAATTCCCATAGTCCATTAGTATACAGTGATTGATCTAGAAATTTTAAATGGGGTACATTGTGCCCAGCACTATGACATTATGGATAAAAGGGGGACCTGTCAAAGTTTGGCTGGCTGTTGTATACACCGGGGGGCGGCTTTATGCAGCAGTCATAGGGCACATATAGCGCAGTTTACGACTAGCACCATAGCCATAGCCCAGCACCCCAAGCCACATTCCAATGCAAATAAACAATATTTATATTTATGCAATGGATTAGGGTTGAATACCAAAGTTGAATTTACTTAAATTATGGTTTTCGAAATATTTTGGAAATACATTTAGAACACATTGTCTGACTGTATAAATGTAACCTTCATGAGAAATAGATCTGTCATTGCACGATGAAAGGTATAAAACTGCCGCAATGTGCATATTTTGATGACATAGTACACAAGAAAGCCACACTTTTTCACATGGGATGCATTAATTTTGCCCTAAAAAAGAGGCTTATCAACATATCTGGATTTTTATTGCATACAATAGGTGTACTTCTATGCTAAGAATATAAATACATCATTTCCAATCAAATAGTTTTTAAATTTTTCAAGAAAAATATTGTTGGATGAGTAACTTCTGCTTAATCACAATGTATCTCAAATCCAAACGCCATTTCCTATACATTCCCATGTTAACAACTTTGGATACTGGAAAATTATGCTTAACCGCAACACAAATTGACCTGAATAGAGGTGGGAGCTTCGGATACTTGCAACATTCGAGGCAAAACCCAGGTGTTATTAGCTTGAGCAATTTGTGGCATGTTTAAAGGGAACTACCAGCCTGGCCTCTAACGCTGCTTTACCGATTTATATAATACCCAATTGTCTATCCTCCAAATTACAGAATTTTCCTCCTATCTATAGCTCACAATAAAATTTAGAAGTGACCGCCGGGCACGTTTTCGCCCCCTACCCAGGCGGCAGGCCTTTTTGGAGGTGTGTCCACGCTTGACCAATCAGGAGGCGATACTCTAATTTATTCAAACCGAAAATTGCGCCTATTGTGTGAGCAAAACAAGAGCACGTGATCATCGCTAATCTAAAGAGCTGGCATTGTTGCGGAGTCAATTGTCGCAAGATGTATGTCAATTTGTTTCGACGGTACTTTTCTATGAAACACTAAGATCTTGCGCTACTGCGCAGCTTGGAACTGCCACTGTTCATCTGTAAATCGCTGCCCTGATCTCTCCCTCTGCGAGTGATAACGTAAGGCAGTGCCACATGAATAGTCACAATACGCGTCACTGCTCCCGGCAAAATGGCGCTCTGCTTGACATTGCTGGGGGCGGGTTACCTTAATTTTTTTCTCCTTACCAGTCGGCCGAAACGAAGCGTTAACACTCGCCAATTGAATTTAAAGATGTAAACTTTCAGTGCAGATCGCGATTAAATTAAGTTGGACACCCGCTTTAAACAAGAAAAGTGATGAGTGTGATATATACATGTGTTTACATGTGTATCTAAACCGCATATAAACCCAATTTGCATACATACACGAATATGTGGTCTGTGCTAGCCCATCAAAATCGCCCACTTCGAATAAACGCAACTTAAATTTGGTTAATTGTAACTTTTTTGCTGACAAATTGAAGTTGCAATTAAGCAGAGTGCATTGTATATGTAATGCATCTGTGTTTGCAGTTAAGGTCTAATTTTCATCCTTTGGGCTTAAAATTTAGTATTTTTCAGCAATTTTGCAAGATATCTAGTAATTACTGTATGCAAGCAGCAGCCGATAACTGCAGATATGATCAACCAAAGATGGCAGAATGTATGTCAGCTGTAAAAACATGTAAAAACATGTCAAATAGATAGATATCTCTGATGTCCTTTCGATATAACGTTTCTTCAAGTTTGTTGTACTTTACTTATTTGTACTATGAGTTGCATATTTAGAGCATTTGAGTAGTTTTGCATTGTTGTCCGTATCTGAATCTTGTCAGCTACCTGATGATGATGGTAATTTAAAACGTAGGATTAACTGCAACGGCCAGATTGATGTTATATCTGGAAGAGGTTGACAAGTGATAGAGAAAGTTAAGTCATTTAATTTAGGTAGTTTGCCATAACATTTTCAAGGAATAAATATTTCATGGTATTATGCAGCGTTACTGCAAATAACAACTGCATACTAGCTCATTTCAGATATGGAGTAAAACGAGGAAGTCACTGAGGAAGTAGATGAACTTCTGAGGAAGTACTTTTAGGGCAAATTTGGTGGCAGGTACACATATATGATTGATGTGAGCTGAAAGACTTACTTGTTTGGATGCCGTACACGAAAATCCAACTTATTTAGTATCCATTTGACCGAGATGCATCCACTTCTGTCGAGGGTTGTTATTCAAATGACCAATATCGCCGTTTGCGGCCTGCGGAAGTGTCGTCGGCGAACCGAAATCTCGCGCCTGTGCCTGCCAGCCGGGGTGCGAGGTGTCGGCGTGGGGTGTGACGGGAGGGAAGGGGAGCGGAGGGGGGGGGGGGGGGTGGAGAATTGCTGGCCGCGCCGACATGGCTGGCTGGTTGGTAAAGCCTGGGCAAGAGTTGGCATGGGTAGTGGTGGTGGGGGGTGGGGGGACTGAGGCGCCTGAGGCCAAAGTTCAACTCAGGAGCCAAGCGATGAAATCGCTCCAGAAAGTGGGGGGAATTGAACGCACCTGGAAAGTGGTTCAACCCCCGTGGCAACACCGCAGATATGATCACCCGAGAAGTCGGGTGCAGCTCTCCGAGAATGGCCACCAGGGTGGCGTACCGCTCCAACAAAGGAGAGATGGTACAGTGACGGGGGGCTAAATCATTCGTCCCGACATGGACGACCCAAACATCCGGAGAATCGTTAACCAACAAATGTTGGCAAAGATCCTCGATCGTGATCCCCGAAAAAGATCTCGTATGAACACGAGAGGGGAATAGTCACCGACGTACTTCACAATGGAGTCGCCGATCACGATCGCTGATAGAGGTGCTATGGCCTTATGGCAATGACCCAATGAGAATGAGAATGTGACGAGAGAAGAAGTGATGAGAATGTGATGAGATCAGCAAAGCAAAGCAAACGGGTAGCAAGTAAGCGCAGCAGACGTAAAGTCAGCCAAAAAATATCGTAGACGTCTAGAGCGACACGTAATGCAACCATCAACGTCAAGGATATATCTGACCCATCTGAGGTCTATGCAGCCTTTTATAAGATCTGTTACCTGCTGGAAACAAGTTCAAACACAACGATGATTGCAATATATGAACATCACTAGGGAACATCAATGTCGGTCAGCTATGAAGCCAGTTTAACAGTTACTGCAACACAAATATGCATTATAATTGCAGCAAAACTATGACAGTCAACCAATTCACACGTTAAGACGCAAAGAAGTCTTCAAGGAGAGATCAAGCAACATAACACCCACTTCATATGTTCCGCACTTGACTCGCTCTGAAGCCAGTTTAACAGTTATTAGAATTTGAAACACTTGAAACAAAATAACGCATCATAATTGCACCCAATCCAATTCCCGGTCCACAGCTTCACCAAAACCAATCTAACATCGATGAAAATGAAACCAGTTTCATATGTACCGCACTTGACTCGCTCTGAAGCCAGTTTAACAGTTATCAGAACTTGAAACACTTGAAACAAAATAACGCATCATAATTGCACCCGATCCAATTCCCGGTCCACAGCTTCACCACAACCCAACATCGATGAAAATCGTCCACCAAACATACCTGAGCTAGCGCTAATAATTTCCGTTTAGAGCCAGGGCCGTCAAAAATAGTAGTCCCAGTAGAGGCTAAAATAGATGTCTGTACCTACAAGTCTGGTGAACTAATTCAGGCCTACGCCGGCCAGTCGCTCGGCACGATTTGATCAGTTAACAAAAGAACTCACAACAACATCGCTCGCACGCACGCCTTATTATTATTGTTCACTCGCTCGGTTTCGTTGTTTATTGCGTGAATGTAAGAAGGCGGGGGTCGATGACGATGAGTTTTATAACAGACATTAAACAGACCGACATGTCTTTGAACAGCTTTGAGAGCTTTTGATGTGAAACCTGACACTTCGCTCAACCGGTCTAGACAGCAATTAGCCAATGTGTTATCACTGTCGCTCCACCCCCATACACCCAACCCGCCCGCACTTAATCCGCCCTCCCCCTACTACCTCCCCCCCCCCCCCCCCCCCCCCAAATAAGTTGGATTTTCGTGTACGGCATCCAAACAAGTAAGTCTTTTAGCTCATATCAATTATATATGTGTACCTGCCACCATATCTGCCCTAAAAGTACTTCCTCAGAAGTTCGTCTACTTCCTCAGTCCTAAATTTGACTTACTCGTTTTACTCCATGCCCTAATTTCATGATATGAGCAATAACAGAATTAGTTTCTTGAAGCAGGTAATATCAATAGATTGCTTTACAGTGATTACAGCTGCTGAAACAATTTAAAGAGCTATAAATATCAGCTATGGTCAGCCACACGTACAGCGATAACTAGCTACTGTAAACCCCTAGTTTCAGGCAAGGGTTCTGCTTTGGTGTATGGAACGGATGGCTGTACTACCAGAACGGTTCTGGTACGGTTATTCTGTCAATAGACTTCTGAGTCAAGTGGTTTTGAGACTTCTTGAAACATAATGTTGCGATTAAATAGAGTATGATTAAAAAGGATGTAGGCCTATTTTATAAACATTACATTGTAGCATTATAAAGCATTTGCAACAGTTGTAGAAGGTTATCATAGGACTATTAATCGAAACGCATCAAAATAAAATTGAAATTACACATGAACCTGTTACATGTATTACATCTAACTGCCTTGCAGGCCGGCAGTGTTGCCATATTTACTTCTTATCTGGTGGGATCTGCTCATCTTCTGCTTGACCTTGAGCACCAGGTAACAAGTGAACTTCAGCGGGTTGGTGAGAAAATAGCGAGCTAGCGGTGGACTGCCTGCAGCCAGCATGGCCAGTGGAGACCCCACCGACCCCGGTCCCGCCGCTTGAACTTAATGAAGAGTGTTGAGCCAAATCTGTTTTTGGATCTCCAAGGCGTTGTAAACACCATCTTCTTGTACGCTTGTTGTAGACACTAACTTTCGATCTGGGAGGATTCCACGATTTTAAGCCTGTGATTTTATATGTGGAAAAACGGCGCTCCGAAATCACGAAGTCGAAAAAGACAAGCAACAAATTTTACTTCCGGTGCACGGCCGAAAATAAAAGCACCGAAAATTTTCTACGTCGTCATGAAGCCATCACCTGATCACCTCGTTATGAAGTTGAGGCATGCGAAAATGGCTTATTGTGGCACTGTGTTAATTCAGAATGCGATACCAAACAATACATTGATGTTCACCTCCAATCAGGTTCGTACTATTATCGACCCTTCTTGCGGGCGGTGAGAGGGACAGATTATCTATAGGGCCTATGACATCAGTATTTAAAAGTCCTGAGGCCGGTGAGTGCAGCCAATGCGTCAACCAGTAGGGGCGCCATAAACAGAGGTGTAAATACATACATATATATCTCGCTTAACTTTGTTGAAGTGTCTATGCCATGCTTAAAATTCCACTTCAACAGCCTTTCGTAATCCATGAAATTGAGGGGGAAGCTAGCACGCAATATGGGTATGGTTTACCAGGCCAGTCTGCTTAGAGGCAGACCTGGTAAAGGTATGGTTTGAAAATAAAAATGCATCGGCGTAAACAGTATTTACCGGTCTGTTACAGTTTTATGAAATTTACCAGTTATTTAGGGTCTGAGCTAACTTAACTTAACTTGCTTGTCATTTTGACCAGTGAGGTACAGTGAAGTAGAAAATGATAATGGCTACTATTCACACAAGTTCGTTTTTGTGCTCACTATTTCTTTGCCCCCGTTTTTGTGCGCACTATTTTCTGGCCACGTTTTTGCGCGCACTATTTCTTTGCCCCTGGGCCTTTGGCTGGGAACCGGCCTAGAGCTGCTCGCAGCGTGCTTGGTAAAGGGTATTTTTTTAAGCCCTGTGATTGGCGGAGAGCAGTAGTCGTGCAGATGCTATGGCAAGCCAAAGTGGACTTTCATAGAGTATTAAATATATAGATCTGTGAAATTGTTGTATACATATATTTAAATGAGTTGGACATATTAGTCTTATTAGATATATGTCCAATTATTTAATTATACATACAGTGTCTGTCTTTTGCACATGCATACGTTGAATTGCATTTATTTATCTCTAATGTGTGCGCGGAAAAAAATAATTCTTTCGTTGCGCGTCCATTAACAGTATCATTATTCCTTAATTGACAGTGTATCAATAATCATTGTACAGTTGTACTCGTCCATTCGTCAACGGACACAGGCAAGGCGTCATTCACAATATATAGGTGTATGCCTTCGGCATACGTACGCATGGTTATGTCAGTGTTGAGAGTGCAAAATGCCACTGCCGGGGATTAAAATCTTGCAAAAGTTAATAAAAGAACAGAAAACGAACGTAGACGCGGATGGAAAACGGCTGTTAAAATTGATGACTTAAAACACGTGATAATGCTTTTGACACCTACACCGAACCTCGAACTTAATCATGTTCATACTTCTCTCCGCAACAGTATGGTCTCACGATCAGTTTAATTTAATAAATTCCACTTCGGCTTTCCATGATTGTTAGGCCAGATCCCGGTCTTGTGAGTAAGCATATGTCGTAATTAGATATTTCCTTAAATAAATTCAAATGCGAGGTTTCATGAACGCATATGTAAGCAGTTATGAGGTGCAGTGTAGAACGATCGGTTAAGTTTTTTTAAATTTGCCGAATAAAAAAAGGCAGATTTTGCCATTTTCAAAACTGTTTCGGAGAGACAGGCTGGTTTCCAGCGAACAGGCGATTGGGCCTCACCTGAACCACCGGCCCAACCGCTTGTCTTAAATACATGCAGTGGTGCGATCTAGCGGCCAGTAAAGTAGTAACACAACGACGAATGGACACTAGAATGGTTCCGAGTTATGCCCGTGACCGCCGCTCTCTGAGACGTTGAGAGATTAACCACCCCTGAACCAGACTCGTTGACAGCGCTAACCTATTTCCGAGCTTACTTCAATGACCGGAGACGAATCGGGTGCCTTTTCAGAGATACCTGGACCCAGGGCGGAATACTATGTCAAGTCGACGATGGTTTTAATCTCATGTACACCCTGCGGGTTTAGCCATTTATTTTGATTGCATATATCATTCCACTTATAGAAGGCTAGAGGCGTATAAGCCCTCAAGGCCGTAACTGGCGTTACGTTTTTCTTTATTTTTTCGCCTCTACATATATTAACCGTATTAAACGGCAGTACGAAAGTCTTTTAAAGGCCAACAGAGTTATTAATTCACCGCCACTTAACCACCTCGTAAGCCGTTTACACGCGCCCACAAGGGCTGTCATCTGGCCTTAGCATTTATAACCCGCGAAGTCCCTATAAGGGCAACCCCTTTTCACTTATGCCCACAAGGACTGCCTTTTACCTCTCGCTATAAGTCCCTTAAAGAGCAAGCCCCCTACTTGTTACAGCACGCATCGCTGCCTGCCCACAAGGGCTGTTATTGGTCCCCCACAACCCGCACGAGCCCCGTAACGCAGGCACAGTTAGCTGCCCACCATTTTTATTTACACATTCAAGTCCTTTAAAGGCCAAACATTATAATATAAGCCTGTTTTTCCCTTCCAGTCCTAGAAACTCCTAAACCACAGTAGGCCCACATGGCCACCTCGAAAATTACTGTTCAGAGCTTTTGGCACCTGGGCCTACCCACGTCATGATTTACTTTGAAAAACACGACCTTCACCTTCCAGCGTTTTAAAAAACTAGTAGGCCCCCACGGCCACCACAAACCATGCTGTTTTCAGGGTTCATTCCCTCACTGGCATTAAGCCAAAAGTTTACCATGGTATCTATATCATTGAGTTATACCGCCAAACACTATTTCGACCAGGTACACTATTACCTTTACAAAACCGGTATTCCTACTTTCGGTGTTTAAACTTACGCCTATGCGGACTCACCTTTGTTCATGTACGCGGCCGGACCCGGCCTTGTTTATGTTTATGTATTTTGCGGCCTGAATCGCCATTTTTAATCCTAGGCATAGCCCATGCCTATACGGCCGCACCTGGCCTGGTTTATGTACACTGCCTCGCTTTTTACTCAATGTATAGCTTACGACTATACGGCCGTATTTGGCCTTGTTTATGTACTTTGTTGTCCGCATCGCCTTTATCGTTATGTATAGCATCTGCCTATACGGCCGTACGTGGCTATGGTTCTGTCAAACCAGCTTACCTTGTTGTTAATGTCGGCATAATAAAAGACAAAAAAAAAGACTTACAGAATGTTTGTTATGGAAGTTATGGAACTGTGTCTGCACCTGTAATATTCCCTGATAACAATCGACAACTGAATCTATCCTTGGCCAGAATAGAACTAAAAGCCACAAAGTATAAGTTAAGGTCGATGTGCAGGTCCCAGCGCTACTGTACGACAAATAAGCACGCTGTCACCAGTGAGAGCAAAGTGCGTACCTTCTCCGCGTCCGCCATGGCAGCTGAGAAAACACCCCATGATGACGTCATAGCGACTATGGAATCCCCTCGCCGCAGTATGGAAAGCAGATCGTCCGGGTAATGTCCAGTAGTAAAGAAGGAGTCAGTTGAATGTAACTTTCCTTGGGGGGTAACGATTCTTGGGGGTAACGTTTTTATGGGCGCATGCGCGCCGGTCTCCTATGGCCACCTGGCGCGTGAAGGGCACCCCCCCCCCCCCGCCCTCCGGTCCCCCAATGTATCTCCTAGACCCCCCACCCCTCCCGTAAACTTCCCCTCCCCCAAGCAAAACTCCTAACCCCCATGACCCCTACCCCTGGTCACGCCACCCCCGCCCCCCCTCATCCACTGCCCCCCCCCCTCCACTAGCTTGGAGATTTAAAGATTTAATAATATCTATACTAATAAAATGAAGCTGTCTGTCCCACTATGCCGCGGCATGCAAGAGCCCATTGACATCAGCAGCCGCCTTGAACCTAGCCGCCTTGAACCTATTAAAATCCAGCCGCCGCTCTTAGATGTGTCAAAGCTATCGCATGTGTCAACACAACCGCTGGGTGCTTATCACCTTATCCCGCGACACCAAGCCAATCGTCGAGGCGCAGACTAATCTGCTGGCGGGCGGCTCGACGACCCCCCCACCACCCCTCCACCCATGGTAGGGGGTGGTGAGAGCGGCTCGGCCGTTATGCCGTTCGGCCATTCTGCATGGCATTCCTATGTTACACCTGGTGTTACACGGCTCATCGAGGCCATGCGGGGCCTGGTCCGCCCGCAGGGGCGGACACGCATGGTGGCCGACTAGCGGCCTAAACAGCCAGCTCGGTGACCTCGGGCAGACTGACCAATGAGGGGTATCGCCACGCCCACACTGGTCAGTCTGAACGGGTACAAAAAGGGCAAAAGCCAGGAACTCGAGGTTCCACGTACCGACGACCTGGAGACGACACGACTCTCCCTCCCCCGACGACTCCAGGACCCACGACAGACTGTAAGGTATAGCCTATAAGTTCTTGTATCATTAATCCACATAGTTTTTATCTTACGAAATATATTATATCTAAAATTAACACTGTGTTGATTTTGTATATACGTTGGCAGTTTACCAGGCTAGCTGTACCCCGACCGCTCTACCCCCAGTAGCTAATTCCCCAGGCTACGTAACTTCCCCTAGTGGCTAATTCCCCAGGCTGCGTAACTTCCCCTAGTGGCTAATTCCCCAGGCCGCTAAACATCCCCTAGCTTACTCCCCGATCCCCAAATAGCAAAGTTAACATTGGTGCAGAATTCTTGACCGAAACATAAACAGTGTTTCGGACGACCCCGATCGGCTAGCCTGACTTTACCGGCCAACATATGTACTTGGATTTTCACATACTTGGTTTCCCTGCCAGTCTGTTGCCTGTGTTTCGTCACATATTGGCCCAACTTGCCCTTCCATTTATGTGCATGCTGTGTATAAGTATACATGTTTTGAGTATCTATGTCCCTTTCCTCATCTAAATTGGGTCGTAAGCTACGTTCGTCCGCCCGCGTTAACCCCAAAACACGCACTCACACCCGCACCGCCACGATGACTGATTTCGAAGCCCTGTACAACGGCATCCAAAACGTGAAAGACGAAATTGAAAGAAGCCACACAGCAATGAACAACACAATGACAACATACACAACAGCAACAGACGAATCACTAAAAACAATCCAAGAGGACATACAGACACAAACACTGGGTCAATATATACACCTGTTACCCAAACCATTCTCGGCCACGACCAATGAAAGCGCACAACAATTTATAACGGATTTCAATCAATTTGCCCTGTTCCCCAACCTCAACGAGGAAAAGAAATGCCGCCTCTTCCCCCTCATAATTAAGGGTAAAGTGAAGTTATGGTATCACACCCTCCCTCAGACAACCACAGGGGTATGGGACACCCTGTGCCAAACGTTTTTGGATAAATTTGGCCCCAGGTCCCTAGACATTTTCCGTGAGGCGGAACTCCTGAGCCACTCCCACCAGCCCCATGAATCTGTATCTGCCTTCACGGCGGATATCAAATCCCGTTTCGCCCTGACAGCTCTGCCCGAGTCAGAGAAGTTAAAGATATATATGCGTAGCCTCCAGCCCTACCAGGCCTATCTCTACGAGCGCCAGCCGGCCACTCTCACCGAGGCCATGGAGCTGGCGGAGAAAGAAGAGAAGATCCATCGTCTACAACGACGGGATCTGGTGGACACCTAGCTGCTAATTCACCAGCAATTAAATAAACCCCACCCCTCAACACAGGAAACGAAACCCCAAAGCCCTCTTGATCCCCGGGACGCTATCGCCCACGCACTGACCAAAATTGAACAACAATTTCACGATTTGACAGTAAAAATGAACCGCACAGCCCCGACCACCTCATCGTCTAGTATAGAACCTGGACCCCAATGTGTATACTGTGGGGACCCCCACTTCACCAAAACCTGCCCTTACCGGCTCCACCCCTTACCACCCCATGTACAGGCTATCGCCCCCCACCCCTTACCGCGCAGCGAGTATTGCCAACGAGGTCACTATTCTGCCCACTGCCCCACCCTCGGGGCAGCAGCATCACCAGTCCCCTCCCCAAACTGTTCATACTGCGGGGGTGCCCATCAGCGCACCTGTTGCCCCTCTGCCAACCCCATACCACCCCAACCAGCCCAGATACAAGCCATCGCCCCCCACCCCTTACCGCGCTGCGAGCATTGCAGTCAAAGCCATTACTCGTCCAGTGCCCCACCCTCGGGGCGACAACTTCAACAGCCCCCTCCCCAAGCTGCTCCTACAGTGGGGGTGCCCATCAACGCACCCGTTGCCCTTCGTCCCCTACCCCCTACCACCCCCACCCATCCCGAGTTCACACCCTCCTGCTATAACTGTGGCGGCCCCTGGCCCTGGTACATGCCTCTCTTACCACGCCCGTAAACGGAGCAAGGGTGAAAGCCATGCCGCTGACACGGCCGAAAACAAGAAATCGCGGACCGGTGGCTCAAGTTGAAGTTCATAACAGAATAACTATGCAGTGCCTACCCGTCAAGTTGCTCCATTAGATTCCTGAAGCTTTTATGACTTTCGTCGGACAGTCATTTCGTTGGTCGGTAGTGTATTTTCTTGTAATCCGGGCGATTTTTGTCACCTCTCACTTCGTTTTGAATGCTCCGCCGCTCGCCGGACGTCAACAAACGCCGCCTGGCAGCGAGTGCTCAAGCTAAGTTTGTTTACACCCGACTGAGCGTGCAGGCGTCTGATCGTGCAGCTTCGCCCTCAGACGGGTAATAATTTAGCCCCTTATATCCATGCGAGGGCGGACCCTTTTTGCAGCATATATTTTAAAAAATCTAGACAGCTCATACCTCACTCTCTGCCTTCGACTCACTCCTCTGACCCCGCTGCCGAACGGGGAGCTTGCTCATACCCATTACGCACGTTAAGGAACATGTAACACGTAGGCCTAAAGTAAGGGCAAGTGAAAGCCATCTCAGTATCGAGAGGTGCCTTCAAAATTTAAAGGTATAGCTGGAAACGGCGGGACGGTGACTGGGGGTGGGTATTATACGGAGAGTGAAAATTTGTGGTCTTTGTGCGAGCTATTTTTGGTTAAAAAGGCATCCAAAATAGACAGTCATAACGTGTACGGAGATTTAATTATTTGTACACTTTAGATATCAACTGGAACATATAGCCAAGAGCTGAAATTCTAAATGTGACTCGATCCAGGCTCACCGGCAGCGCAGGCATTAACTGGAGACCGCGTTTGTGATATCCACCACTTATCTTTTCTTCCACAAAAAAATGTAAACCCATCCAGAGTTGCACTATGTAACGTCGGTCAAAATATGGAATGTTTCCCTCCTTAATTGAGTCTCTCCTCAACAACCGCGTGTTTTTGTGCCGGATGCGAAACCTTGACTGCTCGATACATTCTCGTTCTGTTCTTGCCGGCTTTCCGTTTACCAAATTTAGCTTATCGCTATATATACAACACATCTCCAGATTTTAGTTTTCCTTGTTTTCTTAGCTGAGTTTGGTTCCGAGCCGCCCCCCCCCCGCCACCGCCGCAAACGCAAGTTTTGACCCCCTGTCCCCTGGACCGCAGCATTTATCGAAAAAGAGACATCTGAGATAAAAGGGAAAACCAACAAAATGGGTCGCCACTCTCGGCCAGCATTGGTAGGCCTATGGCGAATAGACTGGACATCACAGTTTAATACCCTTGCAGGAATAATGGGCCCCGTTTTGGTGATATACCCCGCTAATGTTACCGGCGGAGGGGGGGGGGGGAGGGGTGAGAGATAGGGGGTATAGAGTGGGTAAATGACGACACGAGGCACATGCATATATGAAAAGCTACATTCGACATTGACCCCCAAATTCCGACACTCAGGATCTGAACAAGCGACATCGGCAGAAATAGTGGCATTTTAAACGAAGAAACCCGTAACACGGAATGAAAATCGAAAATCGACGTTGGACATTGAGAAAAGCAAAAAATAGTCACAGAATCGACGTCATCATTATATAGGCCCAGCAAAGGGGTTGTCCCACTTCCAAATGCCTTAGCGCCCTAAACTAGCCTGCCAACATAAAATCAGAGCTCAAAGTATCTTCCAATACTGGTTGTTAACTATTTAACAGAAAAATAGAAACTGTAGTAAATTGTTCTGATTTTTGTCCAAATGTTTCGTGGCCATGGAAACGAAATTGTTAAGTGCGATCGTCGTGTGTTCTCTTGGTATATGACGTCCTTCACAAACCTTTGGGGGTTGAGGTTGAGGTGCCCCACCCGAAAACTGGCTAATCGAGTAAATGTGCGTGGCGAGCGCCAAAAGTCGCCTTGAAACATTAAATAGTGGTAGGTTATGCTTCAAAAGTAGCTGCAAATATTTCACAAAGGTTTGTAGAAGGCAGGTAGGTGACTGATTTGGAGATTAAGCCATTAGTTTTGCAAATACAAGGAGTTGAAGTGGGGGTTGACGCTCCGTGGTAGCCGTTGAGTCGTATAACCTGTCCTTAAAAAGTGTTTAAATATGTCAGCGAACGTTTACCACTGCGGCCGCCTCAGTTGCCTCGCCACCGCCGTGTCAATTCAAGACCGACTGGCTACGCACGCCCGGTTTGAGGGTTGTCTCAAATAAGTTGTAGATAAATTAAATAACACAGCGAGAAGTAAGAATAAAGTCATTTTAAACCGCTCTTGAAATATCGCACGCAGACTGGTGGTGGAGGGTGTATGGGGCCAGGGATGTCTGTAGCACGTGGATTGGTGGTGAAGGGTTTATGGGGCCGGTAGTGTCGGAAGCACGTGGATTTGTGGTGCAGGGTCTATGGGGCCAGGATTTCAGTAACTATGTAGCACATGGAATGACTCCGGAGGGAGTCATGGATGTGTCTTGGGGATATTTGGGTGAGTACATCAGTACCAAAGTGAGACACACAGACACCACGCGTTAAATGACAAATTAAAGGCCGTCTGGCAGTGTCATACGTCCTTATTTATAAAACGCAAATCACATGATACCATGGGGGAATATTGACGTGACGCAAAAGAAATGTCAGAGGTCGCACAATTGTACTCTGGCGTTGCCGCATGTAACATATGGAATCTGGGAATGTATGTATTTTCTGTTTCTGCAGCACAACAGTTTACATTATTTTATTACATTTCAGGATTAACCAGGACAACAATAAAGCATTACGTCGTCTAGCGTAAATCATTTCTCACGCATCAAGCGAATATCGGAGAAGGCAGAGTCCATAAATTCCGAGACGGGACAGGTTGAGATGGCTGAGACAAATTCAACAAAGGAACAAAGGTAACTTGTGATAACGCTGTCCCTGCATATTTCTCCCCCGGTCATCCGCTGCAGTCGTTGTTCCCCTCTCTCTGTTCAGGCTTAGTGTAAAGACGAAACGAAACGAAATGTCGAGACAAAGCGGAACGAAATGACCCAAAAAAAGAGGCACAACTTAAAACTAACACGGCTTCATGTGTTTTTTCACTCTGCCGGCAGAGGGAGCTCGTTCCTTACATCACCTCTGCCCCACGTCACCGACCACCTCACGGTTGACCCCAACCGTCCTGGGGTCACGAATGATTTTAGAGGGTTATTTAGATTGAATATTCAATTTTCGACGCAGAATTAGAAAAAATATAGACATTCCGTTGTCGAATGATCACAATGGAAGAAAAATATTTCAAAATAACACGGGGTCAAAGTTCAAAACGCTTCACGCCTTTGACCTCGACCGCACTCGAAAATATAGTTCGAAAGTAACATGGCGTCAAATTAATCAAACTGAAATGAATTCGTCAGGTATGGTGCCAGTGGCACCGTAAATGCTAAACAGTTGTATATTTGATGCCAAACTGCAAATTTATCCTCGATTAGATTCATTTTCTAATTTTCGCGTATGAAGGAGAATTCCGATGGTTTAATTTTATGTGGGGCAGAGGGACTATGGCACAAGCGTAAAGCTCTCTGCCGAGAGATCGGTGTTTTTGTCGCACATTGTTAGCATATCCGGCAATGGCTTCATGTGTTTTTGTCGCACATTGTTAGCATATCCGGCAATGGCTTCATGAAAATTGTAATAAACTGAACTCCTGCGTGACATGCCGTGACGGCAAACCAAGGCGCAGCTCACTCGCTCCCTGCTTGACGAATGAAAACGCTGTAATTAGGTAACCAGTCACAAAAGAGAAGACAAAGGTGTGGCCGTTAACCGAGTTTATTCAAACTGTGAATGAAACTGTGAAAAGGAGGCGGCCAGCACGGCGTACTGGGCGCCGGCATAAGGAAACATTAAAAAGTAACATGTCATATAAAGCAAAGCCTAGTAAGTATAATATTGCTTTAGGGGGGGTGCGTATTGGGAGCCAAATTGCGTTCCGACGGCAGGACCCGCAAGTGGCGGGTGAAGGGGGTGCCGCTGGGGTTATAGGCCGGGCGCTGGCCAGGGACCGGGTATCCGACCAATCGGAGCGCTGACCAGTGACCGGGGGACCGACCAATGGGCGCGCCGGATCCAAAAGGCCCAGCCGGGTGGGTCGGTGGACGGCGAGGCTTGTAGCCGGAGAGGGAGGAGGCGAGAGGGAGAGAGGCGACTGGGGCCTAATTACCTAGAATTACTAATAGTAATTCTAGACCATTCTAGTCACGATTTAGGACGTGGAACCAGGCAAACTGCGCGGTGGGCGATGCGAGAAAAGGGTGGGTCCCTTCTAGACCTGTATGCAACTTAAATAAGCACCTGTTAACTATCTAGTGACAATATATTGTTGAACGACACTTTTAACTTGTATTTTGCCGTATCAATAACTGCGGTCAGTAAACTTGGCGCACTACAGCCCGCTGAAGACCCAATATTTGCGCTGGCCTGACGGTGTTGCCGACGGCCGAATGACAGATGACAAGCGGAATAAACCATAATTCGCGAAAATAGTGAAACGGCTATTGTTTCGACATATCGATTTATCTTTTTCAAAGTAGGTAACTGACGAACACATATCGAATGTATCTTATAATCATACTGCTGACGCATATGGGTGATTTTATGAGCAGATACGATAGAGTCACTTGAACTCAATAATATTTAATTGTTATTTTACCGCAAATGATTTTATTACAGTTTTGTCCAAATCAAGAAATCAATCCTGAAGGTTCTGACAAATTATAGCTAACCTTTATTTAAATAAAGCTTTGAATGGGAATAACATTATGAAATTTAAGAAAAACCTGGCTGTATTACCTTAAATATTGTGACATTATAAAAATCCTCAATCATCCCCTTTGTATTTAGCAAATATTTGATGTCAAATAATGTGTACAATATACCTACATTTTCGTCTGAGATATATATTACACATAGATATAGATCTAAGAATATGGGATATGCTATGTCCTTTACATACGTTCTTATCTTTGATTAATTCTTTTCAATTGATCAAATTTCCGTTTTTTTTATTATATTGAAAAAAAATAGTTTTTTGCAAGTCAACAGTCAGTTGAACATACCAATAAAACATTGCAAAGTATGTAATATAAATTAGACAAGAGTACAAAGTATGTGGATGCAAATGTCAACTAAATTTATGGAGAAATGAAAAATTGCATAAAACTCTGGAACATTTAAAGAAAATTGATGTATTTGCTAATGTCATGAATAATGTTTGTCACAGAAAGTAGAAAGTTGATTATTATAGCCTACTGAACTGTAATGTCTAGTTATATTTTAAATGTTGTAAACTGGTCTTTTCAAATAATGGAACACATTATAATATATACTATAGCCACCGAGCAGAAGTCTGAAAAAGTGATTATACGACAACAGTTTATTTATTACGATACACAGGATTTAGTAGCAAAGCTATATCTTGGTTCTCTTGTCACAAATGTAGTTAAATGTTAGAGAAAAGAATGAAAGTAACAACATGTTCCATATATATTGATGATTAGTATCATTTTATTGTTATTTGTGATATTTATATATGCTTGTTAAATGAAAATATATATATATATAAACCTGCCAAAATGCTTAATGTTACTTGTGTTCTTATGTGCTACTTGTTATTATGGATATTTTTCTTAGTTTGTAGTTTTTTTTGGGTTTATTAATATATAGCATATGTATAGACCTCAGGACAACAGTACCAGAAAGGTGTAATTTAATCCAAATTAAGTCGGAAAATGTAAAAAGGACATCTGATCATTACAGAGTTATGCATCGTTAATTCCAATGTAGACCTCAGTGCATTGCAGGTAAAAAGGTCATTTAATATATCTTTGAACAAAATAAAAAAGTCTACAGAATGCGTCACAACCCTAAACAGAAGCACTATTTAACTAAAATGGTCTCAAGTTGCACTTGTCATGAACAATATTTGTCACCCAGGGCTGACATAATGTAGAACATAGTTGATGCTTATTATATCCTGGTATTAAACCATATAATGACCCCATTTTATTTCAAAAATCACAAGTTTATCTTTTTTACATTCTAATTGATGGAACAAAATCTATCAACTGAGAGGTTTGAAAAAGCTTATATGTTATATTTATTATGGTACTCAGGATTTATTAACCAAGGAATGTGCCCTTGTCGATACTATAGTTGAATGCAAAAGAATCAATGAAATTGATCTAACAAAATGTAAAATATATATTGATGATTGCTTTATTGGAATTTTTTATGTTTATGGTGGTTAAATAAAAATCTCTCTATATATAAACCAGCCACAATTTCATTATATTATTGAATTCTTTATAGGATAAGTGCTATCAATATTTTTAATAGTTTGTTCTCTTGTTTCTTTATTATATGTTTCATGTATAGACATCAGGACAAAAGTAGCTATGAAAGGTGTAATTTAATCAAAATTACTTGGACAACCGTAAAAGGAAATGTTATGAATTGGATGAAATATTAAAAAGATATACCTACCTATATAAGGGTGTTTTATGTTTTGTACCTTAACTTACTTTTTGTACTGCTACATTTGAAATACCTTCAGATTTTATTTTATACCATATGTTGTCAACCTAATTAAACTGATATGATAAAAGCAATTCTAACGCAAAAAGACAAATAGAAACTTGGATTTATTATCATCATGCTAATGCAATGCATGAGCAAAAAAGTAGGGAATCGTGAAGGTTATACACTGAATTATTATTGATTCTGTATGTTTTACATTGCAGAATCTTGATGAAAATCTCCATATATTTAAAGATGCCACCATTTTAAAATAATTTTTTCTTCCTTGTGTGTTTATAGCAAAAGAGAGGGTAATTTAATTAATCTAAATTGAAAGGAAATGTTACAATTAAAGATTTCTGCAAAAGTAAAGCTATCAGTAAGCTGAACGTAGACACATCAGCTATACAAATTAATATTTTTCATCAACACAAGTGTCCACCTATAAACATCTAAAAACTTCGTGTTTTATAAATTAAGGCTTAATTCCACCGATCCCATATAGAGGAACCATAGATTATCTATTTTTACTAGCATATGTGAAGGGACCCGTTAAACTGAGGTATGACTGTAGTCAGCTACATACATGTATATACTTCTTGGATAGTAAGTTTGCCGCACCAGGTTCACTTAGAAATGCTACACAATCTATCTGATCCGAAGCATTATACCGGCAAGCCGTTAAGTACATATAAGCTGGCTCACTCTGTGGAAATGGAAAGGTGACAGTACTGCTCTATTTTGTGGTTCGCATGAAACCCTTTTTCTCTAAATACCCATCACAACTATGATTGTAACAGAACTGAAGCAATTTAGAAAGATAATGTTAGTACAGTAAATTTACAACGTTGTTCCTTTGAAATTTGCAAATTTGCCTATTTGAATGGTAGTTGCATTCAGGATAGAAAAAAAACTGTAAGTTTGACAGCAAAGGCTGTCCATACCTTTCACCCGATCACTCCAGATCAGTGTAAACATTGGGAAATCATCTACCTGTTGTGCGCCTAGTTAACTGAACGAGGCCAGTATTATGAAAAATGACATGCTCAAAGTGTCATCTACCAACATATCGCCATGAAAAAGTTAACAGTTCTTTATTTAGGACGCACGAAAGACGAATTGCGACCCACCCATTGTTTGCCGCGCCGGCTGTGCAGCTTGCCTGGTTCCACGTCTTATGTCGTAACTAGTATGACAACCCTCTGCGCGCGGTATCCATTGTTACGCAGGGGGCTAGTCAGGCTGCGCACTGAACAAAAAGCACGTGTTCGTTTGTTTGTCCCTAAAATGCCAGGGCGGAAGTAGAACCCGCGAGAACTGACATGCCCTTATAACCCACCCTGCTCGAGACTGCCATTTGAAAAACTAATGCACTTGTTCCTGTAAAGTATTACGCGACTTAATCAAACAGTTTCCAGCCTTGACGTATGATAGTTGTTTAATAACAATATATCTGTTCCATATTTCTATTTGTTGGGGGTGAGGGCGACATCCCCTTCACGTGGTAAATCCCGTGACACCAGGCTCAGTAGGCCTGTCACATAATGTCACGGCTCGTTCGGGCTTAAAACTGTTATCCGAGGTTATGTTCTCCCACATAATATATATAGAGGAATGTTACACGCAAGCATATAATGTTACAGACAATTTGTTAAAACAACTATTCATTCAAGTGCTTTATGTTAACGAAAACAAATATTGCACCCATGCATGCAGGCATTGATACGAAAACATCCAACTGGTTTTATTTAACCCAAAGAATTTACAGAATAAGAAGCGAAAGCCGTATCTATAACCCGGTAACAGGATCGTGGTGGCGCCGCCAAAGGTGAGGGTTATTACACGGCGCTTGTCATGTGTATACGGATTGGTGCTTCTATTTGAATGTAGGCCGCGCTGGCGACCGCCCCGGGGTTCACACCGAATTTTACTCTGAGATAGTTGATTCTACATGTCTGTGCCGTAGTATTGCTGACACCCTGCACCCACAGGGTGCGCTGGGGTTGCGGGTGTATGTGTGGCTGGGAGGGGGGGGGGGGGGGGGGGGTAGGCGATGCTGTTTTTGTTCGGTTTACTTTCGCTTGTGAGTTATTTGAGTCTATAGGTTTGCTTTCTGACACAACCTAACCCCCTAAGGGCGTGCAAGTGGGTTAGGGCACTGTGGAAACCACAAACGTAAAATCGACCACAAAAGTAAAAACGGCCACAAAGGTAAAAACATCATGGATCACAAACGTGAAAAATCACAAACGTGAAAACAAGTGGATCACAAAGATAAAAAAACGCCTGGCCACAAACGTCAAACTAAAATTGTCACAAAGGTAAAAAAATACAATTTAGCTCACAAACGTAAAAACGTATTTCTCACAAACGTCAAACTGAGTCACAAATGATAAAAAGAGATACCTGGATATTAATCTCTTACCTCACTATATGACGTATTAATAACGTATAAAGGTGCCTGTCTGGCTACTGATCATGCGCCTTTGCGAAAATGAAAACAGTGTAATGCTCATAATGGACATAAAGTAACGTGGGGGTTCCCGTTTTGTAGCAACCAAGCCTCGTTACATCCATACTAACGCTAAGTAGACTTGGGTTTCGCTAATTACGATTTGATATCCTGATAACTGAGAATAGTTTAGCATTTCTACCAAACGAAGGTATCTTGATTGCTTAGTTGGTCAGTAATTTCGCAGTATTATTTGCACGAATTTCCGTGATCGAAAAGAAATGACAAAAAATCGTCACTTGTTTTTGTGCTTCATCATACCTATATTTATAACGGTCCCTGGCATTTCTGCATACACTTAACTTAAAAATAACAAAGTTCTTTTTGAATAACGCTGTCTCCTCGGAAAGTCAAAACGAACTAAACACTCCATGAGGCCTAATCGCCAAATTAGATTTATAAATCACCCACCCGAACCACAAAGATATGAACACAAGACAGAGAGAAATGATTGTGAGGACAATGGGTGGTTAAACAAAATATCTTCATAAAGGCTGTCTCCTCTGACAGTCTGAATGAACTAAACACTCGATGGGACATTATTGTCAAATCTAACCGAATATATAAATCAGCCACGCGCAATACAATGACATCAATGTTTTATTCGCATTACAGGAACCGCCGCACAGCACACAAAGAAGTGCTCGTCAGAACAACACTGTGGCTAAACGAAGTATAATAACGACCAACGTCTACTCTGACAGTCAAAATGAACTAAACACATCATGAGGCATAATTGCAAAATGTGTGACCAGATCTATAATTCGTCTGGGAAGAGCAGGAATTATTGTACGTTTTATATGCGCTGCTTCCTTGTACAGCAACCTTATGTTACGGGGTGGAGGGGGTGTTGTTCGGCTGTTTTCTGGATGCACTCACACAACCCAGCAAAGTGGCATTGACGTGTACTTTATTTAGGTCAGAGTAAAAAAACCTGTAATAGTAAACGATAAAAATAAGCAAAGTTACATGAAAACATTGGCTCCGAGTAGCATCGCTGACAAATACTAATTAGACTACTCATATGCATGGGTCATAAACATAACTTTGATTTCCATATGCATGATGACATGATGACGGAACGCTATGACATTCACGCCACTTCCCAAGATAACGATTCCCAAGATAACGAACATGCGACGTGATGACATTCTCGGCACCACACAACAAGACATGACAACCCTACATGGGGCGTCATGACTGAATGCTATCACATTCAAGCCACTTGCCAAACTGTAATTTAACCAACTGGATTCCAATAAAGCTGGAATAAGCTTTAAGCGTCGTCCCCACTAATAATAAATTCCAATGTGTGACCAGATCTATTCAGCAAACATCAAGCAATCATATGTAGAATATATTCAGCAAACCTTATTTAGAACATGCTCCACAAAGCCTGGGCAACCTTATATAAACATACGCAATAAAACCTAAGCAACTTTATACAGAATCGTTAGTCTATGAATCGGCCCCTCGTGTTCACCGCCAATTGGGTGGGTAGAAGTTGTACACAGCATAATTATTGAGGTCCTCGATTGCTTGAAGTACTACTCGGCCATGATACCATCCACGTATTGCTTTACACAAATCCTTTAGAGCGAGGGTTAAGCTCGACCCTTTGCCCGCACAGTGATACAGTGAGTTTACTGATATATCTAGCGTGTTTTCGTGGACAATGGTAATGCCAGTGACGCGTGACACGTTTGAATTTTAGTATTACCTGTCGCCATAGGACATTTTCTACAAGTTCACGGAAACGCCTGCTTGATGATGGCATCTGAGGATTCGCCTCATCCCGGATCGTTCCTTGTGCTTTATCCACCCTGTCACCATGGCCATTCTCCGGGTATGACACGTTCGCCTCATTCCTGGTCGTTTCTTGTGCTTCATCCACCCTGTCACCCTGGCCATTCTCCGGGTGAGATTCGTTCGCCTCAGCCTAGGTTGTTCCTTGTGCTTCATCCACCCTGTCACCCTGGCCATTCTCCAGGTATGATTCGTTCGCCTCAGCCCGGGTTGTTCCTTGTGCTTCATCCCCCTTATCATCCTGTCCATACTCTGGGTCACAGGCACAGTGAATCGACTGACACAGGTGGGGGGGGGGGGGGGTGGAGGGTCCGCACGGCCTACTAATAAACAAGAAGACTCTGCGGTGCCATACACCCTTGAGTGTCTTTCAGACGCTTGCAATGAATTTTTTTCAGACTATTAAGTGTCTTTCAGACCCTTCTAGAGTATCTATTACACCCTGAGTGTCTCAGACCCCTTTTCCTCGTTCACACCCCTGGCTATATCTTACAATGTCGGTGTCTGTCGGACCCCATCTATTTTTGGGACCCATAGGTGCCTCTCGGAACCCATGTTTCTGTCAGATCCTATAGGTTTCTGTCGGACCCCATATATTAATTTCTTTGCTCGTAAAATTATGATATGTCGTTAAATTAGCATGTAAAAGTCACGGTTATGAGCTCGTAACTCGTAAAACCAGGCCCAGAACATCTGGCATAAGATAATTTAATCTGAATCACCGTGAATTAATCATATCAGGATATTATTAACCACATAAGGCAGGGAAGATATTAGTAATAACTGCGATGGAATAGTAACCAAAATATGACCTAGGCTTCTGATATTCCCTGATTTTTGCCTCATTCCTTCTAAAATGAAATTCCCAGGTTTTTCTCTGCAAGGATTTTTTTTTAATTTTCCGTTTTCCTGATCTGTAGGAACCCTGACATGTGCATATTTGGACATGCGAAAATTATTTGAACATTTGTGCAAATGATTTGAACATTTGTGCAAATGATTTGAACATCTGTGCAAATGATTTGAACATTTGTGAAAATGATTTGAACATTTGTGAAAATGATTTGAACATATGTGCAAATGAATTGGACATGGGCAAATATTTGAACATCAATGTGCAAATACTCCATAAAATTTCACTTTGGCTTGCCATCGCTTGTGATTGGAAGCAGCCAAAAAAAAACGGAATTTATATCAGTCTCGTAATGGCCCACCAGAGAACGAGGGATTGTTGAAGTTTACCTATGTGACCTACATACCGGTACAGAGTTTTTGCCTGTCCCAGAATGATCCTCAAAGCTCGAATATAAAAAGAGGCGCCTGCTGGGGACCACGACTACCACGGGGGTGGTGGGGGGTGGTGGGGGTCGGTGGGGGAGGTGTGGTGAGGGTGGAGGTGGGGTTGTGTGTGAGAGAACCACCACGATCGGACGTCACATTCCCAAATGGTGTCACTTACAGATACATATGTCCTGACGCGCCCTCCCCCCCCCCCCCCGGCGCTTTTCCCCCCAGCACCCTCGCCCCGCCACCGCCCCGCCCCTTCCCCCGCCCACCACCGGCCCTCTACTGTCGCTTGATCCTAGCCTCAGGGGTCGTCTGCAGATAATACCAGACTTCGGCCTGGGGACCCGCAAGACAGAACTATGTCCATGTACAGCCCCGCTCCTACCGTGCTCTCATAGGGGTGAGGCGGGGGCGGCGGGGGGTAAGAGAACACCAAGAATGGGGGAGAAGAGTGGGGGAGGGGTCAGGTTGTCTGTCATATATATGTACGAGGGGTACAATATATTGACATTCCGAAAAGAGCAACATGGCGTTTCCCGCTGCGGTCGGGAATAAATTTCAACCCCAAGTCCAAAAACCGAACATATATGAGATGCCTCGACCATGTTTTGACGAAGTCTGTATGAGGTTTCTTCGTAATCAGCGATCAAATAACGTGTAGTCACGATATCGCCTTGATGTAGCCACCTCTTTGACGCAATAGCTACAGGGCGGATATGTACAGCAGGGGGGTAGGGGTGGAGGGTGTGAGAGGGGGGGGGGGGCTGCCATGCGAAGTATTGTTGTCATTGGGCATCCGGCGTTCTGATTGGCTAGGTTTGTGATGTCAAGTACTGTATGATGTTATACACCTGTAAAACATCCTGGATGTTCTTCACCTGCCAAAAACATAATGACTTATTTATGCGTAAGCACTTTAAATGTGTTTCATTTACTGGGGATGGTGGTATCAGGCTGGGCTGGCCTCCAGGAAAATAAAATGACAAACACACTATACACTATACAGATCTTTGGTGTCGGACGGTTGGTTGTATATTCAGGACGCGTTAATTAAATCTGGTCATATCGCGTCAATGGGAGAAGGAATGGAGAGTGGAGCCATGTCCGCGAGGGGTAAACCCCTACTCTTTGCGAAGAAGGACATGGGATCTTTATCCTGTGACCACACAGACATGCCCACAGCGGAGCTCGAACCACCGATCCAGAGGCCGTTAGGCAAAAATTAAAACAAGAGCCGAAATCAGCCGGAGGCTGAGGCTTACTGACAGAAGTGATTTTGTTACAAACGATCAGGAGAATTAATTTGCTAAATTATAATCCTATTTGGATAGGATAGGACCCGGTCAATGTAGCTTGAAATAACTCATACAAGCGGGCATTTTAGCCTACAATCGCACCTACAACGGGCAACACTGGGGGAATCGAAAGTGCCTTGAATCCATTTCCCCATTCTCTCATCATTGGCGACCGAGCAAGGGGAGTCCCCTTTGTGCGGCGCCATGGTTCCCAGGGTAAGGGCAATTCTGAGCACAGGTATGTTCATGTATAGTTCAGCCCTACTAAGTACCGTAACAATCGTGGTTCTAACTTGCTTTCCTGATTTTTGACCGATTTTCCAATTTGGCCAGACTCTCTATACTTTACCTTAGGGCTTATTTCCGTTTCCATGGAAACGTCAACGTGACGCCACATGAGGTCACTGACGCTTTTCACTTTACCTGCTTATGTACCTCTAGTGATTTTAGCTAGTGCCTAAGTAGTTGAAACGACAATCTCGCGATTAAGTCGGGTAACGTAAACTTGGACGTCATTTTTGACGCACACGCTTCAGTACCGCCAAAAGGTTACGCATACCATCAGTTGTCCCTTGGTATAAGGTTTAACCTGAAACAAACCGGAAGTCGCTATGACGTATAATAGGCGAGTAATGGCATTTACCAAATTATGACGTCATCACGTCATGCTGATGTCATGGCATGACGCACGACAACATCCAAATACTAAAATACAAACCTTTATACCATCAATCGAAAGCGTTGACTAGTATGGCGGTACGACTGTCAGCTTTTTAGATATGGCTTAACCTAATTACCGGAAATTGCTATTCTTCATCATTACGAATAAATGAAAAACGAGCAGACGAAGAAAGGAATCTGTACCTAAGATTAAAACGATAATAATGTTTCACTGCCAATAGTGATCTGGAAACATAGATTTCCTACCATTATCCGCAAAGATCCGAGCTTTAGCTTGTTTTTCTGATTTTTGACGATTTTTTTAAATTGGACGGAATCCGTATACTTTATTATTGGGCAAATCTTCGGTTGCCAGGGAAACGAAACTGAGATGAGCGTGCGCCGTGGGCCAACCCTGGGACTCTTGTGCTTGTCCACATCTCTCACCATGGTAAAGCAAAGTGAGATCGCTCAAACCAAAGTATGTCAAATTGAATGAAATTATATTTTCCTCATAGGGTTCCATGTTAAACGTTTTCGACTATATACCAAAAAGTTATTATGTTATGTCACCATGTTTACCGTTGGTGGCTTATCTCAGTCTGGTCCATCTACAACTGCAAGCATTGAACGATAACTGGCATAGGTCGCCCGTGGGAGCCCTTGCCAACGCTAAAAATCCTCATCTTTTACCATTGGCCAAATTTCAAAAAAAAAACTTTGACGTCATTTCTTATTCAAATACCATATGGTATCAACTGTTTCTACTAGGTACCATATGTAATCAAAGAAAAAATCATGATAGTGTTTGACGAAGGCACTTGTAAAATATGCGACAAAACATTTTTGTCACCATGTTTACCGTTGGTGGCTTATCTCAGTCTGGTCCATCCACAACTGCAAGCATTGAACGATAACTGGCATAGGTCGCCCGTGGGAGCCCTTGCCAACGCTAAAAATCCCAAATCTTTTTCCATTGGCCAAATTTAAAAAAAATCCTCTGACGTCATTTCTTATTCAAATACCATATGGTATCCACTGTTTCTACAAGGTACCATATGTAATCAAAGAAAAAATCATGATAGTGTTTGACGAAGGCACTTGTGAAATATGCGACAAAACATTTTTTCCATCTTGAGAGATGGAGGGCTTTAACATGGGAAGTCCCATAGACAAATTCCCGCCGCTCTGGAACCGGAAGTAAGATTGAAACGTATGGTTTTTACTATCCTGCTCTACAGGAGTTCACTATCCCTACAATATGACGCCAGTCTAGCATTTTTTGCATTTTTTTTCGATTTTTGACAAATTTTTGTATGTACCGAATGTGACGTCATCGTGACGTCACGTGACGTACTGGAGAGACCTAAGATTCTACAGAGGTTATTACTATTAATATTTCTATGACATGTCAGAACCTTATAGCGATAACTTGGTTTTAAATGTGTCTAAAATCCACAAAACTGACAGAGGTGATTTAGCGTGTTTTCCGAAAAACCTATTATCTCATTTTGCTCGAAAATGAGTGTGACGCGTCAAAAAATGAACAATATACGAAAGATGCCTCTTGATGGGCAGCATATTCTGAAACTTACCCGAGATCTCTATCTCTAATATTAACGGAGATATATGCGTTGTTAACTTTTTTTGTACAAAATCGCTGTGACCTTGACCTTTGACCTACATATGCCATTAACGAACTTGACCGAGCCATTTCACCAATCTACCTTTTGGTAAAGACCGATGACCGTAGCTGTCGAATTACGACCTGTATCGAGCGGACAACAAAGCGGACAAACAAACAAATTTACAAACCAAACTGAGCAGTATACTGACAGAAGTCTTTAGACTTCTGTCAGTAATAACCAGATATTTGTATTCATCGTATCATATCGTTTCAACACCATGTAAGCACAATTCTAGTGGGTGAGAATTAAATGAACCAGTTTGGCCCCTGTTTTTGACAAGAATACTACATGGAAATTGTATAGTAGCGATAATAGTCTGCCCACCGCCTCGACAGAAAGAAGTGAAAAACGTACTTTCTCATTCATCTTATCCTTTTAACGTTTCTTTTCAGTCGATATTTTGCCGACTAAGACATTTTCCACTCAGCTCCAATTGTATGATATAACGACGCTACACGAAAAAATCCTACACCTGGTGTTGTTGACACTAATTAGAGAAACGGGCGACACTGAAACGAGATCTCAAAGAGATAACAACGAGATTTTGACGTTGGCATTGTAAGCGCCATTCAACATGTGTGCCACATTCCTTTGTCGGACACAGACATATTGTTCACATGGCATCGCCTGCCCAGCTGCTCATAGTCTCGGGCGAATTCTCGCTCAAGTCGCGTTGAAGTCTCGTCATGGAAGCAGGTATTGGTTTGTTCTTTTCATAATTGTATGATTCTGGGATACGAGAAAAAAGACAAATACATGTGCATCACAGAGACTGCATTGTTTTCTTGGACGTTATGTGAAAAGTATTCATCAGAGTTGTTTAGGGTCATTTTAGCTGACGGTTTTGGGCTTTGTACCATACACAGAACTCACATAACATGGGCAGCTAATTAGATCCAAGTAAAACATCATGTGAAATCAACAATTGCGTGTATTTTGGCGTGTTGTCCCGTTTGCCGTTTGCAGTTTTACGCATCCTTGGCCCGAGGGTGCTTTACCCACTAGCTTCTAGACACACGGTGTTGAAACCCCAATCTATTTATCACCCATAACATGAGATACACGTTAAAAATATTAATGGCCAAAATGACCAAAATGCTTCTCTCCGGATAGCCCGCAGGCCTCCAGGATTTAAATTCAAGACAGAATGTACTTATTTGACATGGAGACGGAATATATTGCTTTAACTTGACTGTTATAGTTTGATACATTCGCTGCATCGAGAGTGGGAAGCTGTCTGTGCGGAAGTCTGTTGATAACGAGCTTTTTATTAGTACACGAACCTGTGCATTGCAGGAATTACAAAGTAAAACAAAGGTGTGTAATTTCATTTTTAATAAATTAGTAATGTGTCTGAAAACGGATATTGTTAAGAAAGTGAAATGGGAAAGTGAGCTGGAATACACGTGGTCACCTGATCAATCGCACCGTCACTGTGAATTGTCGTATGACGCCACTGTAAATGAAAAAAATGGATGTTTCCAGTTTGACATACTGCATAGGGTGATCGCGACTAATGCCCATTTGAAAAACTGTAATGTAAAAGGCACGGATGTTTGTACGTATTGTAATAAGGCACCGGAATCCAGCACGTATCTCTTCTGGGACTGTCAAGTGTTAAGGGTGTATGGATAGCTTTTGCTAATTGGGTAGAACCATATATTCATGCGAAGACACCACGTTTATTGTCTATAACTAGTATCACTTTTGGGCTTTCTGACACAAGGTGCATTAGATTACTTAATCACTTAATGCTTATTGTAAAAAGACACATATGTAAATGGAAAGGCAATTAAGACACCAAACCTCCAAGTATGTCTCACTAAAGTCAAACCATCTCACTGAGCGATGTATCGGTTAGAGTAAATGGGATCCAGTTTGTATAAATTTGACAGAAAGTGGGGCCCACTCAGACCAATATTGGAATGATCAGTTTTACAGTTTATTGTATATTTGTACGCCTGTGCCTTGGAATATTTGCACTCGATACCTGCTGCGGATGAAATGATGTTAAAAACCATATATATAAATATTTGATAATCAATCTTTTACATATTAATTATATAAACGGGAAGGCACATAACAGCATCAAATTTATTGACTTTAAAAGGTTAACGACCCTAAACACGATGACTTGTGCAGCGATGTTAATTATAACGGTGTGTTTTGGAATCGATAAATGCAAGCACAGGTATTTGATATTTGTATCTGGATCAATGTTTATAGTTTTAATAGAGGTACGGCATAGTGTTTCCCGTATTGTATCATTCATTCCACGAGGTATCGGACGTTTAAACGTCAATGTCTTGATAATTGTTTTTATAGGCCCATCTGGAGTCATTATCTACGCAACCGTCTACGTACAACCCGGCGATGTGTACTGTGGCTCCTCTTGGTGGCCCTGACACTAGGTGCCTTCTGTGTACTTGTGAGAAGAGGCCCAGGGATGATGGACAATGTAGGGGCATCTGCGGTGTCGATCAAGCTGAACATATCAGGGGAGTCCCACACAACTTCGACCACAAGGAATTCAGGTAAGTCCTGGCAAAGATATCCATTTCAGCAGCCTAGGAAGATTTGTTAACCAAGTCATTAGAAAGTAACAGTTTTACATCCGGAAATTTCAGTAGATCTGATGATGAAGCGCTAGCGAACATCGATGGTATCCATATAAATCGAGAAATAATACCAAAAAGCAACATGGAGGCAAAAATGGAAAAACAGGTTATATTTTTCCCTCTTGGCATCTTAGGTAGCTCGTCCAGGCATGCATCTCACATATATCCCCTCTATATCTCACTTGGTTGTGATTGCTCATGTTTGTGATTGCTCATGTCTATATATATCTCTCCATCTGTGCCTATCTCTGTCTATCCCTGCCGATGCAAGTTTATCTTTCCCTCTTACATCCTAACTGTGTCCACTCCTGTTCTTGTTTTTTGCTGTCTCCATCTTTCTATCCCTGTCCTTGTAAGACCCTGTCTCCATTTATCTGCCTATCCTGCCCATGTAAAAGGTCCTCTCCATCTCTCTGCCTATCCCTGCCCATGTAAGTCCCTCTCGCCGCCTCCCCGCCTATCCCTGCCCATGTAAATCCCTCTCTCAATCTCTCAGCCTATCTCTGCCTGTGTAAGTCCTCTCTCAATCTCTCTGCCTATCCTGCCCATGTAAGTCCCTCTCTTCGTCGCCCTGCTTATTCTGCCTATGTAAGTCCCTCTCTCAATCTCTCTGCCTATCTTGCCCATGTAAGTCCCTCTCTCAATCTCTTTGCCTATCCCTGCCCATGTAAGTCCCACTGTCAATCTCTGTGCCTATCCCTGCCTGTGTAAGTCCCTCTCTCAATCTCGCTGCCTATCCTTCCCATGTAAGCCTCTCTCTCCATCTCTCTGCCTATCCCTGCCCATGTAAAAGGCCCTCTCCATCTCTCAACCTATCCTGCCCATGTAAGTCCCACTCTCAATCTATCTGCCTATCCCTGCCTGTGTAAGTCCCCCTCTCAATCGCTCTGCCTATCCTGCCCATGTAAGCCCCTCTCTCCATCTCTCAACTAATCGCTGCCCATGTAAATCCCTCTCGCCGTCTCCCTGCCTATCCCTGCCCATGTAAGTGCCGCTCTCAATCTCGCTGCCTATCCTGCCCATGTAATTCCGTCTCTCAATCTCTCTGCCTATCCCTGCCCATGTAAGTCCCCCTCTCAATCTCTCTGCCTATTGTGCCCATGTAAGTCTCTCTCTCAATCTATCTGCCTATCCTGCCCATGTAAGAGTCTCTCTCCGTCTCTCAACAGATCCTGCCCATGTAAGTCCCTCTCTCCATATCCCTGCATATCCCTGCCCATGTAAGTCCCTCACTCAGACTATGGTCCAGTGACTAACTGAGCATGGCAGACAACGCCGGCCCTCCTTGTTTACTGTGGCCTATAGGGACAATTTCTTCGCGGACTAGCCCATATTTAGGCGCGGCGTTGAGTGGGACCAAAGTTGAGCGAGGAATCGACTACATTTCTACGTGGCGTCGTCAAGAAGTGAAACTGTGGCAAATTCCGCATGGTACGTAATGTCACATGCTTCAACCCACCGGACATTCAAAGCCGTTCGCATGAAATCCAGATATAGCCTATTTATCAACAATCGCTATGCACCTGCTGTGAAGACAAGGCAACCAACGCCAGACCATCAAAGCGACTGCTCTGCTGAACGAGCTGCCAGCATAAAATATCAGTATAAGGAAGTGCCTCTCTCTTCTCTTCTCTTGTGGCTTTGATGCACCTATGGTTTTTGTGTAAACTGCGTCGTTTATGCACAAACGCCTTCCCCGTCTAGAATCCCAAAAATGGAACGGTTACTCAACCAGATTATTTATATTGTAATAATTGCATATATCGTCGCGCTGAAATGTGTTCGACTCCGTGGAGAAATTGTCCCTATGAGCCACAGTACTTGTTCATGCATGGCTGTTAGCATAGAGCTACCGGATGCAAAAATAAAAAAATAAGGTCCGGTTCAACATTTGAGCCTCGAGTGATTGTGCGACTGAGCGTAGCCGCTTGCCGATCCCTGCACCCACACAATAACCCACGCCAAAAACTAGGGCGAGCCATTTTTCAGCGTATGACTTTACTTACCACATAATTGTATGCCGGCCGCCACTTATTTAGCGTCAAAGCTCCCGTTCCACACACACAACCAACCAATGCAAGTCTGAGTCACAGCGGTAGACCATCAATTAAAATGCTAGCACCTGAAGGCACAGTGCGAATAAATTAAGCACGTTTCATCCATATATGTATAGATGTGTTGCCGTGTGACAACCATTCTGGTCTGCAGAATGGGACTCGCCCTATTAGTAATAGGATTATTGACAGGAAATACGGGCAGTGATTGCTTTTTGAACTCGTTGGGCCAAGATCAGAGGGCGTCATATGTTCCGGGCCCGTATTCTGTATGAATCTTCAATTTAAGTTTAGTTTTAGACTTAATCTTAATTTTCTGGCTAAGCTAAGATTCAAAACTTAATGCTGTTCTAAAAGCAACTTAAGTCGCATCTCCGCTAGGTTTTTAACCGCAGGTTAAGTCTGCAACTCAATCTCAAAAGCGCCTCACTTCACCAAGCGCGCGACTGAGTTAGGCCTTGTGCTGCCATCTGACGGCTACCGGAGATTGGCGCTTCATATTAGAACTCTTTAAGGATGGAGGTAATGATCTAGCAGGCGACGTACAACTGTCACAATTAGCTGATTCTGTCAGGATGGATTCACAGCAGAGTCATATTCTGGTGACAGAAGCAGACAAACGAAAAGAGCTCAGGGGCGTGTGCAGGAATCCTTGAAAGGGGGGCACAATAAAACAAATTGAAGACCGAGGGGGGCGGGGGGGTGCGGGCAAACTCTCATCACACTCGGGATGAATTCTTGCCGACGCCGCTGAGCAGAATTGCGAATGGTTTTTGACAGTTTTAGTCCATTCATTTTGTTTGACGACCGGGGGGGGGGGGGGGGCACATAATTTGAAAATAGGGGACACAAATATACTTTAGGGTCTGAAAGGGAGGGCACGTGCTCCCTGCGCCCCCCGCCACCCCCACCTCTTTCCCGGACACGCCCATGAAGCTTATTAACCTGTTGACAAGGGCGGGTCCAGGAATTTGAAAGGGAGGGGTCCCGTAACTTGCGACCGGGGGTGGTTCCGAAAGAAGGGCAGCGGGTCCCCTAAATGGACGACCACGGGGGGGAGGAACCATCATTTATTTTGACGACCGGGGAGGGTGTCCACCGCTTAAATGGCCAAAATTTTGCATTGTCCACACAAAAAGAGGGGTGGGCCTCGGGATCCCCATGGGCGGATCTAGGGGCGAGGGGTTAGAGGGTCAGTTACCCCCCTTGAAAACTGTCACTGGATCCACTGTAAAAGTTTTGCTCACAAAGTGAAATTTTGGAGTCCAAATGGGGGGGGGGGGGTTAAACCCACAAATCAAGGCCAGCTCAGGTGTAGACCACCTCCCATCCCATTGGAAAAAAAAGATTGCAGAGAGTCGAGACCCCCCGTGATCGTGACCCCCCCCCCCTTTCCAACTACTTAGGTCCGCCCCTACCCCGAAATCCCCTCCAGGGGCCGATCTAGGGGGGTGGTAGGGGGGCACCCCCCCCCCTTCCTTGAACATATACTGTCGGATTTTCCGACGAATACTTCGGAAAATGACATTTTGTAGATGTAACCCATAGGTGGATCCGAGCGGCGGGGGGAGGGGGGGGTGTTGTTTAAGGATGTGTTTAGCACTGGTAAAGCCGGTTGTGAAAAATTGGTAGACACCCGCGTTCATTTTTACTCCTCCCCACCCCCTCCTAGGCTGGGTCGCAATTTTTTTTTAGAGAAAACCCTGCCTCCTTGGCGCAATCCGCCCCCTTTTCCAACTTCCTAGATCCGCTCCTACCCCTCATACCCCCTCGAGTAACAGCGGGTAGAGCCCCATCACCCTGACCGCGCGAATATTTTTGTTTCGCCCCCTATTATATAGGAAGAGAGAGAGAGGGAGGAACGGGGGGATTATTTTACACTGGACTATGGCTCCTGATGTGGATTATGGCTCCGTATGCTGGACTAGTGCTTCAGGCTCGTGGTTATGGCTCCCGGCGCGGGCTATGGCTCCGGGATATGGCTCTGCGTTATGGCTTCCCGAGCGGACTATGGCTCTCTGAGCGGGAATATGGCTCCGTGCGCTGGACTATGGTTCCAGGGGGGAGGCTGTGGCTTCTGTCGCCGGTCTATGGCTCCGGGTTAGGGCTCCGGATTAAGGGTCAGGGCCATGGCTCCGGACTATGGCTCCGGACTAAGGTTCCGGACTATGGCTCCGGGCTATGGCTCCGGACTATGGCTCTGGACGCATGTTATGGGTCCGTGCACTGAACTTTGGCTCCGTGCATCGGACTATGGCTCCGGTCGCCGGGCTATGGCTCCGTTCGCCGTCCATCTCTCTGCCTATCCCCGCCCATGTAAGTCCCTCTGTCAATCTCTCTGCCTACCCCTGCCCATGTAAGTCCCTCTGTCAATCTCTCTGCCTACCCCTGCCCATGTAAGTCCCTCTGTCAATCTCTCTGCCTACCCCTGCCCATGTAAGTCCCTCTGTCAATCTCTCTGCCTACCCCTGCCCATGTAAGTCCATCTCTCAATCTCTCTGCCTATCCCTGCCCATGTAAGTCCCTCTCTCAAGCTCTCTGCCTACCCCTGCCCATGTAAGTCCATCTCTCAATCTCTCTGCCTATCCCTGCCCATGTAAGTCCCTCTGTCAATCTCTCTGCCTACCCCTGCCCATGTAAATCCCTCTGTCAATCTCTCTGCCTACCTCTGCCCATGTAAGTCCATCTCTCAATCGCTCTGCCTATCCCCGGCCACGTAAGTCCATCTCTCTATCTCTCTGCCTATACCCGCCCACGTAAGTCCATCTCTCAATCGCTCTGCCTATCCCCGCCCACGTAAGTCCATCTCTCAATCTCTCTGCCTATCCCTGCCCATGTAAGTCCCTCTCTCAATCTCTCTGCCTATCCCCGCCCACGTAAGTCCCACTCTCAATCTCTCTGCCTATCCTTGCCTATGTAAGTCCCTATCTCAATCTTTCTGCCTGTCCCTGCCCACGTAATTCCCGCTCTCCGTCAATCTGTCTATCCCTGTACATCAAAGCGCACCTCTCCTTCTCTCTGCCTATCCCTGCCTATGTAAGTCTCTCTATCCGTCTTTCCGTCTATCCATGTCCATGTAGGTCCCCTGGCCTCTCTATATCTGAGTCTGTCTCTCACTCTTTCTATGTCTATATATATTTTCTCCCGTGTATCTCAGGCTGTATATCTCTATGGCCATGCGTTTATCTCTCTCACTCTGTTTCCCTATATAATGGTCTCTCACTGGCTATCTTTGGTGTATGTCGCTCGCTCTCTCTCTCCGCGTGCTTCTATGGATATCTCGCACTGTCTATCCCTCTACATGTCCCCCTCTCTCCACCCCCGCTCCCTCTTTCTGCATATGTGCTTTAACTATTCAAGTCCGATAAAACTGTTTGATGCCTGATTTATGGCAATGATGCAGCTGAAGTTTCGGTAGATTTTTCAGGATAGACTTAATGCTTGTTTCCAAAACTCGCACCACCTAAACCCGTTATTTTAGCTCCAATACTATACAATAGCTGACACTCGCAGCTTAACCATCGCTGTGTGCATGTATGATTTGGAACCGTATTCCCATGAAAGCGAAAAAGCAGGCGACTATTTTATGTCCGAGAGTGGATGAGGAATCGGCCAGTACAAGGGGCATATACTAACTCATGCATTCGCCAAGGAGACACGTTTTGCCATATTCAACATTGAAATGAAATCCGAGTCCACCAAAAAAATCACATGACTGCATCTCGATTTATCATTGGATGTAACACTTAGGATCTGGAAACTTTGTGCCTGAAATTCGAACATGTTGAAATCTAATGTTTCGGTCACAAAGTTGCCGAAACATCGCTAGATGTATCATGGGCATTATGGTTATGGATCGCTAGACAACCAGTCGAGATCGCTGGTATCTGGGACAAGGCTCATATATATTATTGTTATCACGACTATAGTTGAGGGTGGCACGACGATCGTCTGGCTATTTGCCGATTTGCTTGATATCAAGGCCCGGGTCCGCGCAGTCTCCTGTCTGAGGAAAGATGTGGGCTGATAAGTTAAGAAGGATATGTTGTGGGTGGTGGTGCGGGGTAAAAGGGGAGGGGTAGTAGTGGGGAGGGGGTGGTGCTTAACTAATAGGCTGATAACGACCGGCCACCTGCCGAGAGGTTGAGTGGCTTGGGCTGGATACATTGTGATTTGTGAATAGAGTAGACACTGGAACCCTACAACCAGAGATCCACATCAAAGTCTCATTGGTCTGCGGCATAACCAACGTGGTTATTCACGTGCAGTAATGTTATTTCGTCATTAAATAACGATTGCGCTTACGGATACACTTCCGATCGTTTCTGTGTTTCACTCTCGCGCGGCGCTTGAATAAGAGATCTTGCTGTCGGTGTTCAGTCGACAGTCGTAATCGTGGAAGGGACGGCATGTTTTTCACAACTGTAAAATGCGATCAACATAGAAAGCGAATAGCAATTAACCGAACAGTCAATACTCAATTGAGTCAGGCTCAATACCGTGCACAAACAGCTTTGAGGTATCCTCGCCCGATAACTGCAAAATCTGAGACATGCATTCAGAGAAAAAGGAAGATATTTAGGTAATTCTTTGGGCTGTGAAACTGACGGCCAAAATGTTAGTAAGGCCACTTATACGCTGTTCCGCAAACATAGATATATATGTAGGTTTGTTCTGGTGACGTAATGCGCATCGGTTTACGTTTACGGATACGTTCAATCGCCAAAAACGTAGTGCAATAACTCCCTGTCGTAATTTTTATGATACATTTTGTATGGTGTTAACATATAACCGGTGCGCTACAGCCTCGGAGGGCGCCGCCGGCTGGTCCGACAATTCTGGTAAAACAATTAAGTTGTACGTCGAGTGGGGTGGAGAAGGCGGGGGTATGAACTGTAGGCTAACCGGCCTCTGCGGTCCAGAAAAAGTGTATGTGGGTCTGGACAGGCGCTATCAGCTACAACTCCCAAGGGAAGTGCCCAGCGTGCTAGCCAGCGTGCTGGATACCAAAATGTACGAACACGTCAAGCATAGCTTCAGAAAAACGAAACTTAGGGGTATAGGTGCAAGGTTAGTAGCGACTGCGACTATGTACATCGACCGAGTTATATGATAGATAAAGGTAAGCCACCCATAATGAGCCTCGGCGATTTTGAGCAGACATCGGTAAACATCGGCAAACATCGGCGGGCTGTAGCCCTGATATTTTACGCAGTCTTAATGAAACAAAGCACGAATAAAACACAGCAAAAGAAGTGGTGACATAGATAAAATAAATAGAACATTGTATAATAAGCTTCGGCGATTTAGAGAGAACCTCGGTAAACATTGACAAACATCGGCGGGTGTCAGTGAAAGGGGAATTCCTAATTCGTTACGTCATTCACAGGGAATCCCCAATTCGTGACGTCATTCACAGGGTATTTCCCCGAGAAAGGCTCTTCGAATATTCAAGAAAAAAACATGGAGAAAACGTGTAAATAGTTCAGAAAACATTCGTGTAGATCATAATTATATCGGAGACCATTATATATGGATACCAGATTTATTAAAATGTGAGCACAAGGCGTAAATTACTGATAATTAGTGTGAATTAAGCTGCTCCAAAAAATATTTCTGAAATAACATTTTCAAACTTCAGGACGTGTTTCTCGGGAAATTTGCACGGCTACCTATATTTTTCTTTATTTTTATCTATGTATTTAAAAGTTTGTAAACGTGGTTTGGTGTCCAGATTTTCATTTTTGATGAAATTATAGCCAATTTTGTGAAGGTGGTGATTTCGAATTTTGGCAAAAACGATCCAGTTTTTGCATAACTGCACTTTATTATTACCATTCTGTTATTTGTTGTGGCTACTATTTACATTTTCTAATATCATTCCTGTCTTGCACTAGGTTTAAGCTTTCTAAAGAGCTATTACTGCTAATATTGAGCTGAATTGTAGCAAAATTACATATTCGTGCAAGTTGTCAAGTTTTGGTCATTTTGTGAAATGGGGGTATACTTGGAAAATGGAGAATATTTTTTTAACGGGACGGTAAAGTGTCATAACAATTCACCAGAAGGTGTGTAATTGGGTACACTTTCATAAAATAATCACAAATACAGAGTTCTTTTACCTTGCTATTATGGGTGGCTTACCTTAAGCGTCACCGCGCCGTTCGTCTTTTGGCGTATCCAGGCTTCATAATGGGATTGGCCATGTTAAAGTCGCTAAATATAGGTACCTATGATCAAGTTTCCCCTTAGCTTAGCATGCGATTACCGATCCACGTGGGTTAAAGGACATGGGGAGTGGGGTGGGGGAAAATTCTCATATGCTGAATATAGCCCTGACCAAGTGTTCCCTTAGCTAAGCTTGGAATTATCGATCCACGTGGGTTAAGAAAAAAGGCGAGGGGGGGTGGGGGGGGGGGGCTGAATATAGCAATGACCTAGTGTTGGCTATAAATTAGGGCGTTACCCCGATCCGTGGCTCCGCTGTATGTGTTGTTCGCTCAAAATACAAGCTATGTGTCCTCGCAAATATTAGACCGGCGCTTATTAGAGATCAGGACGCCTGACTGAAGTACTAGCCAACACATATACAGATATATATTTATATAGATACTTATCTATTATAATTTATAATTAGTTAGTCTCGCTTAAATGCAATGCGGTCAGAGGCATTTGTTGGTACGTGTTTGCTGGGGCTTCGTTCGGTAATCCCCCCCCCCACCCTACATGTGTATACTACCCTGCGCCATAATGTTGAGTGCTGATAATGAAGGACTGATCATGGACGCATGTTTCATGGTATTCAACTACCAGGCATGCACATTAGCGAACCGTTGACCAGTTTCCCGCCCTCTGCACTGGCTGACCTGCGTCCGATGTCCATCTTATCTGGATAGAAAGGTGGCGGCCGGGCGCAGACGCACCAGACAGAGAGTACGCTACATGACACAGGGGTCTCTACGGGGCTGCGTTTCATGCGTGAACCATTTTCTTTACTCCCTGCCCGGCGTGGGGTGGGAGGGGGGCAGGGGAGCAGCTATTATAGCGTGTGTATGGGTTCAGACGAAGGAGAGATGGGGGAGTTGCGGGTGGGAGGGGCTATTATAACGTTATTATGGAATGGGGCGGGGTGTGGAGGGGCTAAGAGAGCATCTGGTTTATGTCTCCTCTGATCTGGGTGTCAGGCGTGATCAAGCTACTACAGGAGTGAGTGCATCAACTCTGAAAGAAAAAGTCACAAGCCACACAAGCTGGGCCTCCAAGATCCTGGTGACTTGAGCCATAGCCAGATTTTAATACACCCCTTGATTTGTAAACAATTTGCCGCACACATTGCATACACATTGCACACAATCAGCTTGCTACTAACTACATCACTAAGGCCCCCATTTCAAAAACATGAATTTTACCTTGACCCGCGACAGAGAACGAACCTTGGTATACGTTTAAACTACGCGGATGTGTGTGTGTGGGTGTGTGGCCAGGTGGAGGCTTAATAATTACGTGACATTTAAATATGTGGATGTTCGGGCTGGCAAAGCACAGATAAGGGGCTATAGGGAGGCTTATCAGGTTTTTTAATTGGATATTCATTAGCTGCACATGCTGCACGGGCTTAATTGCTTTCGGCCTTGCGAATGTACCTTTTCTCTATATACATTATTAACCTTTATACTCTGTTCATAACGTCGATCGTTACATTCTAGTATATGTGGCATATGATATCCCAGATGTTACCGTTTTTCATTTACAGTGATTGCTGCAATCAGTTAAGCAAAATATGAAAGAGATTACTTTCTTTAGAGAAGCGTCGTTTTTGCGTCAATTAGGGCGCGGCCGAGAAATTATATCAGCGGCCTGGGTTTTATTATACCTACTTATGAAATCATAGTGATGGTAGCTGTTGCCTAAGTAGGTGAAAATGAACCAACTGCACTATTTGCTCGCGTCACAAGAACACAATTGGAACGGAAGTCAACATAACGTATGATAACAGAGCAATAGACTACGCAAAACTGGGATGTCATATATAGCGCCATCGGCCGGAAATATGCACGCTATGCGCGCTATTTAGGGTTACGATTGTCGTTTTTTGTGCATCTTGGGACCTCATGTTCTATATTAGACTGTGACTTTTTTTTTGAATTTTTATAGAATAAGGGCCCAAATACATTGGGCGGCCAAAAAGTATTATTAAACATATTGTGAAATTACTTGTTTAACTGGCTTACTTTAGCTACTATAACGCATTTTCCATTAATAAAATTGACTTTCTTTGGAAAATTTTCAGTGACAAAATTTGACTCTTTGACTTTTCATCTTTCATCAAGCCTCATATTTTCCGAATAAGAACATGAAAAGACAGTGTTCTATCCAGAACATGTAAAAACAACTGTGTTACCCTCAAAATTACGATTTTTTTATTCCCTAAGATCAACAACACCTATTTTCAGTCATTTGGAGTGTCACACGGCATATAACATGGGCATAATCAAAAAGTTACATAACATAGGGGGTCCCCTGTAAATTGCCACAGGGCCCTTAATATTGGTGGTAGAGACTTCATGTTACTTGTACCACTCTTGCCATGTTCTGGCCCTATACCATGTTTATAATAGCATTCCTCATTGTCATTTAGCACTTAATATGTAAAGTAGGCAAAAAATGTTCGTAGAAAAAGACATGTGTTCCCCTTTCCGAGGGGTCAAATGCGTTCAAATGAGCCAAAAAAACATCCGGAAAGGCAGTAAATAGGTAAGAAGGCATTGACTACTACAATAATCGATGAAAACATTTGCAAAAATATCTTTAATGTAGCTATAAATAGCAAAGACGCTACTTTCCCGCCCAAAATCAAGGTTTGGGCGGGAAAATGGAAATTCTTGATTTTAAGCCTTTTCCTCGCATTTTTGGTTTGTAACCTATTGGCAGTTACATAGTACGCCTTCTTAGCGTTCTGTTTATGCATATATAATACCCAGACGAGCATTATTTCCTATCGAACGTAACAAAAACATGTTACTGATTTCTGGTTTTTGGTCCATTTTTTACTCCTCAAGGTTAAATCGTATCCGAAGCCAATCGATATTGTTCTGATCGATATTGATTCATACACGGAAGTCAATTGGGCGTAGTTCTCAATCAAACCCTGTCCAAAACGAGGCATTTATAGTGGCGAACAAACACATTTCATAGGCTAGGGGGTGGTCAAAGTTGGCCAAATCATCAAACAAATGTCACACATTTTGGAAAATAATTCCCGTCTTAAACTTGCGGGAAATCGAAAAGTTACGTAACGTAGAGTTCACCTATAAATAGCCACGGCGCCCTTATATTGCTGGGAGAGACTTTTTGTTAATTGTACCACTCTTGCCATGTTCTGGCCCTATACAATGTTTAAAATACTATTCCTCATTGTCAGTTACCACTTATTTAAAGTATGCAATACATATTCGAAGAAAAAGACATATTTTTCCCCTTTGCGATGGGTCAAATATGTTCAAATGGGTCGAACAACATCCGGAAAGGCATTAAATAAGCAAGAAGGTAATGTCTACTACAATAGACATTTCATAGACCAGGGGGAGGGGGGGGGTCAAAAGTGCTCATAGCATGAAACAAATTCCATTTTTTGAAAAATAATTCCCAGCTGGATATGACCTTCATCTTCAGGTATGTTATTAACCATGACCTATTACAAGGATAAGCACCAAGGTCAATGGCAAGGGTAAGAAAACATTGCAACATGTCGTTTTTGTGCTTATTGAGACCCCATTTTCGACATTTGACTGTTACAGTAATCTCATTTGGTCTAAGATAAAAGGGCCCAAACACATTTACCGGTCAGAAAGTATTATTAAACATAATGTGAAAAGTACGATAATGGCAAAATCTCTGCTAGGGCTGCTAGGTCCAGACAGATATGTTGTGGAGCGAGGGGCGGGGGTGTGGGAGGGGTGTATAAGGAGGCGCGGCTGCTAGATGTTCTGATGCCCATTTGGTGAGCTTGATGTAAGACATGAGGTAGGGTAGATAGATAGTAATTAACTCAAACATGGGGTGTGTAGGTGTCTGGTGGTTAGTGGAGGGGCGGGGGGGGGGGCGGCGCTACGCTTTGGCAGCGCTTCAACCTGGCCGCCGATTAAGTTGGCCGCGGAGGAGTGTGGCGGTGAAGGGAAGGGGAAGGGGGGGGGGGGTCTAGGGATTAGCAACATTAGCATGATGTAATTGAAAGGCAATGTGTTGTGCAGACATGCATCCTGTTACTAGTGTTAGTGTCAGTTTAATAAATAGATTTCACATCATCTCTTTTTTGTCTTGAAAGTTAAGCCGCTTAACACCATCTCTAGCCACGTCAAACGATTTCGCCGGCTGAAGTTTGCCTTCTGAGACAATGTACTACAAGCCACATGGAATTATTTTTCTGGCGTGATTGACCCAACCATACGATTATTGCACTCTCGCCTCAAGTACTTGTATTGGCCAACCTGTAGTAAATCGACGGCCAGGTCGCACGTACACCGACGGCGGGCGGGGATGGGTGGTGGCACTTAACTTAATAGGCTGATAGCGACAGGCCACCTGCGGAGAGGTGAAGTGGCTTGGGCTGGATACATTGTGGCTCCGAAACGCATCTCGATCCTCCGACCCGGGCCTTGATATCTTTGATATCCATGTCCGTGAATGGATCCAGCCGACTAAATGACCTCGTTCCATGGAATGCTATGTATTTAAGTTGCATGTAGTGAAAGTCACATCAAGTCGTCTGGTTCAGATCACTTCACACCTCGCGCTAATCTGGCAGCCTCAAAAGTAGCCTGCCTAGCATTGCTCGTACCCACATGCGCCGCAAAGCGAAGGGCTGTGGGGTAGAGGAGTGAAAGGGGGGGTGGGGGGGGGACATGCGGAGGGGGTATTATGCAATATTTGGTTCAGTTCACTATGAAACGAAAAGCTCTATTCAAAGGAAAGCGGTTACCCCCCCCCCCCTCCCCCTAGCAAACACAGCAACCTTAACCCTATGCGTGTTGCGGAAATACATTACATTAGGTTAGTCACCTGGAATCGAACATCCACGTCTTCGAAATCGATTGGTTTGGCCGTAGAAGCGTTCTAGCTATTGATTTGGATGATTTGTGACGTTTTGAATTAACCGTCATCAGTGATGAACAAGATTATGTGTTAATGTTAAAACAGTCGGGTGCATGCGGGCCTGTAGGACGTCAGCCGCCAGCCAGGCTGGGGCTGGGATCAGAGCTAGGTCAGGCTGACTGCCTGCATATCTGGATTGTTACACGGGCCGCTCTACAGGCGGCCGGGTGAATGGATCCTGCAGTCGCAATACGTGAGGTACTTTGTCTCAGGTGTCGCGCGCGACGAACCTACATTTCAATTGCTAAAGGTCCGGATTTTCTAAAACAAATGCTGGGGCTCGCAGCCTGAGCCTAGCCAGGCCTGTCTCCGGATTTCGTCGGCCCGCTGGTTTGAACACTGCGATCATCAGGAACGGACCATCTTATGCTACTAGCCGCCCCGCTCGCTCCGTTCGCGGGACGTCTAGCGTTCGTAGTAATAAGCGAAAGAAATAACAGTATTACAGTAGGCCTATTTTGTTATGACGAAAATTTTCAATTTTCGTCTTGTCAGTGGGTCGTGTTTATTTGTTCGTTTGTATATCTGTTTCACTAAAAAAACGGGAAGTCGTTTTGTGACCTAACGGCTGCATACATTGGTTCGCAGTCTTTAGTATCTAATAGCTAAGCTATAGGGCTACACCATACTCGTCACCTAGGTTAAAAGGTCAAAGGTCAAGGTCACAGCGATTTTTTTGAAAAAATAACTAAAAACGTTTATATCTCCGTTAATATTGATGCTAGAGATCTCTGGTCAGTTTCAAGTTGTGCTAGCATTCAAGGCGCAAGTTTCGGGTATTGTTCACTTTTTGATGCGTACTACTCATTTCCGAGTAAAATGAGGTCGTAAGTTTTGCGCAAAACGCAGTAAAAAACCTCTGTCAGTTTTCTCGCTTTTGGGCGCATTTGCCATCAAGCTATCGCTATGATGTTCTAATATGCCATAGAAATATGAATTGAGATGAGTTGTGTCGAATCTTAGAGTTCTCTGATGCGTCGCGTGACGTCATGATGACGTCACTTTTGGTACTTAAAAAGTTCCTCGTATAGCTGCAAACTAAAAACCATATGTTCCTATCTTACTTCCGGTTTCAGGGCCGACGGCATTTCTCTATGGGACTTCCCATGTTAAAGCGCTGTATCTTTAGGCTGGGAAAAAAAATTTGGCGTGTATTTCACAAGTGCCTCCATCAAGCGACACCGGGATTTTTTTCTTAGTTAAAGATGATATAGTGACCTCAGTGCTTATCGCATACGATTGGAGCAAATAGTGACGTCACAGGATTTTTTGAAATTTGGCCAATGGTGAAAGATACGGATTTTTGGTGTTATCAGAGGCTCCCACGGTCGTCCTATTCAACCATCCCCAAATGCTTGCATCTGTGGATGGATAAAACTAAGCTAAGTCATAATCTGTCAACATGGTTTCATAGCCACATTACTTTTCGGTATATAGTCGAAATCGTTTAACATGAGATCCTATGGGGAAAAATGAACTTGATCGAATATGACCTACATCCGTTCAAGCTATTTCAGTCTCCTTCGCCACACAGTGAGGTAATATCACCTTAAAGCAAGTTATAAGAAAAACACGGCGATTTCTATATTACTTTTTGTTTACATGGCAACGAAGCCACAGGCCTAATGATAAAGATACAGATTCTTGCCATTGGAAGAAAAATCGTCAAAAATCAGATAAAAATGCTAAAATTGCATTCTTTTCGCCAACTAGTTGCCAGTAAGCATCTACAGATCACTTAATGCTTCAATTAGGCGGATGTTGCTTAGTTATGGCGCTAGAGCGCTTCGAAGTGGGACGACACCTTTGCGGGCCGCCAATGATGAGTGAATGGAGATTGTGTCCATCTTTAAAACAACGTCAAAATTAAGAAAAACATGCCAGAGCTGTGATCTTTGCGTCAAATGGTAGGGACCATTGATCGGCAGAGAACTAGTAAACGAAACAAATGAGTTTGTGCCGTGTGTAACTCTTTTGGCGCAGGGGATAAGTATGCGTCAAAAATGACGTCCTAGCTAACGTGCTCCTACCAAATGTTTGGTTTGCTTTATTTTCAGCCACTTTGGCAATAGCTGTCACAACCCGACTTGATAAGTAGGCATATTAAAAAAATAAAAGCCATCTTGAGCATTTTCGCGAACGTCAAAAGACGTCATGTCACGTCACGATGACGTATTATTAGATAAAACGTTAAATTCGTAGCGCCATTCATAATGAGTCAAGCAATCGCTCTTGAGAAGAAAATTTCATGTTCACATAAACACGTCGTCTTCAGAGACACCTTATGGCGAGGGGGCTAAGTGTGCGACAACGTCATAGCTTACGTGCTCCTACGAAAGTTTGGACCTGCTTGATGTTCAGCTAATTTGGCAATAGCTACCATCACCCACAAATTCATGAGTTCACCCATGATTTCGTAAGTAGGTATACTTAACAAAATAGAAGCCATCACGAATATTGTCGTGATCGTCAAATGAAGTCACGAAGACATAATAAATAAAAAGTTACGAAAGTACCGTTAATATTGCTTCAAAAGAAGCGCCTTGGCTTCAAACTGGATGTCCAATTAAGCTCCGCCTACAGTGCCACACTGCCTGTCGAAAGCAGCATTTAGCCCAAATTGCCCCTATAAGGCCCTTTAGCCGAAATTGGCCCTGACGACTCGTCACGTCGCCATTAATACAGCTTCCAAATGTACTTATGTATTTTCGTCCTCGACCTATAGTCGAATATCTCTTGTTTTATACGTCAAATAGTAGCAGGCAGAAAGTAGACGCCCCTTTTCTATTGCAAAACGAGAATGTAAAGTGCAAAACAACCCCATTTTCTATATCTCATTTGCATGTGGTGATTCGCGCACTGAAAACGGACAAACAGTCAGGGTGGGGGCGGGGGTCGGGGTGTGGGGGGGTGGGGGGTCGGGCGACCGCGTGCTATCGTGGCCTTGAAAGTTACAAACGGGTTGACTGCTGCTGCTTGTGGGGTGCGAAAGCGTACGCACGGCGACCGACCATTTCGGTACCAACGGAGGGCATAGATCTGTTAAATAGAGTTGGAAAAGATATCAAATCTGGCGCCCCAAACCTCCCGACAAGCAGCTTCGGTGCTCGACTCCAAGATATCAATCAAGCTAGGCGCAATGTTACCAAGCCTGTCTATAAGCAGACTGTGCGCGCCCCGTGATAAGTTAAGAGACTGGCCTGGCAATATAGATGGACCCCGTGAGGAGGGGGGACATTATTACACACAACTGGTGGGGGGCGGGGGGGGTGGTCCCCGGGTGCCCCTGAGAGGGGGGCGGGGGCCATTATTACACACACCTGGCGGAGGGAGGGAGGGGGGGGGGCGGGTGCCTCTGAATGTCTGAGAGCCGACATTAAAAGAATGTTGTTGTTCCCTAAACTGATTTTCCGATATATGTGTTCTAGTCCTAGATTGGAAATAATTTCGAGCGATTGATAGCCGGATGTAGCTATATATATACACGTGCTTTTCAAGCCACGCTCGACTAATATGTTTTGTCTCCTCATTTCCCAAACATCAACGCCATACGGCACTGATGGGTGAATAAGATCTTTCATTTTACGCGGGCGCGCTGTGGACACCCTCTTCAGTCTCCACTATGTTGGTGATTAGATCGACAAGCTCGGGCTGGGACATGTTATGTTTTATTCGTCAAAATTCAGTTTTCAGATAAACATGATGCTCTTTAGCCTAATTGCCACAACGGTCTAATCTTACATTAAGAATAAATCACAGCCCAGGCCCGGGCCACATCTCACGAGCCTCGGAAACAAAAATACATGAATAAGTATAACAGCGAAGGTAAACACAACTTTGACACAGGAGACCAAGATTAAATATTGCTATCATCAGCGCCACCTGGAGTTGGCGTAACACATACGAATTATAAAACATCAGCCCAAGTCCATGCATCCAACCCATACGATGTATTACCCAGGATACAGTGTTGATTATTGTCAGTAATTAATATTCATTCAAATATAAAGCTGTAGTTCCTGTAAGCGAATGGTTGACAGCCACGGCCCAGGCATTGCTCACGAGCCTCGGTTCGAGTGGGCCGGGGTTGTCGCGGATAACTCCGGCCTAGCCATTCCTTGCGAGTCTCCGTTTGGGTGGGCCGGGGTTGTTCGCAGATAACTGCGGCCTACCCATTGCTCACGAGCCTGAACTCGTGTGGGCCGGGGTTACCACAAATAACTCCGGCCTGCTGTCTCTGTCTCGCACCACATCTGGTTTCCCGTGTCGGCCAGGCCTTTTAAATTTTTTGCGCGAACGCGTGATTCTGGAGATTTCGTTATTCCGGTTTCAAATAATTCGGTGTTAATTATCTGGATCTGACCCTAAAACCGGCACCCCCCCCCCCCGCATCCAGAAATAGACCTAACCAGTCTATGTGGGCAATGACATTCGCTATTGCATCTTTCGCAAAGTGAAAAATAGAAAGGTTACTGATTTCAAGGCGCCCTATGACTAGCCGCTTCATATATGACCAATCAGAAAACTGAGTCGTATATAATATAGTCCGGGCCCAGCATGCCGTCTGCTCTGGGCTTTGACCCTCCTTTCATGAGCAGCATAGATGCAAATCCATTTCCGCACGTATAAATATATGTCCAGCCGCTGTTCTGGACACAAGCTGCTTTTTAGTGCTCGTCTGTTTGTATATGTTTATGGTCCTATTGTTTCCAACAATTCACCCTTTCGCATCCTCGCGCATCAAAGGAAAGTATTGACCGAAAACCGCACGTCATCAGAATTCGTAAGCTCCTGGATTAAGCAATGGTATCAACGCTAGCCGGCTCTGTATAGTCGGATGGACGCACTAACGTCTACTGCAGCAGCTAGCACAATCATTTCATCATTTCTCATACATTTGTGACGCCCGGGGTTGCTGTCTATTTACTATATTATTGTCTGGTCACAATGGGTTCCGATTCATGAGGAAATGCTTGTGTTAGCTGCTGCTCATGTTCTATAGTGAAATAGATCTGGCATGTTTACAGGGAAAGTCAAGTTTTTTTTGAAACTATGAAACTAATGGAGTTTCTCCCCAGAAGGACATATTTTGTATTAATCTGATGAGGGAGTAATCATCGATTGAGCGCTGACCACTCGCCCATTCATATAGCTAGCGCATTGCGGCTGATGATGACGCCAGGGTGGCTTAGTCCGATATATCCTATCTCGCCCGCCCGCTATTGCAGCCCGTCATCAAGCTTGAATTATTTTACCCGTGAGTTCAGAAACAATTCACCGGCCGTCAATCGCATTAGCTGCTCGGGCTTCAGGATATATTAATATTTATGTTATCACAATAGACCGATCCATTCTCCGACACTAAGCCCAGCACACACTTAAGTCCTTTTTCTTTAATCGTGAGTATGAAATTGACAATCGTAGCTGATGGTAGATACAAGGGAGAAGTACTCACATCTGAAACTGACAACAAAATGACATGCTGCATTTTTGTCCGACTTTTTTGTCCGGCATAAGGCACATGGAAGACCTTTTTTCACCACATGATTGGATAAAAGTAACAATGACGTCAGTGAATGATTGACAGCCTGGATCAAAATGTTTGATGAAACTCCTTCTATTCGAGTGACAACGATGACCGAAAAACGAACCATTTCTGACCATTTAGTAAATCTCATAGAGCGTTCCAGTATTAATCTTGATAAAGACCAGAACCGTAGACTAATAGACCTACTGTACGAGTATCAAGACATATTCTCTAGAAATGACAGTGAACTTAGTTGTTTTACAGCAATTAAGCATAAAATGTACACGAATGGCAGTAGACCTGCACGTCAAGGAATGCGTCGTAGTCCTTTAGGGTTTGAAAATGAAGAATTATAGCATTTAAAACTGGTATGGTAACTCCATCTACTTCTGCGTGGGCATCTGCTCCAGTACTGGTCAGAAAGAAAGATGGAAGCATACGATGGCGTATAGACTACAGAGCTCTGAATCAAGTTACAATCAAAGACGCTTATCCTCTTCCCCGAATAGAACAATGTCTAAATGCTCTACAGGAAGTAAGATTTGTGAGTACCTTAGGCTTGACTTCTGGTTATCGGTGAGTCAAATTAGATGAAACGTTTCAGAGGGTCTGACAATTAGTCTTGAGCGGATTGACGTGGGAGGAAGTGTTAACCTATCTATATGATGTCATAGTTGCAGGAAACAGTTTTGAAGATCATCTTCAGAATCTAGAAAAAAAAGAACGCTTCGCCCGATATAATCTTAAGCTTAAACCCAAGATTTTGGGTAAAATGATCTCAGACCAAGGGGCATGTGTCGACACGGAGAAACTCGAAGCTGTACGACAATGGCCTAGTCCAAAAACCGTTACAGAGGTGGAATCTTTCCTTGCTTTTATGAACTATCACAGAGCCCACCTCCAAAATTATGCAGGGGTAGCAGATCAGTTGTATTAATTTACTGGGAGTCGTGCTCGTAAAACAAGGTTTGAATGAAAATAGCATCATGAATTGGCTTGATAACCGCACCTGTACTGGGATTACCTCAAGATAGTGGACAATTTATCCTTGATACAGATGCTTCAGATAACATGATCGGAGCGGAATTGATTCAGATACAACCATGAAAAGAAATGGTTCTATCATATGGTAGATTTGTGCAAGAACAGCTGCACAAAAGAAATATTGTACTATGCGAAAGGAATTGTTGGCAATAATCAGATTTACGCGTCAGTATTGACATTATCTACTTGGGAGCAAATTTCTCATTGAAATTGATCATAATAGTCTCACCTGGTTGATGCGGTTTAAATATATAGAAGGACAGTTGTCTAAATGGTTTTTTTATGTCTTTATGTGTTTTTATGAACTATTCCTCAACAATTACCATGTGGAGGATATACAGATTGTACATCAACAATGGTCCCACTTAGACGATGTAGTTCCCCTGAGGATGAGTATGAATCCATATCAAATGAAAGTTCTCCCAATGAGACTTGTAATAATCCTCAAACTCCGACGTCACAGGTTTTCTCATGGTCAGGTGATCATAGATTGAAAGAAATACAAACGCAACAATGTTAGGATACTGATTTGAAGTTGATATTGTCTTGATTTAAAGAAAACATAGAACCCACTGAAGCTGCACTATCTCTAACCAGTCCCGCTAATAAATACTATTGGCTACATGATCAGATTCGCTTGGTACAAATTATTCTCTTTTAGAAAATAACTTTTCTAGACTACGTTTGATAGTACCAACAAATTTGGTAGATGAAGTTCTGTATCACCATCATGACACAATCACATCCAAGGGCGAATAGTGAAAATGAAGGGCTGCTACAACTTGATGAACGACCAATGAAATGCCTAACGCCATGCAAAACTAGCGCCATTACTATTGTTGAATCTAAATTTAAGGCGTTGACTTGTCTCTGCTTCTTTGGTTGAATTTCCGCATGCAACGAATAAAGCAAAGCCATTTGGGACTGACTGTCCGCAAATGGCGAGCCTTTCCTTAAGTTGCCTTTTTGATACCATATATCGTTGCCAAGAAACATGGTACGTGCAACTAGGCAACTAGGCAGATAAGCGGGCCATTTAAAGCTATAGGGCTATACAGTTCTCGCGATCGGGCCGCGAGACTTCAGTTTTGGGGACAAACAAACACACGTGCTCCATGTTGAAGTATAGGCAGTTACAAGTCAATTTCTTTCCAGGTTTATTCTAAAGACTATGAGTACCATTTCACTAAACATGGCTATGGGAGATATACGTTAAAATATTTGGAGACGATGAAGCGCAGAACTTTGGGAATATAAAAGGAAAAATCCGTGTTCAAAACACTCGAAAGCTAAAAATAACGTTCTAAATTTAGCCCGGCATCCGGGCTTTCGCAAGTTCCTCAAACAGTCAGTGACGTCACAGAGTTTCGCGTGCCTCCGCGATACCAAAACTGGCGAGAGCAAGTGATCGACTTAACCATTCCGCTGTCAAAATGTGCAGTGCATGGAGTAACAGCACACTGATGCGTCATTAAACCACATGGTAAAGACAAAATAAGACCATTTGGATGTTTTCGTATCACTTTTGGATCACGAAAAGACCAAGTTTCTTCATTTTTTAAAGTTTTCTGTTTGAAGCGTTGCGCCAACGTTGTCACCGGGGAGAATCCGTGATACCTCATAATGTCTCGTTTTCGTAGGAAATGCCAAAAAACGTTAGTTTCTCAGTCGTATTGTCTCGTCGTAACAAATATTCGTCATTGTGATGGCGCACACGAATAAAAAATATGTCGTCTATCCGTTTTGTGAAGCTATATTTCTCAAATATTCTTAATCATATCGCTAGGCCTTATGCAATGGACCCACCCCTCGGCGCCTGGCTTTTGCGCAGGTAGGCTGGTTCCCAGTCTCTATCCATACACGTCACACCTACGTCACAGATAGTCAGGATACCAGTGTGCGCAGAGATTCTAAACTCGTTCCGAACACGTGCTTCGTTTGTTTGTCCCCAAAATGAGTAAACCGGAAGTCTAAGCGAACGAGACTTTATAGCCCTATAACTAAAATTAGTTTGCGCGTCATGTTTCAGTGTTCTGTGCTATGTCGCTATGGTAACGATTGTCGATTGCATGGGCAGCAGGGTGGTTCGAACAAGTTCTTTGTCGGAATACAGCATTTTATTTAGCGGCCTTCAGATTTAAAGCTATTGTACTAGTTAACATGACCACCAACTCGTAATAATCTTCCATTGACACCGCAGTTTCCAATTACGGGGTTTCAATGTACGACTGTGAAACCAATCCATCATACAAACTACTTGATACACTTGATCTTACATTTAAAATTAGTTATCGAACGGAAATGAAATGAATGGACAACTGCTGCATTACGGTCCGTAGTGGAGCACTCCACCGCTATAACACGACGAGGGTGTTATCTCAGCACAAACAAGACAAGACTGTCTCAACACTCGATGTAAATGTACATAATATATCCAATCAATACAATACATAATTAATTGCCGACATCTACTGGAGTTTGATTGGCCTTTGTTAACGACGCCTTATTGCTCCATTACTACAGTCAAAACGGAAACTCTCTGGACATCGAAATTTGCGAATTATTTGTTTACTCTACGAGTTGAGGACGAAATCTATGCATATTCCTTACCTATGAACTGGGGCCTGTCTGAACAATTGTTTATCCGATCTGCAGTTCGATTCCTATCCTCACAAGACATGACCTGCCATGCTGTTATATAAAGCAGACGATGTTGTTTTTATCGTTCTCTTGTCAGTCGCGCAAATGTAAAGGTCATCCAATTGCCACCTGATTGGTTCAAAATCTAGGTCAGGTGGGCAGTCAATCGCGTCATTTGACGAGGGTACCGATGGTTGAATGGTCAGGGGGTAGTGATTGCAGGCGGCGTTTGCTTGCGCGCAATGAATCCAAGTGTAGCCTCCATTGATAATAAACTGATTTCAAGTACCTTCTGAGTCACTTTAGGTATGCGCCAATGCTTAAAAACAGAGTTAATGATAAAATACTACAAAGGAATTCAAAATTATGACCCCTGACAAAGATGAAAATGGCATCGCCCAGTGAATGGCGCCATCAAGCCGATCGGCTGCTTCGAAGTGCAGCAAAGCAAAATTTGCTTAAAGTTTATTTGCAAGTGTCTCAGGAAACGTGAGTTGACATACACTTATTAGGCCCCGATTTCAAGTTCACACAGAAAGTATTTTTTTCTTCTTCGAATCAGTAAATATTTTCTCCTAAACGGGAAATTTCGCTGTCCGGAGAGTTTCCGTTGAGACTATACATTGTGATAAACACCATAAATAAATAAATGACTTTACCACATGCAGCAACACGTAAAGGCTACCTTGGCAGCTGCAGACTGAGGGTGTTGCAACAATTCACAGATAAGACTCTTTGGCTAGGACTATTTCAGCTGAAGTGAATTGCATCCGAAAAGATTTTCGATCATTGTGCAACAATTCTTGTGTAAAAACTTATTTCGGTGTCCTCTGTGAAACATAGATACTATCATAATTGTAGTGATTCTTGCATTTGTTATATGTAGAAGTCACGTAATGAGACTAATTATTCATCAGTAATATAATACAACATCGTTTTGTACTATAACGTACAATTGTGAATCAATATCGCAAACTCTTTGTTTCTGTTCTATCCAGGTGAAGGTCCTGATAGGGTTCGTCTGCAACAAACAAATGACGTCAAGGCATGTTCTATGGAGCAGAGGCGTCAGTGGATAAGAAACATTTGTAAGCGAAACAAGTGGGCGGAACCACCCGCGGACTTCATGAAGTCCATGAAGGGATTTTCCGATAAATTTCTCGTAGATGACGTGCATAAGGTCATGTATTGCTCTATCCCCAAAGTGGGCAGCACTACTTTCTTGGGGCTCTTCCAGGCGAGCGGCTGCAACATTTCGGTGGCTGATTTGGCGAAAACGGCAGGAAAGGGCACATTGCATTCGGTAAATAATCTCCGCAAATGTGGTATGAAACTGTTATCTAAAATGGGGCGGAAGGAACAGCAACACGCCCTTAATAATTACTTCAAATTTATTGTGGTTCGACACCCAATAGATCGACTTCTGTCGGCATATCGTGACCGGATAGAAGTTCCGAGACAGAATTCAGGGGGTACGATGTATTTCTTCGAGAAAAGACGCAAGGCCATCAAGAACTTCCCCGGCATCACAAGAAACCTATACGTCAATAACACCTTCGCGGCCAACATAACTGAGTTTCTTCGTCTAGTGGGGGCTGGATACCCGCGTTGGTTTAATAACGTTCACTGGCAAGACTACTTTGACCGATGCAAGCCTTGTAATATACAATACGACTCGGTAATACGCATGGAGTCGTTACCGGATGAAATTCCCGAGATCCTGGAAAAGTTGCCTGGGCCGGATGGGAAACCAAACATGTTGCCACTTTTGAACCAAAAGAGAACCACAGCAATTGAAGGTAAGTTATCGGCCATGAGTTCAGCCTTGCATGACCTCGATGCGGTGACTTTGAACCGCATTATGACTACTTACCGCCGAGATTTTGAAATATTTGGTTATGAGGTCAATACGAAATCAAGAACGGGTCATTGTCTATATAGAGATAGCACGGATTCAAGGGAAAAATTGCCAACATGTTGTTAACGCGCTTGAAATATAAATCAGGACACTACGCGTGAGCTACTAAGAACTTTTGAGACTAAGAAGGCGTGAGGCGTTGTGCAACAGGCTGACGGCTCGCCAGCGTGAGGCCGTGTCCCACAGACTAACGACTAACCAGCGTGAATTTTGACGCTGTCAACTATGAGATATTGCTTTCAGTATTGGAGAAATACGGCGTCAGTGGCTTTGCAGGGAGGTAATTTCAAAGTTACCTTAAACGATAGGAGGAATATGATTATCCTAATCCAGGTTAAGATGAAGATGCGGGGTTCCACAGTATTCAGCCTTCGGACAATTAGTTTTCCTAGTTTACGATAATGATTTGTACAGTCAGGAATAAACTGTACTGCATATTATTTGCTGACGACTTTTTCTCTCACTAGAACGGATATCGATAATCTGGTTATAACATCTAAATAAGTTCAATCTCTGGAAATTAAATACAATGTATGGTTTGCGAGTTACCCTGACAAGTATCCCGAAAGAGTTTAAGAGCAGGAGAAATTATACTTGAAGGTTCAATATAGGCTATATAATATATTCTCGTTCATTATTTCGGGGATTTTGTTGTTGTGTATCTGTAGCAATACTAGCTGCAGCTAGTGTGATAATTACAAACAACCGTAGCATCCTCAGCTCCAGCTTGTGTCATGTTGCATGTCATGTACCTTTACCGGAGACATGCATCTTTAAGTTATCCTAATAAAATTAGTACAAAAAACGTATGTACGGAGCATTTAAAATTAAACATAGCGCAACAGTCAATTTAAATTAACAAAAATGGCAGTAGAACTAAATATTACCACCTGAATATAAGACTATTTCAAGGTACGAGAGACGCTATTGAAGTCAGTTTGTGTTATATTTGTAAAAGTGAGTCCAACACAAACGAACATTTTTCTTGGGACTGCTTTATATATTTATAGAGCCAGTTGTATGAGGCAAACGTCTGTATTAACCATAGTTTTCATATGTTTATGTATTCATTGTATCGGGAAATATATAAACGCGTGGAACTAACCAAAAGCGGTGGCACAAACATAAATATGAAAGAAGCTTACAGAGATTGTTCTGCTGACAATGAGCATGCTGTTATATATATTTGAGCGGTTTTTGAAATGTGTCCTTTTAAAGGTTTAAATAAATCATCGAAACTTTGGCCACTGCGTTTTCGCCTCATTGCCTTCGCCACCACGTGTTAAGCCAAGACCCTCTGAACGTAGATACAGCCACATGACCGGGAAAGGCGGCCCGGCTCTGGCATCAGTCTTAATCGGGAATTCGCATTAGGAACACATTCGTCACTAGTAACTGCGACCTGTAGAGAAACTGGTGCCACACGTGAAACCAGTGCGCAACCATTGGGGACACTGCAGCGACCTATGGCTATGGGGCACTGCTGCGACCCATGGGGACAGTGCCGCGACCCGTGGGAACAGTGCCGCGACCAGTGGGGATACTGCGGCTACGCATGGGGACTAACGGACCAGTGGGGACACTGCCGCGACCAGTGGAGACTCTGCGGCTACGCATGGGGACTAACGCGACCAGTGGGGACACTGCTGCGACCAGTGTGGACACTGCCGCGACCAGTGGAGACTCTGCGGCTACGCATGGGGACTAACGCGACCAGTGGGGACACTGCTGTGACAAGGGGGGATACTGCAGCGACCCGTGGGGACACTGCCACGACCCGTGGGGACAGTGCTGCGACCAGTGGGGACAGTGCGGCTACGCATGGGGACAGTGCCGCGACCAGTGGGGACACTGCTGTGACCAATGCTTCGATTTGTGTGTGCAGACATGAAAAGCTTCTATTTTTGCTTCCTAATTGTATTGAACTGGCAGTTGCTACCAACCTCTTCATGAAATGCTTCATGAAATGCGCCCTTGTCATTTGAGTGCCAACACTTCAATAGTCACGTAACTATGTGTAATATGCCGATACTCGTAGACGCACATTTGTAGCCAAACCTTACGGCATTGTAAGTTGTGTCTTTGTTTTGTGCAAGACCTGTATCAATTATGTGCAAAAAACATATAATTTAGATCATTGGGGTTGTGCCAACACTAGGGAATTTTCACTATCGTTCGAAAGGTGGGAAGAGGGGTGAGTCAGTATCAAGTACTGGGACGCCAAGACTCAGGGCTCTTCAGAACCTCAATTTTGTATGCGTATTGAATTTTGCCTTACGTGTCACAACGCCACCGATTGCTCATGAGACGCATCGGTGGCATTGTGCCTATGCACACGAGTTCACTGGGAACCACTACACTTCGCTGCACTGAATGAATCTCCAAATAGGTTAGTTTACGAATCGCACGAGAAAAGCGACCGTTCGACAAGGCGGTCGTTGATTTCACTGTTGCTGACGGTAGGTCCTATTTATCATATGTATGAGAACATATTACTGGTTTTAATAATGTCCCACATAACTCTGTATTATCTGATTATAACGATAAGTTCGCATGCTGTGCATGGAAATTCGGCATGAAGTTTTAAGAATTTAGCAGCTCACAATTTCCTAAATTTGTCCTTGACTTTCGGTGAAGTCACTAATGGCTTATTTAAACTTAGGGTCCAAATTAGAAAGCCTGAAGAAATTCAAGGCTGCAGTCAAGATATTACAGTGTCAGATCTGATATCTTTACCCAGCAAAAGCGACATATGTATCTTATCCCATCTACCACAACTGTAAGTCAAAGGGAAAAATGGATGGAAATTTTTCAATTGGATGAATCTGCTTGGAGTCTTATTTGTGTTTTACCTTTGAAATCTGCTGTTGAAACGAGGCGTCACTCCCTGCAGTTCTCCATTCTGTATAGATTTGTTTCTTACAAAAAATGTTTGAACCTGATGAATATCGTTGAGAGTGCTAATTGTGATAAATGTGATATGGTTGATACCATAGTACACAGATTTGCGGTGTGACAAGGGTTAATAAAAACTTAAATTATGAAATTATGGACATAATAATAGACCTAAATAATTCAAGGATACTTTCTGATACTCTGGATTCCACCTTACCAGTGATAACACCAACAGCCCAGTCAACATGTACATGATGGTCCCATGTGGGCCCCACGTGGGACCATCATGTACATGTTGACTGGGACGCTGCTCTTAACATCAGTCACGGCAGTATCCAATTTTACAGTACAGTTAAGCGGACTACACGTCCAGGTAACAAAATAATATTCTCCGAATATTCCGCCAATGTTACGGGAATATTACTAAAAAATATTCCGGGAATGTTTTTCAGGAAAGTTTTCTTAATATTCAGGGAATATTTTTTGGGAATATTCGCAAAACATTCTGAGAATATTCGGACAGTTTTTTTAATATTACGAGCAAACCTTCCCAGAACATTAAACGAATATGATGGTGCACTCACAGAAATGAAGCAGAAAACTGTTTAAACACATTTTTAACATCTTTATTATTATATTACCGCGTGGTTGACAAGTCAATGCGCCAATGTAAACTGCATAATAACTTTAACGCATTCATTTTAATTACATTACCGCGTGGATGACACGTCATTGCGTCAATACAAACTGTATAACAAGTTTAACGCAGTCTTTATAATTGCATTACCGCGTGGTTGACAGGCCATTGCGCCAATACAAACTGTATAACAAGTTTAACACAGTCTTTATAATAACATGACCGCGTGGTTGACAGACCATTGCGCTACTACAGCAAAGAACCCTTTCAATTTGAAAGAAGAAGAAGAGTTTTGGGGTAGGGGAGACCCCCTAAGTTATGGGAGAGCAGAAACTCAAAGTTAGGGGAGGGGAGACACCATAAGTTAGGGGAGGGGAGACACCATAAGTTAGGGGAGGGGAGACACCCCAAGTTAGGCAAGCGGAAACACCCCCAAGTTGGGAGAGGGGAGACACCCCAAGTTAAGGGGGTGAAGAGACCCTAAGTTTGGGAGGGGAGAGACCCTAACTTAGGGAGGGAAGACATCAAAGTTAGGGGAGGGGAGACACCCAAGTCAGGGAAGGAGAGACACCCCAAGTTAGGGGAGGAGCGACACCCAAAGTTTGAGCAGGGGATACAATTACACTTGGGGGAGGAGAAACACCTAAGTTAGGGGAGAGGGGACACCTAAGTTAAGGGAGGGGAGACACCATAAGCTGGGGGAGGGGAGACACCCCAAGTTAAGGGATGGAAGAGACCCTAAGTTTGGGAGGGGCGAGGCCCTAAGTTAGGGAGGGAAGACATCAAAGTTAGGGCAGGGAGGGGAGACACCCAAGTCAGGGAAGGAGAGACACCCCAAGTTAGGGGAGGAGAGACACCCAAAGTTTGATAAGGGGATACACTTAAAGTTGTGGTAGGGGGAAACACCTAAGCTAGGGGAGGGGGGACACCTAAGTTAAGGGAGGGGAAACACCATAAGCTGGGGGAGGGGAGACACCCCAAGTTAAGGGATAGAAGAGGCCCTAAGTTTGGGAGGGGCGAGGCCCTAAGTTAGGGAGGGGAGAGACCCTAAGTTAGGGAGGGAAGACATCAAAGTTAGTGCAGGGAGGGGAGACACCCAAGTCAGGGAAGGAGAGACACCCCAAGTTAGGGGAGGAGAGACACCCAAAGTTTGAGGAGGGGATACACTTAAAGTTTGAGGAGGGGAAGTAACTTAAGTTAGGGGAGGGGGGGAAACCTAAGTTAAGGGAGGGGAGACACCCCAAATGAAAGAGGGGAGATACCTAAGTTTGGGGAGGGGAGAAATCAGGAGGGCAGAATTTTTTTTCAACATACTTCTGTATTACATGCTGCTTTGTCAACTTCTCTCAGTCAGCTTCAAGATCCTCCATCGCCGGCACCTATTAAAAAAAAGGCAAGCAGCGGTCAGTTACAGTTAGTGGCATACATGTGAGCTATCATTAACTCTTTTATTCACAAGCAAACATTTAAGGGTATCATTTCTGCAGCCAGGGAGAGACATAACTGACTGCCTGGGACAGTTTAATTACATGGTCAGACAGGTTAGAATGATGGTTGTATGCCTGACGGGGCAGGTTAAGATTTAGACTGTGATCTCTCTGTATTGAGCCATGTTCAGCAGTTACACTTAGCAAACAACCCTGCAGGCACTGATCAATGCGAACAATAAGTGCACAGTCGCCTTCGTTTGTTGGCCCCAATCATAAAACATTGGAAAACTAGGCTCAGGGCTAGACACTTGCTTTGCGGAACATGACGTTGCAGAATCGTCGAACTTGGGTGTATATACCACAGTAAATAAATAGTTTCTTAGTTGTCGCCTTTAAATTTGATAGGACAGGTAAATATTCAAAGGGGGCAGGTCAATCTCCACACCACATGCTCGACAGGGCAGGCGACATCCAAAGTTAATGTCTGTCACAGGCAGCATGTAAACAACGATTGTTACAATTTGTAAGTAGCCTCAGTTACCTCCATTTTCTTGATGTGTGGGGCAAAGCGCATCATCTCTGCGAGGATCTCATTGAAACAACACCTATCGAGCTGCTTGCAATTTGACATCTGGCTTCTGCAAAGATAGATTGAACATGAATTAGCGTCCTACCTGACACTAGTCAGACCCACAGAAATAAGAAAGAGCCATGAGAATGTCGGTTGCTTGCCTTGATTTGAAATTAGCACACTTTTGGGCATTGACTGCAGAACGTACACAAAAAAAAGGCCCTTTAAAGCTGTCAAGTGGTTCATACCTTTATGGGTGAAAAGGCGACAAAAATGCCTGTAAAACAATGTATACAAGTAGCTCTTTGTAATTATGGAACTTCTCTAATAACAAGTATTTACAACTTTTCCTTGCTGCCATGTCACTGTTACAGCACCGTTCTTGTCTCACATTTCAGTGTTAAATTGCTAAACTTCTGTAACAGTGATATAATGGCGAGAAATAAAAACAATTATTAACTTATTGTAAAGTTCTATAAATATAAAAAGTGATCAAAGTTATTTACAGGCATTTTCATCGCCTTTGGAACTATAAAGGTATGAAGAACAACTTGAATAGATTTCTAAGGTGCATTTATCTGCATACATTCTGAAATCGACACCTGATTGATTTTTATTTTTTTTCATTTTCTACGCTCTATGTCAACATTTATTACATAGCCCCTGCTATTAGAAATCGCGTACTGATGGCTCAAGTTGAATGTCCTAACCGGGTAAATATGCAGTGCCTACCTGTCAATGTACTCCACTCAGTTCCTGAAACCTTTCAGCCTTTATGACTTTTTGTCGGACAGTCATTTCTTTGGTCGGTAGCCTAGTGTATTTTCTTGTAATCTGGGCAATTTTTATCACCTCTTGCCTCGTTGTCAATGCTTCGCCATTCGCTGGAAGTAAACAAGCTTAGCATGATCACTGCCAGGCGGCATTTGTCACATCCGGCAAATGGAATTCTGTTAGGATCTTCAACTTAATTGAGCCATCGGCCATCGGTTTCTAATTTTAGGGCTGGTGAATCACCGTGAATGGCATGGCTCTCACCCTTGCTTTATTTACGGGCAGAGAGGCATGATGTACCCGGGTTAGGTCCAGTGCTGGCTTAGCCTGAATGTTCAGACGTTACAGTCTTGACACTTGTTCTACAGTCACAAGAACAAGTGTCAAGACTGTAACGTCTGAACATTCAGGCTAGTGCTGGCTTAGCTGTGATCTCCCCAGCGTTAGAATAATCTAACGCTGGATGGATTCACAGCTAGTGCTGGCTCTGACATCAAATCTACCACCTGACCACTCGGCACGCCAGTGAAATCTGCCACTTAGTCTTAGACTTAGGCTTAGCTGCTTTAGTGCCAGGCCCAGCCCCAGGGCCAGGGACAAATCATTTGAATTTTGATCATGCACAGAATAGGCCTAGATCTAGTCAATTTTCACAGCGTCAAGGGGCTGATAGACTACAAAAGTTACACATTTCTTATCCTGCCTACTTCATAAGCAACTGAGCATATTTGTTAAAAGGTGATCGTATCGCTGATGTGTGTATATCCGAACTTACCTTCAGTTCATGGGCGTCTCTCTTCGAAGAAAACCGTTCAACTTCCACGAGATTAAATGTCCACTCTCCGACAGAGGGCGCTCGCTAGAGCTTTGAGCGGTGAGTTGAGCGCGATCCCTATGTTGGTAAACATGTGTATATTGCCGTCAATCAGCCGCTGGCGCCACACCAAGCGCCCGGGGGGGGGGGGGCATGGGCATGGGCATAGCTGAGTTGTTGTTGTTTTTTTCTTTTTGGGGGTGCGGGGCGGCGCCCCCGCCCCCGCCCCCGACCTTTTCACCTCCCAAATCCGCTCGGTCGGATCGATTTACCGCCAAAACCCACTCGGCCGGGGTATTTTTTTCGTTGACCCTCTGTATGTCTTTACATGCAGACACCGCTCGGTTTATTCTTTTTTCCGGGCTAACACTCGCCCCCAGGGGGTATCTTTTTGATCACAAACGTCCGCTCTCCCAGACACCAAGGGACACCCGCGGACCCCCTCCCCGCTGATTGGTATAACAGTGCCCCGAATCCCCCCCCACCCCGTCCCATTGTCAAATTCCGTGGCCGGGGCGGGTCTAGTGGTGGTGGTGGTGGGGGGGGGGGTTAGTGGGGTTGCATCCCAGCCCCCCGTGCGAACTTGAGCCGTGTAAAAGTCGGGCTTTCCAACAATGCAATACATCGGAAAGAGACATTGCGTAGATGCAATGCAAAGGCGGATCCAAGGGGGGGGGGGGGACGGGGGGTTGTTTAAAGGGATGTTACGGACTGTTAAAGGCGAAAACATTCCCCCTCCCCCACCCACTCCGCTTGAAAAAAATATATGACTGCATTCAACCAAGGATAGTGTATAATATATTATACACTATCCTTGATTCAACTTGTTATGCAGTTTATATTGGCGCATTGACCTGTCAACTGCGCGGTAATATAATAATAAAGATGCTAAAAATTTTAAACAGTTGTCTGCTTCATTTCTGTGAGTGCGCCATCATGTTCGTTTAATGTTCTGGGAAGGTTCGCTCGTAATATTCGCAAAAAAACATTCCCTGAATATTAAGAAAACTTTCCTGAAAAACATTCCCTGAATGTTTTTTGGTAATATTCCCGTATCATTGGCGGAATATTCGGAGCATATTCGGAGAATATTATTTTTTTACCTGGGTGGACATCCGCGGTCATTTCCACCTACCCCCCCCCCCCCGCTCGCTATTTTTTTTAGAGACCCCCCACCCCCCATCCTTCACCCCCATAGATCGGCCGCTGTGTGCCCTCCCCTAAGTTTCAATGCATAGAATATAACGTAACAAAATTTACTTTGTGCAAGCGTACCATTGGCAAAACATCCTCGTAATTCGTCCGTAACGTAACACGGAGAGAACACTTAGCGAGCATTACGCTTAGCGAGCATTCGCAGGAATATTACGGGAATGTTTGTCCGTTACATCACACGGAAATAATATTCTGCGAATATTACGCGAATGTTCGTCCGTAACATAACATGGCAATACCATTGAGCGAATATTACGCGAATGTTCCGTGTTTGCTGGGATGTGGGTTGGAACTGGGCTTTAAGTGGGTCCCATGTGGGCCGGCCCATGTGGCTTGGAACTGGGCTTTAAGTGGGTCCCATGTGGGCCGCCCACGTGGGTTGGCCCTGACCTTTAAGTGGGTCCCATCTGGGCCGGCCCATGTGGGTTGGAACTGGGCTTTAAGTGGGCCCCATGTGGGCCGCCCACGTGGGTTGGAACTGAGCTTTAAGTGGGTCCCATGTGGGCCGGCCCATGTGGGTTGGAACTGGGCTTTAAGTGGGTCCCATGTGGGCCGGCCCATGTGGGTTGGAACTGGGCTTTAAGTGGGCCCCATGTGGGCCGCCCACGTGGGTTGGAACTGAGCTTTAAGTGGGTCCCACGTGGGCCGGCCCATGTGGGTTGGAACTGGGCTTTAAGTGGGTCCCATGTGGGCCGGCCCATGTGGGTTGAACTGGGCTTTAAGTGGGCCCCATGTGGGCCGGCCCATGTGGGTTGGAACTGGGCTTTAAGTGGGCCCCTTGTGGGCCGACCCATATGGGTTGGAACTGGGTTTTAGTAAAAGTAAATTGATATATTTACATCGTGGTGATTTGTGCACATTTGATACGTTAGATCATGAATAAATAGGCTTAACTTATGATTTACAAAAAACTGACGAAATTGTGTTTATGCGCGTGCCCATGTGGAACCCATCAATAGCCCAGATGAAAGCCCATTAAATGCCCAGCTGGAACCCACACAAACATTGCGTGGGCTGACACATGAAAAACCCACATAAATCCCATGTAAATGCAAATTGATATTTTTTCCTCGGGGTGATTTGTGCACTTTTTAAACATTAGATCATGAATAAATAGGCATGACTTATGATTTACAGAAAGAACACTGACGAAATTGTGTTGGTGGGTGCGCCCACGTGGGACCCACCAGAAGCCCATATAAATGCCCAGCCAAATCCCAAGCCCACATAGCCCATCCAAAACCCACGTGGGACCCATAAGGTCATGTTGGCTGGGAGCAGGTAAAAATCTATCTGTGCTCTCTTGGAATGTCATTGGATTAATTTCCAAACTACAAGATACAGATTTTATGAAGTTTATTACTAAATTTGAGATTATATTTTGTTGTGAGACATGGGCAGAGGTATCGGATAACGACCAAATATATTTTCATGATTACTCTTGTTATTTAAAGCATTTTCTGAGATTAAGTCACTTTGGCCATGCCCCTGGTGGAATTGTGCTGTTTATCAAGGAATATCTTTGTCAAAGTATCAGAATTATCGAGACGAATACAAAATATGTCATCGCTATTCTTCTTTTCATCATGAATGTTTTGGCTGGTCAAATGACATGATAATGTCTTTTACATACTTACCACCTGAGGGATCATACCAAAACATAAATTATGGCATAGAAATTCTAGAAGATGTGACATTTTCTTAAAAATTCCAGTATGATCATGCATATATAGTGGTAATAGGTGATCTCAATGCGAGAACAGCAAACCTGGAAAATTTTATCAAAGATAACTCATTAAAACATTTGCCATTAGAAGAGTTGTACCAAGAAAGTTCCTTCAATTTACCACGTAAGTCCCAAGATTCTGAAGGAGCTATTAACGCATTTGGTTATTCGCTGATCGGTTTTTGTAAAGTAGCAGGTTTGCATATATTAAATGGCCGGTCAAATAGTGACCCTCAGGGATATCAAAGTTTTAAGTAATACAGAGTCAGATCACATGCCAGTTTACCTTTCTATTGGTTGTCCTAGAAACATCAGTTAACAATGATTGTTTTGAATGTGCCAAATTTAGGGAAAAGTTTACATGGAAGGATTCACACTTAGAAAGTTTCAAGTGCAGGTTGGAAGATGACAACTCTCTGGAGGTTATAAGAAATATTGAGTCCAGTCTCTCTGAAGGTGATATTGACCAGGCGGTAAACAATTTAGCCCAGGTGCTGCAGTATGCAGCTGAAGGTATGAGATCACGCTGCAACCTGCAACCTGTAACTGGTAGTTTGACAAGATGGTGGGATGCGGAATTACCCAGTGTCAAAAGATTAGAAACCATGCTTTAAATGTATTCAGGTATAACAATGCTGAACAAAGTCTTGATGAATATTTGTCTGTCAAATAAACATTTAAGAGACTATGCACTATTAAGAAAGAGAGTTGGAGATGCAGACAGATGGATAAACTTAGGAGTGAGACGAAAGATAAAAGAACTTGTTAGAAAGCTATTAGGCAACTCAGGAACAAAAAGACAGTCTGCAGTATCTCACCTACAATATGGAAGACATACTTTAATAATTTACTTGGAGGGAACCCAGACATAGATACTGATGCATAAGAAAATGTAGACGCGACGTTAGCTGATCATGATTCTTATTGTGAGAAATGACAAGCTAATGAACCAGTTATACTCAATGGGATTATAACTCATGATGAAGTCAGTAGAGCCATAAATGATCTGCCCAATCACAAGGCACCTGGTATTGATGGTATTGTGAATGAGATGATTAAGGGAAGCAAGTCTGTAATGCTACCAATATTTGTGAATATCTTCAATAGGATTATGGGCTCAGGGTATTACCCTGCTTGTTGGTGTGAAGCCATGATATCTCCGTTACATAAAGCAGGTTCTATAAATAGTGTGAATAATTATAGGGGTATTTCACTTTTACCCAACTTGGCTAAATTATTCACCAAAGTTGTAAATGACAGGTGTGTTACATGGGCAGAAGATTCTGACAAGTTTCTTGAGGAACAAGCTGGCTTTAGGAGAGGGAAGAGTACAGTAGATCAAATTTTTACACTACAGGCTATGATTCAAAAGTACTTGTGAAAAGCAGGGGGAAGATTCTACTGCGCATTTATTGATTTTTCGAAAGCTTTCGACAGGGTTCCACACAAGCAACTATGGTTCAGACTATACAGTGAGGGAGTGCATGGTGATATAATGAACGTGTTACAATCAATGTATACCAAACTGCAGTCCTGTGTGCAAACCTCTATGGGTCTTACAGACTCATTTACCAACAATATTGGCACTCGGCAAGGGTGTATATTGAGTCCCTTCCTCTTTCATATGTATTTAAATGAACTTGCATATACATGTAAGAAGGCTGGCTGTGTGTATGTGAATGAGGTCTTCCCAAATGTAATTCAGTTAATGTTTGCAGATGATATTGTTAATGGAACGGACACAGTGGGTCGTTTACAGAAGCTGTAAAATGTTTTAGAAGATTTTAGTAGCAAATGGGGATTGCAAATCAATGTGGATAAAAGTAAGATTCCTGTATTTAGAAATGGTGGACCCTTGAGAAGCAATGAAAAATGGTACTACAAGGGAAAGCCTCTGCAGGTTGTGTCTTACTATAAATATTTAGGTATCATATTTTTTTTCTAAATTGATGTGGTCTGTGGCTCAAAAGACTCTCGCCTCCCAAGCGAGTAAAGCAGTGCCAATTATTAAAGAAATTTCAAAAAACTGTGGTGGTTTGGAGGTAGAGACATATTTTGATCTCTTTGACAAAATGATAGTACCCATTCTTACATACGGTGCAGAAGTTTGGGGTTATGATGTCAAAGATTGTATAGAACGTGTGCTCACGAAATTTTGTAAATATGTCTTGGGCGTACCATGGAGTACGCCAAATTCAGCGGTTTATGGTGAGTGCGGTAGATTACCTTCAAGGGTAAGGTGTACAATTAGTTGTGTTAAATACTTGGTGAAATTGTTAAGAATGCCTGAAACCAGACTTAGGAAATGTACTTACAATATGTTATTTAGGCTGACAGAGGCTGGTCGTACGACCTGGGTTTCTAAACTCAAGCACTTACTTTTCTCTTATGGATTCGGCTAGGCCTGGTTTCAGCAACAACTTGGAGATCCTGAGGCATTTATTGAACAATTTTCCAAAAGGGTAATTGGCTGCGCTTACCAGAACTGGCAGAGTAAGACAGACCTGATAAATTGTAAAGAATATAAGAAGTTGCTCATACGCGAACCATACTTGTGTCTTCTCGAGGATTTTAGACTACGGCAGATCTTAGCCGGATTCAGATGTAGGGTGCTATGGACAGGTTCGTACTGCAGGGGAGAAAACTCTATCTGTAAATATTGCCTACAACATGAAACTATTTCTTCTCTTGACGAGTTCCATATTTTAATGAAATGCCCATTGTATGACAATCTCCGCAATAATTATTTTCCTACAAGATATTTAACGACATATGATATTAGGAGTTTTTTATGTATTATGACTTCCGAGGAAAAAACATGTTTAATCTCCTTAGCAAAGTTTATACAAAAAGCAACCACTATGTATGAAAAAAGGTTTAGCCTAATTCTCTCTAATTAACTAAGTTTGTTCTAGTCGGTTGCATGATATTTTTGTGTTCTGTATTTGTACGAGGGGCCTGGGGCCTGAAGTTACCAATAAACTATCTATCTATCTACACAGAGTTGTTGATTGCAGTGACAGATTGTCACAGATGTCATAATGTAAACGTACAAGACTCCGTGACCAACCTACTTATTGGTAATGATTAATTGCCCTTTAACCCTAGCCTCTCTTTCGTGGGTCTCACGTCATTAATTGGTCATGCGCGGTGGAATCAATTTGTTTGTGCCGGCTTTGGCATTGCGGAATAAAACTTCAAACCTTACGGACGTCTAGCCTTCAATCGCTACAGTTAAGACATTTTGGAATGAATTTGAAAGCTTTTGGCAGCAGGCAACTGACTCTGTATCGATGCTGAATTCAGAAAAATTTGAATGGGGATATATGATCAACCGCATTACAGTCTTAATAACTGACTTTTGCTAGAAAAACATTTTGTTCATAGTCAGAAATGTATATCGATCTCGATAAAATTCACAGCATTTCGAATTAAGCTCAGGAACCATATCATAACTCAAAAGCACATCTTACTCAAAAACAATCAAACTGACTTGTACGCAAACAGGTGGCATAAACTTTTCGCCAACTTGTGAGTTTGCCCACTTATGTTGTATTTGTATGCTGCATTTCTTTTGCATAGCATCTGTTTCATTTGTATTTGTGTGTAGCTAGTATCTACCGCCTCGTACGTGCCTGTTTAATGATGTACCCATTCTTTTTTCAAAGCAATAAAAAAAAAGTTGAAGTGGGGGTTGACGCACCGTGGCAGCCGTTGAGTCGTATAACCTGTTCTTATTTAGCTCGTCGCGGCGCATCCCAGGCCTACAGCATAACCTTCTCCTATTGGCCTGATGCCAAAAAAAACGTGGCCCCCACCGTGTAACCTCCACCGCGTCAATCTCGATGGTGTACTGGGCCAGGACCGTATGTCACACGTGGATTGGTGGTGGAGGGTGCATGGGGCCAGGTAAACAGAGCAAGGGACACCGCATTCGGCCAGCAGAGGGCGCTCGTTCCTCACTTCACCTCTGCCCCAAGTCACCGACCACCTCACGGTTTACCCCGACGTGTCTGGGGTCACGAATGGTTTTAGAGGTTTTTTTAGATTGAATATTGAACTTTAGATGCAGAATTTGAAAAAATATAGACATTCCGTTGTACAATGATCACAATAGAAGAGTTAAGGGAAAAATTATTTCAAAATAAGCGTAACGCCCTCTGCCGGGAGATCGGGGACACCCTTGCTCCGTTTAGGGGCGTGGTCAGAGAGGCACGTACCACGTGAAGTGGTGGTGGAGGGTGTATGGGGCCAGGGCTGTATGCAGCACGTGGAGTGGTGGTGGAGGGTGTATGGGGCCAGGGCTGTATGTAGCACGTTTGCGGCATCTAGATCTCTTTATTTTTTTGACCGGGTTGTAACCGTGGCGGTGATGTATGTGTCACTGCCTCAGCTTCAAATCAGGTAGTCACATGAACGGCGTTAATTGCGGGTGGACGGACTATGCGGATAGAAGCAACGTAGAGTTTGGGTTTATAATTTAGTATGGATTCACCGCCCTGCGGAGCAAGGGGCTAGCAACAAGTTAACCCACTGCTGCCAGGTAAGCGAAGCACCTTTTAACTAAGCTAAATTTGGGGTTTAAATAAGCCAGCGAAAGTTTACCACTGCGGCCGCCTCAGTTGCCTCGCCACCGCCGTGTCAATCCAAGACCGACTGGCTACGAACGCCCGGTTTGAGGGTTGTCTCAAATAAGTTGTAGATACATTAAATAACACAGCGGGAAGTAAGAATAAAGTCATTTTAAACCGCTCTTGAAATATCGCACGCAGACTGGTGGTGGAGGGTGTATGGGGCCGGGGGTATCTGTAGCACGTGGATTGGTGGTGAAGGGTGTATGGGGCCAATAATTCAATACCTATGTAGCACGTGGAATGACTCCGGAGGGAGTCATGGATGTGTCTTGGGGATATTTGGGTTAGTACATAAGTACCAAAGTGAGACACACAGACACCACGCGTTAAATGACAAATTGAAGGCGTCTGGCAGTGTCATACGTCCTTATCTATAAAACGCAGATCACATGATACCATGGGGGAATATTGACGTGACGCAAAAGAAATGTCAGAGGTCGCACAATTGTACTCTGACGTTGCCGCATGTAACATATGGAATCTGGGAATGTATGTATTTTATGTTTCTGCAGCACAACAGTTTACATTTGTTCTGGCGATTTCATTACATTTCAGGATTAACCAGGACAACAATAAAGCATTACGTCGTCTAGCGTAAATCATTTCTCACGCATCAAGCGAATATCGGAGAAGGCAGAGTCCATAAATTCCGAGACGGGACAGGTTGAGATGGCTGAGACAACTTCAACAAAGGAACAAAGGTAACTTGTGATAACGCTGGCCCTGCATATTTCTCCCCCGGTCATCCGCTGCAGTCGTTGTTCCCCTCTCTCTGTTCAGGTCTCGTTTAAACATATTTTTATCAAGCAATTGGAAATCAGGCAAAACCTATAACGAATTCCTCTTGCTGAGGTACGTAGTCACACAACTGTTAAGAATATAGAAATGTCAAAACGCGTGTGATATAAATGGTAGAACGATAAATTAGGTTATCTAAACGAGGGTATCAGTAGTTGTGAACAAAAGGTAAAGTAACTAAATCATTACACACAGGGTCAGTCCGATATACAGCCATGTTATTAATTTTATATAATATGATTAGATATCAAAACGTTTACTCTTGGCTATAAACTCGTGGACCGCGACAAAAATGTCAGCGTTTACATCAAACGGAAAGTCAGGCTTAGTGTAAAGACGAAACGAAACAAAATTTCGAGACAAAGCGGAACGAAATGACCAAAAAAAGGGACACAACTTAAAACTACGAATGGTTTAGAGGGTTTTTTAGATTAAATATTGAATTTTAGACGCAGAATTTGAAAAATATAGACAAAATATAGAAGCTGATACAGGGGATGCTTGTTTCTCGATTTTTGTTAAAAGTGTTTTCGTTCGATTTATTTTCGCTTGTAAGTTATTCGAGTCTAAAGGTTTGCTTTTTTGACACCACCTAACCCCATAAGGGCGTGGAAGTGGGGTAGGGGGACTGTGGAAATTACAAACGTAAAAACGACCCCAAACGTAAAAACGGCCACAAACGTAAAAACACCATGGATCACAAACGTGAAAAATCACAAACGTGAAAACAAGTGGATCCCAAAGATAAAAAATGCCTGGCCACAAACGTCAAACTAAAATTGTCAGAAAGGTACAAAAAATACAATTTAGCTCACAAACGTAAACACGTATTTCTCACAAACGTCAAACATGAACTATAACTGAGTCACGAATGATAAAACGGAATACCTGGATATTAATCTCTTACCTTACTATATGACGTATTAATAACGTATAAAGGTTGCCTGTCTGGCTACTGATCATACGCCTTTGCGAAAATGGAAACAGTGTAATGCTCATAATGGACATAAAGTAATGTGGGGGTTCCCGTTGTGTAGCAACCAAGGCTCGTTACATCCATACTAACGCTAACTAAACTTGGGTTTCGCAAATTACGATTTGATATACTGATAACTGAGAACAGTTTGCTTAGTTGGTCAGTAATTTCGCAGTATTATTTGCACAAATGGCCGTGATCGAAAAGAAATATAAAAAAATCGTCACTTGTCTTTGTGCTTCATCATACCTATATTTATAACGGTCCCTGGCATTTCTGCATACACTTAACTTAAAGATAAGACAGTTCTTTTTGAATAACGCTGTCTCCTCGGAAAGTCAAAACGAACTAAACATTCCATGAGGCCTAATTGCAAAATGTGACTAGATTTATAAATCACCCACCCGAACCACAAAGATACCCTTACGAAAAAATACCATGATATATCATGGTATATCATGGTATATCATGATATATCATAGTTTACCATGGTAATTTCATGATAATCGACGATATACTATGGTATTATGTTGGAAGGGCGTGATATACCATAGCATCTTATGATACACCACGGTATATCATGGTATATTATGATATATCATGGAATACCAAGATATATCATAGTTTACCATGGTAATATCATGATGAAGTAAAGATATACCATGGTATGATCTGGGAAGGGCGTGATATACTATAGCATATTATGATATACCAGGTTACACTATGGTACATCATGATATATCATAATATATCATAGTTTACCATGGTATTTTAATGGGTTAGAGCGCTCGCATTGAGTGCTCTGGTCACCTGAGAGCCTAACGGCACGCGGATCGGTGGTTCGAGGCCCGCTGTGGCCATGTCTGTGTGGTCGCAGGATAAAGATCCCATGTAGAGAGTAGGAGGTTACCCCCGGTGACTTGGCTCCACTCTCTTATTGCCGGATATTGAGGGGGGTTTCGCAGTAAAGCCCCCCACCCCACCCCCTTTTGCACCACCAAATTCGGTCGCGTTCATAGGCCGAGTTTGTCGGGGAAAGTAAGAAACTGAGCGGGTCCAAGGTAAAAGAAATTTCCCTTCCGAGCGGATATTTTCGCGTTCAAACATCCGAGCCGCCCTAAAACACAAGTGAGATTTGCAGCGTGCCACAGCCGGCGAAGTGAGTAGTGCGCCACCAGGCGGCAGCTGCCGCTTAGCGGAGATATCAAGGCGCATGCGCGAAGTTTGAAAATGTTGTGGAAAGGCGAAAAGTCCTACGGCATGTGTATGCGATTCACAGGCACAGTAAATCGACTGACACAGAGCGGGGGGCGGTGGGGGGGGGGGGGGGGTCCGCACGGCCTACTAATAAACAAGAAGGTGTCCAACTCAGCCCGCTGAGCGCCTACCCACCCTCGCTTCAAGACCCCAAAGCCCCCTCTTACCGGCTTTGCCTCGTCCTCTCAATGCCGTAATCTGCTTCCCGGGTAATTTATCTTGCTTTTCAGCCAAAAAACTACATCTCTAACTTCTCTAGACACCACGACACAAGCATTTATTCCGCTTACGAGGTAAACTAGCACTATCCCTCGTTCCCTGGTCGGCCATTACGAGACTGTGACATAACTTCCGGTATACTTTTGGTTGCTCCGCGGGGGTGGGGGGGGCACTGCAGAAGTTTGGTGCCCCTTTTTTGCCTCGCAATATTTACAAAGAGGACAGCGTGATAACGAGATTCTTTGCGGCGCAACGACAAATTATGGAAGTAAGCGAAGACTTGGCGAAAGCAGGTCACAATATTTTCATTGGCGGACAGGCGGGAGTGGGGAAGACGTCTTTTTTGCTGCGCTTGAAACAATGTTTGCAGTTAGCAGGCCGAAAAGTGGCGATGGTCGCCTCCATGGGTATCGCCACACTGGGACTTTGTGAAGGAGCCATGACGCTACATGCATGGTTCGGCATCAAGGTGAGCCGCCATTCTACCGAGTTATGGTACCGAAACGCCTTTACCTCTCACTGTCAAGTGAAAGTAATCACTTTACCGTCAGCCTTGTAATGTGTTCATAGACAATAAAGTGCTCTTTTACTCTTGAAGAGCTAAATGTTTGTATAACATAACTCCAGATGGTAAAAAAAAATGAAAAGGGAACCTAAACATGGTATGTTAATTCATGTCTATACCAGTCATTATGATATTATGAAAAAGGGCATACGGTAAACGTAACTGAAGTAAGTCTATGACCAATGCACAAAATGTATTATATGAATGGGTACTGTCAAATGCTGTATACTAATAATAATGACGGAACATTATATTCCATTAATAGACATGTATATAGAGGTCTATGCAGATATTCTACCAATATTCTGTATAAGCTTATATATGTTATCTTTAATGTTTTATCTTAGGATGGATGTTATACTGATGAAGAAAGTTGTCAGCTGGTAGGAGAAAACGAAGCATGGGCAAAGAAACGGATACAACAGTGTGACATATTGATGATTGATGAGATTTCCATGGTAACTATAGATTTAATTACTTATTAGTCATGCATTAGCAAAGTGACGTTTCAATTTCTACCAAGGAATATAAATTATAGTCTCTCAAAAAAATTATCTGGACACTATATGATATATTTTGGGGTTGGAGCTCAGTCATTCAGTTATTGTACTATCATTATCTTGTGTCATTTTTCTTGGTTTCTTAACAGTGTGTTATTATAATGCCTAATGTGGTGTACTAGTTCAGATATAAATGCTAATTATGTATATACTGATACACTCACAAGATATATATAAAAGTTGAGGTCTGTATTTAAATATCTGTCAAGTTTAAATGATGTTTAAATACAAGAATACGCTCCCTTTCCTAATTATAACAGGTGAGCCTGAAAACCTTAGGTCAAATTGAAAGACTGTGTAGAGCGACATGGCAAGACCAACGTCCATATGGAGGCATCTAAACCACACTGTCAGGCGACTTTTACCAGTTGCCTCCGGTGCCTGATTTGTTGTATGGGGACTTAGGGGAGCTGTGTTTGACCCGCCCTCTGTTCAAGCATCTTCACATAGTCATCCTACAAACAGTGCATCGACAAAAGGCCAAGGGTTTTATTGATGCAATAAATGAGGCTGCGCAAGGGACTTTTTCAATTAATCTGTAAATAGTAACTAACGATATACATCTATGAAATAGACCTTTATAAACTGGGAACTGGACAGGTGTAAGAATAGAATTTCATAAACTTTAACAGCCTAAACTATTTTGGAAATTTATGCGACTTGTTTGAAAAAAAAAATATGCATACAGGTAAATTTTTAGCCCTAGAAATACTTAGATGTCTTTTATCATCTTCAACTTCCATTATATTACAACCTTAAATATTTTTAATTTTTTGTTACATATTGCGGTACACCTACATTAAGTTTGTTAGGCTACACCTGGATTTTTTTTACAATTAATTATAACTCGTATATATATATCAAGGCTTGTGACATGATATATGGCATAATATGCTTAGACTTGCTCTAGATCTACTAGGCTAGCATATGTTGATATGAATTAAGTGTAATAACTTTAAAGTAAGAAAAGGTTGGACAGTAGATCTACTGCCTATTGCTTGATACTTTGTCTATAATTAGCGATACATTAAAAAAAAATTAAAACATTTAAAGAGAAATTGCCGTTCTGCATTGCGTGAGTTTTCGAGAGAGGCCCCCCTAATAACCACAGACTACATTAAATATACACACCGAGCTCATTCAACATTTGCGATGCATGTTGTGCAGACAATTTTAATTGTGGACATCTAAAATTATAATTAGTGGTTATAAACTTACCAGTAGACGTATTTGTCCATTTCTTGATCGCTGACGCTTCGAGATGACCAAAAAACAAACAGCTGACGCGACCTAGATGTTAAGCCACTTCACAATTTTGCGGTCGGGCGGCGGACCAATCACAGTCGTCCCTTTCAAAATCACGGCTGAAATCTCACGTTGTCGCGCGAAATGGCCGACCAGGGAACGACTAGTGCTAGTTTACCTCGTAAGCGGAATAAATGCTTGTGCCGTGGTGTCTAGATGAGTTAGAGATGTAGTTTTTTGGCTGAAAAGCAAGATAAATTACCCGGGAAGCAGATTACGGCATTGAGCGGACGAGGCAAAGCCGGTAAGAGGGGGCTTTCGGGTCTTGAAGCGAGGGTGGGTAGGCGCTCAGCGGGCTGAGTTGGACACCTTCTTGTTTATTAGTCTCTGGCGAGTCAGTCTCTGGCGAGACTGTGGCTCTCCCCGTGATGCGGCGATTGCTGATGTCATGAGGAGAGCCAGAGCCAAGTACCACCAAGCCATACGCTCAGGCAAACGTCACCAAGACAACATTCGTAGACAAAAAATGGCCGAGGCACTATTAAGTAATCATACTAGGGATTTCTGGTCTGAAACGAAAAAGGTGACCAAACCCAATAAGAATGTGCCAAATACAATTGACGACGCGGTAGGAACTGAAAGTATCACCACGCTGTTTGCTGAAAAATATGAAAAGTTGTATAACTCTATATCATACAACGCAAAAGATATGGACACGTTAAAATATAAACTCAGTAAGCTGGTAGAGGAAGTCGATACCGCACATTGCTGTTGTAAGGCGGTGACAGTACAAGATGTGAAGTGTGCCATGTCGCGTGTAAAACGTAACAAAAGAGATGGTAGTGCTATTTTGTATTCCGACCATTTGATTAATGGTACTAACAAGCTTTATGTGCACATAACCATGCTTTTTAGTTCGATGATTTACCACGGTTTTACCCCACACGGTTTTAACATTGCCACGATCAAACCTCTAGTCAAAGACGGAAAGCAATCTCTGAACAAATCCGACAATTATAGAGCGATCGCCTCTGGCGAAACTTTTCGACTTGATCTTATTACAGAAAAACAGTGAAAGTCTAAGCACAGATGTTTTACAGTTCGGCTTTAAGCCAAAGAGCTCTACTGGTCAGTGTACTTTTGCACTGTTAGAAACTGTTAGTTATTTTGTGAAAAACAATTCCCCTCCATATGTGCTACTGCTTGACGCATCCAAGGCCTTCGATAAGGTAAATTATATAAAATTATTCGACCTGTTGATAAAAAGAAACGTCAACCCGCTTCATATCAGATGTCTATTGAATATGTATACAAGGCAGCAGTTGAACGTTGGGTGGAATTTTACAGTCCGTATTTCCACACCACAAATGGAGTAAAGCAAGGGGCAGTATTGTCGCCTATATTGTTCGGTGTTTATATAGACGAATTGCTGCAACGGTTAAAGAGATCTGGATACGGCTGCACTATTGGTCATTGGTATTGCGGTGCGTTTGGTTATGCAGACGACGTAAGTCTCCTCGCGCCTACACTGTATGCTCTTAAACAGATGTGTAACGTGTGTACAGAGCTTGCAAAAGAATTTTATCTTACGTTTAACCCTTTGAAATGCAAACTTATCAATTTTAGTGTCAATAACGTAGAATTTTACTTCAACAATGAGCTTGTCAAAACGGTGAAAAGTGATATGCATCTCGGTCACACACTATTGGCCCAAACGTCTCTGGCGACGTCATACGTCAGGCGTCTTACGACCTAACGCGCCGCACGAATTATATATTAGCTAATTACGGGATGTGCAACTCATTTGTGGTTTATCAACTTTTTAAGTCGTACTGTAATACTTTTTACGGATGCCACTTATGGAATCTAGATGCCAGAGACATATCCCATTTTTTTACCACATGGAGGGTGTGCATGAGGAAAATCTTGAAGTTACCAGCACGCACTCACGGCAAATTAATTCCTGTCATAGCCGAGTGCCTCCCAATTGCAGACCAGATTGCCATCCGCACTGTAAAATGCGCTCACGGAGCACACAACAGTGATAATAGCACCCTACGATTTCTTTTCAAAATAGCTGCTAGTGGTGGCGCGTCAATTTTCTCATCTAACATAAGGCATATTTTAGCAACTTATAAGTTGTCTCTTAATCATATCGTGTCTGACGCCAACCCTATGAAGAGAACATGTTATACGCGTTTTAGGGCCTCTCTTAGCCACGACGACATGTCTTATGGGGCTTTTGCCCAAACTATTTTATACGAGCGGGACTTTTGCCACGGTGCTATGTCAACTGACGACCTAAACTGTATACTTAATTTTATTTGTACTACTTGAATGCGTCACTTTTTGACATTTCTACGTATCAACTCACTGTGTACATGCTTTTATGCTACGTACGAATAAAGATAATAATAATTAGTAGGCCGTGCGGACCCCCCCCCCCCACCCCCCCTCTGTGTCAGTCGATTTACTGTGCCGGTGGCCAGAGTGGTGTTAGCGGCCTTCACGCCTGCGTGCACCCCTCTCAGGCTCTCTGAGGGAGTCTGGGTGGGAAGGAGGCAGGCAGCCATCTGGGTGTGACGGACGATTCTCGCCTCTCTCAGACGCTTGGCCAGTTTAATGTTGGCAATATTCCAGCATGCGTCTGGGTGGGGAGGACGTCTGGGTAGAAAGGAGGCAGGCAGCCGTCGGGGTTGTCACTGCATAACAATAGTCGTGAAAAAATAGAGCCAGCCCGACTCACTTTTAACGGCTACAAACGGTTGGGTAAACCATGCCGCCGACAAACACTGTCCTAGTGCAGCTGCAACGAAATGTGTCTAAAGTACAAACCTTAGCTGGGCGCATATGTAAATATCCAACTTTGCCTAGGGCACAGGAGGCTTGGTGGGGTTGGGATGGATGGGGGGGGGGGGGCGAGGGGCGGTAATAACCATTTTTATGTGTCTCTTTTTCTGACAGGTTCTGCTGGCTTGCCTGCCGTGAAACCCCCGGGACACCCTACCCAATGAATGCCCGCTCGCCCCCCGTTGTAAAGGCGAGTCCGTGCTCTCTCTATACCACATAGAGCAGCGGTCTCGCGGTCTCGCTTATTTCACGGCTTGCCTGCCGTGAAAACCCCGGGACACCTACACAAGGACTGCGCTATATTTCTCCACGCTCGCGCCCCCCCCCCCTCCCCCCCGTAGGTAGTCATAGGATGAAGATTTCCCCCATTTCCCATTTCCCCCATTCCTTAGCATGAGAGAGAGCTATCCCTATGCGTGGGCGACAGGATCATCGCCATATTCAGTCTATGACAATCTGTCCCCCCCCCCCTCCATCCCCATATCCCTATGCCAAGCCGCAATGATCTCTTTCAGATTCTCTGTTCTCCGAGCCAACTTTTTACTATAGGTGTCACTGGCGTGTAACGAATGTCACTTCCGATTTCTTTATTCATAGGCGATAATATGGACTTTTGAGGCATTGTGGGCGATAACAGATGAAGCTTCTGATTTTCACGTCAGAAACTCGGGATTTTCACGTTAAGAACTCGGGACTTTCACAAGCGGTAGCGTTGTAATCCCGGTATTTTCACGAGGAGTTTCGTGACAATACCGGGACTTTCACGCGCTCTCTGTCTCTACGTTTTCACGCGACCCTGAAAAAATAAAGTCCGCTATTTTCACCTGAAGAACTCGGGTTCTACACGGACTCGCGTTTTTAACGCAGTAAATTTTGGTGGTCTCGCACTTTTCACGTGAAGGTCCCGGGCTTTTCACGGACTCGCGATTATGTATGCAACATCACCCAAATTAATTTAAGAGATGAAAGTTTAAAGACAATTTGTGCTCATAATTTACTTTTATTCTAAGATGAACTCAAAGACATATATACAACACAATGTACAACACAACTGTACATCTTTACATACTGTACATACAACTTGAATGTGGGACAAAACTAACTCTTGCTTCTGCGGACTGTTGCTGCCATACAGTACAACGGTTGCACGCTATGCTCGTCTCCCCGCTCCTGATTTCTTTGTCGCTTTTAAACAGCAACTTGCCGCTTGGCTTTCAAGACGTCTGTGACCAAAACTTAGCAAGAGCCACGCTTCCCTACCGAAGTAATCCTGCACTTCCTTTGTTTCCTTGCACTGTGTCGTCCCGGATCTGATTCGGGATCAGGATTGGTTGGACTTCAACCGTTTCCTCCGCAAGGATGTCGCCGTCGCTGGCGGGTATGGCCGCAGCTTCTCCGACCAGCCACGTGAGAATCGCAAATTGCCTCTCACAGGTTGGCAGAGAGGCGAAACGCATATTTCTTTTTTTTCGTTTGGGGGGGGGGGGGCCTTCGGAAGGATGCTTAGATGGGGCTTTTCTTTTTTGACGGTGGTCCTGGCTTGCTTTGGCCTATACTGCAATTACTGAGTAACACCTTCGGAAATTATGTTAAACTATTAAACCGGTATTGAACTAAATGAGTTGCTATCATAATATCTTTTGATACTAATTTAGCATGTGTGCCACCAAGCCCAGCGTAGCTAACCTATATGGCAAACGAATTACTTGTAATGTACGCTTTTATTGTACGTCTATGTCAATTAATTTTCTATTGGAAACACCCTTATACGGAAATAATTCACGATCCGCCAACTGCCACATCAGAAACTGGTACTATATGTACGTGAAGAAGTCTTCACGATCGGCGTACCATCACATCTCTCGACCACCACAGCAAGTCTTGTTGTTTGTCTCGATCTCTCTGATTGGGCTAGCCAGTCGCACTCAGGCTCCCACCACCGCCCACCGCCTCACTCAGGCGCCGTCTCTCATTGGATAACATTCGCCCCCCCCCCCTCCCACCTCCCTCTCTGGCGTTTGTGGTTCCTGTAGATGCCCCCCAAAGGCATAGGCTATGTCATAGGCATAGGCTTATGTGTATGAACCTTCCTACAAAGATTGTGACTCCTGTATGTCTTGTGCATTCCTCTCGTTAACATCTTGTTTAAAAGATACTTTGTTGGTTCCATAGTATATGTGTCTATGGGTGCCTCCACCCTATAGCCCTTAGACCTGGTACATGCCTCTCTGACCATGCGGCGTTTGCTGACGGGTAGGCACTACATATTTGTTCTGTAAGAACTTTCAACTTGAGCCACCGGTCCGCTATTTCTAAGTTTAGGCCTGTTGAGCGGCATGGCTCTCACCCTTGCTCCGTTTATGGGCGTAGTCAGAGTTGTACATGTACCAGGGCTATATAGCCCTGTCCTATGCCTCCCCCCAATTATTTAGTGGTGTCTGTGTGGGGAGGTTGCAGGCCACATACCTTTTTGTTACCCAGGGAAACTTCCTATGGCTCAGTGAAAAACCAGGGAATTGTTTTTATGTTTCATGTGGGAACTCTGTACTATGGTATGGTCTTAATAGTTTTTAGGCAATGTTGTTTATAACATTCTCTTTGGTATTTATTTGGCTTCCTGCATCATTTACTGGGTTAATAATAATTGTAGTACAACGTTTCGTAAGAGAGCCTTCTAACTCCTTCAATCTTAAACAGCATTGGTGAATGATAATTTACTAAGACGATAAGTGTATTCTTTCTTGCAGATCAAGTCAGGAGAGAATTTCCTGGCAATGACGTAAAAGAAATTTGCATGTTAATGCGATAGAAGATCAGCAACGTCGTAAAGTCCGAATAATAATGAGAACAACTGAAGGATCTGCTTGTTTTACAAATTAAAATGAATATATTTGTATAAAGGATGATTTATATATCTTTATGTGCATTGAATAGTAGTTGTTTTAAAGTTGAGTAGTAGTTATGTAGTAGCTCGAAGTACTGCATGGTAGTACATCTCATTTTAAGGTGAAATTTGTATCTGTTACAAAAAAAGAGGGAATACTTTATCAATTCAATTATAACAGTTGTTTCCTGTATATGAGTTAGAGTAGACATTATTTGTAATAATCGAATAATAAGCTGGTTTTTATGTTGTCTATATACTGTGTGACTTTATTGTGCATATAATGACTTGACAAAATTCCAAACAAACGACAAACGAGCATTGTTTTAATTTAGAAAGATCCTGGCGCTTTTTAAATGTGAAATTTAAATTTGAAGGTATGAGTAGTATGATGCTGCTATGTGGTGTATATTGATATTATTTGTTTATTTTATTTTATGTCAATATGCATATAAGCAATGAACATTTCTTCACATAATGGTAGCTTGTTTTTCTAACATATCTAGACGCTTAGAATGTGTATATTATGTAAATCTTTTGGAATTTGTGTCATTTATGTCACAGGCAACCTTGAGGTAATTATGTGTCTATAATGCGCGTATGTCACATGTTCATAAACTGCATCGTTTTATTGCAATACATATATACGAAAGTGGATTGTAAATCTTTGTATTCTTTACTCTTGTATTTTTCAGACTCTGGCATTATATATATATCATAGGATTATATATATATTGCTATATGTAATGGTGATTAGTACCATAATACATGGTCTCCATGTAGTAAGTACCATGGTAAAAAGCATACCCTGGTACTTGGTATACCCTGGTACTTGGTATACCATGGTATACCATAGTAAATTACCATGCTATACCATGGTAATTTACCATGGTACATGGTACATGGGACCTGTTTCAAAATACCTAGGTAAATGTGCTTTACCATGGTATTATACCATCATATTCTACCAGGGTATACCTGTTTCAAAATACCTAGGTAAATGTGTTTTACCATGGTATTATACCATGGTATTATACCATGATACTCTACCATGGTATACCTGTTTCACCCTTTTTCGTAAGGGTATAAACACAAGACAGAGAGAAATGATTTTGAGGACAACGGGTGGTTAAACAAAATATCTTCATAAAGGCTGTCTCCTCTGACAGTCTGAACGAACAAAACACTCGATGGGACATTATTGTCAAATCTAACCGAATATATAAATCAGCCACGCGCAATACAATGACATCAACGTTTTATTAACATTACAGGAACCGCCGCACAGCACATAAAGAAGTGCTCGTCAGAACAACAATGTGGCTAAACTAAGTATAATAACAACCAACGTCTACTCTGACAGTCAAAATGAATTAAACACATCATGAGGCATAATTGCAAAATGTGTGACCAGATCTATACTTTGTCTGGGCAGAGCAGAAATTACTGTAAGTTTTTAATGTGCGCTGCTTCCTTGTACAGCAACCTTATGTTATGGGGTGGAGGGGGTGTTGTTCGGCTGTTTCCTGGATGCACTCACACAACCCAGCAAAGCGGCATTGACATGTACTTTATTTAGGTCAGAGGAAAAAACTGTAATAGTAAAATATAAAAATAAGCAAAGTTACATGAAAACATTGGCTCCGAGTAGCATCGCTGACAAATACTAATTAGACTACTCATATGCATGGGTCATAAACATAATTTTGATTTCCATATGCATGGGACAAGATGACGGAACGCTATGACATTCACGCCACTTCCCAAGATAATAACGAACATGCGACGTGATGACATTTTCGGCACCACATAACAGGACATGACAACCTTACATGGGGCGTCATGACTGAATGCTATCACATTCAAGCCACTTGCCAAACTGTAATTTAACCAACTGGATTCCAATAAAGCTATGTTCTACACATAGCTGGTATACATAAGACAATATGCCTGAGGACAGAGACCGATACCAATAAACAATACTGCCTTTAGCAGAAAATTGCTGTGACTACCCACTATGTCGACCGACTTAATCATAAAGGCGCTACAAATTGGCTGCATTCCTTAGAAAATGCACCAAATCCAGACAAGCAAAACTTTTTAGAATCCCCATCATTGGGCAGCACCGGGACGTAACCCAAAATCCATAAAGTAGTAAATAATCTATCAATATCATGGTTAAACCGCTAATAATAATATATAAATCTCCATATGTTGTTCGCCCTAGAGCAATATATGTATTAAATCCATTCACAACAGCAAGTCAGACCCAAGTGAGGTAATTTACCCTGTCCATGGTATATGGACTAAAAGGCTCATTGTAACCGCCAACCAGTTTATACCGGTTTACAATCAAGACACAAATAATGGGATTAACCGCCATTTGGCATTAAATTCTATAACAAATAACTGCGGCACCTGAGGTTATATGAACCAAATCCCAGTGTGCACCGCTTACATGTGTAAATAATCCCATATTATTTACACCTGGGAACCCCACAAAATCCAAACTGGGCATTGCAAATTTTAATTGCTGTAACTTTATACAGAATCGTGCGTCTATGAATCGGCCCCTCGTGTTCACCGCCAATTGTGTGGGTAGAAGTTGTACACGGCATAATTATTGAGGTCGTCGATTGCTTGAAGCACTACTTGGCCATGATACCATCCACGTATTGCTTTAAACAAATCCTTTAGAGCGAGGTTTAAGCCCGACTCTTTGCCCGCACAGTGATACAGTGAGTTTACTGATATATCTAGCGTGTTTTTGTGGACAATGTTAATGCCAGTCACGTGTGACACGATTGAATTGTAGTATTACCTGCCGCCATAGGACATTTTCTATAAGTTCACGGAAACGCCTGCTTGATGATGGCATCTGAGGATTCGCCTCATCCCAGATCGTTCCTTGTGCTTCATCCACCCTGTCACCCTGTCCATTCTCCGGGTATGACACGTTCGCTTCATCCTGGGCCGTTCCTTTTGCTTCATCTACCCTGTCACCCTGACCATTCTCCGGGTTAGCCCCAGTTCTGTGGCTGTAGGACTGGCAAAAATCTGACAGGGCCCGTCTACAGCCACAGCTCCAAGCAAGCCTGTGACCGCGGAACGCCTTGGGTTGCCGTCTCACCTCATCTCTGTGAAAAAAACTAAGCAGCACTCACCGCCAAATCCAGTATTTTTTAGATGATATGTTACTGGGTAGCACCGTTGATATCTTTCAACAGACTCGATGTTCCATGACATGTCCATCTTTTCTCACACAACAAATTTCGAATCGCCGGCTCACTCGCCGTTAGTCTTGGCCGAAGTTGTTAACTGCTCGCATCGCGCGCAGAGCCAGAGCGAATATTTATCAACAATCACACGTGGATGTGGAGTGCATATGACATTTCAACATTGCGAATTATTACTCCCTTTAGTGGCGGATAAAAGGGGGTGGTGGGAGGGGGGACGAGCCAAGTACTGTTAAATTAGTTCTTTTAAGTAACATATTCGCACACGGGGTCTGACGCCCCCCCCACCCCTCTTTCACAAATTTCTGGAGCCGCCACTGCACTTTCATGTTTATATTGTGGCAGTTTACATGTACGGACCCCCCAAAGGGCGTAAAAAGGAAGCATGATACAAAATTGACAATTTCCCGATTCACGGTTATTTTATATTAAAATGTCTCAATTCACGATGCATGAAAATCCTTGATCACGTCGTCAGCCAATTTCTGGAGCCACCACTGCACTTTCATGTTTATATTGTGGCAGTTCACATGTGCGGACACCCCCCCCCCCCCGAACAATTTATTTCTATACTCCCAGGCCACGATAAAAAAGGAGAACTCCTGGCGTACAATCAAAGGGCGTAAAACGGAAGCATGATACAAAATTTACGATTTCCCGATTCACGGTTATTTCATATTAAGAGTCTCAATGCACGGTTCATGAAAATCCTTCATCACGCCGTCAGCCAATGCCCCCCCCCCCACCCCCCCAACCATGGCTGCAGGCCCACGTGTGATTGTTGAAAATATTCGCTCTGGCTCTGCGCGCAACGCGAGCAGTTCACAACTTCCGCCAAGACAAGCGGCGAGTGAGCGGGCGATTCGAAATTTGTTGTGTGAGAAAAGATGGACATGTCATGGAACATCGAGTCTGTTGAAAGATATCAACGGTGCTACCCAGTAACATAACATCTATGGAGTTAAAAAATACTGGATTTGGCGGTGAGTGTTGCTTAGTTTGTTTCACAGAGATGAGGTGAGACGGCAACCCAAGGCGTTCGGTGGTCACATTCTTGCTTGGCTATGTGGCTGTAGACGGGCCCTGTCAGATTTTTGCCCGTCCTACAGCAACAGAACTGGGGCTATCTCCGGGTATGATACGTTCGTCTCACCCCGGATCGTTCCTTGTGCTTCATCCACCCTGTCACCCTGGCCATTCTCCGGGTATGACACGTTCGCCTTAACCTGGGTCGTTCCTTGTGCTTCATCCCCCTTATCACTCTCTCCATACTCTGGGTATGCGTTTGTTAACACCGTCTACATGTCCCCACTCATGGCCCCAGAGAGAGATACAGGCGATTGCGTCACCCGTAGGTTGAGATGACGTAAAATATAAAATCCGGAATATGTCTTCAGTCCACTCCAATGAGCTTGACCTTAACAATTTGACTTGAGTTGACTGTGACTTTGACCTGTGACCTACATACCGGTACAGAGTTTTTTCGGTCCCGGAATGGTCCTCAAAGGGGGTGGTGGTGTGGGGGGGGGGGGGGGTCGGTGGGGTCGGTGTGGTGAGGGTGGAGGTGGGGTTGTGTGTGAGAGAACCACCACAATCGGATGTCACATTCCCATATGATGTCACTTACAGATACATATGTCCTGACGCCCGCGCCCCCCCCCCCCCCGGCGCTCTTCCCACCACCACCTCCGCCCCGCCCCCGCCCCGCCCCTGCCCCCGCCCACCCTCGGCCCTCTACTGTCGCTTGATCCTAGCCTCCGGGTCGTCTGCAGACAATACCAGACTTCGGCCTGGGGACAGCAAGACAGAACTATGTCCATGTACAGCCCCACTCCTACCGTGCTCTCATGGGGGTGTGGCGGGGGCGGCGGGGGGTGAGGGAACCCCAAGGATGGGGGAGAAGAGTGGGGGAGGGGTCAGGTTGTCTGTCATATATATGTACGAGGGGTACAATATATTCACATTCCGAAGAGAGCAACATGGCGTTTTCCGCTGCGGTCGGGAATAGATTTTAACCCCAAGTCTAAAAACCGAACATACATGAGATGCCTCGACCATGTTTTGACGAAGTCTTTATGAGGTTTCTTCGTAATCAGCGATCAAACAACATGTAGTCACGATATCGCCTTGATGTAGCCACCTCTTTGACGCAATAGCTACAGGGCGGATATGTACAGCAGGGGGGTAGGGGTGAAGGGTGTGAGAGGGGGGGGGGCTGCCATGCGAAGTATTGTTGTCATTGGGCATCCGGCGTTCTGATTGGCTAGGTTTGTGATGTCAAGTACTGTATGATGTTATACACCTGTAAAACATCCTGAATGTTCTTGACCAGCCAAAAACACTTAAGGACTTATTATACGTAAGCATTTTAATTGTGTTTCATTTACTGGTGATGGTGGTATCAGGCTGGGCTGGCCTCCAGGAAAATAAAATGACGCACACACTATACTGTGTTAAGTATCTAACAGAGCTTTGGTGTCGGACAGTTGGTTGTATATTCAGGACGCGTTAATTAAATCTGGTCATATCGCGTCAATGGGAGAAGGAAGGGAGAGTGGAGCCATGTCCCCGAGGGGTAACCCCCTACACTTTGCGAAGAAGGACATGGGATCTTTATCCTGCGACCACACAGACATGCCCACAGCGGGGCTCGAACCACCGATCCACAGGCCGTTAGACAAAAATTTAAATGAACCAGATATTTGTATTCATCACAATTGCGTGATCTAACGACGCTACACGCAAAAATCCTACACCTGGTGTAGTAATTAGAGAAAAGGGCGACACTGAAACGAGATCTCAAAGAGATAACAACGAGATTGTGACTTTGATATTGTAAGCGCCATTCAACATGTGTGCCACATTCCTTTGTCGGACACAGATATATTGTTCACATGGCATCGCCTGCCCAGCTGCTCATAGTCTCGGGCGAAGTCTCGCTCAAGTCGCGTTGAAGTCTCGTCATGGAAGCAGGTATTGGTTTGTTCTTTTCATAATTGTATGACAAAAACAATCGGTCTGGATTACGAATGGACATGCGCTCTGTGAAGATGACACGAGAGACATTTAAAAGTAAAATCGAAGTTGGATACGAGATAAAAAGACAAATACATGTGCATCACAGAGACTACATTGTTTTCTTGGACGTGATGTGAAAAGTATTAATCGGAGTTGTTTAGGGTCATTTTAGCTGACGGTTTTGGGCTTTGTACTATACACAGGACTCACTTAACATGGGCAGCTAATTAGATCCAAGTCAAATATCATGTGAAATCAACAATTGCGTGTATTTTGGCGTGTATATTTCTGGTGCAATGCAATCGTTGTCCCGTTTGCAGTTTTCCGCATCCTTGGCCCGAGGGTGCTATACTCACTAGCTTCAAGACACACGATGTCGAAACCCCAATCTATTTAAATCTCATAACATGAGATACACGTTAAAAAATATTAATGGAACAAGCTTCGGCCATTTATTTATATACCCCGGTGGACGACATTAACCCTTTTATTGCTGCGACATCGCCGATTAACCCTTGTATTGCCGAGGCGCTCGCTCTAATGAGTGCTGCTTCTTGTTCATTTCACCGTGAAATAAATCACGCATCGGATTCTATTTTTAACATATCTTCCGCCTTTCTCCGGACAGACGACCAATGAATTGTGGGCTGGCGACCCGAGGGGAAGTCATGGAGGGGGGGGGGGGGGGGGGGGTGGTAAGCCATACACTGTCAGAGAGCTTGGTGACATCTTAATTGTGGTCCGCCTCGGTCCCAATTCAAACTGTCAAATTGGGGTCATACCTGGTAAAAATGGCAAGGACACACTGTTTGGATAGATAGACGAGATTGCGTCACCCGTAGGGTAAAATGACGTAAAATGCCAAATCCGGATTATGTCTTTGGGCCACTACAATCACCTTGTCTTCAACAATTGACTCGACTGTGACTTTAACCTGTGACCTACATACCCCGTCAACGAACATCATCGATCCATCTCGCATAACGGATATCGGTGAGTAAATTTATACGACGAACTGTTGCGTTTTGTGGCCTACACAGAATGCACAGACACACCCTGGGATCCAGATTTGACCCCTCAGATCCGTATTTAGCCCCTCAGATCCAGATTTGATACCTCAGATCCATATTGACCCCTCAGTTCCGGCAGCTTCAAAACTGTCGCTATAGTGAGCATCCTCTCAATTGTTATCCCTATCCCAAAAGTAAAAGTCACTCTTCATTTTCGCCCCCCAGGTTCAACGATCTCACTCGGTGGACATCTGAAACCAAACTGTCCGTTTCCAGTTTCTGTCTACATTTCTAGTTTCTGCATCCCTACCATGCACATTAGTTTCATAGCAACCATCTGTTGAGGTGTGTTGACTTTCAACAAACAAGGGATCAATATTACAGAGCAAAAACTTTGAAAGAACTATTTAATAATATGCCACAGCAAAAGATTTTAGATTATTTATCTGCAATAAATCTACTAGTAGTCAAATGCATATAATATCTACTCAACGTTTACTGCCAAACACTGCAAAAGATTATTTAACTACAACCACTAACTTCTGCTCCGGTGACCAAATTGCTTCTCTCCGGATAGCCCGCAGGCTTTCAGGGTTTAAATTCAAGACAGAATGTACTTATTCGACATGGAGAAGAGGTTGGGTAATAAAAAAAAACGGAATATATTGCTTTAATTTGACTTTTATAGTTTGATACATTTGCTGCCTCGAGAGTGGAAAGCTGTCTATGCGGAAGTCTGTTGATAACGAGCTTTTTATTAGTACACGAACCTGTGCATTGCAGGAATTACAAAGTAAAACAAAGGTGTACAATTTCATTTATAATAAATTAGTGATGTGTCTGAAAAGAGATATTGTTAATGAAGTGAAATGGGCAAGTGAGCTGGAATACACGTGGTCACCTGATCAATCGCACCGTCACTATGAATTGTCGTATGACGCCACTGTAAATGAAAAGATTAGAAGTTTCCAGTTTGATATACTGCATAGGGTGATCGCGACTAATGTCCATTTAAAAAACTGTAATGTAAAAGGCACGGATGGTTGTACGTCTTGTGATAAGGCTCCGGAATCCAGCACGCATCTCTTCTGGGTCTGTCCGTATGTTAACGGTGTATGAATAGGCTCATTTGGTAGAGCCATATATTCATGTGAAGACAACACGTTTATTGTCTATAATTAGTATCACTTTTGGGCTTTCTGACACACGGTGTATTATATTACTTAATCACTTAATACTTATTGTAAAAAGACGCATATGTAAATGGAAAGGCAATTAAGACACCAAACCTCCAAGTATGTCTCACTAAAGTCAAATTACTCCACTGAGCGATGTATCGGTTACAGTAAATGGGATCCAGTTTGTATAAATTTGACAGAAAGTGGGGCCCACTCAGACCAATATTGGAATGGTCAGTTTTACAGTTTATTGTATATTTTTACGCCTGTGCCTTGAAATATTTGCACTCGATACCTGCTGCTGATGAAATGATGTCAAAAAACCATATATATAAATATTTGATAATCAATCTTTTACACATTAATTATATAGACGGGAAGGCACATAACAGCATCAAATTTATTGACTTTAAAAGGTTAACGACCCTAAACACGATGACTTGTGCAGCGATGTTAATTATAACGGTGTGTTTTGGAATCGATAAATGCAAGCACAGGTATTTGATATTTGTATCTGGATCAATGTTTATAGTTTTAATAGAGGTACGGCATAGTGTTTCCCGTATTGTATCATTCATTCCACGAGGTATCGGACGTTTAAACGTCAATGTCTTGATAATTGTTTTTATAGGCCCATCTGGAGTCATTATCTACGCAACCGTCTACGTACAACCCGGCGATGTGTACTGTGGCTCCTCCCGGTGGCTCTGACACTAGGTGCCCTCTGTGTACACGTGGCAAGAGGCCCAGGGATGATGGACAATGTACGCGCATCTGCGGTTTCGATCAAGCTGCACATATCAGGGGAGTCCCACGCAACTTCGACCACAAGGAATTCAGGTAAGTCCTGGCAAAGAAATACATTTCTGAACAGCAGCCTAGGAAGATTTGTTAACCAAATCATTAGAAAGTAACAGTTTTACATCCGGAAATTTCAATAGATCTGATGATGAAGCGCTAGCGAACATCGATGGTATCCATATGGATCGAGAAATAATACCAAAAAGCAACATGGAGGCAAAAATGGAAAAACAGGTTATATTTTTCCCTCTTGGCATCTTAGGTAGCTCGGTCTATTCCTAATGAGTGAAACTTTATATATAAATAAATATATATATTTGCTTTATTTGCGAATAACAGCAACCTTTGCCGCACGTCATCAGAATTCGTAAGCTCTTGGATTAAGCAATGGTAGCAACGCAAGCCGGCTCTGTATAGTCGGATGGACGCACTAACGTCTACTGCAGCAGCTAGCACAATCATTTCATCATTTCTCATACATTTGTGACGCCCGGGGTTGCTGTCTATTTACTATATTATTGTCTGGTCACAATGGGTTCCGATTCATGAGGAAATGCTTGTGTTAGCTGCTGCTCATGTTCCATAGTGAAATAGATCTGGCATGTTTAAAGGGAAAGCCAAGACCAGCGATGAATGATTTTTTTTGAAGCTATGAAACTAATGGAGTTTCTCCCCAGAAGGACATATTTTGTATTAATCTGCTGAGGGAGCAATCATCGATTGAACGCTGACCACTGCTCCAGTCATATAGCTAGCGCATTGCGGCTGATGATGACGCCACGGTGGCTTAGTCCGATATATGCTATCTCGCCCGCCCGCTGTTGCAGCCCGTCATCAGGCTTGAATTATTGTAACCTTGAGTTTAGAAACAACACACTGGCCGTCAATCGCATTAGCTGCTCGAGCTTTAGGATATATTAATATTTATGTTATCACAATAGACCGATCCATTCTCCGACACTAAGCCCTGCACACACTTGAGTCCTTTTTCTTTAATCGTGAGTATGAAATTGACAATCATAACTGATCGTAGATACAAGGGAGAAGTACTCACATCTGAAACTGACAACAAAATGACATGCTGCATTTTTGTCCGACTTTTTTGTCCGACATAAGGCACATGAAAGACCTTTTTTCACCACATAATTGGATAAAAGCAACAATGACGTCAGTGAATGATTGACAGCCTGGATCAAAATGTTTGATGAAACTCCTTCTATTTTGAGTGACAAGGATGACCGAAAAACGAACCATTCCTGACCATTTAGTAAATCTCATAGAGAGTTCCAGTATTAATCTTGATAAAGACCAGAACCGTAGACTAATAGACCTACTGTACGAGTATCAAGACCTATTCTCTAGAAATGACAGTGAACTTGGTTGTTTTACAGAAATTAAGCATAAAATGTACACGAATGGCAGTAGACCTGCACGTCAAGGAATGCGTCGTAGTCCTTTAGGGTTTGAAAATGAAGAATTATAGCATTTAAAACTGGTATGGTAACTCCATCTACTTCTGCGTGGGCATCTGCTCCAGTACTGGTCAGAAAGAAAGATGGAAGCATACGATGGCGTATAGACTACAGAGCTCTGAATCAAGTTACAATCAAAGACGCTTATCCTCTTCCCCGAATAGAACAATGTCTAAATGCTCTACAGGAAGTAAGATTTGTGAGTACCTTAGACTTGACTTCTGGTTATTGGTGAGTCAAATTAGATGAAACGGTTCAGAGGGTCTTGCAATTAGTCTTGAGTGGATTGACGTGGGAGGAAGTGTTAACCTATCTATATGATGTCATAGTTGCAGGAAACAGTTTTGAAGATCATCTTCAGAATCTAGAAAAAAAAGAACGCTTCGCCCGATATAATCTTAAACTTAAACCCAAGTAAAGATTTTGGGTAAAATGATCTCAGACCAAGGGGCATGTGTCGACACGGAGAAACTCGAAGCTGTACGACAATGGCCTAGTCCAAAAACCGTTACAGAGGTCGAATCTTTCCTTGCTTTTATGAACTATCACAGAGCCCACCTCCAAAATTATGCAGGGGTAGCAGATCAGTTGTATTAATTTACTGGGAGTCGTGCTCGTAAAACAAGGTTTGAATGAAAATAGCATCATGAATTGGCTTGATAACCGCACCTGTACTGGGATTACCCCAACATAGTGGACAATTTATCCTTGATACAGATGCTTCAGAAAACATGATCGGAGCGGATTTGATTCAGTTCTATCATATGGCAGATTTGTGTCAACAGCTGCACAAAAGAAATATTGTACTATAAGAAAGGAATTGTTGGCTATAATCAGATTTACGCGTCAGTATTGACATTATCTACTTGGGAGCAAATTTCTCATTGGGATTGATCATAATAGTCTCACCTGGTTGATGCGGTTTAAATATATAGAAGGACAGATGTCTAAATGGTTGGAAGAATTGGCACACCATGATTTTGTTTATGTTTTTATGTGTTTTTCTGAACTATTCCTCAACAATTACCATGTGGAGGATGTACATATTGTACAAGAGTTCAATGGTCCCACTTAGACGATGTAGTCCCTCGGGAAATTCGATCAGTTGTAAACAATGGTATTACAGAGGATGAGTATGAATCAATATCAAATGAAAGTTCTCCCAATGAGACTTGTAATAATCCTCAAACTCTGTCGTCACACGTTTTCTCGTGGTCAGGTGATCATAGATTGGAAGAAATACAAACGCAACAATGTTAAGATACTGATTTGAAGTTGATATTGTATTGATTTAAATAAAACATAGAACCCACTGAAGCTGCACTAGCTCTAGCCAGTCCCGCTAATAAATACTATTGGCTACACAATCAGATTCGCTTGGTACAAAGTATTCTCTTTTACCAATGGGAAGAAAATAACTTTGCTGGACTACGTTTGATAGTACCAACAAATTTGGTGGATGAAGTTCTGTATCACCATCATGACACAATCACATCCGAGGGCGAATAGTGAAAATGAAGGGCTGCTACAACTTGATGGAGGACCAATGAAATGCCTAACGCCATGCAAAACTAGCGCTACTACTATTGTTACGAGTTGTATCTAAATTTAAGGCCTTGACTTGTCTCTGCTTCTTTGGTTTAATATTTCCGCATGCAACGAATAAAGCAAAGCAATTTGGGACTGGCTGTCCGCAAATCGTGAGCCTTTCCTTAACTTGTCTATTTGATACCATATATCGTTGCCAAGAAACATGGTACGTGCAACTAGGCAACTAGTCAGGATACCAGTGTGCGCAGAGATTGTAAACTCGTTCCGAACAACGTTCCGTGCTTCGTTTGTTTGTCCCCAAAATGAGTAAACCGGGAGTCTAAGCAAACGAGACTGTATAGCCCTATAACTAAAATTAGTTTGCGCGTCATGTTTCAGTGTTCTGTGCTATGTCGCTATGGTAACGATTGTCGATTGCATGGGCAGCAGGGTGGTTCGAACAAGTTCATTGTCGGAATACAGCATTTTATTTAGCGGCCTTCAGATTTAAAGCTATTGTACTAGTGAACATGACCACCAACTCGTAATAATCTTCCATTGACACCGCATTTTCCAATTACGGGGTTTCAATGTACGACTGTGAAATCAATCCATCATACAAACTACTTGATACACTTGATATTACATTTAAAATTAGTTATCGAACGGAAATGAAATGAATGGACCACTGCTGCATTACGGTCCGTAGTGGAGCACTCCACCGCTATAACACGACGAGAGCGTTATCTCAGCACAAACAACAAGACTGTCTCAACACTCGATGTAAATGTACATAATATATCCAATCAATACAATACATAATTAATTGCCGACATCTACTGGAGTTTGATTGGCCTTTGTTAACGACGCCTTATTGCTCCATTACTACAGTCAAAACGGAAACTCTCTGGACATCGAAATTTGCGAATTATTTTTTACTCTACGAGTTGAGGACGAAATCTATGCATATTCCTTACCTATGAACTGGTGCCTGTCTGAACAATTGTTTATCTGATCTGCAGTTCGATTCCTATCCTCACAAGACATGACCTGCCATGCTATTTATTAAGGCAGACGATGTTGTTTTTATCGTTCTCTTGTCAGTCGCGCAAATGTAAAGGTCATCCAATTGCCACCTGATTGGTTCAAAATCTAGATCAGGTGGGCAGTCAATCGCGTCATTTGACAAGGGTACCGATGGTTGAATGCAATGGTCAAGGGGTAGTGATTGATCTCTTGCACCCACTTTTGCAGGCGGCGTTTGCTTTCGCGCAATGAATCTAAGTTTAGCCTCTATTGATACTTAACTGATTTCAAGTTCCCTCCGGGTCACTTTAGGTATGCGCCAATGCTTAAAAACAGAGTTAATGATAAAACACTACAAAGGAATATCAAAATTATGACCCCTTACAAAGGTGAAAATGGCATCGCCCAGTTAATGGCGCCATCAAGCCGATCGGCTGCTTCGAAGTGCAGCAAAGCAAAATTTGCTTATAGTTTATTTGCAAGTGTCTCAGGAAACGTGAGTTGACTTACACTTATTAGGCCCCGATTTCAAGTTCACACAGAAAGTTTTTTTTTCTTCGAATCAGTGAATATTTTCTCGTAAATGGGAAATTTCGTTATCCGGAGAGTTTCCATTAAGACTGTAGACGGTGATAAACACCACCATAAATAAATGACTTTGCCACATGTAGCAACGCGTAAAGGCTACCTAGGCGGCTGCAGACTGAGGGTGTTGCAACAATTCACAGATAAGACCCTTTGGCTAGGACTATTTCAGCTGAAGTGAATTGCATCCGAAAAGATTTTCGATCATTGTGCAACAATTCTTGTGTAAAAATTTATTTCGGTGTCCACTGTGAAACATAGATATTTATATAGTTACAATGATTCTTGCATTTGTTATATGTAGAAGTCACGTAATGGGACTAATTATCCATCAGTAATATAATACAACATCGTCTTGTACTATGACGTACAATTGTGAATCAATATCGCAAACTCTTTGTTTCTGTTCTATCCAGGTGAAGGTCCTGATAGGGTTCCTCAACAACAAACAAATGACTTCAAGGCATGTTCTATGGAGCAGAGGCGTCAGTGGATAAGAACAATTTGTAAGCGAAACAAGTGGGCCGAACCACCCGCGAGCTTCATGAAGTCCATGAAGGGATATTCCGATAAATTTCTCGTAGATGACGTGCATAAGGTCATGTATTGCTCTATCCCCAAAGTGGGCAGCACTACTTTCTTGGGGCTCTTCCAGGCGAGCGGCTGCAACGTTTCGATAGCTGATTTGGCGAAAACGACAGGAAAGGACACATTTCATTCGGTAGATGATCTCCGCAAATGTGGTATAAAACTGTTATCTAAAATGGGGCGGAAGGAACAGCAACACGCCCTTAATAATTACTTCAAATTTATTGTGGTTCGACACCCAATAGATCGACTTCTGTCGGCATATCGTGATCGGATAGACTTTCCGAGACAGAATTCGGATATGTTGAAGTTCTTCGAGAAAAGACGCAAGGCCATCGAGAACTTCCCCGGCATCACAAGAAACCTGTACGTCAATAACACCTTCGCGGCCACCATAACTGAGTTTCTTCGTCTCGTGGGGGCTGGATACCCGCGTTGGTTTTCTGACGTTCACTGGCAAGACTACTTTGACCGATGCAAGCCTTGTAATATACAATACGACTCGGTATTACGCATGGAGTCGTTACCGGATGAAATTCCCGAGATCCTGGAAAAGTTGCCTGGGCCGGATGGGAAACCAAACATCTTGCCACTTTTGAACCAAAAGAGAACCACAGCAATTGAAGATAAGTTATCGGCCATGAGTTCAGCCTTGCATGACCTCGATGCGGTGACTTTGAACCGCATTATGACTATTTACCGCCGAGATTTTGAAATATTTGGTTATGAGGTCAATACGACATCAAGAAAGGGTCATTGTCTATATAGACATAGCACGGATTCAAGGGGAAAATTGCCAACATGTTGTTAACGCACTTGAAATATAAATCAGGACACTACGCGTGAGCTACTAAGAACTTTTGAGACTAAGAAGGCGTGAGGCGTTGTGCAACAGGCTGACGGCTTGCCAGTGTCATACCGTGTCCCACAGACTAACGACTAACCAGCGTGAATTTTGACGCTGTCAACTATGAGATATTGCCTTCAGTATTGGAGAAATACGGCGTCAGTGGCTTTGCAGGGAAGTAATTTCAAAGTTACCGTGAACGATACGAGGAATATGATTATCCTTATCCAGGTTAAGATGAAGATGCGGGGTTCCACAGTATTCAGCCTTCGGACAATTAGTTTTCCTAGTTTACGATAATGATTTGTACAGTCAGGAATAAACTGTACTGCATATTATTTGCTGATGACTTTTTCTCTCACTAGAACGGATATCGATAATCTGGTTATAACATCTAAATAAGTTCAATCTCTGGAAATTAAATACAATGTATGGTTTGCGAGTTACCCTGACAAGTACCCCGAAAGAGTTTAAGAGCAGGAGAAATTATACTTGAAGGTTCAATATAGGCTATATAATATATTCTCGTTCATTATTTCGGGGATTTTGTTGTTGTGTATCTGTAGCAATACTAGCTGCAGCTAGTGTGATAATTACAAACAACCGTAGCATCCTCAGCTCCAGCTTGTGTCATGTTGCATGTCATGTACCTTTACCGGAGACATGCATCTTTAAGTTATCCCAATAAAATTAGTACAAAAAAACGTATGTACGGAGCATTTAAAATTAAACATGGCGCAACAGTCAATTTAAATTAAGAAATTGACAGTAGAACTAAATATTACCACCTGAATATAAGGCTATTGTTAGGAAATGGAGTAAGAGCAGATGTATGCATGTGAGTGATACGGCGAGTGAGCGGGTGAGCGAATACAGTGGGCTGAGCGAGTACTACGGGATGAGTGAATGATGGTGATTTTGTGAGTATTCCGAGGGAGTGGTGAGTCACACGTGACATTGGATAGGAGCTTTTGGGAGACGCATGGGGAGTGGTCTCTGGTATAAATAACAGAGCCCACAGGACACATGCACGACACAAGACTCAGGACCAGCACCAGGAGGAGATGGACGGCGGAGGACATAGCTGGTGACAGCGGGGTCAAGGCCGATCTCCGGGCTTTAGGTGTTGAAGCGTGGCTGCGTGGTTGGAGTGGTTGTGGGCGTCGTCGTGGTGGCTGGAGACACGACACAAGACTCAGGACCAGCACCAGGAGGAGATGGACGGCGGAGGACATAGCTGGTGACAGCGGGGTCAAGGCCGATCTCCGGGCTTTACGTGTGGAAGCGTGGCTGCGTGGTTTGAGTGGTTGTGGGCGTCGTCGTGGTTGCTGGAGACAGGCCTTATGAGCCTGGTTTGCGGGCTGGTAAGCGTGGACACGTGGCGGAGCCTGATCTGCGGGCTGGTAGGCGTGGATACGTTGCGGAGCCTGATCTCCGGGCTGGTAGGCGTGGACACGTGGCGGAGCCTGATCTGCAGGCTGGTAGACGTGGACACGTGGCGGAGCCTCATCAGCGGGGCTCTTGTGCATCGTGGGAGCATCAGTGCGTCGTGGGAGCATCAGGAGCGACGAGGGAGCATTGTAAGAGTTCACTGTGAGAGGACATTTGGAGGTGACTATGAACTGACTTGTTTATTGCATTGCTTACGCACTAAATGTATGAATCTGTATTGGTAGGGGGGGAGGTAGGGATTTATAGTGTGATATAAACTATGACAATCTTTACCATGTCTTGTTGGTCATTTCCGCCGATACCATCTGCAGTCAACTTTTTTGTTCTTTTTAACACGTGTTATCGCCGTGGGAGATTTGTCCCTAGCAAGTCGTAACACTATTTCAAGGTACGAGAGACACTATTGAAGTCAGTTTGTGTTATATTTGTAAAAGTGAGTCCAACACAAAGGAACACTTTTCTTGGGACTGCTATATATTTATATAGCCAGCTGAATATAAACGCGTGGAACAAACCAAAAGCTGTGGCACAAGCATAAATATGAAAGAAGCTTACAGAGATTGTTCTGCTGACAATATATATTTGAGCGGTTTTTGAAATTTGTCCGCTGCCTATAATGCTGACAAGGTTGCATTATGATTGATATTTTATTTAATCGCAGGGGGTTGCTGAGCAATGGTTAAAAAATGGGTATCATATATTGCTTGGCTATATGGAGTGTGGTGGTTGTAGTAAAGTAAGTTCATCATCATCATCCGGGGCCTCAACCTACTGGCACGGCGATACCTCCGGTGGTGCCCCCTGGATGAGATGTGGACGTTCTACAATAAAAGTTTATGGAGACTTCTTTTTTTGTTTGTTAAATAACAATACCGTAGAGCCAACCTACCCCTGACAAAAGAAACGTGGAAGCCGGGCACCTGAAACAACTGTAGGCTCACACATGGCAGACGCATGCGGGAATCGGTTTTCTGACCCGAAACACGTAGTGTTTATTTGTGAAGATAGATGTCGCCAGGGGAGAATTTTTTACAAATAAAAGATCTTTATTGATTTATCTTATTAATTCATTAAAACAAAAAGTGCCAATGCCATCCACATGTGATACTTCTGCCAATAGAATTTATGTACGCTTAGCGGTATGTCGGTAATTTATACAATCATCAAATATTAATGAACAAGCATGCAAACACATAACTATATTATCCGACCAAATGCGTACATCAGTTTTTACAAACCGAACATAGCAGTATACTAAGAGAAGTCTTCTGTCAATAATAAAGCCTTCTTCTTGGTCGTCGTTTTAACATAGCGCTTACATTTACCATCCCTTTCACAGGACTTTCTACAACTGTGGTATCCTAGGTCTCCATACTTTCGCACCGCACGGTAGTTGTCCTCGCGTATGTTGCTATAGCAACTATAGCGGTGATGTCACCGCCTCTGTTGTAAGTCAGTGAGTCAGCGGCGTTGCGGGAGGACGGGTTTTAGCTAGCAAGCTAGGAGGGAATTATGACTTGTATTTTAGCTGGATTCACCGCCTCGCGGAGCAAGAGGCTGGCAGTAAGTTAACAAACTGCTGCCAGGTAAGTTACGCACCGTTAACGGAGTTGGTAACTTGTTTTAATTTAATCGAAGGCATTTTCCACTATCGTTCGAAAGATGGGAAGAGAGGTGAGTCAGTATCAAGTACTGGGACGCCAAGACTCAGGGCTCTTCACACCCTCAATTTTGTATGTGAATTGAATTTTGCCTTACGTGTCACAACGCCACCGATTGCTCATGACACGCATCAGTGGCGTTGTGCCTATGCATACGAGTTCACTGGGAAGTGCTACACTTCGATGCACTGAATGAATCTCAAAATAGGTTTGTTTTTACGAATCGCACGAGAAAAGCGACCGTTCGACAAGGCGGTCGTTGATTTCACTGTTGCTGGTGGTAGGTCCTGTTTATCATATGTATGAGAACATATTACTGGTTTTAATAATGTCCCACATAGGTCTGTATTATCTGGTTATAACGATATGTTCGGCATGTAGATCTATGGAACTCCGGCATGAAGTTTTAAGAATTTAGCAGGTCACAATTTCCTGAAATTCGTCCTTGACTTCTGGTGAAGTCACTTTGACTCTTCAACTTTATGTATGTGTGAAGGTTGTGATATATGAGATCTCTAAGCCATGAGTTTCGCGGGTTTGTTGTCTCCCGCAGAAGCGTGGTTTCTTCACCACTGATACAGTTCAGTTGTCACCCATTGCAGGTCGGACAGTCACGTTACCAAATCGCATAACCATGGTAACCAAGCTTACGGATGGAACCACATTTCATTATTTAAATGCAAAATTGGCTCACTGACGCCGGTAACGGAAGCACTGCTTCCACAGGGTCAGGGCGTTCAATCTCAAAGTCCATCTCTTGGGGGGGTATTTGTTTCTAAACCACTTTCAAATATACATTTCTCAGTGGTTACTAAAGCCATTTATCAGATGCAATTATTTTACAATGTCTCTTATGCTATCAATATTAATATCTAAAGTCACCAAAATAAACTCAAGCAGCGAACGATCCATTTCCAAACCCCCGCCCAGAGTAGAGATTTGTGACGTCACAAGATGATCCGGTTTGAGTGCGCCTCGCTCGCTTCGACTGCCCGCGGTGTTTGAATGTAGCCTACGTGCGGCAGGGAAGCTCTAACTCAGATGTTTATTTCGATTAACATTAACTCATGGTGAATATTTGCCACATGTAGATGTAGATAGACCTAGATCAATTACATTATAGGTGTGTGATTGTTAGTTAGCGCAACATTCGTGACACCGACACTGACAGAAAACAAACAGCTGCAGTGGCCGGGTGCCACTGCCAGAGTGTTGCCAGCCTACGTTTCTTCCCAAAAATGAAAAGGGTGGGCTAGGCTACAGTAGTGAACGGGCCGTCGCGGGAATGTCCGTCGAATCGTAGACATAGAATCTAGATCCAGGGTTAAATGAAATGTATGTACTAAAAGAAGTTGTTCATGCACATCAGAACTTGACAGAAGGGAGGGAAGGCGACATTTATCGGCCTAGCATAAGAAACAAGCAGCGCACATCTGGCATTACTCTTCATCGCGTACGGGGGGCCTCCCTGGTGCAGTGGTTAGCGCACTAGACCGCAGATCAATAGGTCCTGGGTTCGAATCCGGGCCCGGGCACCTAATCTGGGGCATGTTTCATTCCTTCATCCTTCATCGTCCCGGGAGGTTCCTTGGCCCAATTTAGCCTGTATGGGCACAAAAGTGGCCTAAAACACCAACATTTCATTTCATCGCGTACGTTTTATAGTAATACTTGTGGACACCCGAACGTTATGGTGTCCGGTTGGGACAAACAACTAAGTAGCTTTTCACCAATGTGTCTGCTGGTCGCCGAATTAATACTTTATATGATTACAATGATCACTCATAACCCTCACTTTTTATGAGTGAAGCGTTCGCACTTCTTCCGAAAATACTGTTTTGCGTAGGGCGTTTCGAGGTTTTCAACGTTTACAGTCCCTTGGGCTTAGCAATCTGTCTTCATTCGAGGTGGCTCGAAGCGATACGTACGGCGGCAGAATGCTCCGGTTGCCTGAATCCTCCACTTCTTCTTTCTCACCCTCACTATCATTAATTCCAAATAATCGTGCGCGTATCGCTGCATCCCGATCGATGCGTAAGGACGCTGACCATCCTATAGACGCCATGCTCAAAGACGCGTTTACCATATTGCGCAACAAAACCGGTTCATCTTGTGACGTCACGAATCAATGAAAAAATTGCCCTTGTCTAACTTTTTTGGGTAGGTATGTGATAAAATGGCTAATATTGTTAACATTCATGGCGAATAAATTCAGTGCGTATGGAATTTCGTTAATACAGTGCAAATGGATCAAATATATGCAAAGTAACATAGGACATAAGAGATGGACTTTAACATGCGACTGGTTGGGTTCAGAGCAGCGCTCTGCTATTTAGGGTAGTAGGCGACAGCTTGTAACTTACGGTGAAAATTCTGAAATTTTCACCAGGCACAATTAAGATGTTATTTACTGATTACTTTGTAACAAAGAAAATGTTCTGCAGAAAAGAAATAGAAATAGGAGCATTGATTGTAAAACTGTCCCTTGCTTTTCCCCAATGAGAAGGGGCCCCACTCCCCTCTCCTTGCGTCGTTTAGGATGTGTGTTTGAGCTCCCAAACACCGACCCCCACCCGCCTTCAAGGATAAACATTCATCATATAAATTTAATTTTTTTTTATTGACGTATTGATTGTTTCAGGTTGGAGCCCCCTATAATCCTGGTTAGCCAAGGAGCGTTAATTAATTCACTGGATCTTACTTGTCCAGAGACTTTAGATGATGTGGATACCGCTCTGAAGCCTGGAGGCAATGGCACGCTCGTATTGACAACAACAAGCTCCAATGTGTGGAAAGCTACATATGGCTCAGATGTGTACATCACAGATCACGTGACAATGTGTGATCAAGAAGTACCAGAATTTGAGATATATGGTGAAATTAATCAAGGCGCATATGGTGCAGACTTTAGCGTGTGCCCGTATTGGTATTTATCAAGGTCAATGCCATCACTGACATCAATGTGGGGCGGCGAGTCGTTAGGTAACGATCATACACCGCATCCATGTATATCCGGTTTGGGAGATGTACAGCATGAAGAAGCTATAGAGAAGGACGTGCACGAGACTAAGACGCATGTTCAAGACGATAATAACAGAGACCCAGCCCGTTGTGTGAATTTGGCGTCCGCAATAGCACGAGATGCGTCCCCCTTATGTGAGCAGCTTGTGCCACAGGGTGAGGACCAAAGTTTCTATGCGCAAGAAGATGAATTGCTCACCAGTGGTGACCCGGAGACGTCGGATGAAGAACAGACCCTCGGCAGTCAGCCAAACATGTCCCAAAATCAAACATGGCGGGTAATGGATTCATGTGGCTTCATCGGAGATCGGCTCGTTCCCAATCCTTCCATGGAGGAATAGGGAATGGTCGTTTGGAGTGGACTTTGATGGCGTTTTAATTGTTACCATAATTTGTTTAACAAAAGTTGTAAGACTATCGCTAGTTGTAAGAGTTCATGTGTGAGCGTTATTGTTGTTGGTATAAACTTTCGAGTTCCATACGTGAATTTCGGTGTGTACACTTGTTTCATATTTTGTATCCAGTATAACAGTGCGATGCAGTAACCAAGCGACATTAAACAATTTGAATGGTCCGACTTCCATCTGTAGCAGCCCGCCATTTTCTTTCTCCCGCCCGACGCTTGCCAGTTGGTCCGCATAAGCCTCGTAAGGGTATTATTACTGGTTGTACGATAACGGTGTGTCTACCGACTTTGTTTGTAGAACATCTTTTCAACACTGGGTGTCTTGCTAGAACTTATTTCCAAACACATTTCGAACGTTGCTTTAATATAGATAAATGAAGTCGACGTCACTGACAAAGCTGACGATATTGCCCACTAATCACTGTTATTTTCAAGATTAGCGATCTGAAATCTTTCCCAATTCAGTGGCCAAAGCCGACAGAGTCAATGCCGAAAGAGGTGTTCCTGTGTCAGAATTTGCAATCAGCACGAGGGAGGAGGTTCCTGTGACGTCAGAAGTTGCAATCAGCACGAGAGAGGACGTCAGTTGGTTGTATATATTCAGGATGTTTTTAAAGCAATAGGTTTTGTAATTTTGATATTACCAATCTCTTCTCCATGTCAAATAAGCATATTCTGTCTTGAATTTAAACCCTGAAAGCCTGTGGGCTATCCGGAAAAAAGCAAACCTGTTCACCGGAACAGAAGTTGGTGGCCGGCTTTATTTCCCTGCGCGCCTGTTCGCTGTTCGATATTCTGTTTGATGTGGACCGCGTTTTATGAGTTTGATGTTGAAGCTGTTTTACAGACTCAATGAGATATAAAACATATGCATCATAATTTTGATATACTTTTAGTCTTGATTCTAAAATGTAAAAAGATCTAAAATGGCGCATGTAAGTAGGCTGCTTTAAAGGAATAGACCACTCCGAGGATTTGTGCGTTGGATTGTCCTTTTCTTTTTAGCATATGCAAGACAAGTAAAATATCTATTGAAATGATCAAAATTGAATATAAAAAAAAATTAAGTAAAAAATTACGAAGGTTTTGTTGCGCAAAAAAAAATTGGCGCGAAAGTTGGTTTTCCAAGGATCGAGTGAGAAATCGACCTTGACCTTGGATCCCGCATCATTGGTGTTAGGATGTTTTGAGCGCCCAGGTCAGCCCAGGTGAGCCATTCGTTCAACACTCAAAACAAACAAGCACATCTGGCCTTAAAATGCCGACGTGTTGTGCTCCTGCTTGTGTCCGAGTAAAGGAATCAAGCCCAGAGTGTTCTTTCTTCCGCTTACCATGGGATTATGCGCCAAGGATTCGTTTGTGGCTGGCAAAATTGAATCTTGTTCACCCCACCTGCCCACTAACACGGGCTTTGTCACCTCCATTTTGAAGAACGTTTTCTCGTCATGGAGCCGCATCGCCCCGGAGTTATACCTGAGACCTGTTCACAAACTCACTGCGGATATATTTCAACACAAGTGAAGGAAACAAGAAAAAAGCTCCTTGCACCGGAAGAGAACGCGAGATCACGAAGAGGGGAAGTTTAGTAGGCCCACAGCGGTTTGATACGGTCCGTTCACAGGTTTGTTGACAAACCACCAAGGCCAGGGTCAAGCACCTAAGCCAAGGCTAATGCTAAATTGGACCCTTTTGACAGATTGATAAGCTTAGCAGGCCCCCTGTCTCAACTTATAATAATATAAGTGTGGTAGTGTCAGCCCAAGTCTATTATATATCAAGTTACTAACTTATCATGCTTATATGTTTATATATAATTAAATTCAATATAAGCTTATTTCAATCCTCATCGACTAGACATATTTTTTAAACTGGAAATGATGGAAATAATTCTTTTCAAGGGCATTAACCGACCGCTGTCATCAATTATGTTCAGTAATCGTGAACTGGGAATTTTAATATTAAATAACTGAATATCCAGAAATAGCCAATTCTCTATTTAATTCATCATGACCCCCCCCCCCTCCCCCATAGATCTACTGAGAACTGTTACCCGGCTAAAAAACACTTCCGTGGAATCTTTCATAGCCATAATTTTTAGAAAACTGTGTTTAGTTTTTATTTCAGCAAATTACAATATGTGAATAAGTATTGAAATATGTCTTTTTTTACATTTCAGCTCCTTCAGGAGCTTGAAGAAATACCAAGCATTAATGAAACTTCTGTTCTTGAGTCATACAATGAACTGAATGACCTTCCTGTGAAAATCAGTAGACTTCTTTTTTTTTTACAGTCATTTTTACATCAGAGCAAATAGATAATTTGCCATGATTAACAAGGCATGTTAAATGCATCTTTTTGGCTAGTTTAGGGTTGATATGTCATGATGAATAGTGCGACGACATTTTTAGCATCTTAGAAGGTTCATAGATTGGATTATGATGATTGTATTAAAAAATGGCTTGACCTGCTGACATATTGTGTGGGGAAATACAAAACCCTGGATGGGTTATTCTCTATAACGTGGGATCTACTGACCCTATTGTCTAGCTAAGGTTAATAATGATAGTTTGATAAACCTTATTTGATTACACATGGATTGCCAGATGCAGTTACCTTGTTTGGCAGAATGATACCTAACCTGAGGGGGGGTAAATATAACAGGTTACATAAGATGCCAGGTCCAGATTCATTTTATTATGGTTTAACTGTATCGCATATATACATACACAAGCCATTGATTTGTTTAATAAGGATATTGTAACCAGTGTAATCATTCATCGACTGGTTGGTGAGATTGCCCCAGATCACTGAAACAATGTGCAAGGTTTATTCATTATTGATCATATACACAGTAGTGTTCTTTTGGCTAATTGAATTAAAAGTCATTAATTTTACTGTGCCAATTCTAATTGCTGGATGGCAGTTATTGTGACTTGGATAAAGATTGCTTGATCTTGATATCCTTCACATAATCAATTGGACTCAGCAGTGACTTGCTTGATAAATACTCCAAATGTATCCTTATGCTCATCAGAATTCAAATAAACTGTGCAAGGTGCTTTTGATATAATGCCCATGAAAATGTAGCCATCAGTTTGATTTGTTGTGATTTTTATAAAACAAATAACTGCTTCCTTTGGACACCTTCACAGTATGGGTGAATAAAAGATTTACTTCAAGCGTAATATTAGTTTCATGTTTTTTTTTCATATTTCTTTTGCAAAATTGTACGAAATACTTTCATTTGGAAAAATCAGTGCCTTGACAAAACTTTAAAATTATGTTTAGCTTAAAATATTCCATAATATTAAATATTCTATAAAATGCTTTAAATATTAATTTTACATTATTAATTAATTATTATTGCATCCTTAATCAATTTTACACACAAAACTCTTACATCGGACACAATTTCCACCTTACGGTCATTTTCAAGCAGTGTCAGATTTACCATTGCACTCACAACAAATATTACAATTCTGTTAAATGGTAATCACTATTCCTTAAATTCAGGATACTATAGACCTGCCGTTTTAGGTATAAGTCACACTCAGTCTTCTACATGTACTTATTTGTTTGACATTGGCTCCCCAATAATCCCTTTCCCAGGCTGTCGTGTATCGAAAAGAGGCCGAGTGTCCATACATCTCTGTCAAGGCATCTATCGCTTGAGACATTGTATTTGCTCGCCATTGAGTGGAAAGTCATTTTGTTGCATACGGGAGTGATTTCCTGAACCAGCAGTTGGTTTTAATTTATTATTCTTTCACGTTTGACCCTGTTCACCGCGGCTACGTTGCGTTCATGATAAGGCTGAGACAGGGCAGGCTGTGTGGCCGCCTGAAACCTATGACGCGTTATTTACGCAGCGCGCTGATTGGCTTGCGCTCTGCTCAGCATGCCGAACTCACAGTCGAGCGGGAGGCGGTAAATGTGAAGGTTTCAGTGCCAAATACTAATACTTATTGCTGGAGCCGGTAGCAACATACATTTTAGACTGATAGTTTGCATGTTGATCTATATGTAACATGCTACGCCTTGCTGGCCCCAAAACCGGACTAAACTATCCCTTTAACCACTATTGGTCATATCGCGTCTGTCACATGACAAGGTTGGGATCAATATAGCGGTCGGATAAACAATAAACACAATCTCTGCTTTCACAGTATTAATAATCGCATGGTCATACAGTTGCAAAACCCCAGCACGATCCTCAGTCGCTCGAGAATATAGTCACAAGTCACACGGGATGTCAGTATTAGCGCCACACTTAATCACGCGAAAAGATGAGAGCCGTGTGACATCCTAGTCACGCCAGACGACTGCAGCAGCGCGACACCATGTCACGTGAGAAGACACCAGCAGCGCGACACCAAATCTCGCGAGACGACCGCAGCAGCGAGACGACGGCAGCAGCGCGACACCAAGTCACGCGAGACGACGGCAGCAGCGCGACACCAAGTCACGCGAGACGTCTGCAGCAGCGCGACACCAAGTCACGCGAGACGTCTGCAGCAGCGCGACACCAAGTCACGCGAGACGACTGCAGCAGCGCGACCCCAAGTCACGCGAGACGTCTGCAGCAGCGCGACACCAAGTCACGCGAGACGACTGCAGCAGCGCGACACCAAGTCACGCGAGACGACTGCAGCAGCGCGACACCAAGTCACGCGAGACGACGGCAGCAGCGCGACACCAAATCACGCGAGACGACTGCTGCAGCGCGACACCAAGTCACGCGAGAAGACTGCAGCAGCGCGACACCAAGTCACGCGAGACGACTGCAGCAGCGCGACCCCAAGTCACGCGAGAAGACTGCAGCAGCGCGACCCCAAGTCACGCGAGACGACTGCAGCAGCGCGACCCCAAGTCACGCGAGAAGACTGCAGCAGCGAGACACTAAATCACGCCAGAAGACTCCACCGGCGCAAAAACAAGTCACGCGAGACGACAAAAAACACAGTCACACCCGAGGCAGTCTCGAATATCTTCTCTCCGCTTGTCTCGCTCGGCGTCTCTCTCTCATTCTGTTCTCTCTCAGTTCTCTGCCTGGCAACATATACCGGAGTGCCGCACCCATACCAACCACGATTGGCTGATCCTTACCCATCCCACATAAAATATGGCCTATTACACGCAATCACAGGATACGCGATAAAGTCACAAACTTTACACGCCCAAAAAATGTAGATCATGATCCCGAAATTATTAGTTTCATGCAAACGGAGCAGACAATTTTTGCTATTGCAATCGTTTGGTTTACGTTGTCATCTATCATTTCTACGGGCGATAATGTTGTTGGTATTGTGGCAGGGGGGTTAAGTTATGTTCCATAACTTGAAATACATACATTTCTTGTACCTGTCATATGAGTATTAAATCTATAATCTCACTGCCTACTATTTTTTTGTATTTTATAAAACTTTTGCTTTTGGAAGCTAACGCAACTGTTAGTTTATGAAATGTGTATTGACAAATAATGCTCTGTCCCTTTTGCTTGCTCCCGCTATAAGACTCCACAGGTCTACTTCTAACCACGGGCTCTCAGTTCGTAAGATGGAAGTCCTACGGCCTGTGTATACCCTATATATACCAAGAGGGTAAGCAAGCTCTGAGGCTCAAACCAAAACACCAAAATATTAAATGCTTATTTTAGCCTAAAATAATGCTGTCTCAATAAAACTTGGGTTTCTTCAGATGCTACATAGTCAAGTATTTATAAAAGAATCCTTTTAGCCATATCCATATGCCATTAATTTATAAACAAGTTTTTTTATGTCAAACTTTTGGACAAATCCACTCCAAATGTAGACCTCTTATTGGCTATAAGAAAAAAATGCATGAGGTCAGCTGACTTTGCTAAGAAGTCAAAAGTCAGCTGACCATATGTATTTAGCCAATAGGTGTTTTAGCCAATAGGTTTTAAACCGGTCCGTCTGATTACCGAAGGGGGCTGGAGTTGGCCGAAATTACCGATGTCAGAAGATAGAACAAGGTATATAGCTCACATAAACACTATGGTTATACGCACACACATAATAATAAAAGCTGCAGTTGAATCCCTAATAACGTCTAAGGATTTTAACATTGACACCGTTATGCCCCTAGAGAAGCGGGCTTGCCTGGGGACACTTTGCCAAGGCAGCCTGGTAGGACTCCGTAACTTGGCGTAAGACTTAGGCTGAAAATCGGACGTTAATGTCCTTAGGCGGCCTGAAGGATCTACATTAAAGTTAATGTCGACCCTTCAGACTGCCTCACGACACTGACGTCTGGTTTTCATGCTACGTAAGACTTAGCTTTGTCAACAGAACCTTCTACAGAGAGAAGTGTTGTTGACAAAGCTACCTAAGACTTAAAGAATGTTTGTTATGGAAGTTATGGAACTGTGTCTGCACCTGTATTATTCCCTGATAACACTTGACAACTGAATCTATTCTTGGCCAGAATAGAACTAAGAGAACTAAGCCACAAAGTATAAGTTAGGGTCGATGTGCAGGTCTCAACGCTACTGTACGACAAATAAGCACGCTGTCACCAGTGAGAGCAAAGTGCGTAACTTCATCCGCGTCCGCCATGGCAGCTGAGAAAACACCCCATGATGACGTCAGAGGGACTATGGAATCCCCTCGCCGCAGTATGGAAAGCAGATCGTCCGGGTAATGTCCGGCTGGGGGAAGTCCAAAAGTAGTAACGTTAGTAACGTATCTATACTAATGAAATAAAACTGTCTGTCTGTCCCACGTATGCACCCGAGGTACCCCCTGCATGCTCCAGCAGCCGCCTTGGATGTGTCAACAATGTCGCAGGCTGCTTATCGCTTTTCCCGCATAGTCGTGCAACACTGCCACTACCTGGCTGGGTACCATACTAGTAACAGTAGTCCCAACGCCTTATCGCCGAACACCATATCAGATATCTGTGGCAAGCCGATAGTCATACTGGTTGCAATGCCCAAACCGTCATCAAAGCAACCACTTTACAGTTAAGCGGACGCAGTGTCAGACTACATGGGGAATTTTACAATTAAAAAGCGGACTACATGCGGAAACAGTGCTAAGCATCAGTTACCGCGGTAGAGGACTAGATGCGGAAACAGCGCTAGACATCAGGTACCGCAGTCTACAACTTTACAGTTAAGCGGACTACATGCGGAAACAACGGGAAACAGGGCTAGTTATCTAGGAGTAAGAGTAGTAACTTGAGACAATGTGGGGCCAGGTCGTTCTTCCATGCGCAACAGAGGCTAAGATCTTACTTGCACCCTCATACGGGTCGGGAGGCGGGTGGGGTGGGGGGGGGGGGGAGCGGAGGGAGGCGGGAGGCGCTCTAGGCCAATGAGAATGTTAACGGTTCATCGCACGCCAAACACGACTTTGTTGCTTTTTTTGCTTTTTTTTTGTTGGGTGTCAAAATCCATCCGCCGATGCTTGTTTTTCATTCGTTGATGCTTCTTTCCCATTCGTCGATGCTTGTTTTTCATTCGTGGATGCTTGTTTTGCATTCGGCGTTGCGTGTTTTACATTCGCCGATGCTTGTTTTACATTTGGTGATGACCAGACCATTTCCATGCGGAGTTGGTAACTTTTAATCCCGTCGATGCCTACTTTCCTTCGGTGCATGGCTAAACCCCTTTTTATTGTTGCAAGTTTTAGTTCGTCGATGCGTACGTGTTTCTATTCGGTGTGGACAATCTTCACTCGTCGTTTTTAATGTCTTTTAATATCTTTTATTAACAGCCATATTAGCCCACCCACCCTCTCAGCATACAGGCGGAAACAACACACATACAGTCATACATGCATCCAATGACGAAACCACATAGTGTGATAACAACACTAACTCCAGTGCACTCATCAGCAGCCAGACCACAACACAACATCCGTCTGACGCGTCTGAACATGCATGCGTCGGTGAGTGGAGCATCCATTTGTTATTAGGCCGGTGTAACATAATAACCTGTCCGGCCGTGATAACCTGTCCGGCCACGCTTCGTTCATGTCACTAACCCTAACCAGAACCCTAATCCTAACCCTAACCCTAACCTAATCCTAACCTAACCCTAAACCTAACATACATACGCTATTTACATAGCAGGCTCATTCGCTGCGCATGCGCACACATCAGCCCGAGACTTTTTCCACGGCGGACAGGTTATCATGTTACACCGGCCGTCTAGACGCGTCGCCCGGTCCCCGCACACCCGACTGCAGGCGTCTGAGCGTGCAGCTGCGCTCTCAGACGGGTAATAATTTAGCCCCTTATGTCCATGCGAGGGCGAACCCTTTTTGCAGCATATATTAAAAAATATATAGACAGCTCATACCTCACTCTCTGCTTTCGACTCACTCCGCTGACCCCGCTGCCGTACGGGGAGCTTGCTCATACCCATTACGCACGTTAAAGAACATTAACACGTAGGCCTAAAGTAAAGGAGAGTGAAAGCCATTTCAGTTTTTTTTTCAAGGTATAGCTGGAAAAGGCGGGACGGTGACTCGGGGGTGGGTATTATACTACAGTAGCATTCTGCAGTAGGGAGGGGGGGGGGGCGCCCATGACATAGAGGCATATGGAGAGTGAACATTTGTGGTCTTTGTGAGAGCAATTTTTGGTTAAAAAAGGGCATCCAAAATAGACAGTCATAACGTGTATAGAGATTTAATTAGTTGTACACTTTAGATATCAACTGGAACATATAGCCAAGAGCTGAAATTCTAAATGTGACTCGATCCAGGCTCACCGGCAGCGCAGGCTTTAATTGGAATGCATAATAAGCCATCCGGTCGGTTCAGTGGCCTATTTCACGTACATATGGTTTAGCCGGCTACGGTGCTTAGTCGAATAAAATCGCCCATCTATTATTACATGGTAACTTTAGCCGACTATAAACCCCGTAGTCGGCCACACCGCGTTTGTGATATCCACCACTTATCTTTTCTTCCACAATAAAATATAAACCCATCCAGTTGCACTATGTAACGTCGGTCAAAATATGCAATGTTTCCCCCCTTAATTGAGTCTCTTCTCAACAACCGCGTGTTTTTTTGCCGGATGCGAAACCTTGACTGCTCGATACATTCTCGTTCTGTTCTTGCCGGCTTTCCCTTTACCAAATTTAGCCTATCGCTATATATATAACACATCCCCAGATTTTAGTTTTCCTTGTTTTCATAGCTGAGTTTGGTTCCGAGCGCCCCCCCTCCCCCCCCCCCCCCCCGTCGCAAACGCAATTTTGACCCCCCCCCCCCCCTCCCTGGATCCGCAGCATACATAGAGAAAGAGACATCTGAGATGAACGGGAATAATCGGCCCGTTTTGGTGATATACCCCGCTAATGTTACCGGCGGAGGGTGGCGGAGGGGGGGGGGGGGGGTGAGAGATAGGGGTATAGAGTGGGTAAATGACGACACGAGACACAGGCATATATGAAAAACTGCATTCGACATTGACCCCCAAATTCCGACACTGAGGATCTGAACACGCGACATCGACATAAATAGTGGCATTTTACAAGAAGAAACTCGTAACACGGAATGAAAATAAAAAATCGACGTTGAACATTGGGAAATGCAAAAAATAGTCACTGAATCGACGTCATCATTACATAGGCCCAGCAAATGGGTTGTCCCACTTCCAAATGCTTTAGCGCTCTAAACTAGAGTGCCAACATAAAATCAGAACTCAAAGTATCTTCCAATACTGGTTGTTAACTATTTAACAGAAAAATAGAAACTGCAGTAAATTGTTCTGATTTTTGTCCAAATGTTTCGTGGCCATGGAAACGAAATTGGGAAGTGCGATCGTCGTGTTTTCTCTTGGTATATGACGTCCTTCACAAACCTTTGAAGGTTGAGGTTGAGGTGTCCCACCCGAAAACTGGCTAATCGAGTAAATGTGCGTGTCGAGCGCCAAAAGTCGCCTTGAAACATTAAATAGTGGTAGGTCATGCTTCAAAAGAAGCTGCGAATGTTTCACAAAGGTTCGTAGAAGGCATGTAGGTGACTGATTTGGAGATTAAGCCATTAGTTTTGCAAATACAAGGAGTTGAAGTGGGGGTTGACGCTCCGTGGCAGCCGTTGAGTCGTATAACCTGTTCTTATTTAGCTCGTCGCGGCCCATTCCAGGCCTTCACCATAGCTTTCTTCTATTGGCTTGATGCAAAAAAAAACGTGGCCCCCACCGCGTAAACCCCACCGCGTCAATCTCGATGGTGTATGGGGCCAGGACTGTATGTTACACGTGGATTGGTGGTGGAGGGTGTATGGGGCCAGGGCTGTATGTAGCACGTGGATTGGTGGTGGAGAGTGTATGGGGCCAGGGTTGTATGTAGCACGTGGAGTGGTGGTGGAGGGTTATGAGGCCAGGGGTGTCTGTAGCAGGTGGATTGGTGGTGGAGGGTGTATGGGGCCAGGGCTGTTTGTAGCACGTGGATTGGTGGTGGAGAGTAATGGAGCCAGGGCTGTATGTAGCACGTGGATTGGTGGTGGAGGGTGTATGGGGGCCAGGGCTGTATGTAGCACGTGGAGTGGTGGTGGAGGGTTATGGGGCCAGGGCTGTATGTAGCACGTGAATTGGTGGTGAAGGGTGTATGGGGCCAGGGCTGTATGTAGCACGTGGGGTGGTGGTGGAGAGTTCATGGGGCCAGGGGTGTCTGAAGCACGTGGAGTGGTGGTGGAGGGTGTATGGGGCCAGGGGTGTCTGAAGCACGTGGAGTGGTGGTGGAGGGTGTATTGGGCCAGGGGTGTCTGAAGCACGTGGAGTGGTAGTGGAGGGTTTATGGGGCCAGAGGTGTCTGAAGCACGTGGAGCGGTGGTGGAGGGTGTATGGGGCCAGGGCTGTATGTAGCACGTGTGCGGTATCTAGGTCTCCATACTTTTTTGACCGGGCTGTAACCGTGGCGGTGATGTATGTGTCACTTTCTCAGCTTCAAATCAGGTAGTGACATGAACGGGGTTAATTGCGGGTGGACGGACTCTGCGGGTAGAAAGCAACGTAGAGTTTGGGTTTATAATTTAGTTTGGTTTCACCGCCCTGCGGAGCAAGGGGCTGGCAACAAGTTAACCAACTGCTGCCAGGTAAGTGAAGCACCTTTTAACTAAGCTCTGTATGTTTAAATTGAGTTTAGGATTTACCTAAATCAGCGAGACTTTACCACTGCGTTCGCCTCAGTTGCCTCGCCACTGCCGTGTCAATCCAAGACCGACAGGCTACGCCCGGTGCGAGGGTTGTCTCAAATATAGACAGTGGGTAAATGACGACACGAGACACAGGCATATATGAAAAACTGCATTCGACATTGACCCCCAAATTCCGACACTGAGGATCTGAACACGCGACATCGACATAGATAGTGGCATTTTAAACGAAGAAACACGGAATGAAAATCGACGTTGGACATAAATGAGAAATGAAAAAAATAGTCACTGAATCGACGCCATCAGTATATAGGCCCAGCAAAGGGGTTGTCCGACTCCCAAATGCTTTAGCGCCCTAAACTAGACAGGCAACATAAAATCAGAGCTTAAAGTATCTTCCAATACTGGTTGTAAATTGTTCTGATTTTTGTCCAAATGTTTCGTGGCCATTGAAACGAAATTGGGAAGTGCGATCGTCGTGTGTTCTCTTGGTATATGACGTCCTTCACAAACCTTGGAGGTTGAGGTTGAGGTGTTCCACACCGAAAACTGGCTAATCGAGTAAATGTGCGTGTCGAGCGCCAAAAGTCGCCTTGAAACATTAAATAGTGGTAGGTCATGCTTTAAAGTCAAAGTAGCTGCAAATGTTTTACAAAGGTTCGTAGAAGGCAGGTAGGTGACTGATATGGAGATTAAGCCATTAGTTTTGCAAATACAAGGAGTTGAAGTGGGCGTTGACGCTCCGTGGCAGCCGTTGAGTCGTATAACCTGTTCTTATTTAGCTCGTCGCGGCGCATTCCAGGGCTACACCATAGCTTTCTTCTAATGGCCTGATGCCAAAAAACGTGGCCCCCACCGCGTAACCCCCAACGCGTCAATCTCGATGGTGTATGGGGCCAGGACTGTATGTTGCACGTGGAGTGGTGGTGGAGGGTGTATGGGGCCAGGGTTGTCTGAAGCACGTGGAGTGGTGGTGGAGGGTGTATGGGGCCAGGGTGTATGTAGCACGTGTCCGGTATCTAGGTCTCTATACTTTTTAACCGTGGCGGTGATGTATCTGTCACTATCTCAGCTTCAAATCACTATCTCAGCTTCAAATCAGGTAGTTTAACCGTGGCGGTGATGTATCTGTCACTATCTCAGCTTCAAATCAGGTGGTCACATGAACGGCGGGTAGAAAGCAACGTAGAGTTTGGGTTTATAATTTAGTTTGGATTCACCGCCCTGCGGAGCAAGGGGCTGGCAACGAGTTAACCAACTGCTGCCAGGTAAGCGAAGCACCTTTTAACTAAGCTAACTTTGGTGTTTAAATAAGTCAGCGAAAGTTTACCACTGCGGCCGTCTCAGTTGCCTCGCCACCGCCGTGTCAATCCAAGACCGACTGGCTACGAACGCCTGGTTTGAGGGTTGTCTCAAATAAGTTGTAAAATAATTAAATAACACAGCGGTGGTGTAGGGTCTATGGAGCCAGGAGTGAATACCTATGTAGCACGTGGAATGATGCCGGAGGGAGTCATGGGTGTGTCTTGGGGATATTTGGGTTAGTACATCAGTACCAAAATGAGACACACAGACACCACATGTTAAATGACAAATTGAAGGCCGTCTGGCAGTGTCATACGTCCTTATCTATAAAACGCAGATCACATGATACCATGGGGTAATATTGACGTGACTAAAGAGAGATGTCAATGGCCGCACAATTGTACTCTGGCGTTGCCGCATGTAACATATGGAATCTGGGAATGTATGTATTTTATGTTTCTGCAGCACAACAGTTTACATTTGTTGTGGAGATGTTATTACATTTCAGAATTAACCAGGACAACAATAAAGCATTACGTCGTCTAGCGTAAATCATTTCTCACGCATCAAGCAAATATCGGAGAAGGCAGAGTCCATGAATTCCGAGACGGGACAGGTTGAGATGGCTGAGACAACTTCAACAAAGGAACAAAGGTAACTTGTGATAACGCTGACCCTGCATATTTCTCATCCGGTCATCCGCTGCAGTTGTTGTTCCCCTCTCTCTGTTCAGGCTTAGTGTAAAGACGAACGAAATGACCCAAAAAAGGGCCACAATTTAAAACTAATACGGTTTCATGTGTTTTTTCACTCTGCCGGCAGAGGTGGCTCGTCCTCACATCACCTCTGCCCAACGTCACCAACCACCTCACGGTGGACCCCAACTGTCCTGGGGTCACGAATGGTTTTAGAGGGTTTTTTAGATTAAATATTGAATTTTCGACGCAGAATTTGAAAAAATTTAGACATTCCGTTGTCGAATGATCACAATGGAAGAGTTAAGCGAAAAAATATTTCAAAATAACACGGGGTCAAAGTTCAAAACGCTTCGCGCCTTTGACCTCGACGGCACTCGAAAATATAGTTCGAAAGTATCATGGCTTCAAATTAATCAAACCGAAATGAATTCGTCAGGTATGGTACCAGTGGCACCGTAAATGCTAAACAGTGGTATATTTGATGCCAAACTGCGAATTTATCTTCGATTAGATTCATTTTCTAATTTTCGCGTATGAAGGAAAATTCTGATGGTTTAATTTTATGTGGGGCAGAGGGACTATGGCGCAAGCGTAGCGCTCTCTGCCGAGAGATCGGTATTTTTGTCGCACATTGTTAGCATATCCGGCAATGGCTTCATGTGTTTTTGTCGCACATTGTTAGCATATCCGGCAATGGCTTCATGTGTTTTTTGTCGCACATTGTTAGCATGTTTTAACTATTTGTTGAAAATTGTAATAAACTCGTGCGTGACATGCCGTGACGGCAACCCAAGGCGTTCCGGGGTTGCAGGCTTGGTTCGAGCTGTGGCTGTAGACGGGCCCTGTCAGATTTCCGCCCGTCCTCCTGCCACATAACTGGGGCTATACCCCACCCTGCTCGAGACTGCCATTTGAAAATCTAATGCACTTGTTCTTGTACAGTATTACGTGATACTTAAAGGGAACCGCTAGCCTGGCCTCTAAAACTGCTTTACCGATTCATATAACACCCAATTTTCTATCCTCCAAATTACAACATTTTTCGTCCTATCTATAGCTCACAATAAAATTTAGAAATGACGCCGGGCACGATTTTGCCGCCTACCCGGGCGGCAGCCCTTTTTGGAGGTGTGTCCGCGATTGACCAATCAGAAGGCGATACTCTAATTTATTCAAACCGGAAATTGCGCCTATTGTGTGAGCAAAACAAGAGCACGTGATCATCGCTAATATAAATAGCTGCGATTCTAACTCCAATCATGGCATTGTTGCGGAGTCAGTCGTCGCAAGACGTATATCAATTTGTTTGGACGGTACTTTTCCATGAAACGCTAGGATCATGGTCTACTGCGCGGCTTGGAACTGCCGCTATTCATCTGTAAATCGCGGCCCTGATCGCTCTCTCCGCGAGTGATAACATAAGGCGGGGCCACATGAATAGTCACAATACGCGTCACGGCTCCCGGCAAAATGGCGCTCTGCTTGACATTGTTGGGGGCGGGTTGTCTTAATTTTTTTCTCCTTACCAGTCAGCCGAAACGAAGCGTTAACACTCGCCAATTTAATTTTAAAATGTAAACTTTCGGTGCAGATCGCGATTAAATTAAGTTGGACACCCGCTTTAATCAAACAGTTTCCAACCTTGACGTATGATAGTTGTTTAATAACAATATATCTGTTCCATATTTCTATTTGTTGGGGGTGAGGGCGACATCCCCTTCACGTGGTAAACCCCGTGACACCAGGCTCAGTAGGCCTGTCACATAATGTCACGGCTCGTTCGGGCTTAAAACTGTTATCCGAGGTTATGTTCACCCACATACTATATATAGAGGAGTGTTACACACAAGCATATAATGTTACAGACAGTTTGTTAGAACAACTATTCATTCAAGTGGTTTATGTTAACGAAAACAAATATTGCACCCATGCATGCCTGCGTTAGTTGTCACTTGCCTGAAACAAATAAGTCTATCATGTAAAGCACTTGCCTATCATTTGAGCTGATCAGGTCAGTGCAATCACTTGGTGCAAGTGCCCCCAGGCATGATGCCCGTCTCTATAGGGGCACAACGGTGTCCATGCTAAATAGGGCTATAAAGTCTCGTTCGCCAAGACTTCCGGTTTACTTATCTTGGGAACAAACAAGCCAAGCACGTGTTTCGGAACGAGTTTAGAATCTGCCCACAGTGATATCCTGAATATCAGTAACATAGGCGTGACGTATATGTTACGCGAAGACAAAGCCATGGAACCAGACTACACGGGCAAGAGTCAGGCGCCAAAGGGGCGGAAGGCCTAGCGGTATGATTAAGAATATTTAAAAAATATAGCTGCACAAAACGGATAGACGACATATTTTTCACTCTTTTGCGCCACCACAATGACGAATATTTGTTTCGCCGGACAACACGACCGAAAAACTAACGTTTTTTTTGTATTTCCGGCGAAAACGAGGCATTATGACGTCGCAAGGATTCTCTCCGGTGACAACATTGGCGCAACGCTTCAACCCGAAAACTTACAAAGAATGAAGAAAATTTACAGAATAAGAGGCAAAAGCCGTATCTATAACCCGGTAACAGGATCGTGGTGGCGCCGCCAAGCGGTGAGGGTTATTACATGGCTCTTACTTACCAGGCGTATACGGATGGGTCCTTCTATCTGAATGTAGGCCGCGTTGTGCCGTAGTATTGCTGACACCCTAGGGTTGCGGGTGTGTTTTTTTTCGCTTGTGAGTTATTCGAGTCTAAATATTTGCTTTTTTGACACCACCTAACCCCTTAAGGGCGTGGAAGCAGGGTAGGGGGCATAGGGGGACCAAAAGTGGTTAAGGCGTCCTGAATAACCAACCAACCAAGACTCCATTTGGTTGTCTAGCATGCGTGGAATATAGACAAAAGAAATTTTGACTGATTCAAGGACTGGTTCTTATTTGTATTTTGATATCCTTAGTTTTGGCGGGACAGGGTAACAAATGCAGACTTGTTAGCCAGAGCCAACCTACTAAGCATTCTTGCTCTTGTGAAACAACTTCGTCTTCGTTGGCTTGGAAATGTTCACCGAATGCAGAATGAATGCATTCCAAAGGATGTTCTCTACTGTGAGCTTGCCGACGGCAAAAGGCTAACTGGACGGCCAATTAAGGATTTCTGCAAGCGTGACATAAAGGCTTTCGGCATCGATTCATATTTTTGGGTGGATCTAGCAGTCGAAAAGAGGGAATGGTCACGTGCCGTGCGTGAGGGAATCGCCCACCACGACGGGCTCTGGTTTCAGAAGCTGGACTTGAAACATCAGTCTAGGCACCGAGTGAGTACAAACCAAGACCTATCGACAGGTCATCGATGTGACGACTGCGGCAAGCTCTGCCGGTCACAGATAGGCTTATTCAGTCATAAGCGCAAATGTCGCGACGCAAATTGTATCACTTAAAATAAAAAAAAGCTTTAATATCCATTGTCTTTTGCAGACGAACGAATACCAACCGGTGAATGTGTTGTCACTCCATGCACTGCACGTTTTGACAGCGGAATGTTTAAAGCAATATACTTACTTGCGGTATCTTAATTGTTTTACATTTTAGAACCAAGACTAAAAGTATCTCAAAATTATGATGCATGTATGTTTTATATCTCTGACAGTCTGTAAAACAACAATTTCAACATAAGACTGCGCGTTTATTTATATCGCGCGGACGTGATAGCGAGCCGTGGTCGATATCACACACGAAATACCCAACAGCGAACAGGCGCGCAGGGATATAAAGCACCAACTTCTGCTCCGGTGACCAAATTGCTTCTCTCCGGATAGCCCACAGGCTTTCAAGATTTAATTTCAAGACAAAATATACTTATTTGACATGGGGAAAAGATTGGTAATACAAATATTACAGAATATATTGCTTTAAGTCGATCGAGATGGAGAACTCGTGTAAGCTCGGATGCAGGGCTAAATTTAGAACGCAACTTTTAGCTTTTGAGTGTTTTGAAGACGGAACAAGTTTTACCTAAAATATTTGTGGACAGCGCTACACCCACTTGTATATATTACTGCATATGTGTTCTACTTTTATTCATGCAAAACTCTCTAAAACAGTTTTCTTTTTTTCTCTTTAAGGTCAACATCAGCTGCAGGCGCCGGCGTAATAACCACCTCCAAGACCGTCAACCCGGGCACAAGGACCCCCCAGGACCTCACCTGGCGGGTGGAGCTGCCAGGAGTGTGGCCCCCCCAGACCGGCAATGTCTGCAGCGCCCGGTCACTGATCGAGGGCCGACCCCCCGGTACGCTGACGGACGAGGTGGTCAGGCTGGAGGGGGGGACCTATAACCCGAGTCACCCGGACACGTTGTCCCTGAGAGCAAAACTCTGGAAGTATGTTTGTGAGCTGATTGAGGAGGTGGGGAGGAGAGACACCCTATTTGCCGGAGCCCACCTCACACTGGTCGGTAGTCATGGCGACGGGACAGATATCAGACCAAAGGCTACCGAGTTTGATATTTTAATTAGTGTGAAGTTGGAGGGAATGAGGGTGGTGAGGGAGGAGTTGAGGGGGCGGGTGGTGTTGCGTGTGTGGATGAGCGGTAAGGCCCTGGTCGCCTGCCGAAAACTGGGAAGAAATGTCATGAAAGGTGAATCCCGTGTCGTAGAGGGGGTGGATGAGTGTCTGATGGATCATGAAGCCTTTCTCCAACGTTGGGTGGACGGGCTGGATGCCGTGGGGCCCACCGTCACGCTCCCCGATGGTCTGACTCACAGCGGTCCCCTCTCCCCCAGGTACACCAGGGTGAAGGTTGGAAGAACAACTGCCACCCTGTCTCTGGTGTGGCGGGGGGAGACCCGGCTGACCTGTGACCTCACCCCAGCCTGCCCCGTCCCCCGCGACGCCCTTACGGGTATCACTCAAGAGACTATCTGCCGCCTGGAGGGGGTGGCGGGGCTGGAGCGGTTCTCACACCCCGTTCACGTGGTGTCGAATGGTTTGCATGAATGGTTGCCGACGACGTCTGTAGTGGAGACACACGCGCTGGTCACCCTCGGCCGCCGTTCCCCCCCTGTCATCATCATCCGGGGCCTCAAACTACTGGCACGGCGATACCTCCGGTGGTGCCCCCTGGATGAGATGGGGAGTGAGGTGAGGGAGGCCAGGAACACCCTAGCGGACCTCGTGGGTGGGCGTTGGGGCTCCCGGGGGTGTATTGGGGGGTTGGTGGGGGTGGATGGGCTCTCTGAGTGTGTCAGGGAGTCGCTGGAGACCGGGGCGCTGATGCTGCCTAAAAGGAAGGAGGGGGAGAGAAGGCAGGAGGCTGGGGAGGGGGTTTACTGGAGCAGGGTGGCGCTAGTTGTATCCGCCACCCATACAGCGCACTGGGCGAGGCGGGGGGCTGAGGGGTGTCAGGGTGAGTGTGGCCTGTGTGAGGACCTGACCCGTGAGGCCCGACAGCTGTCAGACAGGCGCACTTCCCCCCTCATTCACCCTGCTGTGGGGGATGCTGTAGGGGTGCCACCCTCACCCCAAGTTGAGATCCCCTCCGCCATCTTCAAATACCTCGTCCTGAGTGACTTGATAGGGGGCGGCGCGGGTGGGGGTGAGAGAGTGGCTCGGGGGGAGGTGGAACCATATATTAGAGACCTGCCGAACCACGTGGATATATGGGAGGAGGGCGTCGCCACACCGGAGGGTGTTTCCCACCCCTTGTTGAGTGATGAAGGGGTAGAGAGCATATATGCGCGGTCAATGCGTGGCGAAAGGCTTATCACAAGTGACCCGGAGGTCAGTGACTTGATGCGGTCAATGTTTCCTGTCTGGCGCTTGCTTCCCTGGCCCTCCTTCTCCGACTGTCACGGGGAGGTCTGTCGTCAGCTATATGACGTCACGCAGGTCACGTGATCACTGACGCACCAACTAGGTCAAAGGTGTTGTATCGCGTGGCCACAACAGGTGACGCCACAAAATGGCGGCTGTTTGTTTACATCCAGTGACAAGGGGTCATAGACGGTAGAGGGGTGGGGGGGGGGCGTAATTAGACTTAGAATTTTTTTTTTATTGATTTCGTGGGTGAAGTGGGGTATGGCGCTTGGGGGTGAACTCGATAGCCTTCGGCTGACACTGACCGCTTTGACTATCGACTGCCTCCTCCGGTTTCTTCTAAAGTTGCATATAATTTTTTTACCATTTTAGGAAATTTTATTTTGGCTTACTATTTTCCTAAATGATCCCCAAGATAGGCTCTAAGAGCTTTAAGCTCTCCGGCATTATTGGAAGCCTCCTAGCCAGGTCACAACTCCTCAAGGTGTTTGTTTTGCAAGTAATCTTAACAACAAGCGGCCTCCGCATATTTATTAGCCCCAAGTCGCCCAATTGATATTTTTCCTTAGAAAACTTCAGACAGGACTACACATTGATGTGACAGGTAGTAATTACATCATTTTGGTAAAAAATATACTCATATTTATTAGTCCCAAGTCTCCCAATCGATATTTTTCCTTAGAAAACTGCACACAAGACTACACATTTATGAGACAGGTAGTAATTACTTCATTTTGGTCAAAAATATACACGATATATGCAATTATGTCATACCGTAAGTGAATTGATCAGTGTCTCGCGATATACGTATAACCGGAAATCACCAAGCCACGTGCCGCTAAATGATTTCCAAGCCTTCAGCGAATTTTAGCAACTTTGATGAGAAAATGTTGTAGTATACTTGGCTTGATGCATTGTCGCAAACCCAAATTTAGACAAAAATAATTGACTTTCCGCCTGAAGCAGCAGGCTACACGCAAAAATGTCATGTCAACGTCAGTGGACATATGTCACACAACACTCTCTTCTTTCGCATCCATTCTAATGAAGTGCTCTTCCCACCAATGTTTAAACATTGGCTCATCTTTCAGTTTGTGTATGCGTCATGGCAAGCCTTTAAGCATGGTGATCTGGTTACATAAAGTAATATGTTCCGTAATGTGTGTATTACCACGCAAACCTCTTCTCCGTGTCAAATAAGTATATTTTGTCGCGAATTTAAATCCTGAAAGCCTGTGGCTACCCGGATATAAGCAAATTTGTTCACCGGAGCCGAAGTTGGTGGCCGGTTATATATCCTCGCGCACCTGTCCGCTGTTCGGTATTCTGTGTGATGTCGACCGCGACTCGCTAGTACGTCCGCGCAGTTTTATATTGTTGGTTTACAGTGGCTGATAAGGCTGGTAAGTGGCCTGTAAGTAGGCTGCTTTAACAGCGTACCATGTACGGAGAACCTTCTTTAGGGGCAATTGTCGACGTCATAATTCCCGCAAGAACCGCCTCCTCACGCGGCTGTTATAGTCTGCGTTTGTTTGGAGGCTGGCTACCCCACTGCTTGAATATTATAGGATGGCTACGTAACCATGTGAATAGTGTAACGTCTATGTAATTAGGCAATAGTTGTGTGGACTGACAGTAATTAACTAATTTAAATACAAGGTAACTGATTGGATGTCGCAATGGTGAACGTTACAAATAAACAGCGAAGCAGGCACTAATCCGGGTAGATTAAGCAGTAGTTATTGTTTCATCGTATGCTCATCTATAAGCCTTATCTGTCACACAACTCTGACGTAACCTTTCATTCTTGATCCTTGACCCTACGTAAATATTCTGACCCAGTTATCATAACCATTCATCATAATGCACTCAGTCGTGCTCATGTGATATCGTAACAGTTATGCAGCTATATACATGGATGAAATGTCATTTAGATAATATTCTGACCCAGTTATTATAACCATTCATCATAATGCACTCAGTCATGCTCATGTGATATCGTAACAGTTATGCAGCTTGGTAGATAGCATAGACATGGATGAAATTATATTTAGATATCGGAAATCACGGTGTAGTGGTAACACGCTGTGCTTAGCAGGGCAAGCGGTCACATTCCTTGTTTGCTGATGTTCTTCAGTGCAGAAATGCCGATCGTTCTGGAACTTATTTTGCGTGGGGGTATTAACAATCGAATTCAGGAATATATATTTTAACGTAATACGTTACTTTTTGTCCGATATATACTCATTATATCTTGTTGTAAAGCGATGATATGTGCCGGTATAGACTGTCTTTTCAATGCGAATCTGAGCACACTCGTGTGATATGGGCCTTGTGGCGGCTTGTCTCGTAGCAACCAGGAATGCCTAGAGGGAAGCGGTTCAGACAGGAATGGCAAACTGTTCTTAATCTAGTGAAATATAAGCTGAGATACCATTGTACTTAAATGAAAGTTTATTGAGACTTCTTTTTTTGTTTTTTCTGTGAATAACATCACCGTAGAGCCAACCTACCCCTGACAAAAAAAACATTGAAGCGGGGTGCCTGAACCAACTGTAGGCTCACGCATGGCAGATGCATGCGGGAATCGGTTTTCTTACTCGAAACATGTAGTTTTTATTTTTGACGATATATATCGCCAGGGGTATCTGTAACGGTCTATTATATTCTTATCACATAATTAGCTCAAGAACCAAGAGAATTATCCATATAAAAACGTGTATTGAAAATACAACATGAGAATTGTTTTTTAATTAAATGTTCTTTATTGATTTATCTTATTCGTTTGTCAACACAAAAAGTGCCAATGCCATGCACACATGATACTTCTGCCAATAAAATTTATGTACGCTCAGCGATATGTCGGTAATTTATAAATTCATCAAATATTGATGAATAACTATATTATCCGACCGAATGTGTAAATCAATTTTTACAAACATAGCAGTATGCTGAGAGAAGTTTTAGACTTCTGTCAGTAATAAAGCCTTCATCTTGGGCGTCGTTTTAACATAGCGCATATATTTAAAACTCCTTTCACAGGCTAAGGCACAACTATTTCTATCTCGGGCAAAGACGCCGCGCGGTTTACATCAAACTTGATGTCAGGCAACTCCAGCGACATGACCGGGGAAGAGCGGCTCGGCTCTGGCATCAGTCTTAATCGGAAATTCCCATTAGGAACTCATTCGTTACTAGTAACTGCGACCTGTAGAGAAACTGGTGCGCAACCATTGGGGACACTGAGGCGACCTATGACACTGCCGCGACCCGTGAGGACACTGCGGCTACGCATGGGGACAGTGCCGTGACCAGTGGGGACAGTGCCGTGACCAGTGGGGACACTGCTGCGACGGGTCGGGACACTGCCACGACCCGTAGGGACGCTGCCACGACCCGTGGGGACGCTGCCACGACCCGTGGGGACGCTGCCACGACCCGTGGGGACACTGCCATGACCCGTGGGGACGCTGCCACGACCCGTGGGGACGCTACCACGACCCGTGGGGACGCTGTCACGACCCGTGGAGACACTGCTGCGACCAGTGGGGACGCTGCCACGATGCTTGGAGCACTGCCGCGACTCATTCGCCTTATTCACATGTTTGGAATTTCCACCGGAGAACGAGGCTATACCTGCAAGTTTGCGCTCGGACGGCTAGTGCATATGATGCATGGCCCTGGTGAGTGGCACAAGGGCGTTTCTCTCCTGCCGTCAGTGGTCACCATAAAGTCTGTCAGGTCATTATTGTTCAAACTAGTTAGCAAATAATAATTATTTATGCAAGTTTTAATCTTTTTCAAGCACATTTGACAATAGCCGAACGTGTAGGCCTATGCCACACGGAACGGGTGATCCCCTCCAGCTGGGGAGTATCCCCGACCAGCAGTGGGATGCTATCAGTTCAACAGAGCTTATCTGCTTAGTGGAAGATAGCTGAGGTCCATATGTTGATTTGTCCATTGAAAAGTTAACGGCAAATTAAATCAAACGTTTCCCTTTGGATAGTGGGGTCGTGCTTTCAATTCCCGAGGGGTGCAATTATTTGTTTCCCTGCATTTCGTGCAACAACCAAATTCTCCCATAGAAGTGGCCATCACTGTTTTACGATTGGTCTTGTGCATCTAGGCGTAAGCGACCGATTAGTTCATGCAACGGCACAGACACAGTGAATCATACCTGCATGGAGTATGCTCCGATCATACAATACCGGGTAAAACACGGGGTTCAACAACGCTTGTGTGCACAAGTTTTCACGTGGTTGTATCATCAGGGTAGTAGGCGAAGAATGCCTGGGTCATAGGATTCACTCAATACTCAATAAAAATACTCACAACAAAAACAAAAACGACCGTAGGTCCACAGACGGACATGTCACAGCACAAAGATCCTAGCAAACGTGAAAAGCGAGTTAAAAAAATATAGGGGGGCCTCCATGTCAATTGAGCTCTTGTTGCATGCCGCGGCCCGAAAAACCACCCCACTGTTTTCAAATATCCTCGCCCCAAAAGACCCTCATTTTTTACATGTACTGGCTCTAGAACACACACACCCTTTTCATCTGCCTGAAATCGATCATGTTAGTACTAAAATCCCCCGGGAGCTATTTCGCAGCGAACCCGCAGCAGTGTCTCTCATTAGATTTCACGCGTTGAACGAGTCACGTAGGCAGAGCCTCGTTTTGGCGTCAATATGGCGATTCCGTGAATAAGGCGAATGGGGACACTACAGCAACCGTTGAGTCTGCTGTGACCGTTGCGGACACTGTCACGAACCGTGGGAACACTGCCACGACCTGTGGGAACACGACATTGCTGGGACCAATGCTTCAATTTTTGTGCGCAGACGTGAAAAGCTTCTATCTTTGCTTAATTTTGGTATTGAATGGGCTGTTTTTACCAACCTCTTCATGCAATCCTTCATGAAATGCACTCTTGTCAACGAGAGATAAAACTCCCACAGGCACGTAACTATGTATGTGTACTATCCCGATACTCGTAGACGCGCGTTTGTAGCCAAACCTTACGGCATTGTAAGTTGTTTCTTTGTTTTGTGCAAGACCTGCATCAATTATTTGCAGAAAACATATAATTTAGATCATTGAGGTTGTGCCAACACTAGGGAATTTTCACTATCGTTCGAAAGGTGGGCAGAGGGGTGAGTCAGTATCAAGTACTGGGACGCCAAGTCTCAGGCCTCTTCAGACCCTCAATTTTGTATGTGTTTTGAATTTTGCCTTACGTGTCACAACGCCACCGATTGCTCATGACACGCATCGGTGGCGTTGTGCCTATGCACACGAGTTCACTGGGAAGCGCTACACTTCGCTGCACTGAATGAATCTCAAAATAGGTTTGTTTACGAATTGCACGAGAAAAGCGACCGTTCGACAAGGCGGTCGTTGATTTCACTGTTGCTGGTGGTAGGTCCTATTTATCATATGTATGAGAACATATTACTGGTTTTAATAATGTCCCACATAAGTCTATATTATCTGATTATAACGATATGTTCGCATGCTGTGCATGGAAATTCGGCATGAAGTTTCAAGAATTTAGCAGCTCATAATTTTCTAAATTTGTCCTTGACTTTCGGTGAAGTCACTTTATTTAACTCTTCAACGTATGTCGATAGGCCTATGTGTGAAGGTTGTGATGTCACATCAATCTAACAGATATATCAGACATCTCTAGGCGATGCCTTTCGCGAGTTTGTGTCCGGCAGAAGCGTTGTTTCTTCGCCACTGATACAGTTCAGTTGTCACCCACTTCTGCTGGTCGCACTGTCACGTTACCAAATCGCGTAACCATGGTAACTAAGCTTACGGATGGAACCATATTTCATTATTCAAATGCAAAATTGGCTCACTAACGGAAGCACTGCTTCCACAGGGCCAGGGCGTTCAATATCCCCTTAACATGCGACTGGTTGTGTTCAGAACAGCTCCCTGACATTTACGGTACTAGCCGACATCGTATAACTTACGGTGAAAATTCTGAAATTTTCACCAGGCACAAGATGTTATTTTTATTGATCACATTGTAACAAAGAAAAAATATGTCTGCAGAAAAGAAATATAGGAGCATTGATTGTAAAACTGTCCCTTCCTTTTCACCAATGAGAAGGGGCCCCACTCCCCTCTCCTCTTTCGTTGTTTAAGATGCGCGTTTGAGGTCCCAAACACAGACCCCCTCCCGCCTTCAAGGATAAACATGTCTAACATAAATTAGAAATATTTTTATTGATATATGATTGTTTCAGGTTGGAGCTCCAAATAACCATGGTCAGCCCAGGAGCGTTAATTGATTCACTGGATCTTACTTGTCCAGAGACTTTAGCTGATCTTGATGCCGCTCTGAAGCCTGGAGGCAATGGCACGCTCGTATTGACAACAACAAGCTCCAATATGTGGGAAGCTACATATGGCGCAGATTTGTATGCAACAGATCACGTGACAATGTGCGATCAAGAAGTACCAGAATTTGAGATATATGGTGAAAGTAATCAAGTCACATATGGTGAAGACTTTAGCGTGTGCCCGTATTGGTATCTATCAAGGTCAATGCCATCACTGACATCAATGTGGGGCGGCGAGTCTTTAGATAACGATCATACACCGAATCCATGTACTTCCGGTTTGGGAGATGTACAGCATGAAGAAGCTATAGAGCAGGACATGCACGAGACTAAGACGCATGTTCAAGACGATAATAACAGAGACCCATCAGCCCGTTGTGTGAATTTGGCGTCTGCAATAGCACGAGATGCGTCCCCCATATGTGAGCAGCTTGTGCCACAGCGTGAGGACCAAAGTCTCTATGCGAAAGAAGATGAATTGCTCACCAGTGGTGACCCGGAGACGTCGGATGAAGAACAGACCCTCGGCAGTCAGCCAAACATGTCCCAAAACCAAACATCGCGGGTAATGGATTCATGTGGGTTTATCGGAGATCAGCTCGTTCCCAATCTTTCCATAGAGGAATAGGGAATGGTCGTACTTTCCTGGCGTTTTAATTGTTACCATCATTGGTTGAAACAAACGTTGTGAGACTATGGCTAGTTGTAAGAGTTCACGTGTGAGCGTTATTGTTGTTGGTATAAATATTCAAGTTCCATACGTAACTTTCGGTGTGTACACTTGTTTCATTTCTTTCATCCAGTATGACAGTGCGATGCAGTAACTAAGAGACATTAAACAATTAGAATCTGTAGCAGCCCGCCACTTTCATTCTCCGCCCGAGGCTTGCCAGTTGGTCCGCATAAGCCTCGTCAGGGTATTAAATAAATACTGGTCGTACCATAACGCCATGTCTACCGATTTTGTTTGTAGAACATCTCTTCAACGATGGGTGTCTTGCTAGAAATTCTTACCAAACACGTTGCTTTAATATGAATAAATTAAGTCGACGTCACTGACAAAGCTGGCGATATTGCCCACTACTCACCGTTATTTTCTAGATTAGCGATCTTGAATCCTCCCCAATTCAGTTGCCGAAGCCGACGGAGTCAATGCAGCAAGAGGTGTCCTTGTGTCAGAATTTGCAATCAACACGAGCGGGGAGGTCACTGAGACGTCAGAAGTCCCGATCAGCAAGAGGGCGGATGTCCTTGTGACGTCAGAAGTTGTAATCAGCACGAGGGAGGAGGTTCCTGTGACGTCAGAAGTCCCAATCAGCACGAGAGAGGACCTCCCTGTGACATCAGTTGGTTGTATATTCAGGAGGTTTTAAAGCAATATGTTCTGCCATTTTCTCCATATCAAATAAGTATATTGTCTTATATATAGCATGTGGGCTATCAGGAGAGAAGCAAACTTGTTTACCGGAGCAGAAGTTGGTGGCCGGCTTTATTTCCCTGCTCGCCTGTTCGCTGTTCGGTATTCTGTTTGATGTCGATCGCGGCTTTCTAGGACGTCCTTGCACGATAAACAAGTCCGCGCAGTTTTATGTTGAAATTGTTTTTCAGGATCAATGAGATATAAAACATATGCGACATAATTTTTAGATGCTTTTAGTCTTGATTCTAAAATGTAAAAAAATCTAAAATGGCGCATGTAAGTAGGCTGTTTAACCACTATTTGTCATATCGCGTCTGTCACATGACAAGGTTGGGATCAATATAGCGGTCGGATCAACAATAAACACAAACTCTGCTTTCACAGTATTAATATTCGCATTGTCATACAGTTGCAAAACCCAGCGCGATCCTCAGTCGTTCGAGAATATAGTCACAAGTCACACGGGATGTCGGTAGTAGCGCCACACTCAGTCACGCGAAAAGATGAGAGCCGTGTGACATCCTAGTCACGAGAGACGACGGCAGCAGCGCGACACCAAGTCACGCGAGAAGACACCACCGGCGCGACACCAAGTCACGCGAGACGACGGCAGCAGCGCGACACCAAGTCACGCGAGAAGACACCACCGGCGCGACACCAAGTCACGCGAGACGACGGCAGCAGCGCGACACCAAGTCACGCGAGAAGACACCACCGGCGCGACACTAAGTCACGCGAGACGACGGCAGCAGCGCGACACCAAGTCACGCGAGAAGACACCACCGGCGCGACACCAAGTCACGCGAGACGACTGCAGCAGCGCGACACCAAGTCATGCGAGAAGACACCAGCAGCGCGACACCAAATCTCGCGAGACGACGGCAGCAGCGCGACACCAAGTCATGCGAGACGACTGCAGCAGCGCGACACCATGTCACGTGAGAAAACACCAGCAGCGCGACACCAAATCTCGCGAGACGACGGCAGCAGCGCGACACCAAGTCACGCGAGACGACGGCAGCAGCGCGACACCAAGTCACGCGAGACGACGGCAGCAGCGCGACACCAAGTCACGGAGCAGACAATTTTTCCTATTGCCATCGCTCAGTTTACCTTATGTTCCATAACTTGAAATACATACATTTCTTGTACCTCTCATATGAGCATGAAATCTATAAACTCATTGCTTACTATTTCTCTATATGAATAGACTCCACAGGTCTACTTCTTCTAACCACGGGCTCTCAGTTAGTAAGACGGAAGTCCTACGGCCTGTGTATGCCCTACATATACCAAGAGGGTAAGCAAGCTCTGAGGCTCAAACCAAAACACCAAAATATTAAAGGCTTATTTTAGCCTTAAATAATGCTGTCTCAATAAAACTTGGGTTTCTTCAGATGTTACATAGTGAAGTATTTTTAAATAAATACTGTTTATCCATATCCATATGCCATTAATATATAATCAAGGATTTTTTGTCAAACTTTTGGACAAATCCACTCCAAATCTAGACCTCTTATTTGCTGTAAGAAAAAAATGCATGAGGTCAGCTGACTTTGCTAAGAAGTCAAATGTCAGCTGACCATATGTATTTAGCCAATAGGTGTTAGAGGTTTTAAACCGGTCCGTCTAATTACCGAAGGGGGCTGGAGTTGGCCGAAATTACCGATGTCAGAAGATAGAACAAGGTATAGAGCACACATAAACACCATGGTTATACGCACACACATAATAATAAAAGCTACAGTTCAATCCCTACTAACGTCTAAGGATTTTAACATTGACACCGTTATGCCCCTAGAGAAGCGGGCTTGCCTGGGGGCACTTCGCCAAGGCAGCCTGGTAGGACTCCGTAACTTGGCGTAAGACATAGGCTGAAAATCGGACGTTAATGTTCTTAGACGGTCTGAAGGATCTACAATGTCGACCCTTCAGACTGCCTCACGACACTGATGTCTGGTTTCCATGCTACGTAAGACTTAGCTTTGTCAACAGAACCTTCTACAGAGAGAAGTGTTGTTGACAAAGCTACCTAAGACTTAAAGAATGTTTGTTATTGAAGTTATGGAACTGTGTCTGCACCTGTAATATTCCCTGATAACACTTGACCACTGAATCTATCCTTGGCCAGAATAGAACTAAAAGCCACAAAGTATAAGTTAAGGCCGATGTGCAGGTCTCAGCGCTACTGTACGACAAATAAGCACGCAGTTACCGCAGTATACAACTTTACAGTTAAGCGAACTACATGGGGAAACAGGGCTAGTTATCTATGAGTAAGAGTAGTAACTTGAGACAATGTGGGGCCAGGTCGTTCTTCCATGCGCAACAGAGGCTAAGACCTTACCTGCACGCTCATACGGGTGTGCAGGCGGGTAGGGGGGGGGGGGTGGAGCGAGGCGGGAGGCGCTCTAGGCCAATAAGAATGTTAACGGTTCATCGCACGCCAAACACGACTTTGTTGCTTTTTTTGCCCTTTTTTTTTGGTTGGGTGTCAAAATCCATTCGTCGATGCTTGTTTTTCATTCGTTGATGCTTCTTTCTCATTCGTCAATGCTTGTTTTTCATACGTGTATGCTTCTTTTTCATTCGTCGATGCTTGGTTTTCATTCGGCGTTGCGTGTCTTACATTTGCTGATGGCCAGATCATTTCCATGCGGAGTTGGTAACTTTTAATCCGTCGATGCCTACTTTCCTTCGGTGCATGGCTAAACCCCTTTTTATTGTTGCAAGTTTTAGTTCGTCGATGCGTACGTGTTTCTATTCGGTGTGGAAAATCTTCATTCGTCGTTTTTAATATCTTTTAATATCTTTTATTCCCAGCCATATTAGCCCACCCATCCGTCTCAGCATGCAGGCGGAAACAACACACATACAGTCATACATGCATCCAATGTCGAAACCACATAGTGTGTTAACAGCACTAACTCCAGTGTTAGTCATCAACAGCCAGACCACAACGCAACATCCGCCTGACGCCTCTGAATATGCATGCGTCGGTGAGTGGAGCAGCCATTTGTTATTGGACCGTTGTAGCATAATAACCTGTCCGGCCGTGATAACCTGTCCGGCCACGCTTCGTTCATGTCACTAACCCTATCCAGAACCCTAACCCTAACCTAATCCTAACCTAACCTCAGGCCCATTCGCTGCGCATGCGCGCACATCAGCCCGAGACTTTATCACGGCGGACAGGTTATCATGCTACACCGGCCGTCTAGACGCGCCGCCCGGTCCCCGCACAGCCGACTGAGCGTGCAGGCGTCTGACCGGTGCAGCTGCGCCCTCAGACGGGTAAACATTTAGCCCCTTATCTCCGTGCGAGGGCCAACCCTGTTTGCAGCATATATTAAAAAAATATAGACAGCTCATACCTCACTCTCTGCCTTCGACTCCGCTGACCCTGCCGCCGTACGGGGAGCTTGCTCATACCCAGTACGCACGTTAAGGAACATGTAACACGTAGGCCTAAAGTAAGGGAGAGTGAAAGCCCTTTCAGTATCGGGGAGTGCCTTCAAAATTTCACGGTATAGCTGGAAAAGGCGGGACGGTGACTCGGGGGTGGGTATTATACTACAGTAGCATTCTGCAGTAGGGAGGGGAGGGGGGGCGCCCATGACATAGAGGCATATGGAGAGTGAACATTTGTGGTCTTTGTGCGAGCTATTTCTGGTTAAAAAAAGGCATCCAAAATAGACAGTCATAACGTGTATAGAGATTTAATTAGTTGTACACTTTAGATATCAACTGGAACACATAGTCAAGAGCTAAAATTTTAAATGTGACTCTATCCAGGCTCACCGGCAGCGCAGGCTTTAATTGGAATGCATAGTAAGCCACCCGGTCGGTTCAGTGGCCTATTTCACGTACATATAGTTTAGCCGGCTACGGTGCTTAGTCGAATAAAATCGCCCATCTATTATTATTATTATTATTATTATTACATGGTAACTTTAGCGGACTATAAACCCCGTAGTCGGCCAGACCGCGTTTGTGATATCCACCACATCTTTTCTTCCACAATAAAATATAAACCCATCCAGAGTTGCACTATGTAACATCGGTCTAAATATTGAATGTTTCCCTCCTTAATTGAGTCTCTCCTCAACAACCGCGTGTTTTTGTGCCGGATGCGAAACCTTGACTGCTCGAGACATTCTCGTTCTGTTCTTGCCGGCTTTCCGTTTACCAAATTTAGTCTATCGCTATATATATAACACATCCCCAGATTTTAGTTTTCCTTGTTTTCATAGCTGAGTTTGGTTCCGAGCCGTCCCCCCCCCCCGTCGCAAACGCAATTTGGACCCCCTGTCCCCTGGATCCGCAACATATATAGAGAAAGAGACATCTGAGATAAAAGGGAAAACCAACAATATGGGTCGCCACTCTCGGCCAGCATTGGTAGGCCTATGGCGAATAGATTGGACATCACAGTTTAATACCCTTGCAGGAATAATGGGCCCCGTTTTGGTGATATACCCCGCTAATGTTACCGGCGGAGCGGGGGGGGGGGTGAGAGATAGGGGTTATAGAGTGGGTAAATGACGACACGAGGCACATGCATATATGAAAAGCTACATTCGACATTGACCCCCAAATTCCGACACTCAGGATCTGAACAAGCGAAATCGACATAGATAGTGGCATTTTACAAGAAGAAACTCGTAACACGGAATGAAAATCGAAAATCGACGTTGGACATTGAGAAATGCAAAAAATAGTCACAGAATCGACGTCATCATTATATAGGCCCAGCAAAGAGGTTGTCCCACTTCCAAATGCTTTAGCGCCCTAAACTAGACTGCCAACATAAAATCAGAGCTCAAAGTATCTTCCAATACTGGTTGTTAACTATTTAACAGAAAAATAGAAACTGTAGTAAATTGTTCTGATTTTTGTCCAAATGTTTCGTGGCCATGGAAACGAAATTGTTAAGTGCGATCGTCGTGTGTTCTCTTGGAATATGACGTCCTTCACAAACCTTTGGGGGTTGAGGTTGAGGTGTCCCACCCGAAAACTGGCTAATCGAGTAAATGTGCGTGGCAAGCGCCAAAAGTCGCCTTAAACCATTAAATAGTGGTAGGTTATGCTTCAAAAGTAGCTGCAAATGTTTCACAAAGGTTTGTAGAAGGCAGGTAGGTGACTGATTTGGAGATTAAGCCATTAGTTTTGCAAATACAAGGAGTTGAAGTGGGGGTTGACGCTCCGTGGTAGCCGTTGAGTCGTATAACCTGTCCTTATTTAGCTCGTCGCGGCGCATTCCAGACCTTCACCATAGCTTTCTTCTATTGGCCTGATGCAAAAAAAACGTGGCCCCTACCGCGTAAACCCCACCGCGTCAATCTCGATGGTGTATGGGGCCAGGACTGTATGTTACACGTGGATTGGTGGTGGAGGGTGCACGGGCCAGGTAGACGGAGCAAGGGACACCCTTGCTCCGTTTACGGGCGTGGTCAGAGACGCACGTACCAGGGCCAGGCGTGTCTGAAGCACGTGGAGTGGTGGTGGAGGGTGTATGGGGCCAGGGGTGTATACAGCACGTGGAGTGGTGGTGGAGGGTGTATGGGGCCAGGGGTGTCTGAAGCACGTGGAGTGGTGGTGGAGGGTGTATGGGGCCAGGGGTGTCTGAAGCACGTGGAGTGGTGGTGGAGGGTGTATGGGGCCAGGGGTGTATACAGCACGTTTGCGATATCTAGCTCTCTATACTTTTTTGACCGGGCTGTAATCGTGGCGGACTATGCGCCGGGTAGACAGCAACGTAGAGTTTGGGTTTATAATTTAGTATGGATTCACCGCCCTGCGGAGCAAGGGGCTGGCAACAAGTTAACCAACTGCTGCCAGGTAAGCGAAGTACCTTTTAACTAAGCTAAATTTGGGGTTTAAATAAGTCAGCGAAAGTTTACCACTGCGGCCGCCTCAGTTGCCTCGCCACCGCCGTGTCAATCCAAGACCGACTGGCTACGCACGCCCGGTTTGAGGGTTGTCTCAAATAAGTTGTAGATAAATTAAATAACACAGCGAGAAGTAAGAATAAAGTAATTTTAAACCGCGCTTGAAATATCGCACGCAGACTGGTGGTGGAGGGTGTATGGGGCCAGGGATGTCTGTAGCACGTGGATTGGTGGTGAAGGGTTTATGGGGCCGGTAGTGTCGGAAGCACGTGGATTGGTGGTGCAGGGTCTATGGGGCCAGGAGTTCAGTAACTATGTAGCACATGGAATGACTCCGGAGGGAGTCATGGATGTGTCTTGGAGATATTTGGGTTAGTACATCAGTACCAAAGTGAGACACACAGACACCACGCGTTAAATGACAAATTAAAGGCCGTCTGGCAGTGTCATACGTCCTTATCTATAAAACGCAGATCACATGATACCATGGGGGAATATTGACGTGACGCAAAAGAAATGTCAGAGGTCGCACAATTGTACTCTGGCGTTGCCGCATGTAACATATGGAATCTGGGAATGTATGTATTTTGTGTTTCTGCAGCACAACAGTTTACATTTGTTGTGCAGATTTTATTACATTTCAGGATTAACCAGGACAACAATAAAGCATTACGTCTTCTAGCGTAAATCATTTCTCACGCATCAAGCGAATATCGGAGAAGGCAGAGTCCATAAATTCCGGGACGGGACAGGTTGAGATGGCTGAGACAAATTCAACAAAGGAACAAAGGTAACTTGTGATAACGCTGTCCCTGCATATTTCTCCCCCGGTCATCCGCTGCAGTCGTTGTTCCCCTCTCTCTGTTCAGGCTTAGTGTAAAGACGAAACGAAACGAAATGTCGAGACAAAGCGGAACGAAATGACCCAAAAAAAGAGGCACAACTTAAAACTAACACAGCTTCATGTGTTTTTTCACTCTGCCGGCAGAGGGAGCTCGTTCCTTACATCACCTCTGCCCCACGTCACCAACCACCTCACGGTTGACCCCAACGGTCCTGGGGTCACGAATGATTTTAGAGGGTTATTTAGATTGAATATTCAATTTTCGACGCAGAATTAGAAAAAATATAGACATTCCGTTGTCGAATGATCACAATGGAAGAAAAATATTTCAAAATAACACGGGGTCAAAGTTCAAAACGCTTCACGCCTTTGACCTCGACCGCACTCGAAAATATAGTTCGAAAGTAACATGGCGTCAAATTAATCAAACTGAAATGAATTCGTCAGGTATGGTGCCAGTGGCACCGTAAATGCTAAACAGTGGTATATTTGATGCCAAACTGCAAATTTATCCTCGATTAGATTCATTTTCTAATTTTCGCGTATGAAGGAGAATTCCGATGGTTTAATTTTATGTGGGGCAGAGGGACTATGGCGCAAGCGTAAAACTCTCTGCCGAGAGATCGGTGTTTTTGTCGCACATTGTTAGCATATCCGGCAATGGCTTCATGTGTTTTTGTCGCACATTGTTAGCATATCCGGCAATGGCTTCATGAAAATTGTAATAAACTGAACTCCTGCGTGACATGCCGTGACGGCAAACCAAGGCGCAGCTCACTCGCTCCCTGCTTGACGAATGAAAACGCTGTAATTAGGTAACCAGTCACAAAAGAGAAGACAAAGGTGTGGCCGTTAACCGAGTTTATTCAAACTGTGAATGAAACTGTGAAAAGGAGGCGGCCAGCACGGCGTACTGGGCGCCGGCATAAGGAAACATTAAAAAGTAACATGTCATATAAAGCAAAGCCTAGTAAGTATAATATTGCTTTAGGGTGGGTGGGTATTGGGAGCCAAATTGCGTTCCGACGGCAGGACCCGCAAGTGGCGGGTGAAGGGGGTGCCGCTGGGGTTATAGGCCGGGCGCTGGCCAGGGACCGGGTATCCGACCAATCGGAGCGCTGACCAGTGACCGGGGGACCGACCAATGGGCGCGCCGGATCCAGAAGGCCCAGCCGGGTGGGTCGGTGGTCGGCGAGGCTTGTAGCCGGAGAGGGAGGAGGCGAGAGGGAGAGAGGCGACTGGGGCCTAATTACCTAGAATTACTAATAGTAATTCTAGACCATTCTAGTCACGATTTAGGACGTGGAACCAGGCAAACTGCGCGGTGGGCGATGCGAGAAAAGGGTGGGTCCCTTCTAGACCTGTATGCAACTTAAATAAGCACCTGTTAACTATCTAGTGACAATATATTGTTGAACGACACTTTTAACTTGTATTTTGACAGATGACAAGCGGAATAAACCATAATTCGCGAAAATAGTGAAACGGCTATTGTTTCGACATATCGATTTATCTTTTTCAAAGTAGGTAACTGACGAACACATATCGAATGTATCTTATAATCATACTGCTGACGCATATGGGTGATTTTATGAGCAGATACGATAGAGCCACTTGAACTCAATAATATTTAATTGTTATTTTACCGCAAATGATTTTATTACAGTTTTGTCCAAGGCAAGAAATCAATCCTGAAGGTTTTGACAAATTATATCTAACCTTTATTTAAATAAAGCTTTGAATGGGAATAACATTATGAAATTTAAGAAAAACCTGGCTGTATTACCTTAAATATTGTGACATTATAAAAATCCTCAATCATCCCCTTTGTATTTAGCAAATATTTGATGTCAAATAATGTGTACAATATACCTACATTTTCGTCTGAGATATATATTACACATAGATATAGATCTAAGAATATGGGATATGCTATGTCCTTTACATACGTTCTTATCTTTGATTAATTCTTTTCAATTGATCAAATTTCCGTTTTTTTGATTATATTGAAAAAAAATAGTTTTTTGCAAGTCAACAGTCAGTTGAACATACCAATAAAACATTGCAAAGTATGTAATATAAATTAGACAAGAGTACAAAGTATGTGGATGCAAATGTCAACTAAATTTATGGAGAAATGAAAAAGTTCACAAATTGCATAAAACTCTAGAACATTTAAAGAAAATTGATGTATTTGCTAATGTCATGAATAATGTTTGTCACAGAAAGTAGAAAGTTGATTATTATAGCCTACTGAACTGTAATGTCTAGTTATATTTTAAATGTTGTAAACTGGTCTTTTCAAATAATGGAACACATTATAATATATACTATAGCCACCGAGCAGAAGTCTGAAAAAGTGATTATACGACAACAGTTTATTTATTACGATACACAGGATTTAGTAGCAAAGCTATATCTTGGTTCTCTTGTCACAAATGTAGTTAAATGTTAGAGAAAAGAATGAAAGTAACAACATGTTCCATATATATTGATGATTAGTATCATTTTATTGTTATTTGTGATATTTATATATGCTTGTTAAATGAAAATATATATATATATAAACCTGCCAAAATGCTTAATGTTACTTGTGTTCTTATGTGCTACTTGTTATTATGGATATTTTTCTTAGTTTGTAGTTTTTTTTGGGTTTATTAATATATAGCATATGTATAGACCTCAGGACAACAGTACCAGAAAGGTGTAATTTAATCCAAATTAAGTCGGAAAATGTAAAAAGGACATCTGATCATTACAGAGTTATGCATCATTAATTCCAATGTAGACCTCAGTGCATTGCAGGTAAAAAGGTCATTTAATATATCTTTGAACAAAATAAAAAAGTCTACAGACTGCGTCACAACCCTAAACAGAAGCACTATTTAACTAAAATGGTCTCAAGTTGCACTTGTCATGAACAATATTTGTCACCCAGGGCTGACATAATGTAGAACATAGTTGATGCTTATTATATCCTATTAAACCATATAATGACCCCATTTTATTTCAAAAGTCACAAATTTATCTTTTTTACATTCTAATTGATGGAACAAAATCTATCAACTGAGAGGTTTGAAAAAGCTTATATGTTATATTTATTATGGTACTCAGGATTTATTAACCAAGGAATGTGCCCTTGTCATTACTATAGTTGAATGCAAAAGAATCAATGAAATTGATCTAACAAAATGTAAAATATATATTGATGATTCCTTTATTGGAATTTTTTATGTTTATGGTGGTTAAATAAAAATCTCTCTATATATAAACCAGCCACAATTTCATTATATTATTGAATTCCTTATAGGATAAGTGCTATCAATATTTTTAATAGTTTGTTCTCTTGTTTCTTTATTATATGTTTCATGTATAGACATCAGGACAAAAGTAGCTATGAAAGGTGTAATTTAATCAAAATTACTTGGACAACCGTAAAAGGAAATGTTATGAATTGGATGAAATATTCAAAAGATATACCTACCTATATAAGGGTGTTTTATGTTTTGTACCTTAACTTACTTTTTGTACTGCTACATTTGAAATACCTGCAGATTTTATTTTATACCATATGTTGTCAACCTAATTAAACTGATATGATAAAAGCAATTCTAACGCAAAAAGACAAATAGAAACTTGGATTTATTATCATCATGCTAATGCAATGCATGAGCAAAAAAGTAGGGAATCGTGAAGGTTATACACTGAATTATTATTGATTCTGTATGTTTTACATTGCAGAATCTTGATGAAAATCTCCATATATTTAAAGATGCCACCATTTTAAAAAAAAAATTTCTTCCTTGTGTGTTTATATCAAATGTAGCAAAAGAGAGGGTAATTTAATTAATCTAAATTGAAAGGAAATGTTACAATTAAAGATTTATGCAAAAGTAAAGCTATCAGTAAGCTGAACGTAGACACATCCGCTATACAAATTAATATTTTTCATCAACACAAGTGTCCACCTATAAACATCTAAAAACTTCGTGTTTTATAAATTAAGGCTTAATTCCACCGATCCCAGATAGAGGAACCATAGATTATCTATTTTTACTAGCATATGTGAAGGGACCCGTTAAACTGAGGTATGACTGTAGTCAGCTACATACATGTATATACTTCTTGGATAGTAAGTTTGCCGCACCAGGTTCACTTAGAAATGCTACACAATCTATCTGATCCGAAGCATTATACCGGCAAGCCGTTAAGTACATATAAGCTGGCTCACTCTGTGGAAATGGAAAGGTGACAGTACTGCTCTATTTTGTGGTTCGCATGAAACCCTTTTTCTCTAAATACCCATCACAACTATGATTGTAACAGAACTGAAGCAATTTAGAAAGATAATGTTAGTACAGTAAATTTACAACGTTGTTCCTTTGAAATTTGCAAATTTGCCTATTTGAATGGTAGTTGCATTCAGGATAGAAAAAAAACTGTAAGTTTGACAGCAAAGGCTGTCCTTACTATTCACCCGATCACTCCAGATCAGTGTAAACATTGGGAAATCATCTACCTGTTGTGCGCCTAGTTAACTGAACGAGGCCAGTATTATGAAAAATGACATGCTCAAAGTGTCATCTACCAACATATCGGCACGAAAAAGTTAACAGTTCTTTATTTAGGACGCACGAAAGACGAATTGCGACCCACCCATTGTTTGCCGCGCCGGCTGTGCAGCTTGCCTGGCTCCACGTCTTATGTCGTAACTAGTATGACAACCCTCTGCGCGCGGTATCCATTGTTACGCAGGGGGCTAGTCAGGCTGCGCACTGAACAAAAAGCACGTGTTCGTTTGTTTGTCCCTAAAATGCCAGGGCGGAAGTAGAACCCGCGAGCACTGACATGCCCTTATAACCCACCCTGCTCGAGACTGCCATTTGAAAAACTAATGCACTTGTTCCTGTAAAGTATTACGCGACTTAATTAAACAGTTTCCAGCCTTGATGTATGATAGTTGTTTAATAACAATATATCTGTTCCATATTTCTATTTGTTGGGGGTGAGGGCGACATCCCCTTCACGTGGTAAACCCCGTGACACCAGGCTCAGTAGGCCTGTCACATAATGTCACGGCTCGTTCGGGCTTAAAACTGTTATCCGAGGTTATGTTCTCCCACATAATATATATAGAGGAATGTTACACGCAAGCATATAATGTTACAGACAATTTGCTAAAACAACTATTCATTCAAGTGCTTTATGTTAACGAAAACAAATATTGCACCCATGCATGCAGGCATTGATACGAAAACATCCAACTGGTTTTATTTAACCCAAAGAATTTACAGAATAAGAAGCGAAAGCCGCATCCATAACCCGGTAACAGGATCGTGGTGGCGCCGCCAAAGGTGAGGGTTATTACACGGCTCTTGCCATGTGTATACGGATAGGTGCTTCTATTTGAATGTAGGCCGCGCTGGCGACCGCCCCGGGGTTCACACCGAATTTTACTCTGAGCTAGTTGATTCTACATGTCTGTGCCGTAGTATTGCTGACACCCTGCACCCACAGGGTGCGCTGGGGTTGCGGGTGTATGTGTGGCTGGGAGGGGGGGGGGGGGGGGTAGGCGATGCTGTTTTTGTTCGGTTTACTTTCGCTTGTGAGTTATTTGAGTCTATAGGTTTGCTTTCTGACACAACCTAACCCCCTAAGGGCGTGCAAGTGGGTTAGGGCACTGTGGAAACCACAAACGTAAAATCGACCACAAAAGTAAAAACGGCCACAAAGGTAAAAACATCATGGATCACAAACGTGAAAAATCACAAACGTGAAAACAAGTGGATCACAAAGATAAAAAAACGCCTGGCCACAAACGTCAAACTAAAATTGTCACAAAGGTAAAAAAATACAATTTAGCTCACAAACGTAAAAACGTATTTCTCACAAACGTCAAACTGAGTCACGAATGATAAAAAGAAATACCTGGATATTAATCTCTTACCTCACTATATGACGTATTAATAACGTATAAAGGTGCCTGTCTGGCTACTGATCATGCGCCTTTGCGAAAATGAAAACAGTGTAATGCTCATAATGGACATAAAGTAACGTGGGGGTTCCCGTTTTGTAGCAACCAAGCCTCGTTACATCCATACTAACGCTAAGTAGACTTGGGTTTCGCTAATTACGATTTGATATCCTGATAACTGAGAACAGTTTAGCATTTCTACCAAACGAAGGTATCTTGATTGCTTAGTTGGTCAGTAATTTCGCAGTATTATTTGCACGAATTTCCGTGATCGAAAAGAAATGACAAAAAATCGTCACTTGGTTTTGTGCTTCATCATACCTATATTTATAACGGTCCCTGGCATTTCTGCATACACTTAACTTAAAAATAACAAAGTTCTTTTTGAATAACGCTGTCTCCTCGGAAAGTCAAAACGAACTAAACACTCCATGAGGCCTAATCGCCAAATTAGATTTATAAATCACCCACCCGAACCACAAAGATATGAACACAAGACAGAGAGAAATGATTGTGAGGACAATGGGTGGTTAAACAAAATATCTTCATAAAGGCTGTCTCCTCTGACGGTCTGAACGAACTAAACACTCGATGGGACATTATTGTCAAATCTAACCGAATATATAAATCAGCCACGCGCAATACAATGACATCAATGTTTTATTCGCATTACAGGAACCGCCGCACAGCACACAAAGAAGTGCTCGTCAGAACAACACTGTGGCTAAACGAAGTATAATAACGACCAACGTCTACTCTGACAGTCAAAATGAACTAAACACATCATGAGGCATAATTGCAAAATGTGTGACCAGATCTATAATTCGTCTGGGAAGAGCAGGAATTATTGTACGTTTTATATGCGCTGCTTCCTTGTACAGCAACCTTATGTTACGGGGTGGAGGGGGTGTTGTTCGGCTGTTTTCTGGATGCACTCACACAACCCAGCAAAGTGGCATTGACGTGTACTTTATTTAGGTCAGAGTAAAAAAACCTGTAATAGTAAACGATAAAAATAAGCAAAGTTACATGAAAACATTGGCTCCGAGTAGCATCGCTGACAAATACTAATTAGACTACTCATATGCATGGGTCATAAACATAACTTTGATTTCCATATGCATGATGACATGATGACGGACCGCTATGACATTCACGCCACTTCCCAAGATAACGATTCCCAAGATAACGAACATGCGACGTGATGACATTCTCGGCACCACACAACAAGACATGACAACCCTACATGGGGCGTCATGACTGAATGCTATCACATTCAAGCCACTTGCCAAACTGTAATTTAACCAACTGGATTCCAATAAAGCTGGAATAAGCTTTAAGCGTCGTCCCCACCAATAATAAATTCCAATGTGTGACCAGATCTATTCAGCAAACATCAAGCAATCATATGTAGAATATATTCAGCAAACCTTATTTAGAACATGCTCCACAAAGCTTGGGCAACCTTATATAAACATACGCAATAAAACCAATAAAAAGCAACTTTATACAGAATCGTTAGTCTATGAATCTGCTTGCTTGGGCAACCTTATATAAACATACGCAATAAAACCAATAAAAAGCAACTTTATACAGAATCGTTAGTCTATGAATCGGCCCCTCGTGTTCACCGCCAATTGGGTGGGTAGAAGTTGTACACGGCATAATTATTGAGGTCGTCGATTGCTTGAAGTACTACTCGGCCATGATACCATCCACGTATTGCTTTACACAAATCCTTTAGAGCGAGGGTTAAGCTCGACCCTTTGCCCGCACAGTGATACAGTGAGTTTACTGATATATCTAGCGTGTTTTCGTGGACAATGTTAATGCCAGTGACGCGTGACACGTTTGAATTTTTTAGTATTACCTGCCGCCATAGGACATTTTCTACAAGTTCACGGAAACGCTGGCTTGATGATGGTATCTGAGGATTCGCCTCATCCCGGATCGTTCCTTGTGCTTTATCCACCCTGTCACAATGGCCATTCTCCGGGTATGACACGTTCGCCTCATTCCTGGTCGTTCCTTGTGTTTCATCCACCCTGTCACCCTGACCATTCTCCGGGTATGAAACGTTCGCCTCACCCCGGATAGTTTCTTTTGCTTCATCCGCCCTGTCACCCTGGCCATTCTCCGGGTATGAAACGTTCGCCTCACCCCGGGCCGTTCGTTGTGCTTCATCCACCCTGTCACCCTGGCCATTCTGCGGGTTAGATTCGTTCGCCTCAGCCTGGGTTGTTCCTTGTGCTTCATCCACCCTGTCACCCTGGCCATTCTGCGGGTTAGATTCGTTCGCCTCAGCCTGGGTTGTTCCTTGGGCTTCATCCACCCTGTCGCCCTGGCCATTCTCCGGGTATGGCACGTTCGCCTCACCCCGGGTCGTTCCTTGTGCTTCATCCACCCTGTCACCCTGGCCACTCTCCGGGTATGACTCGTTCGCCTCACCCCGGGCCGTTCGTTGTGCTTCATCCATCCTGTCGCCCTGGCCATTCTCCGGGTATGGCACGTTCGCCTCACCCCGGGTCGTTCCTTTTGCTTCATCCTCCCTGTCACCCTGGCCACTCTCCGGGTATGACACGTTCGCCTCACCCCGGGCCGTTCGTTGTGCTTCATCCACCCTGTCACCCTGGCCATTCTGCGGGTTAGATTCGTTCGCCTCAGCCTGGGTTGTTCCTTGTGCTTCATCCACCCTGTCATCCTGGCCAGTAGTAGGGAGAGTGAGTCCAGAGACATCAAGCTCACACCCCCCCCCCTCCCCCCCCCTGTGGTCGTGCTATAGCGCGACCGAAAATTTTGAAATATCGATTTGAAATTGCCGGTCACGAGTTAATGAGGTCATTAATTTTTGTCAAACGTCTTTGTTTCCGTGCTATAGTTTGTATAATTAGCATAAATTACGATGTAAATAGCTAATTAAGCTGTCAACAAGGTTATTCATAATTGCTTGAAGTCTTTGTTTCCGCGTTATAGTACGGGGTATAAATAGTATAAATTAGTATGTAAATAGGTATATTCAACAAGGTTATTAATCATTGTTTGTCTATGTTCTCGTGCTATAGTACGAGTGAATGAAGAAGACATATTGTTTGAAGTCTTCAATCTGCGATCAAGTACTATTATGACTAGGTAATAAATGAACAAGTCCTTTTGCTTTGATGAAACAGTAAATCATTTAATCGCTATAGATATCGCCATGTAAACTGTATATTCTCGCGTTACAGTACGATTAATCGTCAATGACACGTGTATATAATCAATGTAATCAGGCCATGTGAGATCCTATAAGCTGTGTAATATGTTTGTTTGTTTGTAAAAACCATAGGATATGTATCGAGTAAACCATATTAACGCAAATACAATCATCCATTTTGCAATTTTTTTATTCCTATATCACTACATGAATACCATTACCCGCTACAACATCTATCGTGGTAAAAAAAAACTTAGTATCACAAAAATATACACCTTCATATCATATTATTATACATGACAATTTAGACAATGGGTAAAGAGGTCTTGCACGCGGTTTGCATAAAACGCGGGGACTGCCGGCGAGTGATACGCGGAAAGTGAACAGATTGGAAATTATGAATATAGTTGTCATTGCACATGGTGTTTGGAGACCAATACTCTCGATATATTCGTGACATGGAGTAATTTCGACATTTGAAATATAAGTAAAATAGACAGTATTCTCCGCATACATCTGTGCCAAGTGACTGCCACACCGCTCTCATGGGTTGTTGAATAAAATATTCCAAGTGTTTAAGGTTCACATAGGCACGAATTGGTTTTCCTAGTGAGTCAAACATCTCAATTTTCCCCGATGACACTAAACTTTAAATGTCACACGTACGTATACTAATCACCAATTATATATAGATATATATTCATCTACACCAGTGTAACTTTCACCATAATTTAGGATTGGTCATCCATAAATACATCAAATGTAACTTAGTGGATACATAAACATTTAGGATAGATGTATCTTATCCAAACCTTTCGGGTAACATTCAACACAGTCAAAGTACCCCTCCTGATTTTGGTGAGATGACATACAATCAACCAACTCGGTGAGTTCCGGAACACACTTATCATGGATCGTGTTGAGATGGAACTTAAGTAAATTCCACTGCTTTAAATCGAGAGTAATTCCTTTTCGGGTCGGCACGGGCGTATCTTGTGTATCCGGCAACCAGTATTTTCGAATATCTAGAAACTGGCCACGGGGCAGGACCTCGGCCATCACCAAACCTCCGAGATGATATTTCCGTGGATTGGTGGTCTGTTGCAATTCTCGATCTATGGTGTTTGTCAATGTCTGCAACATCTTCCAGCGGGTTGTGATGAGATTGACACCCACTTTTGTAGGGTAATCACGGCCGTTTTCTTGACATACCCACTTTCTAATATCAAAGCGTAAAACGTCTTTGAAATACTGAACAGTTAAATAGACATCCTCTCCGATGCACTCTTGACAGCGTATATCGTGAGTTTGCTCGGAAGTACACTGCGTATTCTCCCATTTTCTTTTCTTGGCCAGCGGGATGAGTGGTAGCCGATTGGAGGGAGCGAAGCCCGCTGTTGACTTGTGGGAAGTCATGTCGTTGTGGTGAAAAAATGGAGACCGCCCGTACATTATATTCACAAAGTCCCTCTCCACCTCCTCGTCATCCACCCACTTGGGACGTGTCTGAACATGCTTTGGCGAGGTGTAAAAATAGCATCACGACTGACGTCATACATCGGCGTGGCTTTGTCATCTGTTTAAAGATAGACAGAGAGGGGCGTGACCAACGGGCTTTGTACGCACGGGTAATCGCTGTAAGTGAGCGATCAATCACTTTTTTAATCCCAACAACTCAAGCCCGCGTTATAATAAGACTGAGTCGCTTCACTACGTTTTCTAATAATTGGTTCATGCACTACTGTGTGTGAATTGTGTGATTGATGTTAAAGGTCACAGAAAAGAGCCGTGGATGTTTTAAAACTCATCAAAATGCTACCTTTGTGAAAGAGCGGTGACTTTAATGACTTGTCTGCGAGCGACAGATGTTTCGTGGTCTTTGTCTTGATGCGTAGACTTGCAGCGACAATTATTTATTTTCGGTCGGTTATTTTTTTTTTAAATGCGCGTTTGAATTCACCGGTGGGAGGGCAGTGAGTCGAGCGTGAAACGTCGCGCTGCACGGTGGGGGCGGGGCTTCGACCGAGACAAATGTCGATTTTTTTTCCAAGCCCCTCAAGACAGCACTCGCTGGCCGTCACGACCTACTGATTTTCAAAAGTTCGGGCGAGCCAGCGAGCCAGAGTCAGCGGAGCGTCATGTGGTTTTTGGCGGGGTATTGGCCGACGGTCTGTGTACGCACAAGTTTGGGAGTGTCGCTGTGATATATTGTGAAATATCGGAAGGAATAATCACCTTAATTTTAGTTTCGGTTGTAACATTATTCAACTGTCGCCGATGTAATAAGGATGCATCTATAAACGTTCGAACAAACAAGTCGTGGAGACAAGCGCCCGGTTGGCGTCCTTTTGTCGCGAGGGAGAAGAGTTATGACAGTTGTTTGATGAGTCAGTCTATTATTTCGATAGTAATAAGCGGGCTTTATGCTCTTCACCTCAGGTAGTTTTTCATCTGCAAGTCATTAATACGTCGGCCAGAAAGGTCAATCGTTTAACCTCTTCAACAACCGCCTGTGGACATTTAATTATTCCCTTCCGCTCCTAGATGACTAGACAAAGAAAAAACCGTTACACGAACGTCACGCAGCAACAATAATCGCATGCCAGTGGTGATGACTCATTTATATTTTGCTGTCGTCTGCAAAACCAAAGTGAGCGCGTCCCCTGCGTTGCGTATTATAAATAGTGGGGATACCCACCGGCTTAACATCATTCGAAATCAGTCATCATGGAGAACGACGCTACCTGCTCGCTGTGCCATCGGTTCTGTGGCAACCGTTATAATCTGGATCAACATATGAGAGCCAAACATACTGTTTGTGAAAGAGAGAGTTTTAAATGTAAAGACTGTGGAAAAGAAATGGATAATGGCCATAATTTGCGTGTGCATGAAAATACTCACGCTCAACGCAGACCCAAACATACTGTTTGTGAAAGAGAGAGTTTTAAATGCAAAGACTGCGGAAAAGAAATGTATAATGGACATAACTTGCGTGTACATGAAAATACTCACGCTCAACGCAGACCCGCGGTGACATTTCCGTGCTCACATTGTGGGAAAATAATGTCAAACGAATACAACTTGCGGGTTCATGAAAATGCTCATCGTCATCCCTATCATTGTGGACAGTGTGGTCTAGGAGTGAAAACTGCTATTGATCTTCGGGCTCACACCCATCAACACGAGGCGAAGACTCACACTTGTCCACGGTGTAAGACGTCTTTCATGACCCTACATCACTTGAGAGAACACTCTTGTCATAAAATGAATACGATTCCCTCAACAGAGTCACAATCCGTCACTGAGACGACGGAAGCGGAAAATACTGTCCAGAAGAAGAGAAAAAGCGATGGGAAAACCAGTGCCTCTAAGCGATTATCACCAGGTACGGATATAGTGACTTGTCGGCTATGTCATCACCGTTGTGAGGGATGGGTAGATTTCTTCCTTCACAGACGTAATGTCCATCAAAGTGGCGGCAGCGCTTTACAGCCGCATCCGTTTGCAGAAGGCGATGAGCCGTGGACCGAAAACGGGGAAGTCGATACCGCATTGGCCAATGTTTACCAGCGCCATTCCAGAGTCATTCTTGAACCACATCGGTCCAACAATGAGAGACTGACCAATAGTTATAATTTTCCTATCGATCCTTCAAATTTCCAAGAACGTGATATGATGGAACATATACGCTATATGTTTGACAGAGAAGACCGCGCTGTAAAAATTAATGCTGCGGCAGGTTTTGTTTTACGAAACAGAGAGACGGGGGAACTACGATACTTTTACCCCCATCTCAACAACCAACTGTTTACGTATCCGCTCTCTCTGAGTTCTACACGAGATCTGGATAGGATCCAGGAGAAAATTCTTTGTTTAAATTTACTGGATACACATATGCGGGAACGTCCGGACTCCAAATGGATTTTTGTATGTCTGACTAGCATTCGCTACGTAGCAACGAAAACGTCCTACACCATGGGAAGTCCGCCAGTTCTTCCCGCGTATCTAAAAAACAAGAAGAGTCTTTTGACGATGACGACGGATAAAGACTGTGGCAGACCTTACAGAGATCACAGGTGTTTCTTTCGTTGTTTAGCGTATCACCGTCAACCGTCGTGGACTTCACTGAATGACGGGGCCGATAAATTATTAGACCAATGGTGCTCCTGGAAAAGACAACATGATCCCGATTTCACCCAAACACCGGATACCTTTAAAGGAGTAACCGTTGATGATATGTCATCCTTAGAGACATTATTTAAGGTGAACATCTTCTTATATGCACTATCTGAGAAAGACACAGCTACCTCTATTTATAGAAGTTGTGGTAGACACGGTACCGACGGAGGAAGGAATGACATTCACATGAATGTATTTCAAAATCATCTTTCTCTCATCACAAATATACAAGTCTTCGCTCATAAATTTCAATGTGATACGTGCGAGCGTCACTTTCCCCTACCGTGGCCTTTGCGACGTCACCAACGTACTTGCTCGTCAAAAACCACATTTGTATACAGCGGGGGATTTTATCAAGGCGCAGACAGCGTCTTTGATTTATTGGATCAAGTCGGCATTCACGTTCCTGATGGGGAACGTTATTTCCCGTGGATTTCTACCTTTGACTTTGAATCCCTACTGTCACCTATCCATGACGAAACTTCTTCAGGGAAAATGACATTTTCGACAAAGCACATACCCATCTCTGTAGCTGTATGCAGCAATGTCCCCGATTATCGTGAAGGTGTATGCTTTGTCGATCCGAACCCGGATACTTTGGTCGATCAAATGTTTACACAGTTGTATAAAATTCAGGGGAAATCCTACGAATTAGCGAAAAAGAAATGGGAATATGTTTTTGAAGAATTGGATTCCCTACGACAAACATTACAAGCAGAAGACAAGGACCGTGAAGAATTATGTGAGTTGGGAGAAGACTGGTTAAATCCATTCCATGTACCACACCTAAGTGGGGAAGAACAAGGATATCAGGAGAATGACGATGAAGAGGAAATCTGTGAATTACAAGGCAAACCAGAACAGGAGGATGGAGATAATGACCATCCAATGCTGAAAGCTGTAAATAAACTTTACGGGAGATTTGAAGGATATTGCCGCCAACTCCCGGTGCTTGGATTCAATTCAGGAAAATATGACATAAACCTTTTAAAACGGTCATCTTTTCTCCGTATCATGGCGGAAGATGTAAAAGCTGAAGAGAATTGTGAAGGTGAGAATGGTGAATCGGGGGAAACAGGAGAGAAAAAGGAAAAGATGTTTGTCATCAAGAGAAACAATGTGTACGTATGTATAAGCAACCCTTCCTTCCGTTTTCTGGATGTGACGCAGTATTTACCTCCCGGTACTTCATATGATAAATTTCTGCGCACCTTTGAGACAGATCAAAAGAAATCATTCTTCCCGTATGAATGGTTGGATGACATAGATAAACTTACCTACAAAGCCCTTCCACAGATGGAAGCATTCTTTTCTACCCTGAAGGGTCAAAATGTCTTGGGACAATCTCCTGAAGAGATAGAGTCGAATTACGCTGTTCTACTCGATGCATGGGAGACTGAAGAAATGAAGACGATGGAAAATTTTCTGCGGTGGTATAACACATTAGATGTTTTACCATTCGTTGAGGCGGCAGAGAAGATGCGGACACTATTCGCAAACAAGGGAATAGACGCGTTTAAGGATTGTGTGTCTGTTCCCGGCGTGGCACGAAGACTTCTGGACAAATGCGCCCGTAATGAAAATGCATCTTTTGCCCTCTTTGGCTATCGCCACAAAGATATGTATCACAAAATCCGCGCCAATCTCTTTGGAGGATTATCTGTCATTTTCACACGCTATCACGAAACGGGAAAAACTTACATCAGGAATCATCGTCACTTTCCTTGTAAAAGTGTGTGGGAATACGATGCGAACGCGCTCTACCTCAGTTCCTTTCAGGATTATTTTCCTGTGGGTGCGTTTTATCGTCGTCGTGCAGACCGTAACTTTACATGTGAGGTATCCAGTAAACACCAATCCATGTATCACTGGATGAATTGGATAATGAAAAAAGACCCGACCATTGACATCATCCATCGCCTCAACCACGGACGAGAGATAAAATTCGGAAGCTATGCGGTGGATGGATTGGATGCAGAAAAGAAGACAATTTATGAATTTCACGGTAAGCGAACTTGTCGAGCAATGACGTCAATCAAAAATTAACCAATAACTTAAATTAGTTTTACCTCTATTTTATAATTATTACACTTTTAAAGATAAGTTATTGTTATTGCCAAAAATATACTTTATAACCGTTATCGAAAATTGAGATGATAAAGTTATCCCATTGCAGTCTATTTGTGTTCTTTACATTGAAAAGAATTCATTTTCTTTACATTTTGATAGGATGCTATTGGCATGGTCATGAATGTATGAAGAGCGATGTGGAGAAAAAAGAAAAACTACGAAAGAAGAGGAGAGATTGCACACAAAAACGTACTATAGAATTGGAGAAATGTGGTTACACGGTGATTGAGGAATGGGAGTGTCATTTCAATGAATCTCTCAATCACTATCCAGATCTTAAAGTATTTGTTAATAGTCAAGCCCCAACTTTTACTTGTCGTTATGGAAGGGGTAGGGTAAACCAAGATCAACTCCTACAAGCGTTAAAAGATGACACCTTCTTTGGGTTTCTAGAGGTTGATTTAGAAGTCCCTAATGTATGGAGTGTCCCGAACATGGTCAATAAATCGAAGGGTATGTCACCAAAGGAATATTTCGCAGAATTTCCTCCACTGTTCTGTAACGCCACTATACCATATGAAATGTGGGGAGAACACATGCAGAGGTTTGCTGAAACTAATAATATTCCAAAAACGAGTAAGAGGTTGCTAGTGAACGCCATGAAAGCCCATAAACTGTTGGTAACCACTCCCTTGTTGAAGTGGTATCTGGAACACGGTCTTGTAGTAACTCACATTTACGACTCAGTCGAATACTCGAAACAAAAGTGTTTTTCACCTTTTGTGAAAACTATCACGGCTGCGAGACGGGATGGTGACAGAAATTCAAATTCACTGTTGGCAGTTTTAGCAAAGTTGGAAGGGAATTCTGCTTACGGTAGCCAACTCCTCAACCCGGAGAAATTTCGCAATATTCAATACGAAACTGATAGAGTAAAAGTGTGTCGGAAAGTGAACGATCCTTGTTTTCGCTCATTGAACGAGATCAGTCCTGACTTGTATGAGTTAGAAATGTCAAAAAAAACATTGAAGTTAGATATACCCGTACAGAATGCATTGTTCATACTTCAAAACGCCAAGAAAAGAATGTTGGAATTTTACTTTGATTTCCTGAGGGAGAAGGTGGATTATGGGAAATTCGAGTTGTTAGAAACAGACACACAGCCTTTATTTGGCAATGTCTGAAGAGAATCTGGAAGATATACTTCTTCCAGGTGCAAAAGAAGAATTTTTAAACGATTTATATCATCATTGTGATAATAAAAGTTTCACTGCGGAAAATTATTTTTTCCCACGCCAATGTTGTAAGACCCACGAACAGTATGATGCTAGAACTCCAGGGTTGTTCAAGAAGGAATTCAGTGATGGCAGAAAATGTTTAGGCCTATCGTCTAAATCTTATCTGGTGGTCGGTAAAGATGAATCTACTAAATTATCGTGTAAAGGTGTGCAAAAGCGTTGGATTACCAATCCGCAGGATATCTTTCATGACGTCATAGACAATCAAGCCACTCGGTCTGCTACCAACAGGGGATTTTTGGTAAAAAATAATGAAATCCTCTCTTACACTCAAGAGCGAGCCGGTTTTTCTTACATGTATGTGAAGAGGCAGGTGCAGGGTGACGGGATACATACTGTACCCTTAGATATAACGTTGTGCCCATATGAAGAAAAGGAGACGGAGGAAGAAGCATGAATGACCTGCATCTTGTATTGTATAAAAGACTGTGTATATGTACACCTTAAAGTATATTATATATGTATATGATCTTGATAACATATATATATATATATATTTGTGTTTATATCGATATAAAGAATGTAGAATTATATTATTATTATTATGATAAATATGTGTTATGATATGGGGTTTCATTCCCAACTACAGTGTGTTGTGATGAACGAGTGGATGATTTACAAGTTGTTTAATACTGTATTATATCGATACTATGTATTTTTTATTATATAAATAATGATACCAAGGTTAGTCTGTATACTTTGTGTCGAATGTTTTGTGGTACATAATAAATATAATCTACTCTTTATTTGATTCTTTATTTCATATAATCGCATAGACATAAGTTCACATATTTAATGGTACTCTTTGGCCAATTGTTCAATGACATCAGTCAACCACATGTAATCGGGCGTTGTCGAAGGTGGTTCTTCATTCGTGGGTTCAACATGTGGCATTTTATTCGTCTTACATAGGGTGAGGAAACTTGTACTGTCTCACATCGGGTTGGGACGACATTTATCTGAGAAGGGGGCGGGTCCACTTCTACCGTCTCGCGTCCAATCAGATTTAGGGCTCTGTCGATGACCGCCGCGTTGTCCGCTACAGCTCGCCACGCTTGAGAAGTTAATTTTACGCGACGGCCTGATGGTAAAGAGATGTATACCAGAAAGCCATTTTTGCTATTTCTTTCAATCTCCGCAAAATGGTCTTCGCCTAAAGGCAACTTTATACGATGAAACTTGACCTCCATGATGTGTGTGATGCTTCAAACTGCTGTCACATGCGTTATTGTCAAGCGTTTTATAACCAACCAACTTTCATTTGTGCTGACACCTGCGATATTTTCCATTGTTTCATAACGATGACTCATCTCGAACCTTCTAGAAGCACGCTCATATAGTGATGTCAGTTCTATAAATAGCACACGGTGACTCATCACCTTTTGACTGTAACGGCAACATATTACAGCTGATGTCACTTCTATAAATAGCTTATAACCAACTGAGCGTTTGACGCGCTCAGTCCACACCATCTGTCACATTTTGAAATGGGTATGCTGTGGAGTCAAAGTAGTGAAGAAACTTTTCAGTCTCACGCCTTGTGGAAGAACGGTGTTAAAATGACAAATTCATTGGAAGAGTACCAACACATTCTAAAAAGTTTTTTAGCAGACAATATTTGGCTTGATGGACGTCGCGAAATATTGAGAATATTTACCCATGATGTGTGTGAATCTTTGAAACAGAAAGGACGCATTCAAGCGTACTATATAACCATCTTGAAAGATCAGAATGAAAAGCATTACGATGAGTGAGCAGATCGTCCTTCCGTGGAAACCCTACTCTACCTATTTCCTCGCTGGTCCTTCCAAGTGTGGGAAGACTCAATGGATACAAAGATTTATACATCATAAGAATAAGATGTTTCAAGATCCCTCACCCGGTAAAGTTATTTATTTCTACGGGGTTTGGCAACATACTTTTGAACAGATGGAACGTGACGGTATCATATTTGTTAAAGGCTTACCGACGATGAAAGAAGTGGATACTTATGGAGATGGAGAACATACGCTGTTGGTGATTGATGATCTTTATCTAGAAGCGGCGGCTTCTACTCTCGTCAGCAACTTATTTACGCGTGAATCACATCACAGAAAGCTAAGCGTCGTCTTAATGAGTCAAAACCTATTTCACGCGGGACGCTATTCGAGAACTATACAACTGAATACAGAGTATTTAGTATTATTCAAAAGCCCACGTGACGCCAATCAGATTCAGTATCTGGCGAGGCAGTTATACCCACATCACGTACAGGCTTTCATGAGTGCCTACCAGGATGCAACGTCTGGGCTGCATGGGTATTTAGTGGTGGACGCTACCGTTAACGCTTTGGACGACTACCGATTGCGGTCGCGCGTGTTTCCTGATGAAGACATGTGGATCTACACCTATAAATAGCGTGTCTCCCGCATTGTTTCGGCAGACAACTGTGGAAATGTCCAACAAAGTGAAGGAAGAGAGCGATTTTCTCAGCTTAGTGGCCAAGGCAGATCCCCAACAAAGACGAGCACTCCTTTCAACAGCTACATCCAACCAAGTTCTTGTTTTGCGTGAAATCATTATAAATATTTTACGTGGACGTTTTGCATTGTCAGCTGAACAGATTCAAATGCTGAATCCATTCAAACGCTTTTTACGACTTTTATCTCAATCCTCATCAACGTTGTCAGCCTCCAGGACTCTATTGAGACGACATAGTAAACATATTCAGATACTTCTTCAGACGGTTTGGTCTCACTTGCATCCACTGCTACGCGATGAAGAAAGCCGTTCTGATACCTATTGAGAAATACGACCGATGGATGAAACTCATACAACAAGAGACGCCACAACCCGAGGGAGAAATCTCTCCTCGACATGATATCACTGTTGTTCGTGCCGCTTCGCCTATTCCCACTGAGGATAAAGTGACACATAAGCTGAATGAAGCAGTTATTGTCAGTGCATTACCGAAAAATTGTCAACATAAAATGAAGTCGTTGTTGGATTTGATAGAATCTGACATAAAATGGAATGAACGAGGGGAAGTCTTCATTCGAGAATCGTTCATCCCCGGAAGCCACATCGTCGATCTTTTGAAAGACGTCTGCCGCCAATCTACACGGTTTACCCCGAGAGGAGCGAATGAATTTTACCAGCTTCTGCGGGAAAGAAATATCCCCTTAAGTTTCATAACAAACACGCAACGACTTCGGGGATTGAGAGCTGAGGAGCATTCCCCTTCGCAGTGGATTACATTATAAACGATGGAAGATGTTTTGTCTCGCATATACTTTGACCCCAACCACCCCGCAGCATTCAGCGGTCCATCGCGATTGTATAAGACATTGCGTGCTGAAGGTGTACAAGTGACGCGTTCACAAATCCGACAATTTCTACGAAGTCAGCAAGTGTACACTCTTCACCGACCCATCAGAAAATCATCTCATGAACGACAAGTGGTGGTGGGGCGCTTAGGCTACCAATGGGATGCGGATTTGGTGGATATGGTAAAATACAAGGAGAGTAACGACAAGTACATCTATATTCTAGTAGCCATTGATATCTTGTCTAGATACGCTTATACACGAGCTCTCCCATCCAAAAAAGGAACAGATGTAGCGGCAGCTTTTGAAGATATTTTTCAACACGCGCAAGCCCCCTCCCATCTTCGCACTGATAAAGGACAAGAATTCAAAGCCAAGACAGTGCAACGAGTGTTGAGAAATCACCAGTGTAAACATTTTGTCAGTCATTCCGTTACCAAAGCCAATTACGCGGAACGATTCATTAAAACGTTGAAAGGACATATTACTCGTTATTTCTTTCACAAACAATCGCCCCGATGGATCGATGTACTGCAACCCATGACGGAGAGTTACAACGCCTCCTTTCATCGATCCATACAAATGTCACCGCGAGAGGTCAATACGAATAACGAAGTACAGGTGTGGCAGAGAGTCTATCATCCCGCTATCCCTCGACCACTTCGTTCATCGGTATTCATATTCCCCATTGGCAGTCACGTACGCGTATCTTACATCAGAGGGATATTTTCCAGGGAATACGATGAAAAATGGTCAGGAGAAGTCTTTAAAGTTCACAGTCGACAAATGCGGGAAGGAATTCCTCCCTATGAGATTGAAGATCTTACCGGCGAACACATCGTAGGTTCTTTTCGACAAAGTGAACTGCAACGAGTCAAGTATGACCCCGAGGGATTATTTCACGTGGAAAAGATCTTAAAAAGAAGACGACGCGGTCGCCGTCAAGAAGTATTGGTTCGCTTCCGCGGTTGGCCGTCAAAATTTGATACGTGGATGGACGCACGACAAGTCGAAAAAGTATAAACCCAGTAGCAGTATAGATAAATAGTTGTAAAAGTGTGATATAGACAGTAGTTGTAACCGACCGTCACACACACACGTCGCACCCAAAATGAATTTTACCACTTACATCCTGTTGTGTGTGTTTTGCGGGAGAGGATTGTGCGGTTGTCACACCTCCATGTTTATGAACACCATATCTTGCATGGGACTTGAGATAGAACAGTTTCCCGATGTCACCGAATCCGTTCGACTACAAACCAGTCACATCGACATCTTGAATACATCCCTTACCACGTTGCCAACTCTGTCGCGAGAGGCGTGGCCCAACTTATGGACTATGGAAGTGCGAGACAACAGATGGCTTGCGTGTGAAAAAGTTTTGTCATTTCAAAACTACTCGCAAGACTGATTGCTTTTGGTGACAGACTGCGACGATGCAAATGTAAATTATCCCTGTCTACAAAGTCTGCCTTCTTACGACAACCGCTGGACTGGACTTGTTATAATATTATTTGCCTTGACAATCGTAGCTACGATTGTCTACTTGCGTTATCATTCAGCTACACGTCATCAGAGAAGAACATCAAGTCGTCCTATAAATACGAGAACAGTCGTTCGGTCTGTTTCAGTTGATGATGCAGAGGCAACCTTTTCACATCTATCTCACTAGCGCCGATTCCAAAGAGTATTATCCGGGAAATACTCCGAGCGACTTCACCGTTCGTTTCAAGAATCCCATTCCCCTACCTGGACACTGGGTGTGCACACTATTGGATGCCACGACACCTAAGAGGTGGCGAAAAGAATCATTGATTTGTGCGAACGTATGCGACGTCTCCTTTACTCCCCACGGAAACCTTTCCATTTTAAGACGGGGATTCGACCGCGCCATTTTAAATTTGCAATATATTCCTGTAGTGAAACAGGAATTAACTGACTTGAGAATATTTCTACTTTCCAACTCGGGTGTTGCATTTAAACAATCTCCCACCGACGAGTGGTCGTGCGTTTTATATTTCGTACCCACTCCCGGTCCCTGATCATCATGAGATATATCCCATTTACCCTCGACGTGGAAAAGTTGAAACGATATTACATGGCGCAGGCCAAATCAGATGAAACTCACCAAAGAGGTTCGGGTGGAGCGAGAGGCAACGTTACTTTTGTCTCCCCCGTGGCGCAAACTGTGTCTCGCGCCAGATCTCGTCTTCGACGGATGAATGAGACTATAAAAGCATCGTCTTCCGCCAAGAACCGTAGACGAAGAAAAAAGACTGCCAGTGCGAGTACTGCCCAAAGAAAGAGAAAGTTGAACGCAAGCAGAAAGAAGAAGAAAAAGGCTGTTGCAGCAAAAAAGAAGAAGAGACCCGTCAAGAAAACTTCACGTCGAAAGAGTCACTCCACACCTACTAGAGATATATTTACGATATGAGCGGTGAAGAAATGGAAACAAGCGGAGAGAGTTTTACATCTTGTCTTGATGTCTTTCGTCTACCCCCTACAGAATCGCTTGTGGAAAAGAAAAAATACATAGAATATCGTCCTCTCACTCAAGTAACGGAGGGAGCTCCCATTGAATTCGTCATAGCGGCGAGCCAGGGTCAATACCTAGATCTGAAGAACTCCTTTCTTTCCTTGAAAGCGAGAATTGTGGATAAAAACGGTCAAGCTTTGGCCGTAGGTAAGCTGGCGTCTCCCATCAACTTGATCTTCCAAAGTCTGTTTCAACAAGTGGATGTCAGCTTACCAGGAAACAAAATCACACAGACGGGAGTAAATTTTGCACACGAAGCATATTTGGATACTTTGCTTCACGCTAATGCTGACCAAGCGAATGGCAAGTTGCAATCCGAAGGCTTCTTTCTCGATACTTCCGCGTTTATGGATGAAGCCAGTCCTTTATCCACCAACGGAGGATTAACACAGCGCTACGCTCTGTTCCAACAAGGGAGGTGGGTGGAACTCCTCGGGCAACTAAGAGTCGACTTTTTCCAGCAAGAAAAATATTTGTTGGATAACGTGGATATGGGACTACGATTGTGGCTTAACAAACCTGATTTATGTCTCATGACTCCCGAGACGGATGAAGGTTACCGACTGCAACTCACAGACGTCATTTTCCACATATGCAAGGTCAATGTAGTCCCTCAAATTATTGAAGCACATGCAGACGTGTTGCAGACAATCACTGCCAAGTATCCCTATTTGAAAAGGGATTCTAAAAGATATTCTCTATTACGAGGAGAGAATTCATTCGCCTTCGAAGACGTCTTTCAAGGAAGAGTACCTCAGAAAATTACCATTGCCTTGGTGAAATCGGTTGCTTACAACGGTGATTACCAACAGAATCCCTTCAACTGTATCCATCAACAATTGGAGCAACTGACTGTGACTGTCAACGATGACCCAACACCCTTTCGTACGTTAAACACTAACTTCGCACAAAAGCAATATCTCCAGGGATACCGCACTCTATATATGTCAGATGACACATCCCCTGCACTCATTCCGAGAAGAGGCTACCCGGCGGGATACAGTATTTTCCATCTTCCCCTTCAAGCTGTTTACGACCCACAGAACTTCCCCCGACAGCAAGCGGGATCACTGAAAATTCAAGGCCACTTTGAGTCGGGGCTCCCTGAAAACACCGATGTGCTGATCATTGGAGAATTTCCTCGAGTGCTTCACGTGGATGCCAGTCGAAACGTATTTCTACACTCATGAATACGTCTCAATTACAAACAGCCCTAGAAAGGGATTCGTGTTGGAGATGGAGACAATTCGCCGTCTTGGCCGCCGATCAGTTTCACGTTCACCTTCCACCTGGTGGTTATATCGTGAATACAGATAGATCCAATCAACCAGGAAGACACTGGTTGGCTTTCTATAAAATGTCATCGGGGAAAATTGAGATGTTTGACTCACTAGGAAAACCAATTCGTGCCTATGTGAACCTTAAACACTTGGAATATTTTATTCAACAACCCATGAGAGCGGTGTGGCAGTCACTTGGCACAGATGTATGCGGAGAATACTGTCTATTTTACTTACATTTCAAATGTCGAAATTACTCCATGTCACGAATATATCGAGAGTATTGGTCTCCAAACATCATGTGCAATGACAACTATATTCATAATTTCCAATCTGTTCACTTTCCGCGTATCACTCGCCGGCAGTCCCCGCGTTTTATGCAAACCGCGTGCAAGACCTCTTTACCCATTGTCTAAATTGTCATGTATAATAATATGATATGAAGGTGTATATTTTTGTGATACTAAGTTGTTTTTTTTTACCACGATAGATGTTGTAGCGGGTAATGGTATTCATGTAGTAATATAGGAATAAAAAAAATTGCAAAATGGATGATTGTATTTGCGTTAATATGGTTTACTCGAAACATATCCTATGGTTTTTACAAACAAACAAACATATTACACAGCTTATAGGATCTCACATAGCCTGATTACATTGATTATATACACGTGTCATTTACGATTAATCGTACTGTAACGCGAGAATATACAGTTTACATGGCGATATGTATAGCGATTAAATGATTTACTTTTTCATCAAAGCAAAATGACTTGTTCATCTATTACCTATTCATAATAGTACTTGATCGCAGATTGAAGACTTCAAACAATGATTAATGACATAGTTAACACCTTCATTGCCTCCTCCGCCACCCATGTCTTCTTCATTCACTCGTACTTATAGCACGAGAACATAGACAAACAATGATTAATAACCTTGTTGAATATACCTATTTACATACTAATTTATACTATTTATACCCCGTACTATAACGCGGAAACAAAGACTTCAAGCAATTATGAATAACCTTGTTGACAGCTTAATTAGCTATTTACATCGTAATTTATGCTAATTATACCCCGTGCTATAGCACGGAAACAAAGACTTTTGACAAAAATTAATGACCTCATTAACTCGTGACCGGCATTTTCAAATCGATATTTCAAAATTTTCGGTCGCGCTATAGCACGACCACGGGGTGGGGGGAGGAGCGGGGGGGGGTGTGAGCTTGATGTCTCTGGACTCACTCTCCCTACTACTCTGGCCATTCTCCAGGTATGATTCGTTCGCCTCAGCCCGGGTTGTTCCTTGCGCTTCATCCCCCTTATCATCCTGTCCATACTCTGGGTCACAGGCACAGTGAATCGAGTGACACAGGGGGGGGGGGGAGGTGGAGGGTCCGCACGGCCTACTAATAAACAAGAAGACTCTGCGGTGCCTTACACCCTTGAGTGTCTTTCAGACGCTTGCAATGAATTTTTTTCAGACTATTAAGTGTTTTTCAGACCCTTCTAGAGTATCTATTACACCCTGAGTGTCTCAGACCCGTTTGCCTCGTTCACACCCCTGGCTATATCTTACAATGTCGGTGTCTGTCGGACCCCATCTATTTTTGGGACCCATAGGTGCCTCTCGGAACCCATGTTTCTGTCAGATCCTATAGGTTTCTGTCGGACCCCATATATTAATTTCTTTGCTCGTAAAATTATGATATGTCGTTAAATTAGCATGTAAAAGTTACGGTTATGAGCTCGTAACTCGTGAAACCAGGCCCAGAACATCTGGCATAAGATAATTTAATCTGAATCACCGTGAATTAATCATATCAGGATATTATCAATAACCACATAAGGCAGGGAAGATATTAGTAATAACTGCGATGGAATAGTAACCAAAATATGACCTAGGCTTCTGATATTCCCTGATTTTTGCCTCATTCCTTCTAAAATGAAATTCCCAGGTTTTTCTCTGCAAGGATTTTTTTTCCATTTTCCGTTTTCCTGATCTGTAGGAACCCTGACATGTGCATATTTGGACATGCGAAAATGATTTGAACATTTGTGCAAATGATTTGAACATTTGTGCAAATGATTTGAACATCTGTGCAAATGATTTGAACATTTGTGAAAATGATTTGAACATTTGTGAAAATGATTTGAACATATGTGCAAATGAATTGGACATGGGCAAATATTTGAACATCAATGTGCAAATACTCCATAAAATTTCACTTTGGCTTGCCATCGCTTGTGATTGGAAGCAGCCAAAAAAAAACGGAATTTATATCAGTCTCGTAATGGCCCACCAGAGAACGAGGGATTGTTGAAGTTTACCTATGTGACCTACATACCGGTACAGAGTTTTTGCCTGTCCCAGAATGATCCTCAAAGCTCGAATATAACACGAGGCGCCTGCTGGGGACCACGACTACCACGGGGGTGGTGGGGGGTGGCGGGGGTCGGTTAGGGAGGTGTGGTGAGGGTGGAGGTGGGGTTGTGTGTGAGAGAACCACCACGATCGGACGTCACATTCCCAAATGGTGTCACTTACAGATACATATGTCCTGACGCGCCCCCCCCCCGGCGCTTTTCCCCCCAGCACCCTCGCCCCGCCACCGCCCCGCCCCTACCCCCGCCCACCACCGGCCCTCTACTGTCGCTTGATCCTAGCCTCAGGGGTCGTCTGCAGATAATACCAGACTTCGGCCTGGGGACCCGCAAGACAGAACTATGTCCATGTACAGCCCCGCTCCTACCGTGCTCTCATGGGGGTGAGGCGGGGGCGGCGGGGGGTAAGAGAACACCAAGAATGGGGGAGAAGAGTGGGGGAGGGGTCAGGTTGTCTGTCATATATATGTACGAGGGGTACAATATATTGACATTCCGAAAAGAGCAACATGGCGTTTCCCGCTGTGGTCGGGAATAAATTTCAACCCCAAGTCCAAAAACCGAACATATATGAGATGCCTCGACCATGTTTTGACGAAGTCTTTATGAGGTTTCTTCGTAATCAGCGATCAAATAACGTGTAGTCACGATATCGCCTTGATGTAGCCACCTCTTTGACGCAATAGCTACAGGGCGGATATGTACAGCAGGGGGGTAGGGGTGGAGGGTGTGAGAGGGGGGGGGGGGCTGCCATGCGAAGTATTGTTGTCATTGGGCATCCGGCGTTCTGATTGGCTAGGTTTGTGATGTCAAGTACTGTATGATGTTATACACCTGTAAAACATCCTGGATGTTCTTCACCTGCCAAAAAACATAATGACTTATTTATGCGTAAGCACTTTAAATGTGTTTCATTTACTGGGGATGGTGGTATCAAGCTGGGCTGGCCTCCAGGAAAATAAAATGACAAACACACTATACTGTGTTAAGTACTAACAGATCTTTGGTGTCGGACGGTTGGTGGTATATTCAGGACGCGTTAATTAAATCTGGTCATATCGCGTCAATGGGAGAAGGAATGGAGAGTGGAGCCATGTCCGCGAGGGGTAAACCCCTACTCTTTGCGAAGAAGGACATGGGATCTTTATCCTGTGACCACACAGACATGCCCACAGCGGAGCTCGAACCACCGATCCACAGGCCGTTAGGCAAAAATTAAAACAAGAGCCGAAATCAGCCGGAGGCTGAGGCTTACTGACAGAAGTGATTTTGTTACAAACGATCAGGAGAATTAATTAGCTAAATTATAATCCTATTTGGATAGGATAGGACCCGGTCAATGTAGCTTGAAATAACTCATACAAGCGGGCATTTTAGCCTACAATCGCACCTACAAGGGGCAACACTGGGGGAATCGAAAGTGCCTTGAATCCATTTCCCCATTCTCTCATCATTGGCGACCGAGCAAGAGGGGTCCCCTTTGTGCGGCGCCATGGTTCCCAGGGTAAGGGCAATAGGTCAATTCTGAGCGCAGGTATGTTCATGTATAGTTCAGCCCTACTAAGTACCGTAACAATCGTGGTTCTAACTTGCTTTCCTGATTTTTGACCGATTTTCCAATTTGGCCAGACTCTCTATACTTTACCTTAGGGCTTATTTCCGTTTCCATGGAAACGTCAACGTGACGCCACATGAGGTCACTGACGCTTACAAAAATTAACAAATTAGCTTCAATTTTTTTCACTTTACCTGCTTATGTACCTCTAGTGATTTTAGCTAGTGCCTAAGTAGTTGAAACGACAATCTCGCGATTAAGTCGGGTAACGTAAACTTGGACGTCATTTTTGACGCACACGCTTCAGTACCGCCAAAAGGTTACGCATACCATCAGTTGTCCCTTGGTATAAGGTTTAACCTGAAACAAACCGGAAGTCGCTATGACGTATAATAGGCGAGTAATGGCATTTACCAAATTATGACGTCATCACGTCATGCTGATGTCATGGCATGACGCACGACAACATCCAAATACTAAAATACAAACCTTTATACCATCAATCGAAAGCGTTGACTAGTATGGCGGTACGACTGTCAGCTTTTTAGATATGGCTTAACCTAATTACCGGAAATTGCTATTCTTCATCATTACGAATAAATGAAAAACGAGCAGACGAAGAAAGGAATCTGTACCTAAGATTAAAACGATAATAATGTTTCACTGCCAATAGTGATCTGGAGACATATATTCCCTACCATTATCCGCAAAGATCCGAGCTTTAGCTTGTTTTTCTGATTTTTGACGATTTTTTTAAATTAGACGGAATCCGTATACTTTATTATTGGGCAAATCTTCGGTTGCCAGGGAAACGAAACTGAGATGAGCGTGCGCCGTGGGCCAACCCTGGGACTCTTGTGCTTGTCCACATCTCTCACCATGGTAAAGCAAAGTGAGATCGCTCAAACCAAAGTATGTCAAATTGAATGAAATTATATTTTCCTCATAGGGTTCCATGTTAAACGTTTTCGACTATATACCAAAAAGTTAGTATGTTATGTCACCATGTTTACCGTTGGTGGCTTATCCATATGGTATCCACTGTTTCTACAAGGTACCATATGTAATCAAAGAAAAAATCATGATAGTGTTTGACGAAGGCACTTGTAAAATATGCGACAAAACATTTTTGTCACCATGTTTACCGTTGGTGGCTTATCTCAGTCTGGTCCATCCACAACTGCAAGCATTGAACGATAACTGGCATAGGTCGCCCGTGGGAGCCCTTGCCAACGCTAAAAATCCCCATATTTTTCCATTGGCCAAATTTCAAAAAAATCCTCTGACGTCATTTCTTATTCAAATACCATATGGTATCCACTGTTTCTACAAGGTACCATATGTAATCAAAGAAAAAATCATGATAGTGTTTGACGAAGGCACTTGTGAAATATGCGACAAAACATTTTTTCCCATCTTGAGAGATGGAGGGCTTTAACATAGGAAGTCCCATAGACAACTTCCCGCCGCTCTGGAACCGGAAGTAAGATTGAAACGTATGGTTTTTACTATCCTGCTCTACAGGAGTTCACTATCCCTACAATATGACGCCAGTCTAGCATTTTTTGCATTTTTTTTCGATTTTTGACAAATTTTTGTATGTACCGAATGTGACGTCATCGTGACGTCACGTGACGTACTGGAGAGACCTAAGATTCTACAGAGGTTATTACTATTCATATTTCTATGACATGTCAGAACCTTATAGCGATAACTTGGTTTTAAATGTGTCTAAAATCCACAAAACTGACAGAGGTGATTTAGCGTGTTTTCCGAAAAACCTATTATCTCATTTTGCTCGAAAATGAGTATGACGCGTCAAAAAATGAAAAATATACGAAAGATGCCTCTTGATGGGCAGCATATTCTGAAACTTACCCGAGATCTCTATCTCTAATATTAACGGAGATATATGCGTTGTTAACTTTTTTTATACAAAATCGCTGTGACCTTGACTTTGACCTACATATGCCATTAACGAACTTGACCGAGCCATTTCACCAATCTACCTTTTGGTAAAGACCGATGACCGTAGCTGTCGAATTACGACCTGTATCGAGCGGACAACAAAGCGGACAAACAAACAAATTTACAAACCAAACTGAGCAGTATACTGACAGAAGTCTTTAGACTTCTGTCAGTAATAACCAGATATTTGTATTCATCGTATCATATCGTTTCAACACCATGTAAGCACAATTCTAGTGAGTGAGAATTAATGAACCAGTTTGGCCCCTGTTTTTGACAAGAATACTACATGGAAATTGTATGCATGATTCACCATTTGCGATAACAGTCTGCCCACCGCCTCGACAGAAAGAAGTGAAAAACGTACTTTCTCATTCAGCTTATCCTTTTAACGTTTCTTTTCAGTCGATATTTTGCCGACTAAGACATTTTCCACTCAGCTCCAATTACATGATATAACGACGCTACACGAAAACATCCTACACCTGGTGTTGTTGACACTAATTAGAGAAACGGGCGACACTGAAACGGGATAACAACGAGATTTTGACGTTGGCATTGTAAGCGCCATTCAACATGTGTGCCACATTCCTTTGTCGGACACAGACATATTGTTCACATGACATCGCCTGCCCAGCTGCTCATAGTCTCGGGCAAATTCTCGCTCAAGTCGCGTTGAAGTCTCGTCATGGAAGCAGGTATTGGTTTGTTCTTTTCATAATTGTATGACTCTGGGATACGAGAAAAAAGACAAATACATGTGCATCACAGAGACTGCATTGTTTTCTTGGACGTTATGTGAAAAGTATTCATCAGAGATGTTTAGGGTCACTTTAGCTGACGGTGTTGGGCTTTGTACCATACACAGAACTCACATAACATGGGCAGCTAATTAGATCCAAGTAAAACATCATGTGAAATCAACAATTGCGTGTATTTTGGCGTGTTGTCCCGTTTGCAGTTTTACGTATCCTTGGCCCGAGGGTGCTTTACCCACTAGCTTCCAGACACACGATGTTGAAACCCCAATCTATTTAAATCCCATAACATGAGATACACGTTAAAAAATAATAATGACCAAAATGACCAAAATGTTTCGCTCCGGATAGCCCGCAGGCCTCCAGGATTTAAATTCAAGACAGAATGTACTTATTTGACATGGAGACGGAATATATTGCTTTAACTTGACTGTTATAGTTTGATACATTCGCTGCATCGAGAGTGGGAAGCTGTCTGTGCGGAAGTCTGTTGATAACGAGCTTTTTATTAGTACACGAACCTGTGCATTGCAGGAATTACAAAGTAAAACAAAGGTGTGTAATTTCATTTTTAATAAATTAGTAATGTGTCTGAAAACGGATATTGTTAAGAAAGTGAAATGGGAAAGTGAGCTGGAATACACGTGGTCACCTGATCAATCGCACCGTCACTGTGAATTGTCGTATGACGCCACTGTAAATGAAAAGATTACAAGTTTCCAGTTTGACATACTGCATAGGGTGATCGCGACTGATGTCCATTTAAAAAACTGTAATGTGAAAGGCACGGATGGTTGTACGTATTGTAATAAGGCACCGGAATCCAGCACGCATCTCTTTTGGGTCTGTTCGTATGTTAACGGTGTATGGATAGGTTTTGCTAATTGGGTAGAACCATATATTCATGCGAAGACACCACGTTTATTGTCTATAACTAGTATCACTTTTGGGCTTTCTGACACACGGTGCATTAGATTACTTAATCACTGTATGCTTATGGTAAAATGACACATATGTAAATGGAAAGGCAATTAAGACACCAAACCTCTAAGTATGTCTCACTAAAGTCAAACCATCTCACTGAGCGATGTATCGGTTACAGTAAATGGGATCCAGTTTGTATAAATTTGACAGAAAGTGGGGCCCACTCAGACCAATATTGGATTGATCAGTTTTACAGTTTATTGTATATTTGTACGCCTGTGCCTTGGAATATTTGCACTCGATACCTGCTGCGGATGAAATGATGTTAAAAACCATATATATAAATATTTGATAATCAATCTTTTACATATTAATTATATAAACGGGAAGGCACATAACATCATCAAATTTATTGACTTTAAAAGGTTAACGACCCTAAACACGATGACTTGTGCAGCGATGTTAATCATGACGGTGTGTTTTGGAATCGATAAATGCAAGCACAGGTATTTGATATTTGTATCTGGATCAATGTTTATAGTTTTAATAGAGGTACGGCATAGTGTTTCCCGTATTGTATCATTCATTCCACGGGGTATCGGACGTTTGAACGTCAATGTCTTGATAATTGTTTTTATAGGCCCATCTGGAGCCATTATCTACGCAACCGTCTACGTACAACCCGGCGATGTGTACTGTGGCTCCTCTTGGTGGCCCTGACACTAGGTGCCCTCTGTGTACTTATGACAAGAGGCCCAGGGATGATGGACAATGTACGCGCATCTGCGGTGTCGATCAAGCTGAACATATCAGGGGAGTCCCACGCAACTTCGACCACAAGGAATTCCGGTAAGTCCTGGCAAAGATATCCATTTCAGCAGCCTAGGAAGATATGTTAACCAAGTCATTAGAAACTAACAGTTTTACATCCGGAAATTTCAATAGATCTGATGATGAAGCGCTAGCGAACATCGATGGTATCCATATGAATCGAGAAATAATACCAAGAAGCAACATGGAGGCAAAAATGGAAAAACAGGTTATATTTTTCCCTCTTGGCATCTTAGGTAGCTCGTCCAGGCATGCATCTCACATATATCCCCTCTAGATCTCACTTGGTTGTGATTGCTCATGTTTGTGATTGCTCATGTCTATATATATCTCTCCATCTGTGCCTATCTCTGTCTATCCCTGCCGATGCAAGTTTATCTTTCCCTCTTACATCCTACCTGTGTCCACTCCTGTTCTTGTTTTTTGCTGTCTCCATCTTTCTATCCCTGTCCTTGTAAGACCCTCTCTCCATTTATCTATCCCTGTCCTTGTAAGACCCTGTCTCCATTTATCTGCCTATTCTGCCCATGTAAGTCCCTCTCTCCATCTCTCTGCCTATCCCTGCCCATGTAAAAGGTCCTCTCCATCTCTCAACCTATCCTGCCCATGTAAGTCCCTCTCGCCGCCTCCCTGCCTATCCCTGCTCATGTAAATCCCTCTCTCAATCTCTCAGCCTATCTCTGCCTGTGTAAGTTCTCTCTCAATCTCTCTGCCTATCCTGCCCATGTAAGTCCATGTCTCCGTCTCTCAACCTATCCTGCCCATGTAAGTCCCTCTCTTCGTCGCCCTGCCTATTCTGCCTATGTAAGTCCCTCTCTCAATCTCTCTGCCTATCTTGCCCATGTAAGTCCCTCTCTCAATCTCTTTGCCTATCCCTGCCCATGTAAGTCCCACTGTCAATCTCTGTGCCTATCCCTGCCTGTGTAAGTCCCTCTCTCAAACTCTCTGCCTATCCTGCCCATGTAAGCCTCTCTCTCCATCTCTCTGCCTATCCCTGCCCATGTAAAAGGCCCTCTCCATCTCTCAACCTATCCTGCCCATGTAAGTCCCACTCTCAATCTCTCTGCCTATCCCTGCCTGTGTAAGTCCCTCTCTCAATCTCTCTGCCTATCCCTGCCCATGTAAGCCCCTCTCTCCATCTCTCTGCCTATCCTGCCCATGTAAGCCCCTGTCTCCATCTCTCTGCCTATCCCTGCCCATGTACGAGGCTCTCTCCATCTCTCAACCTATCCTGCCCATGTAAGTGCCGCTCTCAATCTCTCTGCCCATCCCTGCCCATGTAAGTCCCTCTCTCAATCTCTCTGCCTATTGTGCCCATGTAAGTCTCTCTTTCAATCTCTCTGCCTGCCCATGTAAGAGTCTCTCTCCGTCTCTCAACCTATCCTGCCCATGTAAGTCCCTCTCTCCGTCTCCCTGCATATCCCTGCCCATGTAAGTCAGTCACTCAGACTATGGTCCAGTGACTAACTGAGCATGGCAGACAACGCCGGGCCTCCTTGTTTACTGTGGCCTATAGGGACATTTTCTTCGCGGACTAGCCCATATTTAGGCGCGTCGTTGACTGGGACCAAAGTTGAGCGAGGAATCGATTACATTTCTACGCGGCGTCGCCAAGAAGTGAAACTGTGGCAAATTCCGCATGGTACGTAATGTCACATGCTTCAACCCACCGGACATTCAAAGCCGTTCGCATGAAATCCAGATATAGCCTATTTATCAACAATCGCTATGCACCTGCTGTGAAGACAAGGCAACCAACGCCAGACCATCAAAGCGACTGCTCTGCTGAACGAGCTGCCAGCATAAAATATCAGTATAAGGAAGTGCCCCTCTCTTCTCTTCTCTTGTTGCTTTGATGCACCTATGGTTTTTGTGTAAACTGCGTCGTTTATGCACAAACGCCTTCCCCGTCTAGAATCCCAAAAATGGAACGGTTACTCAACCAGATTATTTATATTGTAATAATTGCATATATCGTCGCGCTGAAATGTGTTCGACTCCGTGGAGAAATTGTCCCTATGAGCCACAGTACTTGTTCATGCATGGCCGTTAGCATAGAGCTACCGGATGCAAAAATAAAAAAATAAGGTCCGGTTCAACATTTGAACCTCGAGTGATTGTGCGACTGGGCGTAGCCGCTTGCCGACCCCTGCACCCACACAATAACCCACGCCAAAAACTAGGGCGAGCCATTTTTCAGCGTATGACTTTACTTACCACATAATTATTTGCCGGCCGCCACTTATTTAGCGTCAAAGCTCCCGTTCCACACACACAACCAACCAATGCAAGTCTGAGTCACAGCGGTAGACCATCAATTGAAATGCTCGCACCTGAATGCACAGTGCGAATAAATTAAGCACGTTTCATCCATATATGTATAGATGTGTTGCCGTGTGACAACCATTCTGGTCTGCAGAATGAGACTCGCCCTATTAGTAATAGGATTATTGACAGGAAATACGGGCAGTGAATGCCTTTTGAACTCGTTGGGCCAAGATCAGAGGGCGTCATATGTTCCGGGCCCGTATTCTGTATGAATCTTCAATTTAAGTTTAGTTTTAGACTTAATCTTAATTTTCTGGCTAAGCTAAGATTCAAAACTTAATGCTGTTCTAAAAGCAACTTAAGTCGCATCTCCGCTAGGTTTTTAACCGCAGGTTAAGTCTGCAACTCAATCTCAAAAGCGCCTCACTTCACCAAGCGCGCGACTGAGTTAGGCCTTGTGCTGCCATCTGACGGCTACCGGAGATTGGCGCTTCATATTAGAACTCTTTAAGGATGGAGGTAATGATCTAGCAGGCGACGTACAACTGTCACAATTAGCTGATTCTGTCAGGATGGATTCACAGCAGAGTCATATTCCGGTGACAGAAGTAGACAAACGAAAAGAGCTCAGGGGCGTGTGCAGGAATCCTTGAAAGGGGGGCACAATAAAACAAATTGAAGACCGAGGGGGGCGGGGGGGTGCGGGCAAACTGATAAATTTTTGCCGACGCCGCTGAGCAGAATTGCGAATGGTTTTTGACAGTTTTTAGACATTAGTCCATTCATTTTGTTTGACGACCGGGGGGGGGGGACATAATTTGAAAATAGGGGACACAAATATACTTTAGGGTCTGAAAGGGGGGCACGTGCTCCCTGCGCCCCCCGCCACCCCCACCTCTTTCCCGGACACGCCCATGAAGCTTATTAACCTGTTGACAAGGGCGGGTCCAGGAATTTGAAAGGGAGGGGTCCCGAAACTTACGACCGGGGGTGGTTCCGAAAGAAGGGGAGCGGGTCCCCTAAATGGACGACCACGGGGGGGAGGGGCCATCATTTATTTTGACGACCGGGGAGGGTGTCCACCGCTTAAATGGCCAAAGTTTTGCATTGTCCACACAAAAAGAGTGGTGGGGCCTCGGGATCCCCATGGGCAGATCTAGGGGCGAGGGGTTAGAGGGTCAGTAACCCCCCTTGAAAACTGTCACTGGATCCACTGTAAAAGTTTTGCTCACAAAGTGAAATTTTGTAGTCCAAGTGGGGGGGGGGGGTGTAAACCCACAAATCAAGGCCAGCTGAGGTGTTGACCACCTCCCATCCCATTGCAAAAAAAAGATTGTAGAGAGTCGAGACCCCCCGTGATCGTGACCCCCACCCCCTTTCCAACTACTTAGGTCCGCCCCTACCCCGAAATCCCCTCCAGGGACCGATCTAGGGGGGTGGTAGGGGGGCACCCCCCCCCCTTCCTTGGGAAGTTGAGCATATACTGTCGGATTTTGTAGATGTAACCCATAGGTGGATCCGAGCGGCGGGGGGAGGGGGGGGGTGTTGTTTAAGGATGTGTTTAGCACTGGTAAAGCCGGTTGTGAAAAATTGGTGGACACCCGCGTTCATTTTTACTCCTCCCCACCCCCTCCTAGGCTGGGTCGCAATTTTTTTCTTAGAGAAAACCCTGCCTCCTTGGCGCAATCCGCCCCCTTTTCCAACTTCCTAGATCCGCTCCTACCCCTCATACCCCCTCGAGTAACAGCGGGTAGAGCCCCATCACCCTGACCGCGCGAATATTTTTGTTTCGCCCCCTCATATATAGGAAGAGAGAGAGGGAGGAACGGGGGCATTATTTTACAGAACGCATCCGTGCACTGGACTATAGCTCCTGATGTGGATTATGGCTCCGTATGCTGAACTAGTGCTTCAGGCTCGTGGTTATGGCTCCCGGCGCGGGCTATGGCTCCGGGATATGGCTCTGCGTCATGGCTTCGCGAGCGGGCTATGGCTCTCTGAGCGGGAATATGGCTCCGTGCGCTGGACTATGGTTCCAGGGGGGAGGCTGTGGCTTCTGTCGCCGGTCTATGGCTCCGGGTTATGGCTCCGGATTATGGCTCAGGGCCATGGCTCCGGACTATGGCTCCGGACTAAGGTTCCGGACTATGGCTCCGGGCTATGGCTCCGGACTATGGCTCTGGACGCATGTTATGGGTCCGTGCACTGGACTTTGGCTCCGTGCATCGGACTATGGCTCCGGTCGCCGGGCTATGGCTCCGTTCGCCGTCCATCTCTCTGCCTATCCCTGCCCATGTAAGTCCCTCTGTCAATCTCTCTGCCTATCCCTGCCCACGTAAGGGTCTGTCTCAATCTCTCTGCCTATCCCTGCCCACGTAAGGGTCTGTCTCAATCTCTCTGCCTATCCCTGCCCACATAAGTCCCTCTTTCAATCTCTCTGCCTAGTCTGCCCATGTAAGCCCATCTCTCAACCTCTCTGCCTATCCCTACCCATGTAAGTCCCTCTCTCAATCTCTCTGCCTACCCCTGCCCATGTAAGTCCATCTCTCAATCTCTCTGCCTATCCCTGCCCATGTAAGTCCCTCTTTCAATCTCTCTGCCTAGTCTGCCCATGTAAGACCCACTCTCAAACTCTCTGCCTATCCCCGCCCACGTAAGTCCATCTCTCAATCGCTCTGCCTATCCCCGCCCACGTAAGTCCATCTCTCAATCTCTCTGCATAACCCCGCTCACGTAAGTCCATCTCTCAATCTCTCTGCCTATCCCTGCCCATGTAAGTCCCTCTCTCAATCTCTCTGCCTATCCCCGCCCACGTAAGTCCATCTCTCAATCTCTCTGCCTATCCCTGCCCATGTAAGTCTGCCTATCCTTGCCTATGTAAGTCCCTATCTCAATCTTTCTGCCTATCCCTGCCCATGTAATTCCCTCTCTCCGTCAATCTGTCTATCCCTGTACATCAAAGCGCACCTCTCCTTCTCTCTGCCTATCCCTGCCTATGTAAGTGTCTCTCTCCGTCCCTCCGTCTATCCATGTCCATGTAGGTCCCCCGGCCTCTCTATATCTGAGTCTGTCTCTCACTCTTTCTATGTCTATATATATTTTCTCCCGTGTATCTCAGGCTGTATATCTCTATGGCCATGCGTTTATCTCTCTCACTCTGTTTCCCTATATAATGCTCTCTCACTGGCTATCCCTGGTGTATGTCGCTCGCTCTCTCTCTCCGCGTGCTTCTATGGATATCTCGCACTGTCTATCCCTCTACATATCCCCCTCTCTCCACCCCCTCTCCCTCTTTCTACATATGTGCTTTAACTATTCAAGTCCGATAAAACTGTTTGATGCCTGATTTATGGCAATGATGCGGCTGAAGTTTCGGTAGATTTTTCAGGATAGACTTAATGCGTGTTTCCAAAACTCGCACCACCTAAACCCGTTATTTTAGCTCCAATACTATACAATAGCTGACACTCGCAGCTTAACCATCGCTGTGTGCATGTATGATTTGGAACCGTATTCCCATGAAAGCGAAAAAGCAGGCGACTATTTTATGTCCGAGAGTGGATGAGGAATCGGCCAGTACAAAGGGCATATACTAACTCATGCATTCGCCAAGGAGACACGTTTTGCCATATTCAACATTGAAATGAAATCCGAGTCCACCAAAAAAATCACATGACTGCATCTCGATTAATCATTGGATGTAACACTTAGGATCTGGAAACTTTGTGCCTGAAATTCGAACATGTTGAAATGTCATGTTTCGGTCACAAAGTTACCGAAACATCGCTAGATGTATCATGGGCATTATGCCTATGGATCGCCAGACAACCAGTCGAGATCGCTGGTATCTGGGACTCACAACGCTCAGATATATTATTGTTATCACGACTATAGTTGAGGGTGGCACGACGATCGTCTGGCTATTTGCCGATTTGCTTGATATAAAGATGTGGGCTGATATATGGCGGGCCATCCTATCTTTTATTCTCTAATTCTTGATATCAAGAAATCAATTCTTGATATCAACAATTCAATTCTTGATATCAACAATTCAATTCTTGATATCAACAATTCAATTCTTGATATCAAGATTTGAATTGTTGATATCAATTCTTGATTTCTTGATATCAAGAATTTAATTCTTGATATCAAGAAATCAAGAATTGATATCAAGAAATCAATTCTTGATATCAACAATTAAATTTTTGATATCAAGAAATCAATTCTTGATATCAACAATTCAATGCTTGATATCAACAATTCAATTCTTGATATCAAGAATTAGTGTACCATTTATTGATAACAAGAAATCAATTCTTGATATCAACAATTCGCATCGGTTTACGTTTACGGATACGTTCAATCGCCAAAAACGTAGTGCAATAACTCTCTGTCGTCATTTTTATGATACATTTTGTATGGTGTTAACATATAACCGGTGCGCTACAGCCTCGGAGGGTACCGCCGGCTGGTCCGACAATTCTGGTAAAACAATTAAGTTGTACGTCGAGTGGGGTGGAGAAGGCGGGGGTATGAACTGTAGGCTAACCGGCCTCTGCGGTCCAGAAAAAGTGTATGTGGGTCTGGACAGGCGCTATCAACTACAACTCCCAAGGGAAGTGCCCAGCGTGCTAGCCAGCCCGTACGCATCTATTATCTGATCGCGACACATCCTTTAATCGGCCCATGTCTAAATGTGCATACCTCACCCATTGCTGCGTACGCTGGTATACCACCAAAACATCTGGACCCTGCTGCCTCCCGTCTCCAGCGATAATGGTACCTAATCGCTGACAACCGCTGGGGTATCTCATCGCTCACCTATTGTTTAGTCTGCCCTGAACTAAGGTGGTTCTTGAAATAACACACCCATTGCAATTTTAAAAGACTACATATCTTGCATTTATGAGTCACGATGTGATATGACGTCTTTTAAAATTGAAGATACAGATAAGCCACTAATATAATCCCCGCATAGTTGCTTATATTATATGCAATACAATCACTTTAACGCAAGCGATCTTTATCCCTGATATTCCAGGCAGCCTGTGCTGAATCAAGGGTCAGCCCCCACAAATTGCAATAGTAATCAAACCTATTTTTTCTCATTCCTTAGAACTTGATGGGGAATGTAATTTACAAAATCTACAAACATCTATTCAGTGGAACATATATTTTTACAGCGGTGGTTTACCTACCCCTGTAACACAAAGCAGAGAAGCGTAGCAGTGGAGACCCCTACTACGAATTGTGAGCCTGGCAGGGAGAGGAGGGGGAGGAGGGGGAGGGGCTGGATACCAAAATGTACGAACACGTCAAGCATAGCTTCAGAAAAACGAAACTTAGGGGTATAGGTGCAAGGTTAGTAGCGACTGCGACTATGTACATCGACCGAGTTATATGATAGATTAAGGTAAGCCACCCATAATGAGCCTCGGCGATTTTGAGCAGACCTCGGTAAACATCGGCAAACATCGGTGGGCTGTAGCCCTGATATTTTACGCAGTCTTAATGAAACAAAGTACGAATAAAACACAGCAAAAGAAGTGGTGACATAGGTAAAATAAATAGAACATCGTATAATAAGCTTCGGCGATTTAGAGAAGACCTCGGTAAACATCGACAAACATCGGCGGGTGTCAGTGAAAGGGGAATTCCTAATTCGTTACGTCATTCACAGGGAATCCCCAATTCGTGACGTCATTCACAGGGTATTTCCCCGAGAAAGACTCTTCGTGATAAATTCCGAATATTCAAGAAAAAAACATGGAGAAAACGTGTAAATAGTTCAGAAAACATTCGTGTAGATCATAATTATATCGGAGACCATTATATATAACCAGATTTATTAAAATGTGAGCACAAGGCGTAAATTACTGATAATTAGTGTGAAATAAGCAGCTCCAAATAATATTTCTGAAATACCATTTTCAAACTTCAGGACGTGTTTCTCGGGAAATTTGCACGGCTACCTATATTTTTCTTTATTACAAGAACCATGTATTTAGAAGTTTTTAAACGTGGTTTGGTGTCCAGATTTTCATTTTTGATGAAATTATAGCCAATTTTGTGAAGGTGGTGATTTCAAATTTTGGCAAAAACGGTCCAGTTTTTGCATAACTGCACTTTATTATTACCATTCTGTTATTTGTTGTGGCTACTATTTACATTTTCTAATATCATTCCTGTATTGCACTAGGTTTAAGCTTTCTAAAGAGCTATTACTGATGATAATGACCTAATATTGAGCTGAATTGTAGCAAAATTACATATTCGTGCTAGTTGTCAAGTTTTGGTCATTTTGTGAAATAGGGGTATACTTGGAAAATGAAGAATATTTTTTTAACGGTACGATAAAGTGTCCTAAAAATTCACCAGAAAGTGTGTAATTGGGTATACTTTCATAAAATAATCACAAATACAGACTTCTTTTACCTTGCTATTATGGGTGGCTTACCTTAAGCGTCACCGCGCCGTTCGTCTTTTGGCGTATCGAGGCTTCATAATGGGATTGGCCATGTTAAAGTCGCTAAATATAGGTACCTATGATCAAGTTTCCCCTTAGCTTAGCATGCGATTACCGATCCACGTGGGTTAAAGGACATGGGGAGTGGGGTGGGGGAAAATTCTCATATGCTGAATATAGCCATGACCAAGTGTTCCCATTAGCTAAGCTTGGAATTATCGATCCACGTGGGTTAAGAAAAAAGGCGACGGGGGGGGGGTGGTGCTGAATATAGCAATGACCGAGTGTTGGCTATAAATTAGGGCGTTACCCCGATCCGTGGCTCCGCTGTATGTGTTGTTCGCTCAAAATACAAGCCATGTGTCCTCGCAAATATTAGACCGGCGCTTATTAGAGATCAGGACGCCTGACTGAAGTACTATCCAACACATATACAGATATATATTTATATAGATACTTATATATTATAATTTATAATTAGTTAGTCTCGCTTAAATTTAATGCGGTCAGAGGCATTTGTTGGTACGTGTTTGCTGGGGCTTCGTTCGGTAATCCCTCCCCCCCCCCCCCACCCGCCCTACATGTGTATACTACCCTGCGTCCATCTTATCTGGATAGAAAGGTGGCGGCCGGGCGCAGACGCGCCAGACAGAGAGTACGCTACATGACACAGGGGTCTCTACGCGGCTGCGTTTCATGCGTGAAGCATTTTCTTTACTCCCTGCGCGGCGTGGAGTGGGAGGGGGGGAGGGGGGCAGCTATTATAGCGTGTGTATGGGTTCAGACGAAGGAGAGATGGGGGAGTTGCGGGTGGGAGGGGCTATTATAACGTTATTATGGAGTGGGGCGGGGTGTGGAGAGGCTAAGAGAGCATCTGGTTTATGTCTCCTCTGATCTGGGTGTCAGGCGTGATCAAGCTACTACAGGAGTGAGTGCATCAACCCTGAAAGAAAACGTCACAAGCCACACAAGCTGGGCCTCCAAGATCCTGGTGACTTGAGCCATAGCCAGATTTTAATACACCCCTTGATTTGTAAACAATTTACCGCACACATTGCACACACATTGCACACAATCAGCTTGCTACTAACTACATCACTACGCCCCCCATTTCAAAACATGAATTTTACCTTGACCCGAGACAGAGAACGAACCTTGGTATACGTTTAAGCTACGCGGATGTGTGTGTGTGGGTGTGTGGCCAGGTGGAGGCTTAATAATTACGTGACATTTAAATATGTGGATGTTCGGGCTGGCAAAGCACAGATAAGGGGCTATAGGGAGGCTTATCAGGTTCTTTAATTGGATATTCATTAGCTGCACATGCTGCACGGGCTTAATTGCTTTCGGCCTTGCGAATGTACCTTTTCTCTATATACATTATTAACCTTTATACTCTGTTCATAACGTCGATCCTTACATTCTAGTATATGTGGCATATGACATCCCAGATGTTACCGTTTTTCATTTACAGTGATTGCTGCAATCAGTTAGGCAAAATATGAAAGAGAATACTTTCTTTAGAGAAGCGTCGTTTTTGCGTCAATTAGGGCGCGGCCGGTAAATTATATCAGCGGCTTGGGTTTTATTATACCTACTTATGAAATCATAGTGATGGTAGCTGTTGTCTAAGTAAGTGAAAATGAACCAACTGCACTATTTGCTCCAGTCACAAGAACAATATTGGAACGGAAGTCAACATAACGTATGATAACAGAGCAATAGACTACGCAAAACTGGGATGTCATATATAGCGCCATCGGCCGGAAATATGCACGCTATGCGCGATATTTAGGGTTACGATTGTCGTTTTTTGTGCATCTTGGGACCTCATGTTCTACATTAGACTGTGACTTCATTTTTTATAGAATAAGGGCCCAAATACAGTGGGCGGCCAAAAAGTATTATTAAACATACTGTGAAATTACTTGTTTAAATTTGACTCTTTGACTTTTTATCTTTCATCAAACCTCATATTTTCCGAATAAGAACATGAAAAGACAATGTTCTATCCAGAACATGTAAAGACAACTGTGTTACCCTCAAAATTACGGTTTTTTTATTCCCTAAGATCCACAACACCTATTTTCAGTCATTTGGAGTGTCACACGGCATAAAACATGGGCATAATCGAAAAGTTACATAACATAGGGGTCCTCTGTAAATAGCCACAGCGCCTATAATATTGGTGGTAGAGACTTCATGTTACTTGTACCACTCTTGCCATGTTCTGGCCCTATACCATGTTTATAATAGCATTCCTCATTGTCATTTAGCCCTTAATATGTAAAGTAGGCAAAAAAAAATCGTAGAAAAAGACATATGTTCCTCTTTCCGAGGGGTCAAGTGCGTTCAAATGAGCCAAAAAAACATCCGGAAAGGCAGTAAATAGGTAAGAAGGCATTGACTACTACAATAATCGACGAAAACATTTGCAAAAATATCTTTAATGTAGCTATAAATAGCAAAGACGCTACTTTCCCGCCCAAAATCAAGGTTTGGGCGGGAAAATGGAAATTCTTGATTTTAAGCCTTTTCCTCGCATTTTTGGTTTGTAACCTATTGACAGTTACATAGTACGCCTTCTTAGCGTTCTGTTTATGCATATATAATACTCAGACGAGCATTATTTCCTATCGAACGGAACGAAAACATGTTACTGATTTCTGGTTTTGGGCCCATTTTTCACTCCTCAAGTTCAAATCGTATCCGATGCCAATCGATATTGTTCTGATCGATATTGATTCATACACGGAAGTCAATTGGACGTAGTTCTCAATCAAACCCTGTCCAAAATGAGGCGTTTATAGTGGCGAACAGACACATTTCATAGGCTAGGGGGTGGTCAAAGTTGGCCAAATCATCAAACAAATGTCACACATTTTGGAAAATAATTCCCGTCTTAAACTTGCGGAAAATCGAAAAGTTACGTAACGTAGAGTTCACCTATAAATAGCCACGGCGCCCTTATATTGCTGGGAGAGACTTTTTGTTAATTGTACCAATCTTGCCATGTTCTGGCCCTATACAATGTTTATAATACTATTCTTCATTGTCATTTATCACTTATTTAAAGCATGCAATACATATTCGAAGAAAAAGACATATTTTTCCCCTTTGCGATGGGTCAAATATGTTCAAATGGGTCGAACAACATCCGGAAAGGCATTAAATAAGCAAGAAGGTAATGTCTACCACAATAGACATTTCATAGACCAGGTGGGGGGGGGGGGTCAAAATTGCTCATAGCATGAAACAAATTCCATTTTTTGGAAAATAATTCCCAGCTGGATATGACCTTCATCTTCAGGTATGTTATTAACCATGACCTATTACAAGGATAAGCACCAAGGTCAATGGCAAGGGTAAGAAAACATTGCAACATGTCGTTTTTGTGCTTATTGAGACCCCATTTTCCTCATTTGATTGTTACAGTAATCTCATTTGGTCTAGGATAAAAGGGTCCAAATACACACATTTACCGGTCATAAAGTATTATTAAACATAATGTGAAAAGTACGATAATGGCAAAATCTCTGCTAGGGCTGCTAGGTCCAGACAGATATGTTGTGGAGCGAGGGGCGGGGGTGTGGGAGGGGTGTATAAGGAGGCGCGGCTGCTAGATGTTCTGATGCCCATTTGGTGAGCTTGATGTAAGACATGAGGTAGGGTAGATAGATAGTAATTAACTCAAACATGGGGTGTGTAGGTGTCTGGTGGTTAGTGGAGGAGCGGGGGGGGGGGGGGCGGGGGGCACTACGCTTTGGCAGCGCTTCAACCTGGCCGCCGATTAAGTTGGCCGCGAAGGAGTGTGGCGGTGAAAGGAAGGGGAAGGGGGGGGGTCTAGGGATTAGCAACATTAGCATGATGTAATTGAAAGGCAATGCGTTGTGCAATCGTGCATCCTGTTACTAGTGTTAGTGTCAGTTAAATAAATAGATTTCACATCATCTCTTTTTGTCTTGAAAGTTAAGCCGCTTAACACCATCCCTAGCCACGTCAAACGATTTCGCCGGCTGAAGTTTGCCTTCTGAGACAATGTACTACAAGCCACATGGAATTATTTTTCTGGCGTGATTCACCCAACCATACGATTATTGCACTCTCGCCTCAAGTACTTGTATTGGCCAACCTGTAGTAAATCGGCGGCCAGGTCGCACGTACACCGACGGCGGGCGGGGATGGGTGGTGGCACTTAACTTAATAGGCTGCTAGCGACAGGCCACCTGCGGAGAGGTGAAGTGGCGTTTTACAGCTTTTCCTGAAGACTCATACAGACCCGGGCCTTAATATCAAGGCCCGGGTCGGAGGATCGAGATGCGTTTCGGTGTGAGTCTTCAGGAAAAGCTGTAAAACGGCGACCTGGGCCTTGATATCAAGGCCCGGGTCTCAAAGAATATGAAAAACCCAATGACACGGGCCAGATTTGAAAACATTTCATACAAATCCCAATTGCTTAAGAAATCCCACTTGAAATAATAAGGTGTTTTAACTCATTAACCAGTTGTAACCCATCTGACAGACCCGTGGTGGTCAAGTGTCCCGTCCTACCCATTGACCAGTTGTAACCCATCTGAAAGACCCGTGGTGGGCAAGTGTCTCGCCCTACCCATTGACCAGTTGTCAACCACCTGACAGACCTGTGGGGGTCAAGTTTCCCGTCCTACCCATTGACCATTTGTAACCCATCTGACAGACCCGTGGTGGGCAAGTGTCCCGTCCTACCCATTGACCAGTTGTAACCATCTGACAGACCCGTGGTGACGTCAAAGGGGCTCGTCCTGGCCGGTAATTAATTATCGTCAATCTAAGAGACCCGTCACCCGTAGGGTACATTCATGGTGTTCATCCCTACTGTAGACCCTTTCGTAATGTGGGTTATGATTTAACCGTTGTCCGATATAGAAGCCGGAGTTCAATCGTCATCCGAGGGATCGAATATGTAGCCATTGGGTCCAATAGTGAATCTCGGAATCGAATCAGAACCCCAGGGATCCAATCACGATCCGAGGGGTCTAATAAGGTACAATTCTGATGTCAACGGTCTAATCTGGATCCGTATGATCGAACGGGATCCGGTCGAATCGAGATCCGTAGGATCGGGGTCGATCCCAGACATCCATGGATCCCGATTCGAGCATGTCGAATGCAGCATCTGGATCCCGATGTGCTCGACTCTTTCTCGATTCGATCCCTCGGATCCCAATTCAAACCCTCGGATCCCGATTCGACTCCGGAACCCGACTTTACAATACTTGTCTGTCCTACCACTCCCGAGTGGCCCCTCCGGACCTCGATTGCATGCTTTAGATCCGACTGTACCCTATAAATCCCGATGAAACCCTACCTATCCCTATTCGACTGATCGGATCCCGATTCCACTGATCTCGATTTGCACGTCAAATACCTATTTGACCCCTCGGATCACGATTGACCCCCATGCTCTGCCGGATCTCCATGTGTCTGCCGTCCCGGGTCATTAGACATATGTGCCAATGATTTTGGCGTATGTGTACACCGGAAACATTTGTACAAATGTCTAATTCTACTTGGAATGTCAAAATGTCAAAATGTCAAAATGAATTGCGCATGTGTACAATTTATTTGGACATATATGTGCACACATTTAAAGATATTGGCAAATGCTTCACGTTGCCTAGCCGACCTTGATTATGCCACTCTTTTCTGGCTTGTAAATGGCTTTTACAAATTGAATTTCCCGCCATGTTTTTGGGCGCGCGGCAACAGACCGTTGGCTGGGGTCGGTGCGTCCACCAGTGTAACCTACATCAATGTGCGCGGCGTCCGTGAATGGATCCAGCCGACTAAATGACCTCGTTCCATGGAATGCTATGTATTTAAGTTGCATGTAGTGAAAGTCACATAAAGTCGTCTGGTTCAGATCACTTCACACCTCGCGCTAATCTGCCAGCCTCAAAAGTAGCCTGCCCAGCATTGCTCGTACCCACATGCGCCGCAAAGCGAAGGGTTGTGGGGTAGAGGAGTGAAAGGGGGGTGGAGGGGGGGGGGACATGCGGAGGGGGTATTATACAATATTTGGTTCAGTTCACTATGAAACGAAAAGCTCTATTCAAAGGAAAGCGGTTACCCCCCCCCCCCTCCCCCTAGCAAACACAGCAACCATAACCCTATGCGTGTTGCGGAAATACATTACATTAGGTTAGTCACATGGAATCGAACATCCACGTCTTCGAAATCGATTGGTGTGGCCGTAGAAGCGTTCTAGCTATTGATTTGGATGATTTGTGACGTTTTGAATTAACCGTCATCAGTGATGAACAAGATTATGTGTTAATGTTAAAACAGTCGGGTGCATGCGGGCCTGTGGGACGTCAGCCGCCAGCCAAGCTGGGGCTGGGATCAGAGCTAGGTCAGGCTGACTGCCTGCATATCTGGATTGTTACACGGGGCGCTCTAAAGGCGGCCGGGTGAATGGATCCTGCAGTCGCAATACGTGAGGTACTTTGTCTCAGGTGTCGCGCGCGACGAACCTACATTTCAATTGCTAAAGGTCCGGATTTTCTAAAACAAATGCTGGGGCTCGCAGCCAGAGCCTAGCCAGGCCTGTCTCCGGATTTCGTCGGCCCGCTGGTTTGAACACTGCGATCATCAGAAACGGACCATCTTATGCTACTAGCCGCCCCGCTCGCTCCGTTCGCGGGACGTCTAGCGTTCGTAGTAATAAGCAAAAGAAATAACAGTATGACAGTAGGCCTATTTTGTTATGACGAAAATTTTCAATTTTCCTCATATGTCAGTTGGTCGTGTTTGTTTGTTCGTTTGTATATCTGTTTCACTAAAAAACGGGAAGTCGTTTTGTGACCTAACGGCTGCATACATTGGTTCGCAGTCTTTAGTATCTAATAGCTAAGCTATAGGGCTACACCATACTCGTCACCTAGGTAAAAAGGTCAATGGTCAAGGTCACAGTGATGTATTGAAAAAATAACTAAAAACGTTTATATCTCCGTTAATATTGATGCTAGAGATCTCTGGTTAGTTTCAAGTTGTGCAAGCATTCAAGTCGCAAGTTTCGGGTATTGTTTACTTTTTGATGCGTACTACTCATTTTCGAGTAAAATGAGGTCGTAAGTGTCGCGGAAAACGCACTAAATGACCTCTGTCAGTTTTCTCGCTTTGGGCACATTTGCCATCAAGCTATCGCTATGATGTTCTAATATGCCATAGAAATATGAATTGAGATGAGTTGTGTCGAATCTTAGAGTTCTCTGATGCGTCGCGTGACGTCACGATGACGTCACTTTTGGTACTTAAAAAAAATCGTCAAAAATCAGAAAAAAATCCCAAAAATGAGTGAGTAGCATCATATTGTAGGAAAAGTAGTTCCTCGTATAGCTGCAAACTAAAAATCATATGTTCCTATCTTACTTCCGGTTTCAGGGCCGACGGCATTTCTCTATGGGACTTCCCATGTTAAAGCGCTGTATCTTTAGGCTGGGAAAAAAAATTTGTCGTGTATTTCACAAGTGCCTCCATCAAGCGACACCGGGATTTTTTTCTTAGTTAAACATGATATAGTGGCCTCAGTGCTTATCGCATGCGATTAGAGCAAATAGTGACGCCACAGGATTTTTTGAAATTTGGCCAATGGTGAAAGATACGGCTTTTTGGTGTTATCAGAGGCTCCCACGGGCGTCCTATTCAAGCCATCCCCAAATGCTTGCATCTGTGGATGGATCAAACTAAGCTGAGTCATAATCTGTCAACATGGTTCCATAGCCATATTACCTTTCGGTATATAGTCGAAATCGTTTAACATGGGATCCTATGGGGGAAAATGAACTTCGAATATGACCTACTTCCGTTCAAGCTATTTCTGTCTCCTTCGCCACACAGTGAGGTAATATCACCTTAAAGCAAGTTATAAGAAAAACACGGCGATTTCTATATTACTTTTTGTTTACATAGCAACGAAGCCACTGGCCTAATGATAAACATACAGATTCTTGGCATCGAAGTGGGACGACACCTTTGCGGGTCGCCAATGATGAATGAATGGAGATTGTGTCCATCTTTAAAACAACGTCAAAATTAAGAAAAACATGCCATAGCTGTGATCTTTGCGCCAAATGGTAGGGACCATTGATCGGCAGAGAACTAGTAAAAGAAACAAATGAGTTTGTGCCGTGTGTAACTCTTTTGGCGCAGGGGATAAGTATGCGTCAAAAATGACGTCCTAGCTAACGTGCTCCAACCAAATGTTTGGTTTGCTTTATTTTCAGCCACTTCGGCAATAGCTGTCACAACCCGACTTGATAAATAGGCATATTAAGAAAATAAAATCCATCTTGAGCATTTTCGCGAACGTCAAAAGACGTCATGTCACGTCACGATGACGTATTATTAGATAAAACGTTAAATTCGTAGCGCCATTCATAATGAGTCAAGCAATCGCTCTTGAGAAGAAAATTTCATGTTCACTTAAACACGTCGTTTTCAGAGACAGCTTATGGCGAGGGAGCTAAGTGTGCGACAACGTCATAGCTTACGTGCTCCTACGAAAGTTTGGACCTGCTTGATGTTCAGCTAATTTGGCAATAGCTACCATCACCCACAAATTCATGAGTTCACCCATGATTTCGTAAGTAGGTATACTTAACAAAATAGAAGCCATCACGAATATTGTCGTGATCGTCAAATGAAGTCACGAAGACATAATAAATAAAAGGTACGAAAGTACCGTTAATATTGCTTCAAAAGAAGCGCCTTGGCTTCAAACTGGATGTCCAATTAAGCTCCGCCTACAGTGCCACACTGCCTGTCGAAGGCAGCATTTAGCCCGAATTGCCCCTATAAGGCCCTTTAGCCGAAATTGGCCCTGACGACTCGTCACGTCGCCATTAATACAGCTTCCAAATGTACTTATGTATTTTCGTCCTCGACCTATAGTCGAATATCTCTTGTTTTATACGTCAAATAGTAGCAGGCAGAAGGTAGACGCCCCTTTTCTATTGCAAAACGAGAATGTAAAGTGCAAAACAACCCCATTTCCTATATCTCATTTGCATGTGGTGATTCGCGCACTGAAAACGGACAAACAGTCAGGGTGGGGGCGGGGGTCGGGGTGTCGGGGTGGGGGGTCGGGCGACCGCGTGCTATCGTGGCCTTGAAAGTTACAAACGGGTTGACTGCTGCTGCTTGTGGGGTGCGAAAGCGTACGCACGGCGACCGACCATTTCGGTACCAACGGAGGGCATAGATCTGTTAAATATAGTTGGAAAAGATATCAAATCTGGCGCCCCAAACCTCCCGACAAGCAGCTTCGGTGCTCGACTCCAAGATATCAATCAAGCTAGGCGCAATGTTACCAAGCCTGTCTATAAGCAGACTGTGCGCGCCCCGTGATAAGTTAAGAGACTGGCCTGGCAATATAGATGGACCCCGTGAGGAGGGGGGCCATTATTACACACAACTGGTGGGGGGCGGGGTGGGGGGGTGGTCCCCGGGTGCCCCTGAGAGGGGGGCGGGGGCCATTATTACACACACCTGGCGGAGGGAGGGAGGGGGGGGGCGGGTGCCACTGAATGTCTGAGAGCCGACATTAAAAGAATGTTGTTGTTCCCTAAACTGATTTTCCGATATATGTGTTCTAGTCCTAGCTTGGAAATAATTTCGAGCGATTGATAGCCGGATGTAGCTATATATATACACGTGCTTTTCAAGCCACGCTCGACTCATATGTTTTGTCTCCTCATTTCCCAAACATCAACGCCATACGGCACTGATGGGTGAATAAGATCTTTCATTTTACGCGGGCGCGCTGTGGACACCCTCTTCAGTCTCCACTATGTTGGTGATTAGATCGACAAGCTCGGGCTGGGACATGTTATGTTTTATTCGTCAAAATTCAGTTTTCAGATAAACATGATGCTCTTTAGCCTAATTGTCACAACGGTCTAATCTTACATTAAGAATAAATCACAGCCCAGGCCCGGGCCACATCTCACGAGCCTCGGAAACAAAAATACATGAATAAATATAACAGCGAAGGTAAACACAACTTTGACACAGGAGACCAAGATTAAATATTGCTATCATCAGCGCCACCTGGAGTTGGCGTAACACATACGAATTATAAAACATCAGCCCAAGTCCATGCATCCAACCCATACGATGTATTACCCAGGATACAGTGTTGATTATTGTCAGTAATTAATATTCATTCAAATATAAAGCTGTAGTTCCTGTAAGCGAATGGTTGACAGCCACGGCCCAGGCATTGCTCATGAGCCTCGGTTCGAGTGGGCCGGGGTTGTCGCGGATAACTCCGGCCTAGCCATTCCTTGCGAGTCTCCGTTTGGGTGGGCCGGGGTTGTTCGCAGATAACTGCGGCCTACCCATTGCTCACGAGCCTGAACTCGTGTGGGCTGGGGTTACCACATTGTAACTCCGGCCTGCTGTCTTGGCATCGCACCACATCTGGTTTCCCGTGTCGGCCAGGCCATTTAAATTTTTGGCGCGAACGCGTGATTCCGGAGATTTCGTTATTCCGGTTTCAAATAATTCGGTGTTTATTCCGGTTTCAAATAATTCGGTGTTAATTATCTGGATCTGACCCTAAAACCGGCACCCCCCCCCCCCCCCATCCAGAAATAGACCTAACCAGTCTATGTGGGCAATGACATTCGCTATTGCATCTTTCGCAAAGTGAAAAATAGAAAGGTTACTGATTTCAAGGCGCCCTATGACTAGCCGCTTCATATAAGACCAATCAGAAAACTGAGTCGTATATAATATAGTCCGGGCCCAGCATGCCGTCTGCTCTGGGCTTTGACCCTCCTTTCATGAGCAGCATAGATGCAAATCCATTTCCGCACGTATAAATATATGTCCAGCCGCTGTTCTGGACACAAGCTGCTTTTTAGTGCTCGTCTGTTTGTATATGTTTATGGTCCTATTGTTTCCAACAATTCTCCTATTCGCATCCTCGCGCATCAAAGGAAAGTATTGACCGAAAACCGCACGTCATCAGAATTCGTAAGCTCCTGGATTAAGCAATGGTATCAACGCTAGCCGGCTCTGTATAGTTGGACGGACGCACTAACGTCTACTGCAGCAGCTAGCACAACCATTTCATCATTTCTCATACATTTGTGACGCCCGGGGTTGCTGTCTATTTACTATATTATTGTCTGGTCACAATGGGTTCCGATTCATGAGGAAATGCTTGTGTTAGCTGCTGCTCATGTTCTGTAGGGAAATAGATGTGGCATGTTTAAAGGGAAAGTCAAGACCAGCGATGAATGATTTTTTTTTGAAACTATGAAACTAATGGAGTTTCTCCCCAGAAGGACATATTTTGTATTAATCTGATGAGGGAGTAATTATCGATTGAGCGCTGACCACTCCCCCATTCATATAGGTAGCGCATTGCGGCTGATGATGACGCCAGGGTGGCTCAGTCCGATATATACTATCTCGCCCGCCCGCTATTGCAGCCCGTCATCAGGCTTGAATTATTTCACCCGTGAGTTCAGAAACAATTCACCGGCTGTCAATCGCATTAGCTGTTGGGCTTTAGGATATATTAATATTTATGTTATCACAATAGACCGATCCATTCTCCGACACTAAGCCCTGCACACACTTGAGTCCTTTTTCTGTAATCGTGAGTATGAAATTGACAATCGTAGCTGATGGTAGATACAAGGGAGAAGTACTCACATCTGAAACTGACAACAAAATGACATGCTGCATTTTTGTCCGACTTTTTTGTCCGACATAAGGCACATGGAAGACCTTTTTTCACCACATGAGTGGATAAAAGCAACAATGACGTCAGTGAATGATTGACAGCCTGGATCAAAATGTTTGATGAAACTCCTTCTATTCGAGTGACAACGATGACCGAAAAACGAATCATTCCTGACCATTTAGTAAATCTCATAGAGTGTTCCAGTATTAATCTTGATAAAGACCAGAACCGTAGACTAATAGACCTACTGTACGAGTATCAAGACATATTCTCTAGAAATGACAGTGAACTTGGTTGTTTTACAGCAATTAAGCATAATATGTACACGAATGGCAGTAGACCTGCACGTCTAGGAATGCGTCGTAGTCCTTTAGGGTTTGAAAATGAAGAATTATAGCATTTAAAACTGGTATGGTAACTCCATCTACTTCTGCGTGGGCATCTGCTCCAGTACTGGTCAGAAAGAAAGATGGAAGCATACGATGGCGTATAGACTACAGAGCTCTGAATCAAGTTACAATCAAAGACGCTTATCCTCTTCCCCGAATAGAACAATGTCTAAATGCTCTACAGGAAGTAAGATTTGTGAGTACCTTAGGCTTGACTTCTGGTTATCGGTGAGTCAAATTAGATGAAACGTTTCAGAGGGTCTGACAATTAGTCTTGAGCGGATTGACGTGGGAGGAAGTGTTAACCTATCTATATGATGTCATAGTTGCAGGAAACAGTTTTGAAGATCATCTTCAGAATCTAGAAAAAAAGAACGCTTCGCCCGATATAATCTTAAGCTTAAACCCAAGTAAAGATTTTGGGTAAAATGATCTCAGACCAAGGGGCATGTGTCGACACGGAGAAACTCGAAGCTGTACGACAATGGCCTAGTCCAAAAACCGTTACAGAGGTCGAATCTTTCCTTGCTTTTATGAACTATCACAGAGCCCACCTCCAAAATTATGCAGGGGCAGCAGATCAGTTGTATTAATTTACTGGGAGTCGTGCTCGTAAAACAAGGTTTGAATGAAAATAGCATCATGAATTGGCTTGATAATCGCCCCTGTACTGGGATTACCTCAAGATAGTGGACAATTTATCCTTGATACAGATGCTTCAGATAACATGATCGGAGCGGAATTGATTCAGATACAACATTGAAAAGAAATTATTCTATCATATGGTAGATTTGTGTTAACAGCTGCACAAAAGAAATATTGTACTAGAAAGGAATTGTTGGCAATAATCAGATTTACGCGTCAGTATTGACATTATCTACTTGGGAGCAAATTTCTCATTGGAATTGATCATAATAGTCTCACCTGGTTGATGCGGTTTAAATATATAGAAGGACAGTTGTCTAAATGGTTTTTTTTATGTCTTTATGTGTTTTTATGAACTATTCCTCAACAATTACCATGTGGAGGATATACAGATTGTACATCAACAATGATCCCACTTAGACGATGTAGTCCCCCTGAGGATGAGTATGAATCCATATCAAATGAAAGTTCTCCCAATGAGACTTGTAATAATCCTCAAACTCCGTCGTCACAGGTTTTCTCATGGTCAGGTGATCATAGATTGAAAGAAATACAAACGCAACAATGTCAGGATACTGATTTGAAGTTGATATTGTCTTGATTTATAGAAAACATAGAACCCACTGAAGCTGCACTAGCTCTAACCAGTCCCGCTAATAAATACTATTGACTACATGATCAGATTCGCTTGGTACAAAGTATTCTCTTTTAGAAAATAACTTTTCTAGACTACGTTTGATAGTACCAACAAATTTGGTAGATGAAGTTCTGTATCACCATCATGACACAATCACATCCAAGGGCGAATAGTGAAAATGAAGGGCTGCTACAACTTGATGAACGACCAATGAAATGCCTAACGCCATGCAAAACTAGCGCCATTACTATTGTTGAATCTAAATTTAAGGCGTTGACTTGTCTCTGCTTCTTTGGTTAAATTTCCGCATGCAACGAATAAAGCAAAGCTATTTGGGACTGACTGTCCGCAAATCGCGAGCCTTTCCTTAAGTTGCCTTTTTGATACCATATATCGTTGCCAAGAAACATGGTACGTGCAACTAGGCAACTAGGCAGATAAGCGGGCCATTTAAAGCTATAGGGCTATACAGTTCTCGCGATCGGGCCGCGAGACTTCAGTTTTGGGGACAAACAAACACACGTGCTCCATGTTGAAGTATAGGCAGTTACAAGTCAATTTCTTTCCAGGTTTATTCTAAAGACTATGAGTACCATTTCACTAAACATGGCTATGGGAGATATACGTTAAAATTTTTGGAGACGATGAAGCGCAGAACTTTGGGAATATAAAAGGAAAAATCCGTCTTCAAAACACTCGAAAGCTAAAAATAACGTTCTAAATTTAGCCCTGCATCCGGGCTTTCGCAAGTTCCTCAAACAGTCAGTGACGTCACAGAGTTTCGCGTGCCTCCGCGATACCAAAACTGGCGAGAGCAAGTGATCGACTTAACCATTCCGCTGTCAAAATGTGCAGTGCATGGAGTAACAGCACACTGATACCACATGGTAAAGACAAAATAAGACCATTTGGATGTTTTCGTATCACTTTTGGATCACGAAAAGACCAAGTTTCTTCATTTTTTAAAGTTTTCTGTTTGAAGCGTTGCGCCAACGTTGTCACCGGGGAGAATCCGTGATACCTCATAATGTCTCGTTTTCGTAGGAAATGCCAAAAAACGTTAGTTTCTCAGTCGTATTGTCTCGTCGTAGCAAATATTCGTCATTGTGATGGCGCACACGAATAAAAAATATGTCGTCTATCCGTTTTGTGAAGCTATATTTCTCAAATATTCTTAATCATATCGCTAGGCCTTATGCAATGGACCCACCCCTCGGCGCCTGGCTTTTGCGCAGGTAGGCTAGTTCCCAGTCTCTATCCTTGCGTAACATACACGTCACACCTACGTCACAGATAGTCAGGATACCAGTGTGCGCAGAGATTCTAAACTCGTTCCGAACACGTGCTTCGTTTGTTTGTCCCCAAAATGAGTAAACCGGAAGTCTAAGCGAACGAGACTTTATAGCCCTATAACTAAAATTAGTTTGCGCGTCATGTTTTAGTGTTCTGTGCTATGTCGCTATGGTAACGATTGTCGATTGCATGGGCAGCAGGGTGGTTCGAACAAGTTCTTTGTCGGAATACAGCATTTTATTTAGCGGCCTTCAGATTTAAAGCTATTGTACTAGTTAACATGACCACCAACTCGTAATAATCTTCCTTTGACACCGCAGTTTCCAATTACGGGGTTTCAATGTACGACTGTGAAACCAATCCATCCTACAAACTACTTGATACACTTGATCTTACATTTAAAATTAGTTATCGAACGGAAATGAAATGTATGGACAACTGCTGCATTACGGTCCGTAGTGGAGCACTCCACCGCTATAACACGACGAGGGTGTTATCTCAGCACAAACAAGACAAGACTGTCTCAACACTCGATGTAAATGTACATAATATATCCAATCAATACAATACATAATTAATTGCCGACATCTACTGGAGTTTGATTGGCCTTTGTTAACGACGCCTTATTGCTCCATTACTACAGTCAAAACGGAAACTCTCTGGACATCGAAATTTGCGAATTATTTGTTTACTCTACGAGTTGAGGACGAAATCTATGCATAGTCCTTACCTATGAACTGGGGCCTGTCTGAACAATTGTTTATCCGATCTGCAGTTCGATTCCTATCCTCACAAGACATGACCTGCCATGCTATTATATAAAGCAGACGATGTTGTTTTTATCGTTCTCTTGTCAGTCGCGCAAATGTAAAGGTCATCCAATTGCCACCTGATTGGTTCAGAATCTAGGTCAGGTGGGCAGTCAATCGCGTCATTTGACGAGGGTACCGATGGTTGAATGGTCAGGGGGTAGTGGTTGCAGGCGGCGTTTGCTTGCGCGCAATGAATCCAAGTTTAGCCTCCATTGATACTAAACTGATTTCAAGTTCCTTCTGAGTCACTTTAGGTATGCGCCAATGCTTAAAAACAGAGTTAATGATAAAATACTACAAAGGAATTCAAAATTATGACTCCTGACAACGATGAAAATGGCATCGCCCAGTGAATGACGCCATCAAGCCGATCGGCTGCTTCGAAGTGCAGCAAAGCAAAATTTGCTTAAATTTTATTTGTAAGTGTCTCAGGAAACGTGAGTTGACATACACTTATTAGGCCCCGATTTCAAGTTCACACAGAAAGTATTTTTTTCTTCTTCGAATCAGTAAATATTTTCTCCTAAACAGGAAATTTCGTTGTCCGGAGAGTTTCCGTTGAGACTATAGATTGTGATAAACACCATAGATAAATAAATGACTTTACCACATGCAGCAACACGTAAAGGCTACCTTGGCGGCTGCAGACTGAGGGTGTTGCAACAATTCACAGATAAGACTCTTTGGCTAGGACTATTTCAGCTGAAGTGAATTGCATCCGAAAAGATTTTCGATCATTGTGCAACAATTCTTGTGTAAAAACTTATTTTGGTGTCCTCTGTGAAACATAGATACTAACATAATTGTAGTGATTCTTGCATTTGTTATATGTAGAAGTCACGTAATGAGACTAATTATCCATCAGTTATATAATACAACATCGTTTTGTACTATAACGTACAATTGTGAATCAATATCGCAAACTCTTTGTTTCTGTTCTATCCAGGTGAAGGTCCTGATAGGATTCCTCAACAACAAACAAATGACTTCAAGGCATGTTCTATGGAGCAGAGGCGTCAGTGGATAAGAAACATTTGTAAGCGAAACAAGTGGGCGGAACCACCCGCGAGCTTCATGAAGTCCATGAAGGGATATTCCGATAAATTTCTCGTAGATGACGTGCATAAGGTGATGTATTGCTCTATCCCCAAAGTGGGCAGCACTACTTTCTTGGGGCTCTTCCAGGCGAGCGGCTGCAACATTTCGGTGGCTGATTTGGCGAAAACGGCAGGAAAGGGCACATTGCATTCGGTAAATAATCTCCGCAAATGTGGTATGAAACTGTTATCTAAAATGGGGCGGAAGGAACAGCAACACGCCCTCAATAATTACTTCAAATTTATTGTGGTTCGACACCCAATAGATCGACTTCTGTCGGCTTATCGTGACCGAATAGAAGTTCCGAGACAGAATTCGGGGGGTACGATGTATTTCTTCGACAAAAGACGCAAGGCCATCAAGAACTTCCCCGGCATCACAAGAAACCTATACGTCAATAACACCTTCGCGGCCAACATAACTGAGTTTCTTCGTCTCGTGGGGGCTGGATACCCGCGTTGGTTTAATAACGTTCACTGGCAAGACTACTTTGACCGATGCAAGCCTTGTAATATACAATACGACTCAGTAATACGCATGGAGTCGTTACCGGATGAAATTCCAGAGATCCTGGAAAAGTTGCCTGGGCCGGATGGGAAACCAAACATCTTGCCACTTTTGAACCAAAAGAGAACCACAGCAATTGAAGATAAGTTATCGGCCATGAGTTCAGCCTTGCATGACCTCGATGCGGTGACTTTGAACCGCATTATGACTACTTACCGCCGAGATTTTGAAATATTTGGTTATGAGGTCAATACGACATCAAGAACGGGTCATTGTCTATATAGAGACAGCACGGATTCAAAGGAAAAATTGCCAACATGTTGTTGACGCACTTGAAATATAAATCAGGACACTACGCGTGAGCTACTAAGAACTTTCGAGACTAAGAAGGCGTGAGGCGTTGTGCAACAGGCTGACGGCTTGCCAGCGTGAGGCCGTGTCCCACAGACTAACGACTAACCAGCGTGAATTTTGACGCTGTCAACTATGAGATTATTGCTTTCAGTATTGGAGAAATACGGCGTCAGTGGCTTTGCAGGGAAGTAATTTCAAAGTTACCGTAAACGATACGAGGAATATGATTATCCTTATCCAGGTTAAGATGAAGATGCGGGGTTCCACAGTATTCAGCCTTCGGACAATTAGTTTTCCTAGTTTACGATAATGATTTGTACAGTCAGGAATAAACTGTACTGCATATTATTTGCTGATGACTTTTTCTCTCACTAGAACGGATATCGATAATCTGGTTATAACATCTAAATAAGTTCAATCTCTGGAAATTAAATACAATGTATGGTTTGCGAGTTACCCTGACAAGTATCCCGAAAGAGTTTAAGAGCAGGAGAAATTATACTTGAAGGTTCAATATAGGCTATATAATATATTCTCGTTCATTATTTCGGGGATTTTGTTGTTGTGTATCTGTAGCAATACTAGCTGCAGCTAGTGTGATAATTACAAACAACCGTAGCATCCTCAGCTCCAGCTTGTGTCATGTTGCATGTCATGTACCTTTACCGGAGACATGCATCTTTGAGTTATCCCAATAAAATTAGTACAAAAAAACGTATGTACGGAGCATTTAAAATTAAACATGGCGCAACAGTCAATTTAAATTAAGAAATTGACAGTAGAACTAAATATTACCACCTGAATATAAGGCTATTGTTAGGAAATGGAGTAAGAGCAGATGTATGCATGTGAGTGATACGGCGAGTGAGCGGGTGAGTGAATACGGTGGGCTGAGCGAGTACTACGGGATGAGTGAATGATGGTGATTTTGTGAGTATTCCGAGGGAGTGGTGAGTCACACGTGACATTGGATAGGAGCTTTTGGGAGACGCATGGGGAGTGGTCTCTGGTATAAATAACAGAGCCCACAGGACACATGCACGACACAAGACTCAGGACCAGCACCAGGAGGAGATGGACGGCGGAGGACATAGCTGGTGACAGCGGGGTCAAGGCCTATCTCCGGGCTTTAGGTGTTGAAGCGTGGCTGCGTGGTTGGAGTGGTTGTGGGCGTCGTCGTGGTGGCTGGAGACACGACACAAGACTCAGGACCAGCACCAGGAGGAGATGGACGGCGGAGGACATAGCTGGTGACAGTGGGGTCAAGGCCGATCTCAGGGCTTTACGTGTGGAAGCGTGGCTGCGTGGTTTGAGTGGTTGTGGGCGTCGTCGTGGTTGCTGGAGACACGACACAAGACTCAGGACCAGCACCAGGAGGAGATGGACGGCGGAGGACATAGCTGGTGACAGCGGGGTCAAGGCCGATCTCCGGGCTTTAGGTGTTGCAGCGTGGCTGCGTGGTTGGAGTGGTTGTGGGCGTCGTCGTGGTGGCTGGAGACAGGCCTTATGAGCCTGGTTTGCGGGCTGGTAAGCGTGGACACGTGGCGGAGCCTGATCTGCGGGCTGGTAGGCGTGGATACGTTGCGGAGCCTGATCTCCGGGCTGGTAGGCGTGGACACGTGGCGGAGCCTGATCTGCAGGCTGGTATACGTGGACACGTGGCGGAGCCTGATCAGCGGGGCTCTTGTGCATCGTGGGAGCATCAGTGCGTCGTGGGAGCATCAGGAGCGACGAGGGAGCATTGTAAGAGTTCACTGTGAGAGGACATTTGGAGGTGACTATGAACTGACTTGTTTATTGCATTGCTTACGCACTAAATGTATGAATCTGTATTGGTAGGGGGGGAGGTAGGGATTTATAGTGTGATATAAACTATGACAATCTTTACCATGTCTTGTTAGTCATTTAAGCCGATACCATCTGCAGTCAACTTTTTTGTTCTTTTTAACACGTGTTATCGCCGTGGGAGATTTGTCCCTAGCAAGTCGTAACACTATTTCAAGGTACGAGAGACACTATTGAAGTCAGTTTGTGTTATATTTGTAAAAGTGAGTCCAACACAAACGAACACTTTTCTTGGGACTGCTATATATTTATATAGCCAGCTGAATATAAACGCGTGGAACTAACCAAAAGCTGTGGCACAAGCATAAATATGAAAGAAGCTTACAGAGATTGTTCTGCTGACAATATATATTTGAGCGGTTTTTGAAATTTGTCCGCTGCCTATAATGCTGACAAGGTTGCATTATGATTGATATTTTATTTAATCGCAGGGGGTTGCTGAGCAATGGTTAAAAAATGGGTATCATATATTGCTTGGCTATATGGAGTGTGGTGGTTGTAGTAAAGTAAGTTCATCATCATCATCCGGGGCCTCAACCTACTGGCACGGCGATACCTGTGGTGGTGCCCCCTGGATGAGATGTGGACGTTCTACAATAAAAGTTTATGGAGACTTCTTTTTTTGTTTGTTAAATAACAATACCGTAGAGCCAACCTACCCCTGACAAAAGAAACGTGGAAGCCGGGCACCTGAAACAACTGTAGGCTCACACATGGCAGACGCATGCGGGAATCGGTTTTCTGACCCGAAACACGTAGTGTTTATTTTTGAAGATAGATGTCGCCAGGGGAGAATTTTTTACAAATAAAAGATCTTTATTGATTTATCTTATTAATTCGTTAAAACAAAAAGTGCCAATGCCATCCACATGTGATACTTCTGCCAATAGAATTTATGTACGCTTAGCGGTATGTCGGTAATTTATACAATCATCAAATATTAATGAACAAGCATGCAAACACATAACTATATTATCCGACCAAATGCGTACATCAGTTTTTACAAACCGAACATAGCAGTATACTAAGAGAAGTTTTCTGTCAATAATAAAGCCTTCTTCTTGGTCGTCGTTTTAACATGGGCTAGGCTACAGTAGTGGACGGGCCGTCGCGGGAATGTCCGTCGAATCGTAGACATAGAATCTAGATCCAGGGTTAAATGAAATGTATGCACTAAAAGAAGTTGTTCATGCACATCAGAACTTGACAGAAGGGAGGGAAGGCGAGATTTATCGGCCTAGCATAAGAAACAAGCAGCGCACATCTGGCATTACTCTTCATCGCGTACGGGGGGCCTCCCTGGTGCAGTGGTTAGCGCACTAGACCGCAGATCAATAGGTCCTGGGTTCGAATCCGGGCCCGGGCACCTAATCTGGGGCATGTTTCATTCCTTCATCCTTCATCGTCCCGGGAGGTTCCTTGGCCCAATTTAGCCTGTATGGGCACAAAAGTGGCCTAAAACACCAACTTTTCGTTTCATCGCGTACGTTTTATAGTAATACTTGTGGACACCCGAACGTTATGGTGTCCGGTTGGGACAAACAACTAAGTAGCTTTTCACCAATGCTGGTCGCCGAATTAATACTTTATATGATTACAATGATCACTCATAAGCCTCACTTTTTATGAGTGAAGCGTTCGCACTTCTTCCGAAAATACTGTTTTGCGTAGGGCGTTTCGAGGTTTTCAACGTTTACAGTCCCTTGGGCTTAGCAATCTGTCTTCATTCGAGGTGGCTCGAAGCGATACGTACGGCGGCAGAATGCACCGGTTGCCTGAATCCTCCACTTCTTCTTTCTCACCCTCACTATCATTAATTCCAAATAATCGTGCGCGTATCGCTGCATCCCGATCGATGCGTAAGGACGCTGACCATCCTATAGACGCCATGCTCAAAGACGCGTTTACCATATTGCGCAACAAAACCGGTTCATCTTGTGACGTCACGAATCAATGAAAAAATTGCCCTTGTCTAACTTTTTTGGGTAGGTATGTGATAAAATGGCTAATATTGTTAACATTCATGGCGAATAAATTCAGTGCGTATGGAATTTCGTTAATACAGTGCAAATGGATCAAATATATGCAAAGTAACATAGGACATAAGAGATGGACTTTAACATGCGACTGGTTGGGTTCAGAGCAGCGCTCTGCTATTTAGGGTAGTAGGCGACAGCTTGTAACTTACGGTGAAAATTCTGAAATTTTCACCAGGCACAATTAAGATGTTATTTACTGATTACTTTGTAACAAAGAAAATGTTCTGCCGGAAAGAAATAGAAATAGGAGCATTGATTGTAAAACTGTCCCTTGCTTTTCACCAATGAGAAGGGGCCCCACTCCCCTCTCCTTGCGTCGTTTAGGATGTGTGTTTGAGCTCCCAAACACCGACCCCCTCCCGCCTTCAAGGATAAACATTCATCATATAAATTTAATTTTTTATTATTGACATATTGATTGTTTCAGGTTGGAGCCCCCTATAATCATGGTTAGCCAAGGAGCGTTAATTAATTCACTGGATCTTACTTGTCCAGAGACTTTAGATGATGTGGATACCGCTCTGAAGCCTGGAGGCAATGGCACGCTCGTATTGACAACAACAAGCTCCAATGTGTGGAAAGCTACATATGGCTCAGATGTGTACATCACAGATCACGTGACAATGTGTGATCAAGAAGTACCAGAATTTGAGATATATGGTGAAATTAATCAAGGCGCATATGGTGCAGACTTTAGCGTGTGCCCGTATTGGTATTTATCATAGTCAATGCCATCACTGACATCAATGTGGGGCGGCGAGTCTTTAGATAACGATCATGCACCGAATCCATGTACTTCCGGTTTGGGAGATGTACAGCATGAAGAAGCTATAGAGAAGGACGTGCACGAGACTAAGACGCATGTTCAAGACGATAATAACAGAGACCCATCAGCCCGTTGTGTGAATTTGGCGTCCGCAATAGCACGAGATGCGTCCCCCATATGTGAGCAACTTGTGCCACAGCGTGAGGACCAAAGTCTCTATGCGAAAGAAGATGAATTGCTCACCAGTGGTGACCCGGAGACGTCGGATGAAGAACAGACCCTCGGCAGTCAGCCAAACATGTCCCAAAATCAAACATGGCGGGTAATGGATTCATGTGGCTTCATCGGAGATCAGCTCGTTCCCAATCCTTCCATAGAAGAATAGGGAATGGTCGTTTGGAGTGGACTTTCATAGCGTTTTAATTGTTACCATAATTTGTTTAACAAAAGTTGTAAGACTATGGCTTGTTGTTAGAGTTCATGTGTGAGCGTTATTGTTGTTGGTATAAACTTTCAAGTTCCATACGTGACTTTCGGTGTGTACACTTGTTTCATTTTTTGTATCCATTATAACAGTGCGATGCAGTAACCAAGAGACATTAAACAATTTGAATGGTCCGACTTCCATCTGTAGCAGCCCGCCATTTTCTTTCTCCGCCCGACGCTTGCCAGTTGGTCCGCATAAGCCTCGTAAGGGTATTATTACTGGTCGTACGACAACGGTGTGTCTACCGACTTTGTTTGTAGAACATGTTTTCAACGCTGGGTGTCTTGCTAGAACTTATTTCCAAACACATTTCGAACGTTGCTTTAACATAGATAAATGAAGTCACTGACAAAGTTGGCAATGTTGCCCAGTAATCATTGTTATTTTCAAGATTAGCAATCTAGAATCTTCTCCAAATCAGTTGCCAAAACCGACGGAGTCAATGCAGCAAGAGGTGTCCCCGTGTCAGATTTCGCAATCAGCACGAGGGAGAAGGTCCCTGTGACATCAGAATTAAATCGCAATCAGCACGAGGGAGGAGGTCCTTTTGACGTCAGAAGTCGCAATCAGCACGAAGGAGAAGGTCTCTGTGATATCAGAATTAAGTCGCATTCAGCACGAGGGAGGAGGTTCATGTGACTCCAGAAGTCCCAATCAGCAGAAGGGTGGAGGTCTCTATGACGTGAGAAGTCGCAATCAGCACGAGGGAAGAGGTCCCGGCGATGTCAGAATTCGCAATCAGCCGAGGGGAGGAGGACTCTGTGACGTCAGACGCTGCAATGAGTACGAGGGAGGAGGTCCCTGTGACGTCAGAAGCCCTATTTAGTATAGAGTGCATCAATGCCGATCGATATAGTACGGGATGCAATAATACAGACCGATGTAGGGGTGGGTAGAATTGTACAGGTTCATATTATCGGGTGGATTTTTTAGGTACCAAGTGAATATTTCTATATAGTCTCTGTGTAGGGGGAATAGGGGTAAATAATGAGAGCCGGATCATGTCACGTCCGATTGGGGGTAACGGGTACCAGGGAGATACGTAGGCCCACGGCTCACACCTGTTATCGTCAAGTGTTATAAGCTTGAGAAGTGCCCCCCCACCCCCCACCCCCCGCCATCATCTGGCAACAGTGTTTACTTCGATACGAACTCTACGACTCTTTGATTATACAAGTACATGTACTTGAGTGAAGTAGTGACTGGTAGCATGGTCTGCTACGACGCTCTGCAGAGTGGTGCCATAGTCCGGCGCTCAGAGCAATAGCCCGCGAGAGATCGACATCGTGAGTGGCACAAACATGCCGACTGTGTGTGTAAAAATGAGGTTTTGTTTGTAAGAAGGTTCATTGAGGACGACACCTGCGCTATCACGCACCGAATTGTGTGGCCAAGTCCTCATAATTCCCCTATAAACATGAAAACCTTGGTCGACAGATGTCCATATCTAATTAATCTAGATCACGTGATAACATAGATAACACTGATCTGACTCGACTTATTTCTGACACAACAAGCGAAGAGCGGAGATGGCAGAATCTAGAAAGTCCCAGACGGGACAGGCTAAGATGGCTGGGACAACTCCAGCAAGGAGACAAAGGTAACGCTTAAAGTGTTCGTGCCACGATTTTGTTTTGCTCAGAATTAACTTTGTAAGGGGAAGAAAAACAAGTAAGAACTTGTTTTAATGGGAGTTTACAGTTTTCACTCCATGGTATCACTATAGACGCGTTCGTCAAAGTAGCAAAATTGAGGTCCGGCGGGTTTAATTCTGGGAAGATTGCATGTGAGCATCAGTTTGAAATTCCCCAATAATGTCACAAGATTGACGTAGGCATCTATTGTCGAGGGCGTGTACCGTACTCAATGTTGAGTGCCTTTCGTTGAGTTCAAGCCAATGAGCAGAGAGAATTTGAGTCTCAATGTAAAACTACATGCGTTTGCATCCCTCTTTGACGTCACTTTCCTCGCTCCCAGAATTTAAATCGACTTTGCAATTGTTTTATCTTCAATATCACATGTATTAATTTTCAGGGTTTTGGTATTGACTACCGAGTTATCTAAATTTTGAAGAACTAGTATGGCACGATATAGCCTTACAGGCTACAAGTGCCGTTAAGCCCCAATCAAATCAAACAAAGACGGTCTTGGCTTAATACGGCGGCAATAGAGGCAATAGAGGCGAACGCAGTGGTCATGTTTCAATGAATTATATAAATCTTTAAACTCAAATTAAACAGTGACAGGGCTTCCGTCGAAAATCTGTACCTGGCGACTCTGCCCTTCTTCAAATTGTATTAATTGACAGGGGCGGATCTAGGAGGGGTTACGGGGGTTGCACCCCCCCCCCCCCCCTCCCACCTTGGGAACCTAAACATACACTGTTAAAGTCGGCTTTTTCGAGCATCCTCCCCCACCCCCGGTCGCAAGTTTTTCAGAGAGCACACTCCACACCCCCAGTCGGAAGTTTTCTTTTCGGAGAGCAACCCCCCCCCCCTCCCTTTGGCAAATTCTTAGATCAGCCCCTGAATTGTACCATTGCCAATGGCCTTTTTGGTTACAGAAGACTGAGGCAGACGACGGAGGCGCCCGAGTACATAGCCCGGGGTGACGTCACTCTTGAGAGCGTGTGGGAAGATATACCCGCAGAACGTGGCGCCATCTACCGGGCTGCTTGCATGGCGTTCTTGCTCGCCGCCGAGGCCGGGCAGCTTCGTTGGCAACCGAAGGACCTGGTTAGATTCATATTCCAGGGTATCGAGATGAGGAAGAGGCAGCCGGAAGCGGTGTCTAATTGTGGCCAGCCAGTGCATATCAGGACGTACCTCACGCTGCAAACCATCAGCTCGAAGGAACGGCTTCGGTTATGTAAGCGACAGGAAGAATCTGCGATGGGCCTACTGAATGCCAACCACTGCTGCTTGGTAGAATGGGAACAATGCACAGCAGCTTTTATCAAACGCAAATTTGGAGAAAGGTTCCTTGTATTTCGCTTTGGATGGGCAGATGCCCCAGAGTTGCTTCAAGTTAAGGACCTGAAAGGCCTCTTCTCGGCACTGTCCGCTCTGTCGGATGGGAAAGAAGTGTCACTCACACCGTTGGACATCACAAGGTATCAGTAAATCTTCTAAAACTCATTTTAATCGCAAATTACAAATTACACACCGATATGTCAGTAGAAGAACAACAATACAGGTCGTATGATCGCATTTTTACTGCACTTGTGGGTCTCTGATACATTTATTTATACTTCCAGACTATTTGGAGCTCACCATCCAGACCCCAGAGGAGAAACGCACGAAAAATATAAGTAAGGCTAATGCGTTCTCATTTCGACGTAGGGAGAGCGGTGAGGGGGATGGGGGGGTCATTATGATTGGTTCTTTGCGTGGTGCGGTGGGGTGGGAGCAAAACCCGTGTGCCCTAGGAGGCAACAATCCATCAGGATATTAAACCTACGTCACCGCCCCCCCCCCCCCATCCCATCCCCGCATCCCCTTCAGGTAATCTGGCCCCCGTACACAGAAACCATATACATAAGCCTACACCTGCCTTACGAACACGTTGGCACTTCGCCCATAGTAGCCTACTGGAATGCATTCCACACTTAAAGATATTTGTATGAAAGATTATAACATCTTTATTTCTAGGAAACTACTGCAAGATCTACGGGACTACCATGAGTTGAGCAAAAAAGAACGCGACGACTTTCTGTAAGTTTATATTTTGTAGATGACCATTTGTATAACGAAACAGATTGATGGAATGTTATTATGGCCACAATTCTAGATACTTTATTCTACATGCCATTCATGTAAATAATGCTATATTCATCTACTTCGTGTACACATTCGTTGTCTATGTTTTTTTAATTCCTCATGCTACTGCTATTTCTCTTTATTCGTTATGTATTATTGCTTGCTTTATTTTATATTTTAAGTTTCCCAAATTAAAAATATGCAACCAATAATAAAGTATACGAAATAAACAATGAAGGACAAAGAATATAGAGCTCGACAAAATTATGGCCCTAGTCTCATTCCATATGAATGAACCCTCGCTGTGATTATTCACGGGTCTCATATATATTGCCTACATGCTCCTACTTGTGATTGGAAAGGCAGCCACCATGTTTGGTAGGTTAAACAAACGTGCTTGGCGTATATCAAAACTTACCATTCGCACCAAAATGCTAATCTACAGGGCGTGCGTTCTAAGTAGCTTGCTGTATGGCAGTGAAACGTGGACTACGTATTGTAGCCAAGAAAGTAAATTGGACAACTTCCATTTTCGTTGCCTGCGAAACATTTTAGGCATATCTTGGCAAGACAAGGTCACAAATGCTGAAGTGTTAGCCCGGGCCAACCTACCAAGCATTCTTGCTCTTGTGAAGCAAAGTCGTCTACGTTGGCTTGGGAACGTTCATCGTATGCAAGATGAACGCATTCCCAAGGATGTGCTATCCGGTGAACTCGTCGACGGCAAAAGGCCAACTGGACGGCCAAAGTTTAGGTTTTAGGTTTAAGGATGTTTGTAAGCGGGACATGGAGGCTTTCGGCATTGATCCAGATTCTTGGGAGGACTTGGCATCCCAAAAGAGGGGATGGGCACATGTCGTGCGTGACGGAATGGCCCACCACGACTCGCTATGGTTTGTGAAACTGGGCTTGAAACGCCAATCTAGGCGTCCACCAACGAGCACAAACCAAGATATATCGACAGGTCACCGTTGCGATGACTGCGGAAAGCTCTGTCGATCACAGATAGGCTTACTCAGTCATCAGCGTAAATGCCGCGTTACGAATCGTATGACTTAAACCAAACAAAGCTGCAAATCCATCGTCTTTCGTAGACGGACGAATGCCAACCAACCTTGTATGCTCCTACATAAATCGGAATGGGGTATTTGCCCACCGTCGTGATCAAGAATTTTAAATAAAAGTAAATCTGGAAATCGTCAATTTAGTATTATGTATCACAGTAACACGGTCTTACGATAGTTGGGGTAAGGAACGAAATTATATTTGTTTGGCGGAATTAAGCTGCGTTGGCTTGGTTTCACCAAATATAAGTGTCGGTGGACTAAATGCAGTTTGGTCTTGACGAAAGTCGACTGAATGAAGTTTTGTAATACTAAAAGTGGATTTTTACCACATGGGCTGTGCTGGAACGAATGCCATTTTGTCGAGAGTTTTAGTCGATGGAAATATACTCCGTACGGACGAAAGTAACTTTGGTTGACTGAATGCATCTTGATCAGAATGAAAGTACATTTGGTTGCCCGAATGCACTTTCGTGGGGACGCAAGTAACTTTGGTTTAACCATGGCTGTATTCAAATGATGGTCAACTTTTCAGAATATATATTTGGCACGTTCGATCATTTCAAATCATAAGCTGGTTGAAATAGAACCTAACCTTACCTGTTTTTCCACATAACTTGATTTGCAAAGTTATTCCTGTATTAATTGGCCTCCCTTAAATAAAGTCAAACGTTCCATTGCATTGAGACAAGACATTATACTCTGAATTGGATAATTGTCAGCCTGTCCGAATATCTATAAATTGCTTATTGGGTCTCTACATTAACTATTGTATTAGGCTATTGAATACGCAAACTGTCTACTTCTAAGAAGAGCTGTAGATCTACATAAAAATAAACCTTTATTAATTTTTTATCAGCAGTGTTATCAAACGTAAGGTGTGATAGAGGTGCTTACTAAGTTCATTCGTCTAACAAGCTTTACCTATAGTAATTTTTAGATAAAGCTAAGTTTACTTGTAAATAGTGCTTTAAGGTCAACGTCAGCTGCAGGCACCGCCCCAACAACCACCACCTGCACCATCACCGTTGGCACAAGGTGATCCTTGATGCCAGAGAGCGGACATTTGTGATGAAAAAGATACCCCTATAGAACGGTATTTGAAAACTTGCGACCGGGGTGGGGTGGGAGGAATCTGAAAATGTGCGTTCATAGAGCGGGTTGGCGCCCCAAAATACCCCTTCTGAGCGGATTTTGGCCGTAAAACGCCCCAATCGAGCGGATTTGGGCTGCAAGACCTGAAAAAGATACCCCTATAGAGCGGTATTTGAAAACTTGCGACCGGGGTGGGGTGGGAGGGATCTGAAAATGTGCGTTCATAGAGCAGGGTTGGCGCCCCAAAATACCCCTTCTGAGCGGATTTTGGCCCTAAAACGCCCCAATCGAGCGGATTTGGGCTGCAGGACCTCGCGATCTCGCCCTCGTCCCACTCGATTTTGCCCATGCCCAACTTATACTTACAAAGTGAAACGATGTTACATTCTCGTTTTGTGGTCAGCCAGTTATATCCGATAGTACTTTGCTAGGACTTACTAGTCAAGTCATGTTAAAAATTGACGAATATACGATGTCATAAACTAGCCATGGGTACAACCAGTTTCTGTCATGAAGACTAGTCACCATATGACGTTGAAATGTCTTCGGAATCTGGTTGATCAACCAGATTACGCCAATTCAATCAAGAAACGACGTTGAAATCTCATCGTGTGCCCAGTGGGAAGTCACTGCCCCCCCCCCACCCCTCCCCACCTCCGCACCCCCTTTAGGTAATCTGGGCCCCCGTACACAGAAACCATATACATAAGCCTACGAACCTCACGAACACGTTAGCACTTCGCTCATAGTACCTACGTAAATAGATGCATTCAACACATAAAGATAGTTGTATAAAATATTATAACATCTTTATTTGCAGGAAACTACTGGAAGATCTACCGGACTACCATGAGTTGAGCAAAAAAGCACACGAGGTCTTTTTGTAAGTTTATATTTTGTAGATGACCATTTGTATAACAAAACAGATAGGCTGAATTTATGTAATGATATTATGGCCAAAAATTCAGATGCTTCATTCTACATGCCATCCATGTAAATAATGCCATATTCATGTACTTCGTCGTCGTCAGAGAGGCATGTACAAATTAGTGTTGTCTAAAAAGCTTTACCTATAGTATTTGTTAGATAGAGCTAAGTTGACTTGTAAACATTGTTTTAAGGTCGACGTCAGCTGCAGGCGCCGCGCCAACAGCCACCACCTGCACCAACACCGCCTGGGAGGTGGCGTTGCCAGGAGAATACTTCCCCCAGGACGCCAAGGTCTGCAGTGCCCGGTCACGGGTGGAGGGCCGACTCCACGGTACCTTGACCGAGGAGGCGGCCAGGCTGGAGGGGGAGTCCGGTGACTATAATCACCCGGACACGGTGGCCTTGCGAGAAAAACTGGGGAGGTTTGTATGTGACTTGGTCAAGGAGGTGATAAAAAGGGACCCTGTGTTCACCGTATTCCAAATCAAGCTGGCCGGTAGTCATGGCGACGGGACAGATATCAGACCGAAGGCAGTAGAGTTTGATATTTTTATTAGTGTGACGTTGGAGGGAATGAGGGTGGTGAGGGTGGTGAGGAAGGATCTGAAAGGGCGAGTGGAGTGGAGTGTATGGGTGAGAGGCGAGGCTCTGGTTGCCTGCCGTAAGAAGGGGGTGAGGGGTGTCCTGATAGGTCAGCCACGTCTCGTGGAGGGGGTGGAGGAGTGTCAGGTGAGCCATAAGGAATTCCTCTGGCGTTGGGTGCAGGGGCTAACTGCCGCGGGGCCCATAGTCACGCTCCCCGAGGGTCTGACCCACGGCGGCCCCCTCTCCCCAAAGTTCACCGGGGTGAAGGTCGGCAGTACAACTGCCACCCTGCCTCTTATGTGGCAAGGGGATACCCGGCTGACCGCTGACCTCACCGCCGCCTTCCCTGTGCCCCGGGACGCACTGGAGGGTATCACACAGGAGGCGATATGCCGCCTGGAGGGAGTGGCGGGACTGGAGCGGTCCTCACACCCCGTCCATCTGGTGCCGGGGAGGTCAGGGTGGTTACCGACAACGTGTGTCATAGAGACAGACGCCCTGGTCGCCCTCGGTCCCCGCTCGCCAGCCGTCGCCCTCATCCGGGGCCTCAAGCTCCTGGCGCGGCGCTACCTTCAATGGCGCCCCGTGGATGAGATGGAAAGTGAGGTCAGTGAGGCCAAACACAGCCTGGCGGACTTGGGGGGTGGACGTGGGGGATCTCGGGAGTGTATTGGGGGGCTGGTGGACGTACAGGGGCTCTCGGAGTGTGTCAGTGAGTCGCTGGTGACCGGGAGGTTGAGGCTGCCTAAGAGGAGGGAGGGGGAGGGGAGTGAGTGTTTCCAGTGGACGCGTCGGGCGACCGTGAATCAGACGCCTGGGGAAGGGGTTTACTGGAGCAGGGTAGCGCTCGTTGTCTCCGCCACTCACGCAGCGCACTTTGCGGGAAGGGGAGCTCAGGGGTGTCAGGGTGAGTGTCGCCTGTGTCAGGACCTGACCCGATATGCCCGGAAGCTGTTGGACGCGAACATTTCCCCCCTACTCCACCCCGCCGTGGGGGAGAGTGTTGGGGAGCCACCCCGACCCCACATGGAGGTCACCTCCGCCTTCCTCAAATACCTCGTCCTGCGTGACTTGGTGGAAGGCGAGGCGGCAGGGTGTGATCGGGTGGCGCGTGGGGAGGTGGAATCGTACATGAATGAACTGGCAACTTTTTTGCTGGAGGAGGAGAGTGTCCTTCCCCACCCCCTGCTGAAGGATGAGGGGGTGAAGGGCATCCCTCCGCGGTCACAGAAGGGAATGAGTCTCCGAGAGCTCACCTGTTCGTCGGCGCCTCCTGTCTGGCTCTTGCGTAACTCTCCGGCCCTCCGTCTCTGTCACGCTGAGCTCTGCCGTCGGCTCTGTGACGTCTCACAGGTCACGTGATCACTGATACACCACAAGTGTCGTAACATTTGACCCCAACAGGTGACGTCACAATATGCCCGTAGTCGGTGGCCGAGGAAGGGGGCGGGCGCGTGGCGCGTGTGTAAAAGTGGGGAAAGAAATTTGAGAGTAAAATATCACCGTCTGTCATGTATGGGAATCGTTGCGTCATTGCTGCCCCAGAAATATCACCTCGATAGCCTTCGACTCTCTGACCGCTTTGCCAGTCGACGGCCTGGTCCGGATACTCTATGCTCTCCGACATCTGCACGCCTTCTAGCCCGGTCACAACTCTCTTAAGTGTTCGCTTTGCAAGTAAGCTTCATTGATGAAACTAGCTTTCACTGCCAAACCTCCCACCACAATGGTGAGGGCTTTGCTTCAGCCTGAGGCCAATGTGGTCGCAGATTTTAGCACTGGCTCGGGTGAAATTCTCTGAAAAAATCGCGTCTGAATATATATTTTTGTTTGATTGCTTTCATGTTAAAACAAGCTCCATGGGAATGAGTGAATACGGTATAACTAGTGAGAACACTTAAATTAGTTCAACTGGTTGTAGCGTAATTGATCACGTATTGCTATATTTATAAAGACTAGGAGAGTAATCTTGATGTTTTAAGTAATACAGTTTGCATGCCACTTTACCTTGCTATTGGTTGTCTAAGTTAATCAGTTACCGATTACATTGTAATTTTTGTGAATGTACCAAGTTTAGGGAAAAGTTTACATGGAATGACTTACACTTAGAAAGTCTGAAGTCTAGCTTAGAAGATGATATTTCTTGAAAGCTTATAACAAATATTGAAAACAACTTAACTCGGGTGCTGCGGTATGCAGCTGAAGGTATGAGATCCCGCTCCAAACTAATTGGTAGTTTGACAAAACGGTAGGACCAGGAATATGGCAATATCCAACAATGACTTGATGAAACCTTGTAAGTTAAAAGTTAATTTAAGATATTATGCAATACTAACAAGCTGAGTTGGAGGTGCTGACAAATATAAACTTAGGAGTAAGATGGAGGAAAAAGAGAATTTATTTTTGTTGCAAAGCTATTAGGCGACTTAATCTTTCACCTACAATGTGGAAGACGCACTTAAAAACATACTTGGTGCACAAAGAAATTTAGATGCGATGTACGTTGACCATGGTTCTTCTTGTGAGATATACCTTGATAAGGAGCCTGTTATACTTAGCGAGGTTGTAACTCCTGATGAAGTCAGTAGAGCCATAAAGGATCAGCCAAATCACATGGCACCTAAGGGAAATAAATCTGTAGTGTTACCAATATTTGTGAATATATTCAGTAGGGTTATAAGCTCAGGGTATTACCCCGCTTGCTGGTGTGAGGCCATGATTTTAGAAACAGAGATACAGAAATTGTTACCAACAGGAGTATCCGAGCAGTATTCGTGAATCCACCCAACTTGATATCTATATAACATGCAATCGTTTACTCGATAGAGTAAAGTGTCTGATTGATTTACCCATGCATATTGAAACATCGTATAGCTATTACCAGATTTAGATGCTCAAATCACAGAATTGCCATAAAAACAGGAAGGTACGAAAACGGTTCGCGGTGTGACCGGATATGTATATATTGTAATATAATTGGCCTCAGTTACGTGGAAGACAAATGTCTCCTCTCTATTTTTAACTTATTTACGGATTTGCGAAATACTTAAGTACAATTGTAATAGGTAAACATTTATAAATATACTTCATCCACCAAGCAACAAATCTCTGTGATTGGTTTTCATAAAGCTTTTTCTCAAACTTAGGTTAATTGTGTTACAATCTGTATGTATGTTGTACTACGAGCCGAAGGCCAGCAGTACGAAATAAACCTTTACCTTACCTCTGAATGTCTTACTGACTCATTTAGCAACAATATTGGTACACACCAAGGGTGTGTTTTATGTACTGTAATTCAGTGAATCTTTACACATGATACTTTTAATGGTAGAGACACAGTCGGTCGTTTACAGAAGCTGTTAAATGTTTTAGGACATTTTAAGAAACAAAAATTATTGGGGATTGCAAATTGATATCGATAAAGATAAGATTATGGTACTGAGAGAAGGTGGACCATTGAGAAGGAATGAGAAATGGTAGGCCTACTACAAGGGAAAGCGCCTTCAGGTTGTGCCTTACTATAAATATTTACGTATCATATTTTCTTCAAACTGATGTGGTCTGTGGCTCAAAAGACTCTCGCCTCCCAAGCGAGCAAAGCAGTTACACGTATTACGCTTAAGAAATAAAAAGACGTGGTTTAGAAGTCGAGACGTATTTTGATCTCTTTGACAAGATGATAGTGCCTATTCTTACACACACTGCCCAAATTTGGTTGGTTGGTTATTCAGGACATTTTAACCACTTTTGGTCATATCGCGTCAATGGGAGAAAGAAAATGTCTCCGGGGATAACCGCCTACTCTTTATAAAATCACTCAATGCGAGCGCTCTAGCCACTGAGCTATCGCGCCGGCCCCACCCAAATTTGGGGTCATGGTGTCAAAGATTGTGTGCATTGTGTGGATGTGTGCATACGAACAATTTTCAATATGTCTTGGGCGTACTATGGCACCATGGTGTACTAAATTCAGCGGTGTATGGCGAGTGCGGTAGATTACCTTTAAGGATCAGTTTCGTTGGTTGGTTATTCCGGACGCTTTAAACACTTTTGGTCATATCGCGTCAATGGGAGAAGGAAGGAAGAGTGGAGCCAGGTCTCCGGGGGTACCCCCTACTCTTTAAGAAGAAAGCCATGGGATCCTTATCCTGCGACCACACAGACATGGCCACAGCAGGGCTCGAACCATCGATCCACGCGCCGTTAGGCCTTTAAGGGTTGCAAGGTATCGTTTAATGTTGAAACACACAAAGTCCAATTTCCTTCTACGCGCCCCCATCTTCCTAGTTTCACAACAGTGTTAAATGCCGAAAGAGGGACACTACATGAGCACTATTTGAGCGCCTCTTCTGCCTGACAATGTCCGTGGCGTAAATGTAGAGTTTACTGGACTGACCCACCTAATTTTCACCTTTCAAAAAATAGGAGACAGAGAAATGACCGTCAAGAACATTCGTTTAACGTTTCTGTGTCTTCGAGTTGAGGACGCCTAATGCATAGCCTATGTTGCCTTGGAAATAAAAGTTCAGGGACCATCATTCTCCATACCAGGGGTGGGTGCAGGAATTCTTGAAAGGGGGGCTACAATAAATTGTTCCACAAAGACATAAAAACAAAATGTGAATAAAAGCCGGAGACTTAGGTGACCATAGAGCTAGTTACGTACTACTTGCGCCCTTCATAAGCGTTGGTAAGAAAGAACACATAAGCAAAGGCGGATCCAGGGGGGTGTCGAGGGGGTCAGCCCCCCCCCCCCGCACATTTTAAGGAAGAAAGCCGTTTATCAAAGCAACATTTCTCTTTTTTTGAGTAAGAACGCTATCTCAGGCGGAGTACCCCCCCCCCCCCCCCCACCCCTGGCCGTCAAAATCCCTCCCCCCTCTCCGGTCGGGTTTGGTTGGACCCCCTCATTTCAAATTGCTGAATTCGCCCCTGTAAACTACGACGTTTGCTGCAATATTTAAGGAGAGGCCATGGGGAACAGAATTTGAAGGGGGGGGGGCGCCGATATACCTCAGGGGCTTAAAGCACGTGCCCCCTGTGCCCCCCCGCCCCCTGGATACGCCCAGTATGGCCACAGGCTGCCGCCAGGCATATACAGACATAAAACGAAATAAAAGGAATTGTTTAGTTGTCACGTGAACGGGGTGTGCGTGTTTTATAAAAGCTTGCGCGTTTTGACATAATGATAGAAATAATAGTTCCTGAGGAAGACAAAGTGGAACAACAGAGTAAGAGTAATCGAGTGACAATGGTAGACGAAATGTAAAAAAATGTTTATACTAGCTTTTAAACACGGCTAACGTTACCGTAGCTAGTTGACGGACAAATAAAAGGATAGCAATTGAGGGTTGGAGGTTGATGGTAATTTTATTAATGACATGACGCAACATGATATCGCATGCTTGCGTAATAAATTTGCCAAATATGGCAAGATACATATATATGCCAAATTTGTAATTCCATATATGGATTTGGCCGGCAAGGTCCAAACCGGCCAAAACCCGAAAAAACAACAAAAAAACAAAAAACAAAAAAAATAAAACAAAGGCGTGCGGATGGTGGGTGGATGCTTGTTGATGGTCCAGTCAGGCCGCCGCAGATCCAGAAGAGGGCGAAATCCAGATGAGGGCTGGGTTTTATAGGTCGCACCTCGGGGGCCTATAACGCATGCGCGACCGGATGAACAAGTGGCGCTCCTACGTAGCGTGAGATACTCGCCAGGCGGCGGTAGCGTGAAATACTCGCCAGGCGACTTTCCTGGCATGGAAGGAACGCTATGACGGGACTGAAAACCTTGCACTCTGCACAAAAGCATAGTTACAACAGTCTGTACGTACAGGCTTGAGTGACCCAATCGTAAACAGACATAAAGTGTATCGCGTACATAAAAAACAGAAGACATAAGTGAGGTGTTTAATACCGCATAAAATAATAAGTTTCATAAAGAAGTTGCCATGCAATCGATAGGTGTTATCAGTGCCTAACAGAGCCACCAAGTGAAGAATTGTAGATCAGTTCGTTCCCAATCCTTCTATAGAGGAATAAGAAATAGTCGTTTGGAATGGACTTTGAATGGGCGTTTTAATTAAGCCACGAGGAGTTGCTAGGACCACAATTATTATTATCCAGTTATTAGGGTTCATGTGTGAGCGTTATTGTTGTTGGTATAAACATTCGAGTTTCATACGTGACTTTCGGTGTGTAGACGTTATTCATTTGTTCCTTTAATATCAGGACAGTGCGATGGGGACGTTAGATTGCCATTGGCAATATTTCAATCTGTAGCAGCCCGATGTGGCTTTGTAATATCTCTAACGCGTTTTTCTCCAGCTCTTTGCGACATCACTTCTGTCACTAACCCCACCTCACTATGCATACCACTCTCGTACCAGATTATACATAAGACCTGCGTCTTGTGCCAGACTTTCTTATGCAGAGCATTTTGTCAACGTTGTAACTCATTTAGGTTGCTCGTTTGTACAGAAATATATGTTTTAATATGGAGGTGAAACAACTGTCACTTTATTAGCGATCTGATAGCCTCCTCGGATCAGTTGTCAAAAGGGCTTTGTTTCACTGAACTCCAGGGGGGAGGCGCCGATTATGTTACAAGTCGCAATGGACACGAGGACGGAGGTCCCTGTGACGTCAGAAGTTGCATTTGAACTCGAGTGGGGACGTCCATGTGACGTCAGCAGAAGTCGCAATGAACACGAGGAGGGAGGTCCCTGTGACGTCAGAAGTTGCATTTGAACTCGAGTGGGGACGTCCCTGTGACGTCAGCAGAAGTCGCAATGAACACGAGGAGGGAGGTCCCTGTGACGTCAGAAGTTGCATTTGAACTCGAGTGGGGACGTCCCTGTGACGTCAGCAGAAGTCGCAATGAACACGAGGAGGGAGGTCCCTGTGACGTCAGAAGTTGCATTTGAACTCGAGTGGGGACGTCCCTCTGACGTCAGCAGAAGTCGCAATGAACACGAGGAGACAGGTCCCTGTGACGTTCCGTATCCGATGTTGAACACACTTCGGCGAGCTCCAAACAATGAAAGCGTTGTCCTCTTCCAATTCGTTTGATGGCATATGCCAATGCGACATTAACGCCGTTCAAAGCCCTGTTTACCTATAAAATAATATCACAAAGCCTAAAGCTATTATTGGTTCTTTTCGGCTCTTATCGCTTGGTTACGTTGGCTGAACTTGCATTTGGTGTTATTAACTCCTCGCAATTCTGTAAAGAAATGATGGTTACATGTACACCTGGCATGTAAAACGACATTTCACAGTGCATACGTTACGCATTGTACTGAATAGGTTTTTCTTTAAAATGGTTCCTACGTAAGGGGGTCTTCATACACACAAGCATTCACTATGGGCGTTCCCAGACCATTTCAATGATAGATAGGGTATTTGAAGTTTGTTTCTACCCGATTACGACTTTAACAGTTTACTTTATGCTAGAAAAAGGAAGGGATGGGAACCCTACCTGGGATACTCCTCTCGTTGTAGACATACTATTGCTGTTATCTTACCACGCATACAAACATGAGGCTAGAGGGCCGTCCTTCTGAGCTCAAATATGTTAATTGTACCACCCTAGTCTCAAGAGACATCGAATTGTGCACCCCCCCCCACCCCCCACACCCCTTCCCGCCTCGTATATATTAGTTCATGGCTGGAACTGGATCCCCACAGATATAGTTCCGTCCTACATTGACCATGGAAGCGTATTTTTTAATTATCATTATAAATATAATAAATAATTATAAACCTGCCAGCTTCATGTACCAATCAATGCACACGTCGTCATGTTTGGGTTTCGGTTATCTTCCATACCTGGTCGCGTTGGTGTTCGTGTCAGCTTCTGATTGGCTGCTGAAAGGTCGGGTTCAGAGGTGAAGGGTCACCGGCTGACCTAATTTGTGGGACTTCTGGCACGCGGTGGCAATCTTAGACATCTTCAGAGTGTTCTCCGCGGACACGGACACATTTGCCTTTCCTGAAAACAAATACTTGTCAGTACTTGGCGCTTTGCCCTTAGCGTCGTCAGCTGCATACATTGTACATTATAGGACATTGCGACAGCTGTAATTAACCCTCCAACCACATTTTGCATCACGCATAATGCCATGGCAGCCCTCTAAATTACCCCCATTTAAAACCGTCATGTCATGTCATTCGGGGAAGGAGGACGATGAGAAGTCAGTGATTCTGAGGTATGCCAGTGGGTGAGTCAGAGTGTCCCAGAGCTCCTTAAAATTATGGGACATCCACAAAATGATGGGACATTAATTTAACTGCTCACTGCTCACTATTTATTTACATTGCGTTACCATGCCCCCACGCAGCTCCAAGAAATGCGTCATTTGACATTTTTGTGCGACAAATGACGCAGGACGCGTACCCCCCCCCCCCCCCCAAGGGGGAAGCAACATACCATTTCAATTGCCCCACACATAAGGACCTACTAACCGATTGACCTACTGACCGACTTACCTAGCATGACATCCAGGAAGTGTTCCATGGCGGCCACGTAGCTCTCTGAGTATCTCTGCTGGAAAGAGGCTTTGAGGCAGTCGGAGTGAGTGCCTCGCGTGTTGTAGGACACCAAACCCGTGGGGTGCTGGAAGGTGGACGCCAGCATTCCCTCGCTGCCGAACACCTGAATATGCACACATTAAGTAATTAGTATTACTATACACAATAAGACTAACAATTGATGTAGGACATATTAATATATTTTCACCTGACTTAGGCCCAGGCATTGTCGGACCAGGTCGGGAATAAACCCATCCCGCACTACGGGCCTTCGCGTTATTTGAAAACATTTCGATTGACACATCCCCGAATGATATTTAACTAAGGTTTTGTTAGAGAAAATGCATAGGATATGGCTGTATTTTAACACAAAGTCCATATCCTATCCTTGCCTCTCCTAAAGACTTGGACCGGATAGTGCAGACTTGTTGAGAGATAAACCCATGTCGCACTCACACAAGCGAGCCAACGGCCCGAACTGTAGGCTGGTTTATGGGACCCGGGCGTATCGGCGAACACTTCCCCCGGCCGCATGGCCATTGGTTAATTCTACATAAATGGTGCCCGCGCGCGTTTTCGCCACAAACTTGACATAAACACTATAAGCATATGGCATTGGTTCGAGTGCGAGATGGGTTTATTCCAGCGCAAGTCTTCTGCGAGAAAACAGAATCTCACCTCAAACCGTTGGTCGTAACCATAAATTGCGTTACGAGCCAAGTCGATGGATGCTATGGCCCCGCTCCCAAAGGTCATCACTATGGCAACGGTATCTACGTCATCCATGTCTGCTATTTCCTTGAGGTGAGCATGCGCGGAGGTGTAGACCGAGGTGGGGTACTCTTGTAGCGTCCAACAGATGATATCTATGTCGTGGACGGCACAGTCGTGAAAAATACCCCCTAGCCGCAAAGAAAAATACATGTTAATACGTTAAATGTCAGTTCCATTCCTTGTCTTTGTTAATAAAACAAAAACAGGTTCTTAATGTATACTTAGGCCATCTGAGTCAAATGTTGGATGCACCATTGCCAGGAAGAATAAGGATCTGCCAGTGCATGAATGGCTCAAATGTTGCACTGCTAACATGTTACCACCAATACAAGTAGCTCATCAGAGCATGCCACGTATAATCACTATATTATTGCTGCTGAAACCAAAAATCAGTAACTTGAAATCGACGGTTTCTGACATTTAGTTCCATTCAACAAAGGAAAGATTCAACAAAGAATGTACACTTGTCACTGTATAATTAACATGTCTTATTTGATGTATTGTTAAACTTGTCAAGTGTGAGATAAAAACAAATAAACAATGGGAAGGCCTTTCTCCCAGATCAGTAGAGGACATGACCTGAAGTCTTGAGGAACTCGAGAGGAGGGAGCGGGCTGTCTCTGCTGAGGACATTACCTGAAGTCTTGAGGTACTCGAGAGGAGGGAGCGGGCTCTCTCTGCTGAGGACATTACCTGAAGTCTTGAGGAACTCGAGAGGAGGAAGCGGGCTGTCTCTGCTGAGGACATTACCTGAAGTCTTGGGGTACTCGAGAGGAGGGAGCGGGCTGTCTCTGCTGAGGACATTACCTGAAGTCTTGAGGAACTCGAGAGGAGGAAGCGGGCTGTCTCTGCTGAGGACATTACCTGAAGTCTTGAGGAACTCGAGAGGAGGAAGCGGGCTGTCTCTGCTGAGGACATCACCTGAAGTCTTGAGGAACTCGAGAGGAGGAAGCGGGCTGTCTCTGCTGAGGACATTACCTGAAGTCTTGAGGTACTCGAGGGGAGGGAGCGGGCTGTCTCTGCAGAGGACATTACCTGAAGCCTTGAGGAACTCGAGAGGAGGGAGCGGGCTGTCTCTGCTGAGGACATGACCTGAAGTCTTGAGGTACTCGAGAGGAGGAAGCGGGCTGTCTCTGCTGAGGAAATTACCTGAAGTCTTGGGGTACTCGAGAGGAGGAAGCGGGCTGTCTCTGCTGAGGAAATTACCTGAAGTCTTGGGGTACTCGAGAGGAGGGAGCGGGCTGTCTCTGCTGAGGACATTACCTGAAGTCTTGAGGTACTCGAGAGGAGGAAGCGGGCTGTCTCTGCTGAGGACATTACCTGAAGTCTTGAGGTACTCAGGAGGAGGGAGCGGGCTGTCTCTGCTGAGGACATTACCTGAAGTCTTGAGGTACTCGAGGGGAGAGAGCGGGCTGTCTCTGCTGAGGACATTACCTGAAGTCTTGAGGTATTCGAGAGGAGGAAGCGGGCTGTCTCTGCTGAGGAAATTACCTGAAGTCTTGAGGTACTCGAGAGGAGGAAGCGGGCTGTCTCTGCTGAGGAAATTACCTGAAGTCTTGGGGTACTCGAGAGGAGGGAGCGGGCTGTCTCTGCTGAGGACATTACCTGAAGTCTTGAGGTACTCGAGAGGAGGAAGCGGGCTGTCTCTGCTGAGGACATTACCTGAAGTCTTGAGGTACTCGAGAGGAGGAAGCGGGCTGTCTCTGCTGAGGACATGACCTGAAGTCTTGAGGTACTCGAGAGGAGGGAGCGGGCTGTCTCTGCTGAGGACATTACCTGAAGTCTTGAGGTATTCGAGAGGAGGGAGCGGGCTGTTTCTGCTGAGGACATTACCTGAAGTCTTGGGGTACTCAGGAGGAGGGAGCGGGCTGTCTCTGCTGAGGACATTACCTGAAGTCTTGAGATACTCGAGGGGAGAGAGCGGGCTGTCTCTGCTGAGGACATTACCTGAAGTCTTGAGGTATTCGAGAGGAGGAAGCGGGCTGTCTCTGCTGAGGAAATTACCTGAAGTCTTGAGGTATTCGAGAGGAGGAAGCGGGCTGTCTCTGCTGAGGAAATTACCTGAAGTCTTGGGGTACTCGAGAGGAGGGAGCGGGCTGTCTCTGCTGAGGACATTACCTGAAGTCTTGAGGTACTCGAGAGGAGGAAGCGGGCTGTCTCTGCTGAGGACATTACCTGAAGTCTTGAGGTACTCGAGAGGAGGAAGCGGGCTGTCTCTGCTGAGGACATGACCTGAAGTCTTGAGGTACTCGAGAGGAGGGAGCGGGCTGTCTCTGCTGAGGACATTACCTGAAGTCTTGAGGTATTCGAGAGGAGGGAGCGGGCTGTTTCTGCTGAGGACATTACCTGAAGTCTTGGGGTACTCAGAAGGAGGGAGCGGGCTGTCTCTGCTGAGGACATTACCTGAAGTCTTGAGGTACTCGAGGGGAGAGAGCGGGCTGTCTCTGCTGAGGACATTACCTGAAGTCTTGAGGTATTCGAGAGGAGGAAGCGGGCTGTCTCTGCTGAGGAAATTACCTGAAGTCTTGAGGTATTCGAGAGGAGGAAGCGGGCTGTCTCTGCTGAGGAAATTACCTGAAGTCTTGGGGTACTCGAGAGGAGGGAGCGGGCTGTCTCTGCTGAGGACATTACCTGAAGTCTTGAGGTACTCGAGAGGAGGAAGCGGGCTGTCTCTGCTGAGGACATTACCTGAAGTCTTGAGGTACTCGAGAGGAGGAAGCGGGCTGTCTCTGCTGAGGACATTACCTGAAGTCTTGAGGTACTCGAGAGGAGGAAGCGGGCTGTCTCTGCTGAGGAAATTACCTGAAGTCTTGGGGTACTCGAGAGGAGGGAGCGGGCTGTCTCTACTGAGGACATTACCTGAAGTCTTGAGGTACTCGAGAGGAGGAAGCGGGCTGTCTCTGCTGAGGACATTACCTGAAGTCTTGAGGTACTCGAGAGGAGGGAGCGGGCTGTCTCTGCTGAGGACATTACCTGAAGTCTTGAGGTACTCGAGAGGAGGAAGCGGGCTGTCTCTGCTGCATGACTTGAGGGTGTGAATGGTACCGAGCTCACCAGCCAACACCCGTCGACGTAACGCGCTCAGACTGGGGTCAAACCGCCTGCGAGGGAGAGAAGGCATGGGCGCCATGACAACGACTATCCATCATACCGTGGGGGCAGCCATGGTTATCTCGCTTCATGCATGTATTCTTCATAAAGTGTGATGTCACCAAATTAATATGTGATTGTGTTTGTTGTGTTTTGCAGAGAAACGATTATCTTGATCACCATTTCTGATGATGTGTGGAACCCACATCTGTACGGGGCTCCAACTGTCCGATCAGCCCGATGGGTTATAGGTTATTTGACACTATCGGTCTGACGTTCTGTCGGTCCCTGACACTATGTGCCTGGGATACTGGCAGTGTCATTATCTGTCAACAGCACTACCTACTTTAGTAGACACGACTTCTAAACGTACGACAACCAAAAGGAAGGTGTTCTGACCTGTTGAAGGAGCACAGCAGGGGCTTGTTAACTCGCTCAGCCTCTTCGTAACATAGCCTCGTGCCTTCGATGTCATGGCCTATAGGCTTCTCACAGAAGACGCCTTTGCCTGAGAACATAATCAATGTCATTAATTTCAGGTGCGAGATATACAAGTGTGATACACTAGTCAACTCACCGGAAACAAAACGGCGTGAATTGATTATTTGATTACGGCATGCGATGAATTTAAACTTGTTGTTCGAAGCAAAATTATCATCCCATTTACGCCGTGGTCAACAAAGATTAGACATAAGGCTGATAGGCCGTGGTCTTGAACATGCTGCTGACAAAATGTGGGTTTCGGAATTGTGGTTGGTGTGCTGAGTCTGGGACATGCGCCCCAGGAGCACATTTTGGCTTATGGTCGGGTTAGGCTCCGACCTGCAGTCACCGTATCTATCCTTCACAGTAAAGACACGTGCTTCTGTAACCAGCGGAAGACTTCGCCTGTTCACCAGTCAGTCTGCGAAGTGCTAACAACTGCAACGCAACACGAACTACAGGAAGGCGCTGAAATCATATGACCAAATATATCCTGTATTTGTAACTCAACGGTGTCACTTACCAGTTCCATTGTGAGTGGTGGTTAAGATACAAAGGGTCTTGTAGTTACGTACCTATTACCCATCTCCCGTCTAATCTAAACGTTTATTCCGTTTTTTTTTTTTTAATTTGGAAACTCTGCCATCGTACTGTGGTGATGGATATCGGATATTCTTGGAAACGTCTAGGATTGGTGGGTTTATTTATGCTTTGGAGTGGGCGTCTCTTACCGTGCTGCAGAGCAGATCGGACTATATCCTCGTGGGCATAAGTCGGGGCACACACGAATACTGCCTGGACACTGAAACGAAAAATCATATAGGAAATGTAGGTAAATCGAGTCGCGCTTTTGTCCAGGTTTGTCCTCAATTGGGAGCGCACCCCAACCTGACAGTTCTTTCGTTGCATGCTCAGGACCGTTTATTCTGGCATTGCGATATCCAGAATCTCGCAACATCCTTCTTAGCCATACAAACTTTTCCACTTTTTCCCATTCCGGAAATACCAGATCTTTGCCCAAGACACTATTTCGTCAAATTTCAATCAATAATATAGTTCTACATCCGTTGAATATAGGTCAAACAAAGTACCCACCTCTCATCCAGATAGACCTGGTTCACCTGATCTGGATCCACCACGCGACACTCCTTCAGGCGGTATCTCTGGATCAGATCTCGAGCTTTGTCAAAGTCCTTTTCCACAATGTAGCGCAGGTCCGCTCGCGGCTCGCTCACCAGATTCCGGAAGTGGATCATGCCGGCTCTGCCGATCCCGAACAAGGCTATTCCCACTGCCATTCCGGAGTCAGGGTGGGGGTGGGTCAAAGGTGAAGGTCGTGGATACGCCGCTGAGGATGTGGTAGCGGGTTTCTTATTGTGAGGTTATTCTCAAATGACACAATGGGAGGATGGTTTATTTCAGTGTGCGATCAAAGTTCCCTAGAGATGCCATTCTGAGAATATGTGAAACTGGAAGATGCTTGAAGTATGATAAAGGATTTTGACTCGAACCAATACATCGAGAGATTGTCAACTCGCCAGGCAAATTGGGACAGGGGCTGTGGGGGAGGACAAGAATTTATTTTAAATCGTCGGTACATTACTAAAGAGTTATAAAAAAAATTGAAACAAAAATAAAGAGAAAATAATGCGTCAACATAGGGGAACATGGGGCAAAAGGACCACCTTAACTTTATTTGTATTTTGGGGGGGAAAAGACGTGCTATAAAAAGAGTCAAATTTTGGTAAACTGACAACAGTAGTATTGTGAATAACATTGCTTGGATACATGCGAGTGACACGAACAAAATTTTACCAGCACAAAAAACCTGTTTTATGTCACAGTGGGTCATTTGGTCCCCCTAAAGGGGCAAAATGGTCAGCACATCATTTCAGCATGTTAATGAGTGAACTGAACAGCCTAAGAAGGCAAACTCCTAACTTTCTGGAACAGTTTGACCCAGAAGGATCACACACAGTTTACAATTAACGGTTACGTTAGCAGAGGCGGATCGGGCGGGGGGGACACCCCCTTTCCCCAATATTTGTCATTTTTCAGTGCAAAATTTATGCCATCGTAGGCGTAGAACGCAGCTTTTCTGCGAAGTCCTACTGTTGAACAGACCCGGGGCAGAGGCGGATCCAAGAGGGGCCGACCCGGCCCCGGCCCCCCTCTTTAGGGCCGAAATGTATACAATTTATAACACTTATCATATGAAAATCAAAACCGCACCCCCCCCCCCCCCCCACGCCTATACAGCATATCTAGATCCGACTCTGAACCCCCCCCCCCCTATCTAGCTCTTCTGGATGCGCCCCTGCGGGGAGTGGGGGGGGGGTATTTAATAGATTGGGTTTGGGGAGTTCCGCGGTAAAGGCCCCCCCCCTTTTTCAACGCCAAAATCCGCTTTATGGACGCACATTTTCAAAGCCCCCCCCCCCTCCAATCGCATGTTTTAAATATTCGGTCTATAGGGGTATTTTTTTCATCACAAATATCCGCTCTGTCAGGCATCAAGGCACCCGCGGAACCCCACCACCAGATTTGTATCATTTTACCCCAAGTTCCCCTACCATTAAAACCGTGTGTTAGGGTTTAACACTTTCATGGCCGCTGAGGATGTGGAAGGTTTTTAATTTTTGTGGGATTATTCCACAATGATAGGATGGTTTAATTATGTGGGCGAACAAAGTGTTTGCAGAGATGCCATGTTTATCCTGAGAACCCACAGACATGGCCACAACGGAGCTAGAACCACCGACCTACGGGCCGTTAGGCTCTCAGGTGACCAGAGCGCCCAACGCGAGCGCTCTAGCCACTGAGCTATCGAGGCGGCCCCCGTTTAGTGGGGATCTCAACGCATACCTCAGCAAGCTGGTTGGCACTTTGCTGGGTGCAATCCACTTGTGATAGATATCACGCTATTGATGTTACAAAAGCTACGGTACGAGTGGCCACTTAGGGCCTGTCGAGAATACATTCTGCACTTTTTTGAGTTGATAAAAAAATTGTCATTGAAGTGACGTGGCTGACAGTGGTTACGACGGATCACACCAATAATAGTGGGCTGCTAACGGTGACAGCGGGGCCGCCTCGATAGCTCAGTGGGTTAGGACGCTCGCCTTGAGTGCTCTGGCCAACTGAGATTCTAACGGCACGTAGATCGGTGGTCACTGAAAACTTGCGACCTGGGGGATTGGGGGGGGGGGTCCACGCTGCCTCGATCAGATAGCGTTCTTCCTCAACAACGGGGGGGGGTCCACGCCTCAGATCAGGGAGAGACATAACCGACTGCCCGACTGCCCGGGACAGTTGAATTACATGGACGGACAAGTCACAATACTGGTTGTATGCCCGACGGGGCAGGTGAAGATTTAGATTTCTATCTCTCCCAATTCAGCAATGTTCAACAGTTACACCGAGCAAGCAACCCACAGGCACTGATGAATGCGAACCAAAACTGCCCGGAAGCTTTCATTTTTGGGTGCCAACAATATAAGATTGGACAACTGTGCGCTCAGTAACAGGCGCTCACTTTCAGGAACATGACCTCGCCGAATCGTCGGAATCAATGTACAACAATGCGTAGTAAATACATTGTTTCTTAGTTATATCAACGTTTTTGTTTCTCAATTTGTTAGGACAGGTACATTTTCAGGGGGGCAGGTCCATCTCAACACCAAATGCCCGACAGGACAGGCGACATCCATAGTTAATGTCTGTCCCTGCAGATGGCCTAAATTTTGCATTGTAAAACGGCATTTTTCCTAAAAAGGGGGGGGGGGGTCCGGACCCCCTGGACCACCCCCTTGATCCGCCCTTGCGTGGATGACCCCGGGGTGCTAGCTGCGATCAGCACCCAAAACCACCGCCCTACTGGCTCCACATCTGACATATGCCCCAGGAGCACACTGGCTCGTGGTCGGGTTAGGCTCCGATCTGCAGTAACACCGTCTCTACCCTTCACAGTGAAGACACGTGCTTCTGTAAACCAGCAGAAGACTTCACCAGTCGGCGAAATGCTAACAACTGAAACTCAACACGAACTAGGCCTACATGAAAGATGCTAAACTCATATGACCAAATATATCCTGTATATGTAACGCAACAGTGTTACTTACCACTTGCATGGACTTACCACTGAGATTGGAAGAAATCTTCAGTTGCACGAAGTAAGCTCAGGTTATTTGCCCCACTGATCAGCTGATAAGTTCAACTGTACCGAGCGACACTGTTTGTAGAGGCGTCGCATACACTTGAGTTTAATAGGGCAACCTTCGCCTTGTTCCCCGCTCCGCGCGGCCCCTCTTCGCTGGTCAGGGCTAGTTTAGCCAAGTAAAACGCACACTTAAATATTCATGAGCAACGTCACTCGCAGTCCCGTCGACCCCAAAAACGCTATTTTTAGATCAGCTGTTGGCAATTTGTGGGCATCGTTATCCTTACAATTCCTCGTTCAACGCGAAGACTCTTTGCCTATCTACCGCGATCCGTTATAGCAATCTGTGAATTGTTACCTATCGATATTCGCGATATCACAATTAAGGCTTTTTTTTCGAGCCCACCTCGAAATTGTCCTAATCCTGGAGATTCGATATTGCGTTGGGGATTCGCGATTCAGAGGGGGTAGCCCCCCCCCCCGCCCCCGGCCCCTATATATATACTTGCATAACTGGATATACAAAGACAAAGGTACAAAGGTCATGTGTGGATCGCACAAGAAGTCGGAAATGTCGATATGTTTCTTTCTGCATTTAAGCAGCGTTGAATGGACATTTCTACCCAGGAGTGGAATACAACTCTAAATGAGACGTCAAAGCTGGACAGTTACTGCAGTTTCAAAATTTCGTTGGTATTTGAAAACTATCTATCTTGTGTCAAAATTCGTAATCACAGGATCGCGCTATCAAGGCTAAGATGTTCCTCGCATCAGCTAGCGGTCGAACGCCAGAGGGGAATAGTAGACGGAAATCTTAGATTCTGCAGTTTCTGTCTCGCTGCAGGAACGCAAGCCATTGAAGACGAGTATCGTTTCATCTGTATCTGTCCCCATTACGATCATATTAGAAATGCGTTTTTAAGCAGGACTGTATTGTATCCATCGCGGGCCCAATTTATTGTAATGCTATCCTCTCAAAATTCTTCTGAACTTCGGAATATAGCTGCTTATACGTATAATGCTTTCAAGTTTCGCAAATTGAGTTTATAAATGTACCAACACACTCATATGTACTGCACTTGGCACTGAACTGATACCATGGGCCCATGGCCTGAAAGGTATGCAATAAACGTTCTTACTATCTAATATACAAAGACAGACGACCGCTATTGAGTCACTAACCATGCAGGTTTTATTATATTGAAAGCACGGGTCCATCAACAGACGCTGTGACGTCACACATTGGATGGACAATAATAAGCACAATATTCACGTGACAAACCCCATGACATCACAATTCATGGATGGATATTTAGAGGTGAAAACAAAAAACATCGTCGCGTTGAAACTGAAGAGTTCTATAAACAAACAAAATGTGCCCTACATTTAAAAGAACATTTGTGTGCCTTAGTAGATAGTGTTGCGTTCCGAACTGAGGACTCCAAACGCCGAGATTTCGAACATTCATTATAATATTTAGCTGCTGAGGACAAATAGGACGCCGCTTTGGCGGCGTCCTATTTGGCACATATCAAGAAGATTTATTGTTCCATGCATATCCAATCTCCAGAACACCCACCCTTAACTCTAGCCATTCTTAAAAACTAATTCACTGTATTTGGCTCACGTTGATAAAAATAGGGGCGACCACAATATACACACATTTGGGCCAGAATTTATATACACATTATACATAGCCTGTAGTGTCACACTCATGTTGGTCCGGCTTAAGCAGGAGGGAAACGCCTTACACCATCAGCTTAAACACATAGACATACGAGATCATATCATCTATAATAGCATTGCATTCCACCCGTCGACGCGGATGACATTTTTCCTGGAATGCCAGCAGGAATGTAAGTAACATCATATAAGTTAATGACTGACACACAATAACACTGTGATTGGGTGACTTCAAATACCACATATTCCGGCATACGTCTTTGCTTCCATGCTTCACATCAATGTAAGTATTACATCGTCGTACATAGCACAATTATAAGTTGCAGAAATAAATGAAAATAAATAAATAAATGACTTATTTACAAAACAACTGATGTCGGTATCGCCAAAACGATATCTGCTAATTGTTACGTGCAATTACTTAGGACTAGGCAACACAATACATACAGAAACATCGTATACGCGTAGATAATTAAATCACAAAGATACGAGATCCACAAACCAATTGGAATGTCGTCACCAGAGAGCACAGTTCACATATCCTTTCCCATCCTCTCGGTGCATCAATTTATTGTGACTAACAACAAATTTACACACAACAAACATTGCCACCACACTTGTCATCGCCTGATTCGTCAGGACTTGTTATCATGTGAGCGGGGTTAGCATGGTCAGATGCATATGCGACTGGCCAGGAACCAGGCAATAACATTATAATTAACTTTAAATGGGTCTTTAACCTCTTCGTTTTGAAAAGCAACTAGGCTTGAAGCTTTGGAATTATATTAGAACGATCGTTATGACACATAAAATTCTTACAATAAGACAATAACGTTCTGGTTCCATCGCGCCAGCGACACATGGGACCTTGTAACAGGAGCTCAGGCATATCCACAGTACCTAAGCACATGTAATTAAATTAATTGTTGAGACCAATACGAATTTCGTTTTGACACGTATCCTCAATGTTCCGTACACTTATTTGACGTCAACATGGATATCTGGTAATCATCATAGGCCAACAACATCGTGTACGTTAGCTGAATGTCAGGATTTAAAGGAATCTACACCGAAAGTCAGTTTCTGTGTTTCATCAAAAGCCCTCAAACAACACTGATACTCCATGCGAGATACGTCACAAATGATGACGTCAAAACAGTGTGTACATAACTCTTGCGAACCACAAGAGTATTAGGCTTCAAACAGTTCAAAATGTCTTTGCACGAGTAAAATGATTCATTAATTCACAACGCCTTGGACAGCTACAGCAATATTTAAGTTTCATATTGTACAACTATCCACGTTACCTAATGTATAGGTTCTCCCTCTCTAATTCTACAACAAATATACTGGTATACTGATCCATTCAGGCAAAATAAGGTGCTTAGATTCTAGTCATCGGAGAGTGCAAGAGTTCGAGATTGAGTTGCACATATTGTTGCCACCATAAGGTATTTAGTACCATTAAAGCCGTAGCAAGCGTGTCGAATCAAGGATATCTGGACTACAATGGTTATATAATAATATTATTACTGCCTATGAGTTATAACATGATAACCAGGCTATGTACACATTTTTCTGCGATTCAAAAAAAAACACACACATCATAACGATAAACGTATTGGAAGCTAGTTTCATGAGCGTCAACAAGCTATCATCGGCAGGTCATGTGGATTGAAATACGATATTGACATTGGCGTTATGTACTGATAAGTTATTATTACCATTAACTAAAAATAACATAAGTTACATATAGGTCGAGCATTGTTATTCAATGTGACAAGACTCGGGCGGATTGAGACTGTTGTGCAGAACGTTACTTCAACCCCACATGCTCGGGTGTTCCGCCGACAGCCAAGTCCAGGGCAGATACCCCACGATGTACGTATAGAATACTATAACATGGACATATAGATCTGTTTACAAATCACAACGGTTGAAAACCACTTGATAAAGTGATTGCCGTAATGACACACACGAATCGTGCTATAAGTTATATCAACGCGTAAACTGCCCGGACTGAGCGGTCTCGTACTGGTGTTTTTTTGTATGTTTTTCTTCTTTCAGATCACTCATTGATGTAAGATTATTTCCAAACTGGCCGTTCAAAGTAAGGTCCCCACCCAACTATATTGGACGCTTCCCTTCCCTCGCGAGAGCTAGAACGAGATGCGAGAACACCGCGCTCGCGCTCGCGCCCTCTGCCGGACACCTGATTTTAAAAAGAAACACTCCAGACGCAACACCCCCTGTAATCAATGCACGTCCCCATGCGAACATCACGCCAAGACAGTGTATCCGCTTGACGACAAGGTGAGCGGGCTCTCCAGGCTGAAATCATTGGCTGGCAGGTGCTCGCGGCTGTAGCTCGGGTTTCCGAACGTTATGTACGTGCTTTTCTTGCCCTGCCTCTTCTTCCGCCATAAAAGTAGTCCCACACCGAAGCCCGCGATGATCAGCGTGAAGATGATCCCGATGGCGACGCCGGCGTTGTTGGTGCCCGGTCCCAGCTGCTCCAGATCTATCGGGTTCTGGGTTATCTTCTCTTCTGGAATGAAGAGAAACGTTCCTGACGCAGATCGCAAACAATTAACACATTAGTTATTGTGACGGTAAGTTATCAACGGGTAAGGCATGTGAAGGGTTCGTTGCTTTGATTATGAATCAACCATGAGTATTCATATTTGTATTACTACGCTGTAGTAACACGGTATTATAATTTGCGGGTTGAAATTAAAATCAAGTAAAACTAGATGCTTGCCGTCGCATTGTTTCGTGGGATTTTGGGCTCGGCAAAATATAAGCCATATAAATAGTTTCAAAAGCAATTTCTGGTTTTGATTCCATTTCCCAGACCTTAAAGCGGTGCATCCTTGAGGGGGCGGGGGGGGGGGGCAAGGGGTATTTGCGTTCCTTGGGAATGGGCTTTTTTTGGCATCGTGAACTGAGAACTGATGAGGAAAATAATTTTTCGTGAACTGGGAACGGTGCATTAACCGAACCTCGGGATCAATGATTTTCATTTATTGTGGATTTGGAATTTGGATATTGAATAATCGGGAACTGGCCAATTTATATCATGTATATCCGCCCTTATTATTGTATGCATGGAGTTCATCTCTTAATTCACTGTGAACTGTGAATAAAGACATTAATTCTTCGTGATCTGGCAACATGACCCCCCCCCCCATCCCACCCCCCCCCCCCCCTTGAGGGAGACATCGGCACACCCACCGTGACTGGCGCTCGGAGTTGCACGCGTCGGTGACGTCACGCCTGGCGCCGCTCTGGGCTTTAATGTCGTGGACGTGGCCTGGGGTGACGGAGAAACGTGCTTGGCCGGCGGTGAAACGGGCTTGGCTGACGGTGACGTCGGCCCTACAGACGGTGGCGACACCGACGCTGGCGGCGGCGTCACCACGTGGCCGTCGCTCTTCCCAGGATTTCGTGTCGTTGTCGGTAGCGTGCTGCTGGCTGTCTTGGTCGAGGTGCTCGCCGTTGTCGTGTTTACCGTTGTCGTCGGTAAGACCGTCCTTCGTGTAACTGGAACGTTGGTTGTCGTGGCGACCGGGGCTGCGGTGACGTTTGTCTTTGTACCGCTCTCGGGATATTTACCCGCGGCATGCGCGCCATCTGTTGAGGCAGGCGACGCCGCGGCGGGTTGAGCATCACCGTGCGGTCTCTGCGTAGGTGTCGCCGTCTCAGCCGCGCCCTCTGGCGAGTGATGTGGAACTAAGGGTGCCGTGCTCGGGGTAGGTGAGGGTGCCATCGTCTTGGTTACGTCACTGGGATGCGTGGGTGTCCCCAGGTGAGGCGCGTGCGTTTCCATGACGCTGCGTGTAGTGGGGGTTTTGCTCGGATGGGGTGTCGGTGGTGCCGGTGTTGGTGCCGGTGTTGTTGTTGTTGTTGGTGTTGTTGTCGTTGTCTTTTTTGTCGTGGACGTGGAAACAGCGTTTGCCGTTGGACCCTGCAGTGCCGTGGTAGTGGCCTCAGCGTCTGCAAAGAAAAACACACATCCACCATTTATAGGGAAACCCAGAACGGAAACAATGCATGAGTGGGAGTTAATGAGTTAATGATAGAAAGAATGTCAAGACAAACCAAATATAAATATAAATCTAACAGAGAATGTGATCGGTGTATACCTTCACAAAGATGTTCTTTTATCGGTGGCCGGAAGACAAGTATCCAAACAAATTTTTACCTAATATAATACCATTTAAAATAGTTACGAAACGACGGTTAATTAATTCCTATTAAATTACTAGGACAAATATCCTCGTCCTTTTAACAATTGAAGAGGGATAAGCTTACTCATTAGAAAAGGGGTAAAATCCCGTTTTACAGGTATCTGCAGGTATTTGCTCTGCCATCCAGATACATATATATGTCTCATCATGGCAAATATCCGCATGGATAATCCTGACGTACAGTTAACTACAGGTCTTGTTTATCCAGATCATCAGAGATTACTGCATGGCGTTCTTACTTTTACAGATGACACCGGCATCTTCGCTATGCGCACAGTTGTTCCCGGCCCAAGTCTCGTTTCTCACGAGGCAGTTTCCGAGATCTCGCTCTTTCCCCGAGCACGCCAGTCGGTCGAGCCATACCAGACTGCCGGTTGGTGCGCGGCCAAAGCTGGCGTTGCGAATGGCTTCCGCCTGGTCATATCTGTAGCATGAAATGTATTCCAGGCAATGATGATGTCTCCTTTGGAATTATTTATTGGCAAACGGGGGCCAACGCAGTTTCGTGTGCGATTTACAAATACAGTACACAGTATTGACTATTATATTAAAGCAATATACTTACATGCGCCATCTTAGATTTTTTATATTTTAGAATCAAGACTCTAAAAATCTCTAGAATCAAAGTATCTCAAAATTATGATGCATATGTTTTAAAGCTCTTCGAGTCTGTAAAACAAACATTTCAACATAACACTGCGCGGGTTTATTTATATCGCGCGTGGACGCGATAGCGAGCCAGCGGTCGCAATAACACACAAAATACCGAACGGCGAACAGGCGCGCAGGAATATAAACCCGGCCACCAACTTCTGCTCCGGTGACCAGAATGCTTCTCTCCGGATAGCCCACAGGCTTTCAGGATTTAAATTCAAGACAGAATATACTTATTTGACATGGAGAAGAGGTTAGTAATACAAAAAATTACAGAATATATTGCTTTAACAGTAGACTTACTCTTTGCCCATCGCCTTACAGATGACCCGTGCGTCATTGTCGCCAAACTTCCTGGAGCATACGGTGCCCCACTGGCCGTTGTGCAGCACCTCCACTCGACCGCTGGAGGGATTCGAACCCCCTACCAGCCGCACCCTGAGGGTGTCTGTAACGTAAAACGAAAACCATGTCATTGAGGTCACACAAATAGGTTTGTTTCAATATTTTGCATCCGAAACGAGTATGAAACAACAGACCATTGTGTGACTATTTCATGATATCCATATGACTGACGTTACATAGAAAACCAACAGGACAAGAAAAGTCGACTATGTGATAATATTGCTTGGGAATCAAAATTAGATCAGTTTCCAATACGTGAAAATATTTTGTTGTCAGGGAGACTTTTATTCATATCTATCTAGAACCATTCGCTATTTGCTAACTTGAGAGTTTGATACGATATATTTCAAAATTATTTAATAACGAATTGTTTATTTTTTATATTAACTACCAATAAAGAAATATATACGTACTCAAATGACATGATCCGGCCACACGATACAGGGATAACCATGCGCAATATCGGAATTCCAATTTAGCATTGATTCGGGGATAACAGGCGAGCTTCCCATGGTAGTAAATGGAATTATTCAATTACATTGGCACGTAAACGTTGCTATCCGCTTAACATTTGGCAGTTAATGTTGACATTCAAAGTTATTCGACATTTGGCACACCAGTGCTGACATTCGGCACGGGACAGCTGACTTGCAGCCGGTCAGTGTGGAAACTCGCATTGAATCCGTCACTTTAATATAAAGCTTAATTTAATTTTAAAATTTGAGTCTATACATCGTTATCCTACTAGCATGCAAGTCGCGGTTGCTTACTGTCAGGCCATTCAGTTGTCTCATTGGTACATTTTCCGTCAGCAATGATGACGTCATCAATAGAGGTGGCTGCTAATCTACATGATACATCCGGGCACACAGAGGCCTCGAGCATAATCTGTAAATGGAAAACACAAAATGTCACAATGTACTAAAAATATAATAGTACCATAAATCAGGTTCAAATAGATGTTATTAGTTATTCAGGTACATGTATATCAGCCAACAGCGCAGTTCAGTTAAATCTGTAACAGCACACGTCACAATGTACTAATCAATAAAAGAGTACCTTGCATAAGGTTGAAATATAACAACAGCGCCAGTTTTCGAGGCATTAGGCAATTTTATTGGCCCGACACCCATTTCCATTATCCGACCGGGGCCGCGAGGCCGCGAGGCAGCGAGGCCGCGAGGCCGCGAGGCCGAGAAAGGATAATGTTAGATTGGAAGGATAATGAAACTAAAGGGCTGCTACAGATGGTTGAATGGCCAGTAAAATGCCTAACGCCATGCAAATCTGGCGCTATTACTATTACTACGACTTAAATATAAATTTACTAATGTAATATAAATTACTACCACATCATATCAGTATATATCGTGGCCACGAAACGCGGCATGCGTAGTAAGCAGACCGTTCAAATCTATAACCACAATTCGTTTGTGCGTGACGTCATGTTTCAATAATGTATGCAATGCCCATATGGCAACGTTTGTCCATTGAAGGTCGCGGGCCGCAGGGTGGTTTTGGTCAGTTTGTACCACTTTAGCCGCCTTCACATTTAATGCTATTGTACTAGTTAACACGACCATCAACTCGTAATAATATAACAATAGCGCGAGTTAGCGGGACGTAGGCAATTTTATTGGCCCGACATCAAGCTGGAGCAGCCCGCCAATTTTCATTTCATAATGAAAATGACGGGCTGCTGCAGCTTGATGAAGGGCCAATAAAATGCCTAACGCCATGCTATTACTATTATTACGAGTTGAATCTAAATTTAAGGCGTTGACTTGTCTCTGCTTCTTTGGTTTAATTTGCGCATGCAACGATCAAAGTAAAGCATTGTCCGCAGACTGTCTGCAAATCGCAAGCCTTTCCACATATAGTTGGCCAGTCGCCTTTTTGATACCATATATCGTTGCCAGGAAACGTGGCACGTGCAACTAGGCAACCAGGCAGGTAAGCTGGCCATTTAAAGCTATAACTACAATTATTTTGTGCTTGAGGTCATGTTTCATTGTTCTATGCAATGTCGCTATGGCAACGATTGTCCATTGCAGGGGCAGCAGGGCGGTTCGAGTCAGAATACGGCATTTTAGCCGCCTTCAGATTTAATGCTATTGTATTATTAACATGACCACCAACTCGTAACAATAGATTTTATTGGTCATTATTACAAGTTGATGGGCGTGTTAACTAGTCGTTGCCATGGTGCGTGGAACAATGAAACATGACGTTACGCAAAACAAATTGTGGTTATAGATGCAAACGGCCCGCCTAGCTGCAGTAGCCCCATTTCTTTGTGAAACAAGATGGGGAAAGCTTGGACTTTACCGACGCCAATCGCAATTTGTTTTACATCGAACATTGTATGATTGATTGATTGATTGATTTTATTTTGATTTTACCCCGGAAGGTAAAGCAAATAAGCGCTAAAACACTTTATCACAATTAATTTAAATTCAACTCGTAATAATAGCAAAATCGCAAGTTTTGCATGGCGGTAGGCATTTCATTGGCTTTCATCAATATGTGGCAGCCCTTCATTTTCATTATCCGCCCTCAGCTTGGCGGACTGACAAAACAAAACTCACACTGCTGAAATATGATACATATTGGCTTGCCACACCCTATCTCTGACGCACAAATAGTCTTTAGTCAAATGTAGAGATTGACCCTTACGTGGTAATCTTTCGGCTGAGGCGGAAGTTGGACCTGTTGCAATCTCCACTCATTGTGACTCCCATCAACGGTCTTGTGCAGACTGACGGTGTCGCCCTCCGGCGCACCCAGAGCATGTAACTTCACCTCCAGGTGGCCTGCAGGAGAAGAAAATGTATATGCCCCATATAGAGAAAGGGAGATGAAAATAGTGAAGATGGTCGCTTCAGTGAACATCACCTTATTGCATTATGTTTAGGTTTGATATGTATTAAATAACGTTTTATATTACTTTATGTGTCTACTTTGAATCAGGTGATATTACACCATATTGTACTGAATCAGTTATATATTGCCCGACGTGTATCATACGCTTTAGACTATCCACATATTGTCACAGGAATAGGTCCGATTGCGGCCAAAGTATTGTCAAAGTCTCACCTTGGTCGCGCCCCTCGAAGACGAACCAATACTGCAAACAGCGAAAAGTCTCGTGTTTCGGGAAGACTGGCGAGACTAACAGCGCGTTCGCGTTGGTAACCCCAGTCTGGGGCTCGTGCTGGGGGTCCACATCCATAAAGTGACCTACAAGGAGGGGCGGGCAGGGGGGTGGGTGGGGGGGAGGGGCAGATGGCAATAAGTAACTGAGAAACAATATCAAAGTGAGTACACGAAGGATGAACAAATGAAGATGAAAACCTCAGCCTGTGACCAATAGACTAGGAAAGGTGCCATCTCAAAGCAGGAGGCAATCTTCCAACAGGGGGCGCGTTGTAGACACGCCAGCCCTGTCCTGCAAGAAACGATCGACCTCTGTCATTGAGGCAATGCAAACGGTCAGGATATTTTTCTATTGATTTGTTCATTTCGAAGTACATCGAAAAATGTAAATCAATAATCCAAATCAAGTAATACATTGATGAACGTTAAAAAGCCATGCCCTCGGGCTAACCCACCTGTCGACAACTCTAACTTGTATAGAACGGATCATTATCGGCCCTAGGTATAGGCAAGGCAAGGCGTGTAACCCAAACAGTAAAAACATGGCCATTCCATTATACACCCGCACCGCCTGATAGGCTGTTCCTGCGACGTTTCAGCCGTAACCATGGCTGCAATTACAGCATGTAGGGTGACATACCCAGTGTCTTGGACGACCCATACGTGTGGTCGAAGCGAGCTCCCTTGCTCCGGAGAACCACTAAGGCGTCTTCACCACTGTGGTGACGCCACTGTAGGGCTTCTGTACTACGCACAGTCCAACCGCCAAGGTCAGGGGATTCAAACCCAAATCTCGTACCTAAGACATAACAGAATACTTGTCAACAAGAGTTGTCAGCTGGATTTTGCCAAATTCCTTTTTTTGGTTTTGAAATATGATCATTTCTCTTTTTAGAAAATGCACATAATTTAAAAAAGGTTGAAATGTTCAGCGTTGAAGTGTAATAGAAAAGTTACATTAAACATCCCGTATGCTAAAGTAAATAGGACCACGGCCATTCCAATAAACTCCCTTCACCACACTCTCAGAGGATGTTCACACAATCTCGCCTTTATCAACGACTTTAACAGACACAACAATTCCTTAACACAAAAAAAACATCAATAAATTTTGGAAATAGAGACTTGGTGTCTTTAATGATCAGAGGTATACGGTGCGTCCATATTCCAAGCGCCTTTGTAGCATCATTATCTCATTTCAAAAGTAACAGTCACCAACCGATGTACCTTTAGGCACCACATTTAAAGAAATATTGGTGCTGGTCGTGTCGTCACTTCCGGTTCGTCCTGCGCGGCACGTGTAATCACCGCTGTCCCCCTGGGTTAAATTAGCCACGGTCAAGGTCATGACGGAGTAGGCTCCCTGCTCCTTGTCTCCACGGTGATTGGTGTCCTGCCTCCTTATGGTAATCCTGATGGAAAGAAAAGACGAAAGGCTTATTGAAAATGTCAATCCGTGTAAACAACGTCGATATACGTGCAGCCACCAATATTCACAGGGACCGGCCCGGTAGCTCAGTGGGTTAGAGCGCTCGCCTCGAGTTCTCTGGCCACCTGAAAGCCTAACGGCACGTGGATCAATGCCCCGCTGTGGTCATGTCTGTGTGGTCGCAGGATAAAAATCCCATGTCCTTCTTCGCAAAGAGTAGGGGTTGCACCATTTTCCCTTCCTTCTGCCATTGAGGCGACATGACCAAAAGTGGTTAAAGGGTCCTGAATATACAACCAACCAACCAATCTTTACATCGTTGACGGATGAGCACTCCGCAGAGAAGTGATGGGTTCATTTTGAGTGAGAGCGACCTCACAATGTACATACAACAACGGGTGAAGGGGTGGGGGTGCGCTACATAAAAGCCAAGCAACAAACTGCGTGTAGTCAATATTTATTTGTAAAAGTCGGTGGGCCATAACATGGACACATTGGCGAGCCCCTGACATTATAACGTCACGCTGAGCAAATCCGCCGTCCCCTAAAAACTCCTACGAACGACTCTATAGATCGGACCAGAAAGACATCAACATGCCGGGAGGCCAGACCCCTAGAGAAATCAACGATGCAAGACGAAACCCATGATAAGAACCAGACATGCGACCAGTCCTCCTTTATCTACCCGCCCATCTCACCCCCAATCCCATCTCAACCCCAATCCCATCTCACCCCAATCCCATCTCACCCCTAATCCCATCTCACCCCCAATCCCATCTCACCCCCAATCCCATCTCAACCCCAATCCCATCTCACCCCCAATCCCATCTCACCCCAATCCCATCTCAACCCCAATCCCATCTCAACCCCAATCCCATCTCACCCCCAATCCCATCTCAACCCCAATCCCATCTCACCCCCAATCCCATCTCACCCCAATCCCATCTCAACCCCAATCCCATCTCAACCCCAATCCCATCTCACCCCCAATCCCATCTCACCCCAATCCCATCTCAACCCCAATCCCATCTCAACCCCAATCCCATCTCAACCCCAATCCCATCTCAACCCCAATCCCATCTCACCCCCAATCCCATCTCAACCCCAATCCCATCTCACCCCAATCCCATCTCAACCATCTCAACCCCAATCCCATTTCACCCCCAATCCCATCTCAACCCCAATCCCATCTCACCCCCAATCCCATCTCAACCCTAATCCCATCACCCCCAATCCCATCTCACCCCCAATCCCATCTCACCCCAATCCCATCTCAACCCCAATCCCATCTCAACCCCAATCCCATCTCAACCCCAATCCCATCTCACCCCCAATCCCATCACAACCCCAATCCCATCTCACCCCAATCCCATCTCAACCCCAATCCCATCTCACCCCCAATCCCATCTCACCCCCAATCCCATCACAACCCCAATCCCATCACAACCCCAATCCCATCACAACCCCAATCCCATCACAACCCCAATCCCATCTCAACCCTAATCCCATCTCAACCCCAGCCCATCTCAACCCCAATCCCATCTCACCCCCAATCCCATCTCAACCCCAATCCCATCTCACCCCCAATCCCATCTCAACCCTAATCTTATCTCAACCCCAATCCCATCTCACTCCAATCCCATCTCAACCCCAATCCCATCTCAACCCCAATCCCATCTCACCCCAATCCCATCTCAACCCCAATCCCATCCCACCCCCAATCCCATCTCACCCCAATCCCATCTCAACCCTAATCCCATCACCCCCAATCCCATCTCACCCCCAATCCCATCTCACCCCAATCCCATCTCACCCCCAATCCCATCTCACCCCCAATCCCATCACAACCCCAATCCGATCCCAACCCCAATCCCATCTCACCCCCAATCCCATCTCACCCCCAATCCCATCACAACCCCAATCCGATCTCAACCCCAATCCGATCCCAACCCCAATCCCATCTCACCCCCAATCCCATCTCACCCCCGATCCCATCTCACCCCCAATCCCATCTCACCCCCAATCCCATCTCACCCCCAATCCCATCTCACCCCCAATCCCATCTCACCCCCAATCCCATCTCACCCCAATCCCATCTCAAGCCCAATCCCATCTCACCCCCAATCCCATCTCAAACCCAATCCCATCTCAACCCCAATCCCATCTCAACCCCAATCCCATCTCACCCCCAATCCCATCTCAACCCCAATCCCATCTCACCCCCAATCCCATCTCACCCCAATCCCATCTCAACCCTAATCCCATCACCCCCAATCCCATCTCACCCCCAATCCCATCTCACCCCAATCCCATCTCACCCCCAATCCCATCTCACTCCCAATCCCATCACAACCCCAATCCGATCCCAACCCCAATCCCATCTCACCCCCAATCCCATCTCACCCCCAATCCCATCACAACCCCAATCCGATCTCAACCCCAATCCGATCCCAACCCCAATCCCATCTCACCCCCAATCCCATCTCACCCCCGATCCCATCTCACCCCCAATCCCATCTCACCCCCAATCCCATCTCACCCCCAATCCCATCTCACCCCCAATCCCATCTCACCCCCAATCCCATCTCACCCCAATCCCATCTCAAGCCCAATCCCATCTCACCCCCAATCCCATCTCAAACCCAATCCCATCTCAACCCCAATCCCATCTCAACCCCAATCCCATCTCAACCCCAATCCCATCTCAACCCCAATCCCATCTCAACCCCATCTCACCCCCAATCCCATCTCAACCCCATCTCACCCCCAATCCCATCTCACCACCAATCCCATCTCACCACTGGGCGGGCCACTAAAACTTGCGACCGAGGGGGTGGTCAACGCCACCGGCTCACGTACGATATTCCTCAAATGGCCAAAATTGTGCATTGAAAAATGACATCAAAAAGGGGGGTGGGGGGGGAGAGGTCCAGACTCCCGGGATCCCCCGGGATCAGCCTCTGTACATATAGCCACATGTGCGTAGCGACTACACACCGTGGGGGGGGGGGGCGATCAAGGGAAAAATGACTATAGGTGATTCAACAAGGCATTGTTGGGGCTATTGTGGCTTTAGAAAGGGGCGGCGAGACAAGGGGGGAAGTGTTGTGGCTCTCCCATGACAAAAGTTGTTTTTGATAGGATGTATCCGAAGTAAGCCAATCCACAGGGATAGCAGGTGCCCCAATCTACAAACCCCTCCTCTCATCCACATAGCAAAGGAGATATACAAAACATAAGCAAATTCAACAAAAGTGACAAAAGAGTTTTCTGGCTCCATAATGAGTTGACGATGCGTTGACCCAGGCTCGTAGAACACCATGAGTTGACGATGCGTTGACCCCGGCTCGTAGAACGCCATGCGTTGACGATGCGTTGACCCCGGGTCGTAGAATACCATGAGTTGACCATGCGTTGACTCTGGCTCGTAGAACACCAAGAGTTCACTATGAGTTGACCCTGGCACGTAGTGCATCATGAGTTGACTATGCGTTGACCGCGGCTCGTAGAACACCAAGACTTCATTAGGAGTTGACCCCGGCGCGTAGAACACCATGAGCTGACTATGAGTTGCTCCCGGCACGTTTTGCACCATTAGTTGATAACCGCCATACCGCATAGAAAATACTGACATATACATATATATGTCAGTATGCAATGCTGTTACACTTATTACGTTCCATTTGGGGCCAGCCATAGCACACCGATAGGGCCATTAGCTTCTGCGTGATATACACCAGGGATATGTCAGGCATAGATTGGATTGGGCTGGGAACATGGTAGCAGGAGTGAAGGGCTGTAGGGATGGGAACATGGTAGGGGGAATGCGGGGGTGTGGGGCTGGGGACAGGGTAGCGGAAGAGAGGGGATGTAGGGATTGGAACATGGTAGGGGGAGTAAGGGGCTGTGGGGCCCGGGACATGTTGGGACATGAGTGACGTGAGTGAGTCACTCCCACTACCATGTCACCGTATCTAGTGAGGGGCTACGGGGCTGGAGATACGGTGAGGGGAGTGAGGGGTTGTGGGGCTGGGGACAGGGTAGTAGGAGTGAGGGGCTATGGGGTCCCTGGACATGCTGGGGGAGTGAGGGGTTGTGGGGCTGGGGACATGGTAGTAGGAGTGAGGGGCTACGGGGCCCTGGACATGCTGGGGGAGTGAGGGGTTGTGGGGCTGAGGAGACGGTAGGGGAGTGAGCTAGGGGCTGTAGAGAAGGGGACATGGTAGTGGAAGTGAGAGGTTGTGGGGCTCGGGACATGGTGGCGGAGTTAGGGGCTGTGGGGCTGGAGATACGGTAGGGGGAGTGCGCGGCTGTAGGGATGGGGACCTGATAGGGGGAGTGAGGGGCCGTGAGGCTGGGGACAGGGTAGGGGGAGTGAGAGGCTGTGGGGCTCGGACATGGTAGGGGGAGTGAGAGGCTATGGGGTAAGCACAGGCACGGGGGAGTGGAGGGCTATGCGACTGGGAATACAGGGTAAACAACCCAAACGACGACCTGATATTCATCCATTGTATGTGTCCAATCCCGCCCACTCAAACACCCCTCTCTCTCTCTCTGCAGCCCCCCTCCTCTCAGTCCACCCACACACACACACACCCTCCCCTCCCAGACGGGGTGGGGAGTTCTGCAGCTGACGCCGAGGGACGGTAGGTTTGTCCTGGAGATCTATAACAACATGGCTGCCTGGCAAGTGGCCGAGGTCAGCCTCTGACACGTGGTCCGTGGGGACTTAGTGATGGTGCTAGGGGGGGAAAAGGCCAAAGCAGGGCAAACTAGGGAGGGAGGGAGGGAGGGACGGAGGGGGGGAAGGAGCGGAGGCAAAACACAGGTCCATATAACGTTATAGGGCGCAATGGCGCAGATTTATGTAGTACGGGGTGCAATAGTGCATATCTATGTAGTATGGGGTGTAATAGTGCGCGTCTAGGGGTGGATAGAATAGTAAGGTCCATATTATGTGGTGGATTGGGGATGATATTTACATGTATAAAGCATGGTACTTAAACATAGGTACATTATCAGAGCAGAATACAAAATATAATATCAGTGAAACAGCAATTTGATGGTTCTTCCTGGCGTTGTTCCTTCTACGGAAGACGACAGATTACCAGCTGATTGTATTCAGCTATTCATTATTACGGGATTATTAATCGTTAATTTTGTGGCATTCCCTTTGCGAGCGCGATATTCTATTTGTTTGGTTCGAACTATTCGTGTATATTATATCCCGGTGCGACGTTTCAAGTCCTATTTTCAATATTCCTGAAGAAGAGTTATCGCCGTATCCTATGGGTCATCAAATGCTCCCACGGGTCTGGGTCGATACTGAATATCGCCCTATCGCGTGTGCAACCGTCCTTGACCTTGGTCTAGTTGGCTTTCCACGGGTGGAAAGTTCGGCAAAGAGTGTATCCTGGGGGATGCGTAAACCAGAGGAAACTCTGGTCGAAGTCCGTGGCGATTCTAACGTGCGAATCGATCACCGAACTTTGGCACAGGGGCGAAAGACTAATCGAATCGTGCGCTGAACGTGTTCAACCCACCGTCGAAATGTTTAATGAGGTTCTTGGACAATCCCCCCCCCCCAATTCCCCCTCGGACAATTCTCGGGGGGGGGGCTGACCGGGGGGGGGGGAATGGTCCGGGGGGAAGTTGTTCTGCTCCAGTTTAATAACTGCTCGAATGCTTGGGAGTTATAGGGGGCACCTTGGTAGCCCACAATCTCGGATATGGGCTAGAAATAGCACATAAACACTCTGACGTCATATATGACATTCTCAGGCCGAACTCTCTTCGCAGCCAAGATATGGAAAACCCAATAGGGGCAGTCCACGGTGTAAAAGCCCTGTAAATTACCATTTTGCTCGAACAGTTATCTTTGAGCTTGGTCACGGTAATACGTACAGGTCAACATTGGTATCAAGCAGCAATGGGTTATAAAGACAAAATAGGATATAAAATATCGCATCCCGGACACCCGTGAGGACCGCACTTGGAGAGGGGGTCAGTTAGTCTGTGTCGACCCATGGGCCTTAAAGCTATATGCTTACATGCGCCATCTTAGATTTTTTACATTTTAGAATCAAGACTAAAGTATCTCAAAATTGATGATGCATATGTTTTTTTATCTCTTTGAGTTTGTAAAACAAACATTTCAACATAAAACTGCGCGGTTTATTTTTATCGCGCGGACGTGATAGCGAGCCGCGGTCGACATGATACCCAAAATAGCGAACGACGAACAGGCGCGCAGGGATATAAAGCCGGCCACCAACTTCTGCTACGTTGACCGAAATGCTTCACTCCGGATAGCCCACAGGCTTTCAGGATCTAAATTCAAGACAGGAAGTACTTATTTGACATGGAGAAGAGGTTGGTATTCCTAATACAAAAAAATACGGAATATATTGCTTTAAATAGTCGTTACCCGACCACCTCGTATAGATACTTGCCCTTAGATAAACATACATGGTTTCAAGGGAAGGGTCACAATTCCGATACGATGAACTAAACGTGATCGCACAGCACTTGCACCGAGGTGATTAGTATGTCGCATAAATGTAAATGTCCTTTGGCCAGCTTAGAATTGGGCACCGCTCTTTTTGTTCGCAAAAGTGCTTTCGTTTTCAAAGAAATGCAGTCTGGCACGGCGTTCTGTGGATCTCTTCCCCCTTAACCCCACCCCCCCCCCCCCCCCCCCACCCCCATCCCCCTCCCTCCTTTCCGCCAGCCCTCTACACGCCCTGATGTATTTACATGGAACCCGTACCGGTTTGCTGCAATGCCATTTACACGTCGCTCTCCGCTTAAACAGTCTGTGGGGATATGGAACCAGGCGGATGGGGTAACAGGGCAACTCGGTTCAGGCCAAACCTAATCTAGTCTAGGTTCATTATAGCAGTCAATTTTCTTCAATTAGGCCACTGGCGAATGCCCGGCTGATAGGGGAGATAGTGTTAGCTCTCTGCGTATCCCCGGGGGATGAGTAAGGAAGACGATGGATTCGTTTAACATCCGGGATCTTCTAGGTTGTTAGGCCTCCCGTTACCCAGTGACATCCGGGACCTTCTAGGTTGTCAGGCCTGCCGTTACCCAGTGACATCCGGGACCTTCTAGGTTGTCAGGCCTGCCGTTACCCAGTGACATCCGGGACCTTCTAGGTTGTCAGGCCTCCCGTTACCCAGTGACATCCGGGACCTTCTAGGTTGTCAGGCCTCTCGTTACCCAGTGACATCCGGGACCTTCTAGGTTGTCAGGCCTGCCGTTACCCAGTGACATCCGGGACCTTCTAGGTTGTCAGGCCTGCCGTTACCCAGTGACATCCGGGACCTTCTAGGTTGTCAGGCCTCCCGTTATCCAGTAACATCCGGGACCTTCTAGGTTGTCAGGCCTCCCGTTACCCAGTGACATCCGGAACCTACTAGGTTGTCAGGCCTGCCGTTACCCAGTGACATCCGGGACCTTCTAGGTTGTCAGGCCTCCCGTTACCCAGTGACATCCGGGACCTTCTAGGTTGTCAGGCCTGCCGTTACCCAGTGACATCCGGGACCTTCTAGGTTGTCAGGCCTGCCGTTACCCAGTGACATCCGGGACCTTCTAGGTTGTCAGGCCTCCCGTTACCCAGTGACATCCGGGACCTTCTAGGTTGTCAGGCCTCCCGTTACCCAGTGACATCCGGGACCTTCTAGGCTGTCAGGCCTCCCGTTACCCAGTGACATCCGGAACCTACTAGGTTGTCAGGCCTCCCGTTACCCAGTAACATCCGGGACCTTTCACGATGGCTTCTTTAATCACGCAGGCCATTCGATTTTATGAAATTGCGCCGTATTTGCATAATTAGATTACGGTACTGGTCAGCACAGCGCGCAGTGTAACGCCATCTGGTGAGCCTTTTCGTAGTTACCTAAATAACGAAGCTAGTGGGTAATTTTTGGTAACAATATTGTAACGGTGTGACGAGCAGATACCGTCTGGTGCAGACAGTTAGTTTGTCAGAGGCTCATGCACTTCGACATTCGAAACTTTCTTATGGAGTCATAAGCATCAACAAAACTTCGAAAACCTCCACCTAAAGTCTAACACAGGCGACCGTCAACAACACAGTCGAGGAACCCGCATCGATCTCGGACCATGTGCGCAATCTCGCCGCGAGATCTCGCGAGCCAGTGGGCCAGACAGCCAGCCAGAAGTGGCTGGCGTTAGGACACACCGCCTCGCCAGGCAATTTCATTTTACGAGCGTAGATTAGACGAGCCAATCCATCGACGCTGTCCCGGCATCCTCGACAGAGATTCCAAGCCGGGGCGACCTCCAGCGGCGGCACCGGGCGACACTAATGACTGATCGAAGTCCCATGAAGATTGAATACAGCGCGTCGTCAGGGCGCTATCACGCGCACACACACACACACACACCCCACCACCCTCCCCCCACCTTCCACCGGCGAGTAGGGACGCGCCGAAATGGAATGCCTGTGGTAAACTCGCGAAGTATCGGAGTCTTTGTTCGGTGGACTACTTTTTGGGTGGTGAAGGCGGTCGCGGATGAAGCCGTGTGCCGTTGAGACAGAGAGCTCTTGAGATCAGCGGCGCCTGGGGTGACAAAGCCAATATTCTCATGGCAAGCAAGGGCGATGTGACCGGTGTGTTTGGGAACAAACTCATCCCTCATCTCTGCGGGAATCAGCGTCGGCTTCAGGAGCAGTGCTTTCCTTCTCTGCCTCTCTTCCCTTCCCTAGCGCCTCCGCCCCCCCCCCCCGCTCCCGCCCCTCACCAAGCCCGTGGGTGCAAGAGGGGGTGGGTGGGATACGTTGGTATGGTCACTCCTGACCGGACATCTGTGTAGTGCAGGCCGCCCTACTAGGTTGAAGATCAGCCACACGGTCACAGAGCCGGCTGCCACGCCCCTCCCTCCCCTCCACCCCACCAGTCGCCTCTCCCGACCCTATGCACTCTGTCCTCCGCCCCCCCCCCCACCCCGACCCTCGGCACTGTCCTCCGCCACGCCTATAGGCAAACCCCGCTGATGTAAATACGGCGCAATTTCATGAAATCGAATGGACCGCGTGATTAACGAAGCCATCGTGAGGGACATTGCCTAACAGAGTCAGACGAACGAGCAGCAGGAATCAACTGAAAATCTCCCATCAACGTTAATCATAAAAGATTGGGCGGAATTTGCATATAAATAACACATTCCGAATAATTGCATTTTGCTATTAAACATCGCAATTTTTGCAAACAGAAATGAGTGCATCCAAGCTCACGAAAGTTGATGCACAGACTGGAGACAAAGAAAAGACTGGAAAAAAAATGGAGTTCATGGGCTAAACTTATTCACATCAGCGCAAGGTCGTCACTGCCGTTTTTGTGACGATTCAACCCAAAAAAAAATCTTACTTGCTATTTTGCCTGTTCTAAATTTTGCGAAACTAATCAAAGTTGTCGGCAGGCAAATTACAACCCTAACTACTTTAAAACTGTATGTGGTCTGCTTTATTGTTCCCCAAAAGACTTAGTATCCCACAAAATATTCTAAAGTATTTAATTTTATTTTTGTTATATATATATAATTTATTTATTTTTTAAATATATAATTATTTATTGTTCAATCTGACGTTCAGGTCGTTCTTCCATGTTAGGGCGACCCATTGTTTCAGCATAGCTCACACATGACTGATGCCTGCCATTTACTACAGAAAGGCATTTTGTGGCTTCTAATATGGAAGATGGGCCGACTTTCACGATGACACTTAATAGACAAGCGTCAACATGACCGCATACATGACGAATGGCTTTGCGCCCAGTTTAACGCTTCGCGACGCACTGTTTATGTGCAAAACGTCACTTGCATAACGACGCTCATATCTTAAAACACGTTCAATTCGTTTAATTAATGCCCAGAACTGGCGAGACTGAAATGCAGGCAGGTAAGGACGATCCATGTTTTAAGAGTTTTAACCCGGTGCAGGAAAGGACAAGTACAGATATTCAGCCTACATTTTACAAACATAACATCTTACCTGTATCCTGTATATTTGAATATTGCCTGATTATATGTATGGATAAATATTTGATTATTGCATGATTATTTTTATGTATAGATATTTCAATAATGATGTGCCGAAGGCTATAGCTGACTTATATATTAACAATTTTGAAGTACATAAGTATCAAATGAGGTCAGCGCAAGGTTTGCACATCCCTAAGTTTAAAATGAAGAAATTTAAAGAAGTACCAAAGCATGTGTTTATTTAATAAGTGGTTCAGTGAAGTTGAATTTACATCTTCTATGACGCTATTTAAAAGGACAATTAAAAAATCTTTACTAACGTGTATAGTACATGTAGACACGCGACGTAACTAAGTCACATGTAACATGTAGTAGGTATATATGTTGTGTTTTTTGTTGTTTTTTTCGGGAGATGGGAGTTGTGTTTCTGTGTAACAATATCGCATTTTCAATATCTCGTACAAGAGTATTTTTAAGCTTCGACTTCAGCTTTTGTCATATTTCATATCGTGTGCTTTTACCGCCACAATGTATTATACAACCTCATTATATTATTATTACTACTATCATTATTATTATTATTATTATACTATTATTATTATGTTATTATTATTATTATACTATTATTATTATTATACTAAACTGGGATTTACTTCGATTCAAGGACTGAATAGAAATAATGATCGACCAACAGGTCAAGATTACCCCCACCAGACATTAAATTCTACAATGTTGGTCCCATGTTTAATTCTGATCCCAGTATGTAAATTGGAAATGTTTGCTTTCAGCCTTAATGGCCGATAAAGTCGCTAAGTGACCATTTGCTCTGTCAGTTTTCTCCCAGCATAGAAAATCGGAATAATTGCACTCGGAACCGTAAGGTCACAATTATAATGCACTTTAAAGCGGTTATATTCTTGATGCATAACGGTAAGAAAAATAAGTAAAAAAAAAAACGTAGTAATGAATGATCTTAAATGCCTGATTCAACAGTTGTGTTGACACGTGTTTTAACAAGGGTTTTGACACGTGTTTTAACAGGTGTTTTTAACACTTGATTGAAGGGGTGTTTTTAACACATGTGTTAACATGTGTTTTGCCCGCGGCTTGTTAGCGAGGCTCATCCCTATGAACACCCGGGAGCTGTACAGCTATAAGGGCAGTCTGGGACCTCGGTCAGAAACCAAGGGAACTGGCGTCACTCCCTCGCTCCCCCCCCCCCCCCACCCCCGCAACCCAACCGCCACCAATCCCCACCCCCCACCCCCCCCCCCAACCCGCTACCTATCCGCACCACTCGCCTTCCTAACCGCCATTCCTCACCAGCCCTCGCCTTCCCAACGGCCACCCTTCCCCACCCCTCGTCTTTCCAACCCGCCACCCATCCACACCCCTCGCCTTACCAACGGCCAGCCTTCCCCACCCCTCGTCTTTCCAACCCGCCACCCATCCACACCCCTGGCCTTACCAACGGCCAGCCTTCCCCACCCCTCGTCTTTCCAACCCGCCACCCATCCACACCCCTGGCCTTACCAACGGCCAGCCTTCCCCACCCCTCGTCTTTCCAACCCGCCACCCATCCACACCCCTCGCCTTACCAACGGCCAGCCTCCCCCTCCCCCTCCCCACCCCTCGCCTTACCAACGCCCACTCTTCCCCACCCCTAGTCTTTCCAACCCGTCACCCAGCCTCACCGCCAGTCCCCACTCAACCGCCATCCACCCAGACCCCGCCCCCCCACACACACACACCCGCACCTCACACCCATGTGCACCCCTCGCCTGCCCAAACCCGACTGGTACACATCCGGTCCAATTCGCCGGTGTTCGGCCAAATGACTTGATCACGAGGACTCGTGCCACTTGGCGGGCAGCTGTACCGCCCACTGGGGACGCTGGCCTCTGAACGACTACCCCCCGCTACTCCCCACCCCGAAGAAGAAGGGAGGAGGGGTAAACGTGGGTGGGTGGGGGGCAGGATATTACGTCTACAGACCGCGGCCGGTCACTCCATGCCATGAGGGACTCCCCGTAATTAAACCGGGCTCCCGAGCCATAGCCGGCGACTGGGAGGGGGCGGGAACGGACGGGGGCGGGGGAGGGGGCGTGGGTGGGGGTGGGGGGTAGGACATGGCTCGGGGGGGGGGGGCGTGGGAGTGCGGGGTGTGGGGTGGTGGCGTATGCACGGGGACAACCCCGGGGAAGGGTGTTTGAAGGTGGTAGTGGGACGTGGGGATTGGGGGTGGGGAGTCCGAATTGGGGGTGAGGCGGCGGCGGAGTGGGGGGAGGGAGGGGGCGAGCGGCCAGCCGCTCTCAAACATTTATGAGGCCCGTCTATGGGTGTGTTGGAAGAGACGCCACTAAAGCAGGCAAAGGGGAAGGCGAGGATGGGGGGGGGCGGGGCATGGGTCTGAGGGTTCCATCGACGCTTCATTCCGCATCTACACAACAACAACATCCACCCAGTGTGACGTGAACGTAGCAGGGTCTATAGTAAACCTTAATTAGGTCTATGATCACCCCGTTTATAAGTAGCTCAGCGACCCGGGAACGTGTCGCATATATAATAGACACATTTAGCCGACACACGCCTCGGGTTACAGGCATTTATCAAAAGAGGGCGCAATAAGTTTTCACCAGATACTCGCAAACTCACATGTAACCGTCCACTATGAAGGGATTGCGAGGGCGTATTATCATGACATTTACCACTATCAGGGCATGTCTATATGTTTCTGTCTGCAGTTTTCCATAAAAGCAATTACTGGTCATATTAAAGTTACTCATCCAGCAATATGTTTCTTGGAAAGATGTAAAAGCTATTTTGAATGGAAATTATGTATTTATAGTCTTAGCATAGAAGTACACCTATTACACGCAATAAAAACCCAGATATGTTGATAAGTCTCTTTTTTTGACAGAACTAGTGCATCCCATGTGAAAAAGTGTGGCTTTCTTGTGTACTATGTCATCGAAATATGCACATTGCGGCAGGTTTATACCTTTCATCATGCGATGACGGATCTATTTCTCATGAAGGTTACATTTATACAGTACGCCAATGTGTTCTAAATGGGTTTCCAAGTTATTACGAAACCCATAATTTAAGTAAAAAATTGCTACATGAGCAGCTTTAATTCCATTTCAACTAATATAAAACTATATATATAATAAAATATATTGCTCATCCAAGGAGAACCTGTAAACTTTAACGTGTATGCCATTAGTTATCTGCCAGTTGACAAGTTTCAATGCATCACCCGACCATATAGGGAAGTTATGAATCGGTCGGAACACGCTATAATGAATGTCTGTCGTCGCTAGTAATAATTTAGAAGCAAAGATTAAAACATTGAGGCTACAACAGACTAGAATCGAAAAAACCCCGGAAGATATCAATAATAGATGGCACCAGGCATATAGACGGCTCAGGCATATAGACGGCTCACGCATATAGACGGCTCACGCATCTAGACGGCTCACGCATCTAGACGGCTCACGCATCTAGACGGCTCGGGCATATAGACGGCTCGGGCACATAGACGGCTCGGGCATATAGACGGCTCGGGCATATAGACGGCTCAGGCATATAGACGGCTCACGCATCCAGACGGCTCGGGCATATAGACGGCTCAGGCATATAGACGGCTCAGGCATATAAACGGCTCGGGCATATAGACGGCTCGGGCATATAGACGGCTCGGGCATATAGACGGCTCGGGCATATAGACGGCTCGGGCATATAGACGGTTCAGGCATATAGACGGCTCGGGTATATAGACGGCTCAGGCATATAGACGGCTCAGACATATAGACGGCTCAGGCATATAGATGGCTCAGGCATATAGACGGCTCGGGCATATAGACGGCTCAGGCATATAGACGGCTCAGACATATAGACCGCTCAGACATATAGACGGCTCGGGCATATAGACGGCTCAGGCATATAGACGGCTCAGGCATATAGACGGCTCGGGCATATAGACGGCTCGGGCATATAGACGGCTCGGGCATATAGACGGCTCAGGCATATAGACGGCTCGGGCATATAGACTGCTCAGGCATATAGACGGCTCAGGCATATAGGGGCTCAGGCTTATAGACGGCTCAGGCATATAGACGGCTCGGGCATATAGACGGCTCAGGCATATAAACGGCTCAGGCATATAGACGGCTCAGGCATATAGACGGCTCAGGCTTATAGACGGCTCAGGCATATAGACGGCTCAGGCATATAGACGGCTCGGGCATATAGACGGCTCAGGCTTATAGACGGCTCAGGCATATAGACGGCTCGGGCATATAGACGGCTCAGGCATATAAACGGCTCAGGCATATAGACGGCTCAGGCATATAGACGGCTCAGGCTTATAGACGGCTCAGGCATATAGACGGCTCAGGCATATAAACGGCTCAGGCATATAGACGGCTCAGGCATATAGACGGCTCAGGCATATAGACGGCTCAGGCATATAGACGGCTCAGGCATATAGACGGCTCAGGCTTATAGACGGCTCAGGTATATAGAAGGCTCGGGCATATAGACGGCTCAGGCATATAGACGGCTCAGGCATATAGACGGCTCAGGCATATAGACGGCTCAGGCTTATAGACGGCTCAGGCATATAGACGGCTCAGGCATATAGACGGCTCAGGCATATAGACGGCTCACGCATCCAGACGGCTCAGGCATATAGACGGCTCAGGCATATAGACGGCTCGGGCATATAGACGGCTCAGGCATATAAACGGCTCAGGCATATAGACGGCTCAGGCATATAGACGGCTCAGGCTTATAGACGGCTCAGGCATATAGACGGCTCAGGCATATAGACGGCTCGGGCATATAGACGGCTCAGGCATATAAACGGCTCAGGCATATAGACGGCTCAGGCATATAGACGGCTCAGGCTTATAGACGGCTCAGGCATATAGACGGCTCAGGCATATAGACGGCTCGGGCATATAGACGGCTCAGGCATATAGACGGCTCAGGCATATAGACGGCTCGGGCATATAGACGGCTCAGGCATATAGACGGCTCAGGCATATAGACGGCTCAGGCATATAGACGGCTCGGGCATATAGACGGCTCGGGCATATAGACGGCTCAGGCATATAGACGGCTCAGGCATATAGACGGCTCAGGCATATAGACGGCTCAGGCAAATAGACGGCTCAGGCATATAGACGGCTCGGGCATATAGACGGCTCAGGCATATAGACGGCTCAGGCATATAGACGGCTGCCTTTGGCAGATCCAACGACCGATATGCAGATCCGCTACAGGACAATGTATACAGATCACCAGTATACATACATAACGGAAGTGTATACGTGGGTGGGCAGCAGTGATGTGACAGGAGGGTCCCGACCCGCGTTTAAAGCATTTAGTTAACATTTCGTGATTGTGTACGTTATGGGCGCAAGGCTTTGTTGAGAAACACTCATCGCAGGCATATATATATATACATGTATATACATACACACTATATAGATAAATATGTAAAGAAAGTAATCTATAGGCCAAAACTTGTTGTAAATAAGGATAAAAGGCTTTCCTTACGTGGAGATACTATCAGCATATCATCACATCAGGTAAGTAGGACTGGACGCAACCCGGCCTTATCCCCATCTAATACAGACCGAAATGGGTCTCCAAGGGATGAAGGAGGGGGCAGGGGGCGGGGGCTTCAGAGACAGGCATGGCCGCCATCTCCTCTCACCCCCTCCCCTCCATTATAGCAAGGGTCACTGAGCAATCAGACCAACCAGCCAGGGTGCCTCTCCAAGCCTTCACCCCTTCTTCATGCTCATACCTAGGTCGGTCACGTTCTCAAGTCGCTATTGGCTGGGTTAAATCTACCGAGTTAATCCCAAAGCCATTCAAGGCGTGAGCGATGCGAGCAAACAGGTTTCCTAATACATGTCGGGGCCGGCCCGGTAGCTCAGTTGGTTAGAGCGCTCGCCGTGAGTGCTCTGGCCACCTGGGAGCCTAACGGCACGTGGATCGGTGGTTCGAACCCCGCTGTGGCCATGTATGTGTGGTCGCAGGATAAAGATTCCATGCCCTTCTTTGCAAAGAGTAGGAGATTACCCCTTGAGAGGTAAGGCCCCCCATTTTTCACTGCCAAAATCCGCTCTGAAGGGGTATTGTTTCGCGACAATTTTTTCATTATAAATGTCCGCTTTATAGGGGTATCTTTTTCACCATAAATGTCAGCTCTACAGGGGTGTTTTTTTCATAACAAATGTCCGCTCCCTCGGGCATTAAGGGGCGCGGAAACCACCACCTGATTCGTATAACAGTGCCCCCCCCCCCCATCCGGGCTTTTCCCATTGACACAATAGGACCAAAAATGCTTAAAGCGTCCTGAATATACAACCAACCCAAAACATGTCTCACAGACCTAGCTTTCAAAAACATCTCACAGACCACGGCTTCCAAAAACATGTCTCACAAAACCCGGCTTCCGAAAACATGTCTCACAAAACCCGGCTTCCAAAAACATGTCTCACAGAGCCCGGTTTCCCAAGACATGCCTCACAGAGCCCGGCTTCCAAATACATGTCTCACAGAGCCCGGCTTCCAAAAACATGTCTCACAGAGCCCGGCTTCCAAAAACATGTCTCATAGAGCCCGGCTTCCAAAAACATGTCTCACAGAACCCGGCTTCTAAAACATGTTTGTACCTCATGCAGATCATTGAGATTTCTTGATTGAACAAATACATGGTCGGTTTACAGTTATCGTATTTGTGGTCGAAATATGCTTCCAGTCTCATTCACGCTAATAATGCAACGTATTTGTTTTCTGCAAAATCGTCTAATGTGGCTGTACTTCTCAGGTAGCCTATTCATGTAGCTAAACGAGTCATTCAATTTGTCAAGATGAATTGCAAGCACGGTATGAAAGCAACGAAGGTAGGCCTAGTTGGCTACCCTCGTCTAGCATTACGACAAGCTCTCCGCTTTTCCCCGCGGACTCAATATCCAATATCACCCGGTGCCTTGGTGCGGTTTGAGCTGGCCTAAGTGGCAAAAATGGCTTCAGAAGATGATATCAATCAGGCCGTCATGCCAGCCACGATCTGCACCTAACATAGGGCACGGCCATATCGCTCTGCGACAGCAACCGGAAACACATGCGTCAAGACCCACTCACTGTATCCCGCCCGGTACTCGCAACACGTGACAGGGCACTTCCGGGTGTGCCGATAGGGATATGCCTACTCCAATGAAATGCGGCACACCGTTCACGTCCGGTGCACGGAGGAGCAATCGAACCAACCTACTCTATCACCTTTCAATCAGCCGCCATCTTCTGCCGAATGTCCCATGTGGTTTTGAGCGGGATACAGGCGGCATGCCGATTGAATGCGCGCGCACCCAACCAGTGCGAAAAAAGTGACGGGCGGTACACCGTAATGTTCGGGTTACCTCGGGGATATACCGGGCTACATAAAGAAATGCGCCCACTGTGTGTACAGGGATGGAGTCTGGAACGTGCATGGACACGACGCGGGCTAATAGCTTCGTACTACAGCCCCGGTCAGTCGTGTGTGACGTCACATCTCGTTTTCCGGGGGACATGTCAGGCATCATCGAGACACTTTCGGAAATGACGTATTTATATTATTTATGATCTCAATCTTTTGTTTTTCACATCATGAAATGGTCATGACGCCATGTGGCGCCGGGTGATTCACCCATGACATTATACCGAGCGACTGGCTTTTTCCAAGCCTCAGCCCTTCGGTATACCTCTCGGAGCCATTCGGCACAGCTCGGCCTCACAACGCAGCACCCCACACCCCCGGGGTTGCGAACGATGCATGGTGATTCATCAAGCCAGCTAGCCAGTCACACACTTTACACATGCATATATGTATCTATATAGGTGGATAGCGTCCCCGCTACCATAAAGCTCAGTGCGCGTGCACCGAGGCGGACCTCGGTGTAACTACTGATCGATAGGCCCCCATACTGCGACGCCGCCGACGTCATACCTGTCACACGCACGCCGTCCCAGCGTCAATGGGGATAACAGCTACACCACGAGATCACAGCCACGGTAAACATGCCACTGGCGACCGCCGTGAAGGCGCCATTACTAAAGACGGCAACATCCACTCGTAGGTCTAGGGGGGATACCTTTTCCAATCTCCACTATTGCCATCCAGGAATTCTCGGAGATTCGCGATCTCATCATTAAGGCGTTTTTTTTCGCGCCCAGCTTTAAAATGTCCTAATCTTGGAGATTCGATATTGCGCTCCATAATAGCCTACTTGGGGATTCGCGATTCACAGGGAGTATCCCCCCCCCCCACTTCCAGGGGTCTCGGAGATACGCCAGTGTGATTTTTTTGGTTGCAATAAATTGTTTGTCTGTATACATGTATGCAGTGAAGTTTTGGCAGTTGTCCGCCGCATTTTTAATCTTGTTTTTATTTAATTGCACATTCTGATATTATGAGAATGTAAATTTACTTTTAACAAGTTATAATTAATTGGAGCATTGGCTACGCCAGAGTATTCCTGCGAAACGCCTTGCAACTAGCAGGATTTCGATACACAACCTCGTCAAAACTAAACTAGACGGGATTCTAATGAACTATTAAGGTATTTATTGACCAAAACTTTGACAATACTTTATTCGCCCTTGGAAGCTTCTTGGAGTGCGCTGTGTGGACCTACTATTCAGGCAACATAACTGGGGAATATCAACCACATAGTACAACATTAACATCTATTACCACTGATTAAAGGTACTATTTCAACAAATATGGCGGGGGGAGGTGGGGGTGGGGGGTGAGGGTTCCGTCAGATCGAAGGGAGACGCCTTCCATGTTGGAATACACTTTCTGCCTTCGACTCACTCCGCTAGGGCTCCATTATATCGGCATAAGCAGATTTTGCGTAGCGCCACCTAGCGAATGGGAGCTTGGTTGGAATAGTTGTATTCACAATATAACAATAGGGCTATAAAGTCTCCTTCGCCTAGACTTCCGGTTTACTCATTTTGGGGACAAACAAACGAAGCACGTGTTCAGGACGAGTTTAGAATCTCTGCGCACACTGGTATCCTGACTATCTGTGACGTAGGCGTGACGTGTATGTTAAGCAAAGAGAGAGACTGGGAACCAGACTACCTGCGCAAGAGCCAGGCGCCGAGGGGTGGGCCCATTGCGGAAGGCCTAGCGCTATAATTAAGACTATTTAAGAAATATAGCTGCCCAAAACGGATAGATGACATATTTTTCATTCATTTGCGTCACCACAATGACTAATTTTCGTTACGACGGGACAACACGGCTGAGAAACTAACGTTTTTTTGCATTTCCTACGAAAACGAGACATTATGACGTCACATGGATTCTCCCCGAGTGACAACGTTGGCGCAACGCTTCAAACAGAAAACTTACAAAGTATGAAGAACTTTGTCTGTTCGTGATCCAAATGTGATACGAAAACATCCTACTCGTCTTAATTTACCTTTACCATGTGGTTTAATGACGCGTCCGTGTGTTGTTACTCCATGCGCTGCACATTTTGACAGCCGAATGGTTAAGTCGATCACTTGCTGTCGCCATTTTTGTTACCGCGGAGGCACGTGAAACTCTGTGACGTCACTCGCAGTTTGGAGAACTCGCGAAAGCCCGGGTGCAGGGCTAAATTTAGAACGCTATTTTTAGCTTTCGAGTGTTGTGAAGACGAATTTTTCCTTGTATATTCCCAAAGTTCTGCGTTCCATCGCCTCCAAATATTTTAACGTCTATCTCCCATAGCCATGTTTAGTGAAATGGTACTCATAGTCTTTAGAATAAACCTGGAAGGAAATTGACTTATAGCTGCCTATTGTTCAACATGGAGCACGTGTGTTTGTTTGTCCCCAAAATTGAAGTCTCGCGGCCCGATCGCGAGAACTGTATAGCCCTATAGTCACTCGCAGCCAAAGTGACAGTCACCCGGGAGGCAGCCAGCTCGCGGCGTCCACAGAAACTGCGACTGTAGCTCGACTCGGAGCCCCGGGATCAAGATCGCCCACACAATAACTACCACGGCACCAGATGAGTCACCTGATTAATTAGGATGCTGTCTGTGTGACTCCTGAGCAGCAAAGGTTTGAGAACAAAGATTTTGTGGCAACAAGTCAATAGGTTACTGTCCTGTATTGTCCTTTAACCTGAAGATACTAACACCTGCATTTCCAGTTAACGCCAACAAATAAAAGTGGAAAATTAAACATCCGACACATTTGTAACCCAAAACATTCTGTCTGGGCATTGGTAATTCATGAGATGGATCTAAGCAAGCCCGATGGAAGCGGGGGAAAAAATTTTGCGGTCTGTTGTCCCCAAAACTGAACGTTAAGACGTCACCGGTTGCAAGTGTTCAGCCCTCCCCTCATCCCCCCCCCCCGCCCTCGGTTGCAATATTTCAGAGACCCCCCCCCCCGCCTCCCCCGCCCCCCCCCCCACACTGGTCGCATGTTGTGAGTTGCGTCTGCCCCATAACCTTCATTTTGCTTCCGACAATTCTTCACTTTCATGGTTTTAAAGCAATATATTCCGTAATGTTTTTTATGACCAACCGCTTCCCCATGTCAAATAAGTATATTCTGTCTTAAATTTAAATCCTGTGGGCTATCCGGCGAGAAGCAATCTGGTCACCCACCAGAGCAGAACTTGATGCCCGGCTTTATATTCCTGCGCGCCTGTTCGCTGTTTGGTATTTTGTGTGTGATGTCGACCGCGGCTCGCTATCACGTCTGCGCGCGATATAAATAAACCGCGCAGTTTTATGTTGAAATGTTTGTTTTACAGACTTAAAGAGATATAAAACATATATGCATCATCACTTTGAGATACTTTTAGTCTTGATTCTGAAATGTAAAAAATCGAAGATGGCGCATGTAAGTATAGTGCTTTAAAACATTTTGCTCAATCATAATACTTGATATCTTCAGGGTTTTATTAATCTATTGATTGTGTCCACATTGACTGCATGCATGGTTTTATTCATATCTACTTGACCCTTTCATTATCATTTTTGCAACTGTTTTATCTTCAATCTCACATGTATTGATTTTCAGGGTTTTAATATTGACTCTTGACTTATTTATAATAATAATAAACTGAACCAGTATGGCACGATATAGCCTTACAGGCTGAAAGTGCCATTAAGCTCCAATCAAATCAAAACAAATCATTTTGCTTCCGACGGTGCTGCCGAGCATGCATCTGTATCAAGATGTATGCTTTCAAATAAATGGACCCTCTCCAACCCCGCCACCCCACAGTAATGTGTCTAGTCGTGAACGTGAATGAGCTGCAGCCCACCTCATCCTCTTACCAACTGAGCCCGGGAGTCTCACCCTCCAGTAATCTGGTCTGATCTGCAGCTCACCCTGGTTACCAACTGAACGGAGGAGGATTCCCAGCACATGACGATGCGCGAAAACTGTGATATGTATATCGATGTTATATAAATGTATACTCATTAAAAAAAGAAACCTATATTCAATATGGTGGCCTTAAATTACTATAGTGTGAAACAATAAAACAATTTTAGGCCATGATATCGATATAGATATATATGCACTCCTTTTAACAAGAAACCTATATTGAATATTATGGCGTGCTTAAATAGTTTGCTATATGTTTAATATAGGTTACTTTTGTTGATGAGTGTATTTACTGAGAAAGCATGGCGATTACCAACCTGTCTTTCGTATCCATCGCCTCCCCATTAGGGCTGATCCACTGGATCGTGGTCCCCACGTGACCGCCAGTGAAGACTCCGCAATCAATCTCCACCTTCTCCCCCGCGCCGAACTTCAGCGGCCACCAGGGGGTCAACACGGGGCCCTCTAGCGGAGGGTCAGGGTTCGAATCCTGGGCACGGGTCACCGCTGCTAACGATATGACACAAATAGTTGTCAGATGTATCCAAAATTGAGCCGTGGATTTGTGACTTTGAGGGTGAGAGTGCAGAGACTGCACGCTTGCCTGTGTGCCCGCCATGCTGGAGCCGAAGACCGAACCTGGGGCGGGTTACTTCTGTCCGTTTGATTTCCGCTGGACTACTACCTGCGCCTAAAATAAAGTATAAAAGACAAGCGACAATCATGTATTATTTACTGTTGTCAATCTTGGGTAAAAAATAGTGATATTATAAATAATTTAAAGTCACAGTTGGTAAAATGGGAGACAGACCCGCAGAACATCGAGCCCACCGTCGTTTAGCCGGTGTGACATAATAACAAATAAGTCTCCGGCCGTGATAACCTGTCCGGCCATGGTTATTTCTTGCCACTAACCCTAACCAGAACTCTAATACTAGCCCAAACCCTAACCCTGGCCCTAACCTAATCCTAACCTAACCCTAAACATAATATCCATGCGCTATTTACATAGTAACCCCATTCGCTGCGCATGCGCACACGTCAGCCGGACACTTTATCACGGCGGACAGGTTATCATGCTACACCGGCTACCAGTCAATTACAGTTCCCTTTAACCGAACTTGCTTTAACCGAAGCTGCTTAAAACATTTGCATTTACGACCACCTCCTTTTAGGACCACGACAACAGACGCGTTCTAAACTGTCCAGACTTTTGGCACCAAACCTAACTGCACAGACGACACATGCGTCGCGGCTGCGTTGCATGGTAACGGTGACGCGTGTCTGTGTTATGGGCACAGAGGCTGCTGCCAGCACCCTACAGTGTCTGCGGCTTAAGCCTCTGCGGCAGACTGTCTGTTTAGTCCGAGAGATCAGAGAGAGGATAAGAGCAAGGCGAAGGCAAGAAAAAACACGCAACAAAAATAACAGGGAAGACTGTGGAATAAGCGAATACTGTTGGACGACGTCGGGAGTCAGACAGCCAAGAAAACGTGTCTACGTATCCAGGGGCAACCAGGGAGTGGAGAGGAGATTCGACGCCCCCCGCCCCACCCCCTCCCCAACACACCCTAACGGAAGCGGCGTATTGCATCCACGTCACTTCTATTTATTACACCCCCCACCCCGCAAGGGAATTCCTGGCCCGGGGTCACGGATCCGCGGTTATGGGTCGTTCTATTCGCGTTATGGAATTCTATTGTCCTGATCAGATCCCGTATCCACTGGAATGACAAAAGCTTCTAGGGACAAAATTGTATTTACTGCACCTTTTTTGTTCCTTTCATAAAAGGAGAGATAAAGACCGAAAATACCTATTTATACTGAGGCACATCGTCATTCGCCGTCACTATACATGTGAGGCGAGGCACCTCCCTCCCTTCATTGTTAATCTACCTTTTCGAAATATGCTATATCACAGACCGTATTGAAACGAATGAGTTTAATTAAGGTTTACATCAAAAACAGCGCCAACAACAGGATCATAATGTTCTGTACGTTTTTCTACACTGAAGCTGTAATATTATATATGCATTTAACTTCGTTGACAACATCCGTCTTACAAACCTGTCAGTCGTACGCAGCAGTTACTCCCAGCCGGACGCAGACCGTCACCATTTCTCGCCGAAATGCTAGAAATAAAATTGTCGTTCTCCTGTTGGGAGTATTCCTTCCGTTATACAGCTGATCCTTCCAGAAACATCACCACAGCAGTCTCCGTCTTGGCCGTCACAACATGTCAGACAGGCAGCCAGTCTCTCTTTATGGGCTCAGCCCCCCCAGCGCTTTAATCCGATCTTACACCTACGCACCGCAGATTGCTTTCAACCGCCTGTCGCTCTCTCTAACTCTCTGTGTGTGTCTCTGTCGCTGTCTACCCGGATGTACAACGTCACAACTTGTTAATCCTTGTGGAATACTGCGACCTCAGCAAAACATTGCCGCCAATGTCCACTGCCGCCCCCCTCTATCGGCCACCGTCGGGAGGCTGCCGGGTCCTATATACCAAGCCTATCCACCCACCGTGGGCAGATAAGGCAATTCTATTTCCACAGCGGGATCAAGACAGAACGCTGGCCTTTTATGGCACGATGTCGTTAGTCTCCGTTGACGACGCTGTTATTTCCAGGGGCGTCTGTCTATCTATGATGATTTTCTGCAACGCTCCCCACCTTCAACGATGTATGTGGCGCAAAAAAAAAGAATGAGGGACCGGGCCATGCGAAGGCAACTGCAATAGCAGGGGCGCTTTTGTTATTCAAATGCGGCCTGCGAGCTTGCTGCTGCGAGAGGACGTGGGAGGCAAGCGGACCGACACAGAGCAAGACTGGCGGGCGGGCGGACGAGCTGGCTGGATGGCGGGCTGGCCGCTGCTGCTGCTGCTGCTGCGGCTGTAGTGGTGACGCTTGAGGAACGGAGCCACTGTGCATGAGATGACTCTACCACAGCCAGAGGGTGCTCCGCTTCACTACCGTAGCGGGCGCATGACTGGGGAGGCAACTGCGGTAGAGTTACGGCGATGGCAATCGCAGGACGACAACCAGGGACGGTTGGGTGGGGTGGGGGGGGGAGTTGATGTGGGGCGGGCGAGCTGATGGAAGTAGGGGTGTTTGGAGGGAAGGAAGGGACTAACTCCGGCGCGGGGTGATAATGAAGGAGAGACTGAACGAGGAAGGGAAGGGAGCGGGGGAGCAGGGGAGGGTAAGGGGATGGGGGGGGGGGGGGGGGGAGGGGGGTGCATGCAGTGAATATTGATGTCCATCTGTCCCTGGGTTTGAAGCATTGCTTCTTGCGGGAGGTATGAGCCCGGCTGCCGTGGCACGGGATGTATCAGGGCGTGTGGGCTGCCATCGAACCACGGCGATGTGACCGCAAGACGGGAGGGGAGGCGGGCGGAGGGGGTTTGGGGTGGGTATGGGGACGCGGGTCGGGAGGGGCGCTTGGGGCGATTTGCGGTCGGCCGAGATTTCCAGCTGACCGTGAGGGAAGAGAAAGACCTGAATGACGAGGCACCATGGGGTGGAGGCAGAGGAGGCGGGGTGTGGGGGGGGGGAGTGGGGTAGGGGAGGGGAGAGGCAGGGAGGGCTGGTGGCGTTGTCGTAGTGACATTCTGCTATGTCTGCGAGGGGCACGATGCTGTGGCACGTGGAGCTAAAAGCGATGGGTGACTAAAACGGGAAAGGTAGGGGAGGGGTAGGGGAGGGGTGACTGCTGGGAAGGGTAGGGGAGGGGTGACTGCGGGGAGGGGTAGGGGAGGGGTGACTGCTGGGAAGGGTAGGGAGGGGTGACTGCGGGGAGGGGTAGGGGAGGGGTGACTGCTGGGAAGGGTAGGGGAGGGGTGACTGCGGGGAGGGGTAGGGGAGGGATGACTGCGGGGAAGGGTAGGGGAGGGGTGACTGCGGGGAAGGGTAGGGGAGGGATGACTGCAGGGAGGGGTAGGGGAGGGGTGACTGCGGGGAAGGGTAGGGGAGGGGTGACTGCGGGGAAGGGTAGGGGAGGGGTGACTGCTGGGAAGGGTAGGGGAGGGGTGAATGCGGGGAGGGGTAGGGGAGGGGTGACTGCGGGGAAGGGTAGGGGAGGGGTGACTGCGGGGAAGGGTAGGGAAGGGGTGACTGCGGAGAAGGGTAGGGGAGGGGTGACTGAGGGGAAGGTTAGGGGAGGGGCGACTGCGGGAAAGGGTAGGGGAGGGGTGACTGCGGTGAAGGGTAGGGGAGGGGTGACTGCGGGGAAGGGTAGGGGAGGGGTGACTGCGGAAAAGGGTAGGGGAGGGGTGACTGCTGGGAAGGGTAGGGAGGGGTGACTGCGGGGAGGGGTAGAGGAGGGGTGACTGCGGGAAAGGGTAGGGGAGGGGTGACTGCGGGGAAGGGTAGGGGAGGGGTGACTGCGGTGAAGGGAAGGGGAGGGGTGACTACGGGGAAGGAAAGGGGAGTGGTGACTGCGGGAAAGGGTAGGGGAGGGGTGACTGCGGGGAAGGGTAGGGGAGGGGTGACTGCGGTGAAGGGAAGGGGAGGGGTGACTACGGGGAAGGATAGGGGAGTGGTGACTGCGGGGAAGGGTAGGAGAGGGGTGACTGCGGGGAAGGGTAGGGGAGGGGTGACTGCGGTGAAGGGTACGGGCGAGGTGACTGCGGGGAAGGGTAGGGGAGGGGTGACTGCGGGGAAGGGTAGAGGAGGGGTGACTGCGGGGAAGCGTAGGGAAGGGGTGACTGCGGGGAAGGGTAGGGGAGGGGTGACTGCT